>JAZBNJ010000029.1:5509139-6218279 GCA_037349165.1 Choristoneura rosaceana | reverse complement strand
CCAGTTACAGCACCCGGCATGCAGAACCACAGCCATGTTGGGAGGAAGGATGTCTGTATATAACCCTAGGGCCAATATGCCATATAAAAATACAGATTGGAAGCATATGGTGTAATCTTCTCCCTTGTTTGCAAAAGAAGATGCTGTGGTTGAACATATGCTCACATGGGACGCAAAATTGCTTGTTGAGTTGGAATGGCCTCTTTTGTTCATTGTAGGGCGAGCTAGACGATGCGTTATGGTTCCCGAATGCACGTGAAATGTTCTTCTGTCTAGCTCATTATAAGATGCATCAGTTTTCTCACTGATAATGGAGTCTAGCAAAGAAGAGGTCATCCCTGTATCCCCTTTGACCCATGACCTCAACTTTAGGCCATTTTGGATTCCAGTAATAAAAAAAAAAAAAAAAAAATGTTTGAAAACACATTAAACAATATTTCAAAAAATGTGCGTTTTGCTCATTCACTAGCACTGTTCATTCACTCTGGTACACTTACTTACCGTAGTTTTGAAATTATTTCCAACTTATGCTCAATCGACACACTTCTTGGCTCTGTTTTGGCTGTGACATATCGTAGATCATTTTTTATTCTATCATCAAAAGTTTCTGTAGCGCATGGGATGAAAGATATTCTATGGGAACTTTTTTTACACTTTGTGTTTTAGAATCCTAATTTTTAACTGACTTCAAAAAAGGAGGAGGTTCTATGTTCCAATGTTTGTATTTTTTTTTTGTCTCGTAATAAATATAGCCCATTTTGGAATAATTTAACATTCTAATGGTGAAAGAATTGTACAAAATCGGTCCAGTACTTTTTGAGGTAATTCGTAACAAACATCCAAAAATACAAATCTTCCCTCTACAATAATATTAGCATAGACTGAGTGGCAAAAAATCTGGCCCTCAAATGTATGCAGAAATTGGTTTTGTATGAAGAGTAATCAAAATTTGGTGCCGCTGAGTATATTTTAGTTTTTATTTAATTTTATTAAGTATATCATTTGTTGTTTTTAATTTATTAAATAAATGGTGTCTATGTATTTCTATGTATTTTTATTGCGATTATTTTCCTAAAATCTTCTTTTCTGGTATCTTTCTATTCGCAAATTTTACGTGTTCTGGGGTCTTATTTTGCTTTAGTCGATTTTTAACCCCTGACGCAAGAGGGGTTTTATAAGTTTGAGCGCTGTGTCTGTGTGTCTGTCTGTAGCACCGCAGCTCTATGCAGTTTTTTATTTGAAATTAGGTTTTCTAGCGATGGTTCTTGGACATGGTTCATCAAAATCGGTTCAGCCATTTTTGGGATGTTGATCTTTAAAATTACTATTATTATTATGTTATCTATTGTTCTTAATGTTTGTCTCAACTAAATGTTTTCTTTCTTTCTTAAAATGACAAGGTTTTCCCACCTTTTTTTGTGTTGTTGTGATATTTCGCATATTCTTAGTAAAACGCAAAAAATATTAAATATTTTCATATACTATAAATGTTTTGTGTTCTTCCACGAAACTATACTTCATTGACTGAATGAACGATTTAAGAAGACTCGCTCGTTTCACTTCGTCGCATATCTAGGGTAGCCAGGTCCAAAAACAAAAGCCTGACTTTTTCTTCTTCCATTTCAATACTGATCGTTCAAAAATACGAAAATTTAATTTGTTAGGTCTTAGGTATTCATTATTTTGTTCGTTTGTGTTTGAACTACGACATTTGAATATTGAAAATAATTAGCAAAACCGAATTGGGCAAGATATAGGTTTCACTTACAGTTTGTTCTGGCTCTATTCCTCAGTCCCAGGGACACATTTAAGACACAATCACAGCACTTTCAGAGTTTTTTATGAATAATTTAAAAGAGCGCGCGCCGGCCGGCATTCATTTCGAGCTGTCAATTTTGCGCAACTGACTGGTGGCGCCGCCGTGCGGGAGAAAGCGGAATGTTCATTCAGCCAGTATGTTTTTGATATGTGCAGGAGGTTTTAATGCACATATTACTAATTATATCTGCCCAATGTAACGTACATAAACCCCCCACCGGGAATCTACCCCAGATTCCCCAGTTTACAAACAAAACCAGGGATGGTATTGAATAAGGTAAGTGGACTGTATAGTGTAAGTATTTGTTGACTTAGTGAACTAAACACGTGTAGCTGTAAATTGAGTAAAATAAATGACTTATTTCGAACCTAAAATTGTCATAAATTTGACACCTTCTTGCGTCAAATTCATGCAAAGAAACAAAGGAAAATAAAAATTATGCTGAATCCAATTCCATTGGAAGTGGACTAAGCTTTACAACGGGTCGCGTGTATTCGCCATTCTGGATTTTTACTTTTACCACCCGTACAACTCCATCAGCTCCTGGATAAAGTTCCGTCACACGACCGAGAGGCCATTGAAGCGGAGGAGCGTCAGCATGCATAAGAACGAGTTCATCAACTTGAATATTACGACAATTCCTATGCCATTTTTGTCGCTGCTGCAGCGTGTGCAAATAATCGTTTAATTGCAATGTACGCGGACCGATATGTAAATAAATTTTATGGAAATAGTCGATAAGAATTTTTGTAAAGTTGCACTTTTTAGGAAGCAATAATGGATACTTCTTTTGATACGGTAGTTCGGCGAAAGACAACCTACCCCCCACCCTGAGAAAACCGAGGGGGTCGACATAAGGTGCTAACCTTTTAAGTGAAGAACTACAGCTGTAACCATTGGAAATTGCTTGGATATCAGCTGCAAAATGCTCTCGCTGAACGGATTTAATGAGCACATCGTGTGCGTTCTTTAAATCTGATAGAGACGAAGGACCTGTGTTCCTATTAGACTTCGTCGATCTACAATTGTTAATAAATTGAAAACAACGAGCTAAGACATTTTGAAGTTTGCTAAAACTCGAATATTTTTCAGTTAAATTATAAACAAGATTTGAGTCACGTGTTGTGTTTTGCACGCTAGTTTGAGCCAAAGTCGCGCATGGAATTTTGAGTTCTGGCACATTTGCCGATTTAAATTGATCAATTGATTTTACTGGCCAATTCTCTCTTGGTGCGTCTAGCCAGCTCGGTCCTCCGAGCCACTCCGCTGTCGATAACAGCACGGAAGGTAGCGCTCCGCGCGAGCACACGTCAGCGGGGTTGGACGCGCCGCTCACGTGAAACCAACAATCGCTTTGCACGGTCTCTAAGATTTTGGAGACACGCGAAGCCACAAAGGTTTTGAGGTTGTAACTGGGTGTATTCAACCAACTCAGCACCACAGAGGAATCGGTAAACAAGAGTATTTCATGAACAGGAATTCGTTCAGACAATATTGACTTCGTATATTTGACTAACTTGACTAACAAATGCGCAGCCATTAGCTCGAGACGTGGAATGGTCACTGTCTTCAAGGGTGCAACCTTGGATTTGCAATGACCAGACTGACCTTCGAATCACCTTGATTGTTAAAACTACGCAAATAGATGACCGCAGCTATTCCTTGAACTGAAGCATCGCAGAATCCTAGTATCTGGTAGTAGCTGTGCTGTTTGACAGTAACCTGGCGCTCGTGGCTAAAATTCGACAATAGCGGGAGCTCTGACATGTAGGTGAGCCACTCCTTTTCTAGTTCCGGAGGCAGCCGCTCATCCCAACCCAGCTGTTGGAGCCAGAGTTTCTGCATGAAGCATTTCGCGTAGAATATGCAAGGAGCCACGAAACCTAAGGGATCATACTGACGACCTATCTGTGACAAGACACTACGCTTGGTGATCGCCTGTGAAGCTGGAAGTGGATGGAATACGAAGGAAAACACATCTTCGGCGGGTCGCCACTGCAGACCTAAAACTTTTATGGATAGGTCCTTGTCATCCTCGAATGCAATGGGCGTTTCGCGGTGATCAGCTGGAACCCGAGCCAGTACCTGGGGACAGTTGCTGGCCCACTTACGAAGCAGAAATCCTCCTCCACTCAGCAACTCTAACAGTTCATCCTGTAGCCTAGCTGCTTCATCATAGCTGCTCACTGACCACAGAAGGTCATCGACGAAGAAACCCTTTTTTAGAACCTTGCTCGCTAAAGGATACTTCTCGCAGTCGTCGTCAGCCAGTTGATGCAGGACTCGGATCGCTAGGTACGGACTGCTAGCAACGCCGTATGTGATCGTGTTTAACTCATACACCTTTAAAGGTTGATCAGGTTGAAACCTCCACAAGATGTGTTGGTAATTGCGTTGAGATTTTTCGATCAAGGTCATTCGAAACATTTTACAAATGTCACTTGACAAGCAAATTTCATGTATACGAAAATTTATTAAAATCTCATTAATATCTGCTTGAAGCTTAGGACCGGCGTAAACGACTGAATTTAAAGAATTATTATTTGTCGTTTTGCATGAGGCGTCAAAAACTACTCGGAGTTTTGTCGTGGTACTTGACGGTCGGAGAATACAAAAGTGAGGAATTATGTACTTAGAATCCATAGTACCAAAATCACCTACGCAAGTCATGTGACCAAGGCTTTCATATTCGGACATGAATTTATTATATTCTTCCTTAAGTTCCGGAAGACGATTCAGCTTTGTTTCTAAATTGTTGAAACGACGTAACGCTTGTGGAGTCGAATCGCCGAGATCAAAACTGGGTTTGAACGGGTACTTCACTGTATAACGTCCCGTAGTATCGCGACTGTGTTCGTTTTGGAACAATTGTTCGACATACAAATCTTCTGGTTTTTTAGTGACGTCATACGGCACGTTTTCAGTCTCCCAGAAAGAGTTCATGATTTTATCGATACTACTAGTTTTATTAGCAGAGAACAAGTTGAGCGAGGCTGTATTTGACTCACAATCGTCACTCAGTACTGTCTGACCAGTAATGACATATCCGAATATGGAATGCATCGCGACGGGCAAACCCGGGTCACGTGGTAGTATATTTTGACCGTCATAAATGTAGGGAAATAAGTCACCTGCGATCAACAAGTCAACTGGAGCCGCCGAAAAGTAGTTCGGGTCAGCTAACTCTAGATTTTTGAAATTATTGATAACTTTGTTTGATAAGGTTACTGTAGGTAAGTTGCTAGTTATATTACTTACGACAACAGTATCAGTGCTAAGCACCGGACCAAATGAGTTTCGTGGTTTAATTGAACATGTAACCAGACCGAAATCTTGCACTGGCGCACCTCCCAGACCCATGGGTTCAAACTGACACTTGCGTCGAGACAAACCCAGGCGCTGGGCACACTCTTTTGTCATATAACCGGACATGGCACCGCTGTCAATGACTACACGTACGGCGTGGTAAGTTCCCCATCGATCTGCGACGTGCACCATGGCAGTGCCTAACAGCACGGTTGAATTTGACGAACAAGTCAAGCCGACGTTTGGCATTGACCTTTGACTTTGATTTTGACCATTTGAAACGTTTTGAATACTTGAAATGTTTTGACTATTTGAACCGTTTTGATTAATTGATGAATTTTGAACAGTTGGAACTGTATCTAAGTGAATACTGTGATGGTGCGGTTGTTTACACAGCACACAACGCACTTTTGACGTACACTCGGACAACGAATGCTGACGAAAGCAATTTTCGCATAATTGAAGCTGTTTCACTTTGTCAAGACGCTGCACCGGTGTTAAATCAAAAAACTCGAAACATCGATAAGTTGAATGCGGTTTGTCGCAAAATAGACATCTATTTGATCGTTCGCTATTATTCTTACTCACAGCTGACAAGCACGGCTTTTGGAACTGCTTCGGTGCACTACTGTAATTAGCAGCATTATTATTATTTGTTCGAACAAAATTCGGCTTTGCAGAGGTGTTAGGAACACTCTTAGGCGTAAACTGAATTTTTGATGTACTAATTTTAACCTCAGACATTTCCAAAACACGCGCCTGTTTCTCCACGAAATTAATCAGCTGTTCGTAAGTAGGTATATCGGTTTGATCTACAGATTGTTCGAATTCGCGCCTAGTGACGGGGTCTAAATTTCGCAATCCCATATAAAACAGTATGAAACTCGATAGGTTACTGATTTTCAAAAGTTTCAATGCTTTAACACACTCTTGATACGTTTGTAAAAATGTGTTTAGACCAGTAGCCGACTCAGTTGACAAAGGCTTAAATTGAAACAGCCGATCTAAATAGCTCGTAGCTAAGGCACGAGTGTTCTCAAATTTTTTGACTAGCAAAGCCCATACTATCGGATAATTATCGGCCGTCACTGGCATCCCTTTGACCACAGTCAATGCCGAACCGCTGACTGCGGAGAGCAGGTAATAAAACTTCTCAATGTTCGTAATATCATTGTTGTTATGAATTAAACTCGTAAACGTGTCATAGAATGTTTGCCAGTTTTCTAATTTGCTATCGAAATGGAACAATTCTAGTTTAGGCAGCCGCGGCTTAGCCGACCGCGAGTCTGGCCCGGCAGCGCCCGGGCCGCGGCCCGCGGAGCGCGACGAAGGTCCGCTACCGCTGCCGTCACACGATTGCCAAGTGTCGCTATTAGCCTCCGCTACACTCAGAATACGGAAATACATGTCGTCAAAGGTTTGAATTTCTTGATAATTTGGTTTAAATTTCGGGTTTTGTTTCTTATTATAAGAATTTAACTCGAATATGCATTGTTCGAAACATTCCCGAGTCGAATGAAGTTCTTTAAGTCGCAAATTAAATTCGGTTAAACGCTCTGGTGGAGTTGATTTGGATAGTTCAAATAACGTTTGACATCGTATAAAAAGCAGTTCTTTTTTGTTGATAAGTTGTTCGACATCGAATTCTTTTTCGTCCATTTCGAATTAAAAAACAAAAGACGCGCGCGACGCGTTGCAAAGAACGAAAATTGAAAACGTTTATTTTATACGTATTATTCTAGGTAAATAACTTAGATTAGAAATAAGCCTGTTACCTTAAAACTGCGTGAAATGTGTGTTTTATGTGTATGAATGTGTATTTAGTTTGCAAACTGAGGATGCGGTTCGATTGACCAAAATGTTTGAACTACGACATTTGAATATTGAAAATAATTAGCAAAACCGAATTGGGCAAGATATAGGTTTCACTTACAGTTTGTTCTGGCTCTATTCCTCAGTCCCAGGGACACATTTAAGACACAATCACAGCACTTTCAGAGTTTTTTATGAATAATTTAAAAGAGCGCGCGCCGGCCGGCATTCATTTCGAGCTGTCAATTTTGCGCAACTGACTGGTGGCGCCGCCGTGCGGGAGAAAGCGGAATGTTCATTCAGCCAGTATGTTTTTGATATGTGCAGGAGGTTTTAATGCACATATTACTAATTATATCTGCCCAATGTAACGTACAGTTTGCATCATGCACATGTCGAGCCCGTACTTTATTTCCCGACTGCCCAAAGGAGGGTTATGCTTTCTAAATACAAATTATCAGCAACTATTAATATAGCTTCAATAATGCTAGAATCCCACAAACTTATATTAATATCGCTAGGTACTCGTAGCTATTGATACAGCTGCTGTGGCTGTATATTGCTTACCACGACTTACGTCTCTAACTTTTGGGTGACCCTGATGAAATGATTCTCTTAGAATCTTGCGACTATAATCAATGTCTACAAAATTACTCCGTCGATTTGTGCTGTGAGCACCAATATCTGACCTTTTATCTTGAACGATTGTGTGCAGGTTGCTATTTGGCAAATGTTTGTGATAATTAAATGCACGGTAGAGTAATCGATTCGTCCATTTTTGTACAATTGATTGTTTTCTTTAAGCCAATGTAAGGCAGTCCATAATCTTTGCATGTCGATTAAAAACTGTCGTTGTCTCTGGACAAATTCCAGTTCTTCGCAAACGATGACGATTCCAGCTGAAGACATTCTTAGAGGTGATTGTTTTGTGCGGGATGCACCTATGACTGGTTTTTTGGTAGACTAAAACTTTCTTCCAGGGAAATCAGCCAGGTCCCAGGTCGGTCCGATAAGGAGGCGATGCACCCGCTGAGTCGATGACGCAAGTGGCCGCTACGCTTTTTTTTTTTTTTTGAACGGACTGTTGCTGTTGGCCTCAGACGGCCTTTACAACTTACCGGAGAGAGGGCGAGCTGCCAGATGGGCTGCTCAGCAAGTGGGTTATTTACTTAGCATGCCAAAGGGTGCTCCTACCTCGGACTTTGGACGCTAAGGGAGAGTTTTGCAATCAATCGGAGTTTTGTGCTACGTCGTTTCGGAAAGACTACGTTACGTCCTGACTGAGAAGAAACGACAAGAAACTCAGTCTGGTTGAGGTCTGATTGGGGAAAACCTACCCGGAACGTGCCGGTATCGGTTAAAATAGTGGGGTCGCCCACGTGTGGTGTTCTGTGGGGGACGGCGTCGTCGCCTCCTCCGGAGGGGGCGGTGCGGTGAGTCAAGTAAGCTAGTGTTGCCCTGTGGTGTTCATGGGCATCTACTATCGGATTCAATGCGAGATTGGTTTATTACGGTAATATCGTCGTCGGGATCGATGAGAACGTGACGGGGACGCCTAAAGCGACGAAGCACAGATGGTTTCGGATTGTAATCCACCGCCTCCCTAAGAAGGCGATTGGGATGGTGAGGAGCAGAGTCGAAGTATCTGCGTGAGGTCTGCTTCATGAATTGAGCGACAGATGGGATGGCTGCATCCCAGTGTAAGTCGACGTTGCGCTCATACCATTGAGCCCCGATGGCGCGGCGCAGGAAACGGTTCTGGATGACCTGTAATAAGTGAAGAGAGGCTTGCGAGGCGGCGTGTGCAAACAAGACACTCGCGTAACTGAATACCGGTCTAATACAAGTTTTGTAGATTGTCAGTTTATTTCTAAACGACAGTTTACTTGACTTGTTTAGCATTGGGTAGAGGCGACCCATTATGAAGGCCGCTCTGTCCCTGACCAGTTTAATGTGCGGGCGGAATGTCATCCTGCTATCCAGGGTGACACCTAAGTATTTGACTTTCTTGGTCCACGGTATGGGACTTCCGAAGAGTCTTATCGGGGTGATGAGCGAAGTTAGATCTATTCTGATCTTACGCGTGAAGAGAATGGCTGAGCTTTTGGACGGATTTACTTCAATCCTCCAAAGCCTAAGCCAGTTACCTATGGTGGTAATGGCTTTTTGAAGACGCTTAGAGATCAGTTCGGGATCTCTGGATGTCTTATAGATGGCTGTGTCATCAGCGAAGAGTGCATAGTGCACATTTTTGACTTTAGGGATGTCGTTAGTAAATAACAAGAAAAGAATCGGTGAGAGTATCGAACCTTGGGGAACTCTGCCCTTATGGGGTGGGGCGCGGAGAGAGTGCCCTCCACTTTGTAACGAAAACTGCGGTTACTTAGGAAATCTTGTATTATGAGTACAAGTCGGTCGGGCAGTCCCATGGCATAAAGTTTGAAGATCAAGCCTTTATGCCATACTTTGTCGAAAGCTTTCGCTACATCGAGGAAGACAGCCCCCGTTGGGAAAGCTGACTTGGACCCTATGTTGAGGTATTTTAAAATGTGCTCCGTTAGGCGGTGCACCTGCTGAACGCATGAGTGTCTGGATCTGAAGCCAAACTGCTCATCTATGAGGACATTAGAGTCCGAGATAAATTTCCAAATACGGGTTTGGATTACGCGTTCGAATAGTTTGCCCTGTGTCATTAGTAGACTAATGGGCCTGTAGCTGTCTGCTTTAGTTCGCGGCTTTCCTGCCTTGTGAATGCCGATGACTTCCGCTTCTTTCCACGCTTGCGGGAAATGCGCGTTTGTCAGAGCGGCGTTAAAAATCATAACTAAAATGGCTAGAAGAGTTTCAGGGAGCATCTTCAGGATTCTGTTAGGAATACCATCCGAGCCCGGCGCTTTTTTGACTCTGAGCCTTTTGACTAGGTCCCCCAATTCCGAGACAGTAACTAGAGTTATAGGGTCAACTGGGGCGATAAGAGACCTCGTGTCAACCTCGTTTTCCACTTTCAAAAGGTGGTTGGGGTCGACACGACAGGGGCTGGGTGAACACTGAGACTCGAGGCTGGCTGCTAGGCATTCAGCTTTTTCGTCATCGTCGAAGGCTGGAGTTGGGTGATCAGAGCGATCCAAAGGGGGCATGGCAGAGGAATTTTCCGATTTGAGAGATCTCGCCAGTTTCCAGTACGCCTGGTGACTAGGCGAGATATCCCCCATCAGCTCATCCCACTTCTTGTTACGGAAGTCCGACATGCGTTTTCTCTGTAAGCAACGCAAGCGGACTCGGTTAAGTTCGCTGGGATACGAGTCGTATGCTCTTGTCGCAGCATTCTTTTCCCTCTTTAGTTCCCTTAGTTCCTCTGGCAGGCGCCAGCGTCGGTTACCCTCCGCTGGAACCTGTTTCGAGGATTCACTAATGATAGTGCGGAGATGACTAGAGAGGGCTTCGATTGCTGCATCGGTCTCGTCAGTTGTGGTTATTTTGTCAGGGATTGCTTTGAAGCTGGGTGATTCTACATTTTCAAGGGCTATGCCCACCTTCACCCAGTCTACCCGAGACTTGGTGGGAGGGGGGCCGAGTTCCAAGATGACTGGCCTGTGGTCGGATGACAGTTCGTGTGCTACTACTATAGAACGCATCCTCATGGTTACGTTCTTTAGCAGCGCAATGTCCAGTATGTCGGGTCTGTGTTCGAGATTGGTGGGGAAATGAGTCTCCTCTATAGGAGCTATAATGTCAAAATTTAATTCGTTGGCGAGACGATCGAGTACTCTGCCATTTCTGTTGTTGACCCTACAATTCCATCTGGTGTGCTTGGAATTCAGATCGCCAGCCACTAGGACAGAGTCGTCTAAATTAAAAAGAATTTCGAGGTCCGTCTTTAGTAGGTCTTTCGTAGGCGGAAGGTAAACTGAGACAAGCGTGATCGGTCTGTGGCCGGTCATCGCTATGCGACAGGTCGACACTTCCAAGTTAGTTGGTCAGAGTGGGCCTAACGAGAGGGGCGACGTGAAGGCACCTATAATAGATTAGGGTGCCCCCCAATCGGTTATGGGTCCTGTCATCGCGGACCATGTTGTAATTCGCTATGCGCGGGTTACGATGGCATGGTTTAAGGAACGTTTCCTGTACTAAAAGAATGTCCAGTTGATGGTCGCTTAAAAAGGATGCGATCTCATCACGCTGGTCGCGTAAACCGTTCGCATTGAAGAATCCTGTAGATAGGGAGTGGGGCTTACTTCTGGCTGTGTTGGCCATTATTTATTTGAAAAGTTAGTTTTCGCCATGAAGTGGCTGAGGGAGGTCAACAGAGGCTTGTGCTGGGCGCACAGGAAGAGGCTCTGTTGCGCCGAGGTGGCCTCGCGCAGACTCTTTGCCAGCGCTGAGATCTCGTCAATGTTAATCGCATTGACGAGTTCGCAGACTAGCGAGATGTCGGCGAAGACATCTGGCGCTTGCGAATTTGGGCTGGTTTTATTTTTCGGCGGGTGGATGAGCGGAGGGCCCGCGGCCTTAGGGGCCGGTCGTTTGGTCCAGGCGCCCCCTGGCGGGAGCGTCGGAGTCGGGTTACCGTCTGTCGGTGCGTTCGTGTCCTTTTTGTGGTCAGTCGGTTTGTCGCCTCCTTCGGGGGGCATCGCCGACCCCCCCCACTTTGGCCCCCCCTCGGGGGGGGTTTTGCCTCAGGGGCGGGAATTTGGCGCTGTCCCTCTTGGGAGGGGCCCGTGAGAGGCGCCAGGGAGCCGGGTTGCGCACCCGGGACGGCGCCCTGGGGCACCCGCGATAATTCGCGGTGTGACCCACCGCGCCGCACAGAGCGCAGCTAGGCGGCTCCGTGGTGTCCCTCGGTCGGGGGCACTCTGGGGTGCCATGATCTCCGGTGCATTTAACACACCGGGGCTGGGCGTAACAAAATCACGCGGAGTGGCCATACAGTTGGCAACGGTGGCATTGGCCGGGCGTGCCGCGTCTGTGTGGCGGTCCGACAGATATGCCTGAGATTTGGCATATCTGTTTTACGTTGAATATTCTCTTCCCCTCTGGCGAGAGGTGGAGAAGGACTACCACTAGGTCTAGTGGTTCTCTGGTGCGCGCTCGGTACATTGGGTGTACCTCGCGGACCGGCAGCTCTTGTTCGGACAAGTCTGCCTTTATGAAATCCGTGGACAGCTCTTTTGGCATGCCCCTTATTACTACGCGAAGAGATTTTTCCTCGCCGAATGGATAGCGGTGGTACGCTATACCGTGCTCGGTGAGGAATTTGGACAGGCGCCGGTTTGATTCCGGGTCCTGCGTAGTGACGTGAATGCCATCTGTGGCATTCACGGCCTTGATGAATTGCAGCTTGCGTTCGTACGCAAGCCGCGAGACGCGTTCCCACGCCTTTTTGTCCCGGATGACAAGCGGGGGGGACGTTGATTCCGCGGGACTCTTTGTGAGTCACGCGGCGGAGGGGGGCGCGGAGCCTCTGGAGGCGGCAGCGGTCGCGGCGAGCCTTCGGGCCCGCACGCTTGTTTTGCCGGGTTGGCAAAGGTAGGAGAGCGTGTCGCTTTCCTCTTTTGCTTCCGAGCAACGGTGATGAATTCACCCTCTTTCAGGGTGTCGGTGGACGCATCGGAGGCGTCTGAAATATCGGCGCAGTCCATGAAGGCGGGCTGGCCGTTTGAAGGACACTCGCTACGCGAGCTCTGAGATGAAGCGCGAGACGCGCTTGAACTGGCTGACGCGGAACGCGTCACTTTTGACGAAGCCGGGGAGGCCGGCGGGGAGGGGGAGGCGGGCGGCGCCGCCGCGCGGCGCACGGGCGTGCGCGACCGCGGACGAGAGCGCGAGCGCTCGCCCACGCAGCGCCCGGCGGCGGGGTCCGCGCACATGTACGGGCGCGGCGAGGAGGACGCACAGCGTGCGTGACGGGTGGGGCCCGCGGCTGCGACCTGGTTAGGCCGGGCCGCAGCGGTTTTCACCACCAACCACTGGCTGAAACTGTCCACTAGGCCCGGGGACACCTCCCGCAAGAATTGCAGGACGCCCACGTTTCCAGCCTCAGCCATCGGAATGCTGGCGACTTCCTATTCGACGATGAGAAGCGGCGCGACTCGACGCGACGACACGACGTGATGCACGACGTGCAGACTGCAACGGCGGCGCTGTAAACGAGAATACGAGAACGCGACGCGAAGCGACGATATTATCGCAAAAACCTCCCTGCCGGGGATAGGCAGAGAGTTGAGTACCTACGTGGGCCCTACTATGTGCCCCGGTAATCTTATTGCCCGGGGGTGAGTGCCTACCAATCCCTAACTGCTCGGGCAACCGAGACGAAGAGCGTCCCGGGGCTACTCCGCGCCAAACAGTTGGCCGAGAATGGACTGTGGAGGTAGGAGGGTGGGAGGGAGACAGTTGGGGTCGAACGCACAGCCAGCACGCTCGGTGGTCCCAACCCCGTCACAGATTGATTTCCCAGGAGGGAAATCGGGCGTCTGTGGCTCGCCCCGTACCTTCGTTGACACCGTTAGGTAGCCCGGTACGACCGCAGTGTGGGCGCGGCTTTCAAAAACAAAGCCCACGTGACGTGTGTTTTGTATAGAACGAGTTGGTCCTAGGACCAACGGACAGCGTAATACGAGAGCGAGCGAGACAGCTGCGGGCAGCGGGCACACGCAACTGAGTCGGACGGCGCGCAAACGCAAGATAGGCCGCTACTGGCTGGGAATTCATCTCGGCCCCCTGCGAAGCAGGGGGGCGGGGATGCTGCTCGGGGCCCTCTGCCCCCTTCAGCGGCTTCATACGCCGGCCAGAAATTTGGCCGGGTCATTGGGGTGTGTGGCCGGGGGGCCTCACGGCTACGCGGCAATGTTCCCACTTTTATAGGCGGGCCCATCCCCTCCACAGTGTTGAATTTATGATGAATTTAGATTTAAATTGAATTAAATGCTTAACTAACGTAGCTGGCGTTTTTATAGCGACGCAGCGCACGCCCTGCCAGAACTTCGATTAGATTACACATGCCTGTTTGCCACCGTGCAGCGCACGTAAACAAACCGTGGCTGTCCCTCCCCCCACCACTTGGGTATAAATAGTCGCCCGGTATTCGCGAATCGAACAGACTCTGTTAGCACGGCGGCTTGGCGGACCGAATAGGCTTTGATTACGTTAAACTGTGTGTTGATTGTGGACTGTATTTTATTTTTGCGCGAGAGATGAAACTCTTTATCTATAGGTATATAAATCAACGGAGAAATACGAGTGTCTTGATGAAAGAGTGTTCGGTGGCAAGAGGCGGGGAATTTTTTTTTTTTTTCGGACGGACTGTTGCTGAAAGAAACGACAAGAAACTCAGTCTGATTGAGGTTTGATTGGGGAACGCACTTTTTCCTTTTTTTATCCACGTTTCTTCCTCCACTTCTTCTTCACAATGTCTATCTTGCCTACTTCCGTAGAGATTTTTTTTTATTTTCATTGATTGTTCATTTGTCAAAGCCAGCGCCACATTGCGTAATATTCTTATAAACTTTTTTTCCGGCCACCCAAAGTATGCGCCTTCAATTGGCCGAAATAATTTTCTGTAGGAGCGTTACTTACTCGGTTCTCCTTCAAGAGTTTGTCCACATAGGCAAAAAAGTAAATATTTTTTTATCTGAATATGTATGAGCTCTGGATTTCAGCATTTTTTTTTTCCTTTTGCACCATCTTTGTTTAATTATTTCGTCGACACGGTTCCTCTATGTGTGTTGCGTGGTGGCAAACAGGATAGGTAGGTGAGCAACAAGCTCAGGGGGCGTGCGCTGCGTCGCATAAAAACCCAAAAACATTAGTTGTAAGAGATTTATTGAATAAAGATCATAGAGGGGAGGGGCGCAGGTCGGTCCGGTGGAGGGGATAAGCCTGGCTATAAAAGTAGGATAGGAACATTGCCGCGCAGTGGGCTCTTTGCGTCGTCGTCTCAGCGGGTGATCTCCTCTTCCTACGGACCGACCTAGGTCCTGGCCTACGTACCTGAATCAAGAACAGTTGTTTCACTACCAGTCATAGGTGTATCCCGCACACTTATCTTTCCAATGAGTGCGGATTTTTCTTTTTCATATAAGTTTTCTTTGATCGAATTGGGCGATTTAGGTATGTTTTCTTTGTAATGTTTTTGTAGCACATCTCTGAGATTATCTGATGTACAAAATATATTCAATGGTAGTCCTTCTAAAACTACCATTCGTGATATCACGTTAGGCAAAGAATCTTTACTTTTAAAGTAGTCTGTCATTTTTTGTTTTTTTGTACGGTGGATGTTCGCTTCTGCTTGTTGAAGTTCCGGGTGTGTTTTCTAGTTGAGTATTGTCGTCGATACCTTTATTTGTTTTGATATCGATTAAATGTTTCTTAAGCAAGTGGTTGTGTAATGTTGATGTGCTGCCACTTATCGCCAAAATTGTATGACAGCGTTTACATTTTGCTTTTCCTCCATTCGCGGTCCTTAAAAATAATACCACACACTGGACTTGTCGCTTAATTTTTGGTATAATCTTGAAACTCCATTTTTCGTTAGATGATCTATAGAAAACAAAAACATGAGCATCAAAACGGCGAAGACTCGCGTCCTCGCGCGGACGACAAGTTTTTATCCCATTTCCGCAATGGATTTGAAAAAAAAAATGGATCGCCCGCTCGTCACGGTGCGAGATCGAATAGTGTGAGATACAGAAATGTCTCGGATCTGTCATTCAAAAAATCCAAGTCATCGATAGGGCATTCAACAGCTGCCTTGTTTTCATCGGTAAAATACCACAGATTAGACACTGACAAGAAACTACTAAAATACTGTTGATACTATGCCTAACAGCTGTTATTCGTTTAAAACGAATAATTCCTTAATTTTTTTATGCTATAACTAAAAATACTGTTTCGCCTTGGGCAGACCCAGTTAAAATAATAGCTTCAATTTAATTACGATGTAAAGCTTTAACTTGCAGCCTCGTACCATTACAGAGCTTAGGTGGTTTCAAATTTCTTAGTAACATTATTGGTGTGCCCACATGCAGTAGAAGTTTATGATACGGAAGACCTGCCGCATTAATGATGTTCAGAAAGACAGGGCAATGGACCGCTTCATCGGTATTTATTACTGAGTCTATCGAACTGTACACAATCTCTTCGCCTTCAAAAGATTTCAGCAACAAATCGTTGATTACTGCGATCTGGTCATTTTTTGGCGTCAAATTGCTCTTTGACGCAACCATGCCAAAGGTTTATCTTTTATGTGAGCCACATCAGGGTATATTTTTACTGTAGTTACTGTTGTGCAAAGCTCGCTTGGTATATATATTTTGCCGTCAGCTTCCGGGAACTTACCATCTCCTAGTTTGAGAAGAAGCTCTGAAAACTTGACCCGCAGAAACTTCTCCTTTCAAATGCACTCTCATGTATTTACTCAATTTCAATATCTTAACCCTTGGCCATAAGGAAGATTTTTTAAGACATGCTTTTATTTCATCGGCACAAGTTCCTTTTGGAATACCGGCAGTTTGGCGAAAATCTCCAGCTAGTAATATTGTCATGCCACCCATTAAGTTTGTTATTTCTTATATCCTGTAGGGTCCTATCTAATGCTTCAATGACTCTTATGAGCCTCTATTGTGCTTTCATCCCATACTATAATTTTTATTTTGCGAAGTACTTCGGCAAGTTTGCTCTGCTTTGGAATGTTGCACATGGGAGTCTCTATGCTAGTTAAATTAAGGGGTAACTTCAGTGGGGGTAACTTACTGTCTTAGTATGTGGCCTAAACGTCATCCTGCTATCCAGGGTGACACCAAAGTATTTGACTATCTTAGTCCATGGAATAGGACTACCGAAAAGTCCTACTGAGGGAATGCGCGAGGTGATTCTCTCCGGATTTGGCTTACGCGTAAAAAAAATCGCTGAGCTCTTATCGGGATTGACTTCGATTCGCCAACGCCTAAATCAATCACCGAGAGTGGTGATTGCCTGCTGTAAACGTCTAACTATCACATCGGGAGACAAATGGAATAGATTGCAGCGTCATCAGCGAATAACGCATAATGCACGCCCGAAACCTTCGGAATATCGTTTGTGAACAATGAGAAAAGAATGGGAGTGAGTACGGAACCATGAGGAACCCCAGCCCTAATAGAATGCGGAACAGAAAGCGTACCTTCCACTTTGTAGCGAAAGCTGCGATTACGTAAGAAATCTTGTATTATGCGTACAAGTCTGTCGAGAAGTCCCATGGCAATGGCATGACAAAGCTTGTAAATCGAATGCTTTCGCTACATCGAAAAAGATAGCCCCTGTGGGAAAAGATGAAGACTTTCCGAAGTTTAGCTCGAACGAAAAATGTGCTCCGTTAAGCGGTGCACTTGTTGCTCATCTATAACTAGATTTGAATTGTTAATGAACCTCCAGATTCTAGTCTGAATGACACGCTCAAATAGCTTGCCTTGTGTCTTTAGGAGACTTATCGGTCTATAACTTCCTGAACTAGTGCGGGGTTTGTTCGCTTTATGTAACGCTTTATTACGGTTGCTTCTTTCCAGGCGTCTGGAAAGTAAGCGTTGGATAAGGCGGCGTTGAAAATAACTACAAGAATACCGAGCAAAGCTTCTGA
Organism: Choristoneura rosaceana; assembly: GCA_037349165.1. Taxonomy (NCBI): domain Eukaryota; kingdom Metazoa; phylum Arthropoda; class Insecta; order Lepidoptera; family Tortricidae; genus Choristoneura; species Choristoneura rosaceana. The sequence goes on along the minus strand of JAZBNJ010000029.1, from coordinate 6,200,730 downwards.
GAGCATCTTCAGGATTGCCGTTGTAGCCCGAGGCTTTTTTGACGTTCAGCCTCTTGACCAGTTCCCTCAGTTTTTCGTTAGTAACTGGATCTATAGGGTCAACGGGTACAGATTGAAAACGCCTGTCGACCTCGTTGTCCACCGTGGCTAGGTGGTCCGGATCGACAGGGAGTTGGCTAGGTGAAAATTGAGCCTCGAGGCTGACTGCTAGGCATTCAGCTTTTTCGTCATCGTCGAAGGCTGGGGTCTGATGATCAGAACGATCCAAGGGGGCATAGCGGACGTGCACTCCGATTTGAGAGATCTCGCCAGCTTCCAGTATGCCTGGTGACTAGGCGTGATCCCATCAGCGCGTTCCACCGCTCATTACGGAAGTCCGACATACGTTGCTTCAGTTCTCTCTGTAAGTAACGCAGACGGATTCGGTGAAGTTCGCTGGGATGTAAGCTCTTGTCGCAGCATTCTTGGCCCTCTTTAGCTCCCTCAGGTCCTCGGGCAGGTACCAGCGTCGGTGTTCCTCGGCTGGGACCTGTTTTGAGGCCTCACTAATAATAATGTGGAGACGTGGATACGTTCTTTAGGAGCGCTATGTCGAGTACGTCTGGTCGGTGGTCTGGGTTGTCTGAGAAGTGGGTTTCTTCAATAGGGGCTATAATATCAAAATTAAGCTCCTCGACAAGACGATCGTGTACTTTGCCATTTCTGTTGTTGACCCTGCAATTCCAGAGAATGTGTTTGGAGTTTAGGTCGCCGGCCAAGATTATCGAGTCTCCTAAATTAAGTAGGGTTTCTAAGTCGGTCTTTCTGACTTCGATAAAGCTGGAGACCAGGCCAGGGAACAAATTTGTGGCTGTGGCAACACTCGAGTCAAAACCAACGAGACAGCAGCAGGGGCCAGCATATGATTTCCAATAAAAATTCTTTAGTCTGTGCACAGCTGTGATTGCAATTATAGTGCTACTTCTAAATCTGCCTTCATTCCTTTGAAGTAAGTAAGCAAGTCGGTCTTATATACGTCTTTGGTAGGTGGAAGGTGATCGGTCTGTGACCGGTCATCGCAATGCGGCATGCCGACACTTCCATATTTGTTTACGTACCCGCCCCCGCACCCGCACCCGCACCCGATACCCGATACCGCGATAGTTCGCGGTGTGACCCACCGCGCCGCACAGAGTGCAACTGGGCGGTTCCTCGGTGCCTTTAGGCCGAGGACATTCTATTGTCCCGTGGTCCCCGGTGCATTTGACGTAACGAGGGGCCGTGTGACAGTAGCGGGCAGAGTGGCCGTATAGCTGGCACCTATGACACTGCCCTGGTGTGCCCCGTCTATGGGGAGCCTCTATTGAAATGCCCGAGATGTGGCAAATGGATTTGATATTAAAAATCCTTTTCCCCACGGGAGAGAGGTCCAGGATTACAACTATCAGGTCGATGGGCGACTTGGAACGTGCCCGATACATTCTGTGCACCTCACGCACAGGCAGGGACTGACCAATTAGGTCGTTTTTAATTGTTTCGGCCTCCAGCTCCTTGGGCACCCCGCGGACCACGACCCGGAGTCCCTTTTCTTCCCCGAAGGGGTAGCGGTGGTACGCTACCCCCTGCTGGGTCAGAAACCTCGTCATCAGACGGTAGGACTCCGCGTCCTGCGTCTTGACGTGGATACCGTCGGTAGTATTGACAGCCTTAACGAAATTAATTTTTCGCTCATAGGCGAGTTTGGAAATAGCCTCCCAGGCTGATTTGTCCCTAATGACGATCGGAGGAGGCCGACTGCGGGGTACCTGCTGGGAAATGCAGGGCGAAGTTGGTCGAGGAGCCACGTATGGCGAAGCCGGGCTTGAATCAGGTCCGCGGACCAGTTTGGAGGCGTTGGGAATTGGAGAGGCAGAGATCGCCTTCCTTTTCCCCTTCTTTGTCACGACGATGAACCCGTCGCCGGTGAGCGTCTCATTTGACGCGTTGGAGTCTCCGTCGTCCTGGAGGTCCATTTGCTCGCTGCCAGGATCTGATCTAGAAGTAGAGGAAGCCCGAGAAGACGCCCTACTTTACGCGCTTACAGCGCAAGATGATGCCGGAGAGGCCGGCGGGGGGGGAGGGGGGGGGCGGGCGCCGTCGTCACGGGCCGCGCGGGCGAGTCGTAAATGACGTTGTTGTTCGATACGGGCGAGCAAGAGCGAGAACGCGATAGTGCGCGCTCGCTCGCGCGGCGCATGGCGGCGGCGTCCTTTCTAGGGACGGGAGGTCGCTGTGGTACTGACGTACCACTCGCGGATCGGGGGGGGTTAGCGGCGACAGCCGGGGAGGGCCCGACTGCAGCGGATTTCCGCTCCATCCAACGGCTGAAGGCTTCCATGAGGCCCGGGCACTCCTCTTGCACAAATTGCACTAGGAGTGCACCCGACATCACGTTGGAACCCGCGGCCGCCAACATGGTTCGGAGAAACTAAGCGACGATGACTAATCGGCGCGACGTCGAGCTGCACACGAAGGCCGTCGTTGCGACCTGTGGGACCGGCAACGACAACACCGTAAAACCTCCCTGCCGGGAATAGGCACGGAGTTGTGTACCTACGTGTACCCTAGTCAGTACCCCGGTAATCTTATTGCCCGGGGGTGAGTACCTAAAAAACAATCCCTAGCAGCTGGAAACTACTATCAGGCGTGAGGCGGGTCGACGGATCCGCACTTCTGTGGCTCGTACTATGCCGTCGGGTCCAGGGAACACTTTTACGACTTCTCCTCTGGGCCATGTGCCTCGTGGCATCGTGCCGTCTGCGATTAGTACTATATCGCCTATTTTGATGTTCTCTTTTTTCAGGTGGGAACCAATGCGTACTCTCAATAGCGGACGGTACTCTTTTGTCCATCTATTCCAAAATTGATCCGCTAATCTTTGTGCGTGATGCCACGACTTAGTGGATGTCGCGACATCCGCGAATCGTCCGAATGGGAACATTGCATTTGACCTCCCCAAAAGGAAGTGGTTGGGGGTCAGTGCCTCGGATTTGTCCCACATTACGGGCGTGAGCGGTCTGCTGTTAATAATATGCTCAGCTTCTAATAACAGCGTGTGAAGTGTTTCTTCATATGGATACTTCTCGCAGAGGGTGGCCCGCAGCGCAGTTTTGACGCTGGACACCATGCGTTCCCACAGGCATGTATATTAATTGGCGGTCTAGCCACAGTTTTAAAGATTACCGTGTAGGCGCTACTAGTGCCTGCACTGCGGCGGGGGTTGGTGACAATTCCTGGTTAGTTTATTAATTGAGGGCAGTGGAAAATTCCATCGCAGTGTTTTTCCACTGGCAAGATTTGGCAAATGCGAAGTACAGACTTGTTCAATCAGGTTTGGGTTAGTGGAAAGCTTACAGTGTTTTGATTGTAAAGTGGCTCATTTGACCGTAGGTATACTTAATTAACACAGTTTAACATGTACTAACTAGGGCAATGGTGCGGTGTGGTATATCTTAACTAACAGAGTTATGATTTCTATATACAGGGTGAGGGTGAGGGTGTGGCGTCCTGCACACTTTCATCTCATCTTTCTTTTCTTTCTTTTGTCTTAACTTACTTTTATCACCCATCTTTTGAAACTTTTCCTAGTTTTATATTCTATTTTCTTCTTCGAGTCTTAGCTGCGATATCGTGTCGACCATGACAGCCTCAGCGGTGGCGTTGTAAGACTGGGGCCTGCATTCCAAAGACTCGACCCGAGCACATAGCTCGTCGATCCTTCTTCTTTTTCTTTCTTTCTTTCTTTCAAAGAGCCGGAGCTCATTGACCAGCAGCTGCATATCAGTGACACGCGACACGTCCAGCCCATTGTCGAGCGGGGTGGTGTGTGGACGGTTTTCAATGTAGGACGCCTCCATGACGGAGCTGTCTCCCTCTGGCTACTCCGGACTCCCAACCACACTGAACCGTGCTGCACCGCGACCCATATTGACATTGGCGTATCCGCCCCGCACCGGTTGTCCACGATGGACAATAAAATACTTTTTTAAACAAAAGGTGTATTTGCTCTCGACAATTACAGAGTTAAATGCAAATAATGACGTCACGCGCGTGCAGGGCAACGTAGATTCGCCGTGAGTAGTGATCGCGGATACCGGACCGACGCCCGCCTGCGTATCAGCTGTTTCCTCCCCTCGGTCTCTTTACACCATCCGTCGCCCTCTGCTGCGCGTATACATCGGTGTTTCCGCGTTTTCCGCCCAGAACAATGCACTTTTACATTGCACACACTTCCAGCTTCTCCATTCCCCTATTTGCTGGCTGTGAAAAATGTCCTCGGTAATATTATTCGCGCAACGTAGATCGTACTTTCTTTGGCAGATAGCGCAGACCCTCACTAAGTATTTTAATTGTTAAGCAAAGTCAATTTGCTTGATTACTATTTTAAAACACTGATATTAAGGCGATTAAATTCGGAGCGAATCGAAAGTACGAAAGTACGTCTTACGGATTGAATCGCAGGTGACCGAAAAGTTTATCTGTTGACTTTCACACTGTCGGACAGTATTTTTGTGATCCAGTCTTTTGAATTTGTTAATTCTATATGAGCTTTTTTTAACTCCTCCCGTTTTGGCTACATGGTTTTCGATAATTTCCATTCTCCTTCTTTTCCTGTCCGTTCTTATACATAATGTATTTACTTATTTTCGTTAAATGCCTTCCGCCTTTAAATCATGAAACAATAATAAAATCAAAACTATATTAATAATAAAAATAATCAAAAACTCAATAATAACAATAAAAAATAGGGGAAAAATGTCAACATTACATTACAATTCGGTGATGATGACTTTTGATTGACGGTGGTTTCTTCGTTTCGTGGGGTAGTTGATCCTTTTGGTCTGAGCAACTACCCTTTTCCTCTGACATAAATTTTTCGAGGAATTCCCCCACCGGAGTGTCCTCAGAAATTGGGGGCAGTTCGAAGTCAACGAGAATTCGCCTACCCCCGGTCGTCTGCGATACCGCTGCTATGCGGTTCATATCATATCTTTTTTTTTCGGCGTCTGTGTGATCGTCTGTGTTGCCGTCGCTTCTTTTGTGCCCACATTGCGAGATCTTAACTGCTCGTGTGGCAGATCCGGTTCCTCGTCGAGTGTTTTTGTCGATCGGAGGCTTCTTTTTTGTGTGTGGGTAGTTCCTCCTCCTGATCTGAGCAACTACCTTCTTCCTCCGACATCAGTTTCTCCAATAGATCTTCTACCGGAGTTTCTTCGCAATTTGCGGGTAGTACAAAGTCGACATGAATTCGACTACCCGCAGTCGTCTTTGCCTTCGGCGTTTGTGTGATCGGCTGTGAAGCCGTCGCCTCTGTCTCTGTTGTGAGTATTCCGGGCACAAGGCGGCGCGGGATACCCACGTTCCGCGATCTTAGCACCTCGTGGGGCAGGTCTGGAGCGTCGTTGTCGGAGTTGTTGTTGTGCGGGTGATTTACGCTGCGTTGTTGGCAGCTACCCGCGGTTTCTTTCCTCCTCGACATTGAAGATAGGCGGTCACCTCTCGGTTTGCGTCTACCTTCGTCGTCGTCGTCATCGTTTCGTGGCACTCGGCGAAGATTTCTGCCCTATCCTCCGCTTTGTACCTCAGCTGGCCGTTCTGGTCCACTAGTGGCCTGGTTGCCGTCGTTCTTGCGCCGAGTTGTCTGCATGGACGATGGACGGAGGAAACGTCGCCGTCTATGGACGCGATTTGGCTCCCCTACTCTTGTGCCATTCGACCAGTGCGTTAAGCACCATATTCAGGGTGGGGCACTTCGTCCTTTGCCATTGCCGCCTCAGTTGGAGCTTTTTTTTTTTTTTTCAATAGTGGTGTTGATTTTTCTTGGTTAATCTTCTATAATATACTGTCTCGGAAGGCTAGGAATGAGTCAGTAGTAGCTCGGGAGGTTGGGGTCGCATACCCATACCATAACAGATTTCCCGGAAAGGAAAAATCAGTATGTGCATCCCTGACCCTTTTTTTTTCTAGAATCATTTTTTTTTTTATTTTAACCCTCTTACACACAAACATCACGCCTGTACCAAATAGGGTAGGCAGAGCACACAAAACGTTACTACCGGAATTCAGGTTTTAAGTTTGACAAAAACGGTACAATAGTGACAAGTTTCTTGCTTGTCGCCTACAGTATAACTTAACCTATATCCTTAGTCGCCTCTTACGACATCCACGGAAGAAATGGAGAGGTGTTATTCTAACCCGACACCACACGGGTATTTTTCAAATTTAAAAATTTAACAAAAAGACCCAGGGTCCAGGAAAACAAAACACAGGCACGCGCAACACACGGAAGTTGAGGATTGACAAGCAGCACTAATGTTAAATAGATTTTAAGCGAAAAAATGCGAAAAATATGGCGAATTTGTTTTTTTTTTCTGAACAGCAGCTAACAAACTGCGTCGGGTACTTTATATCAACTTTTGCGAGCGAGCCCTGTTTCAGAGATCCAAGATTTAGGTATTTTGCCACTTTTTTTTCAGCAGACGACTGTAGGCAACAAACAGGAAGTAATGTGCAAAAAATAATCGACTCTGAAGAATATCAAGCGAGTCATTTAAAAATACGGCAAATTCTAAGCTATTTGAAACATTTGTATGGAGTAAGTCAGCGTCTTCTTTCTGTGCGTTTTGCAAGCAAGCTTCACAAAATACTTGCTGTGTTAACACGTGCTTTTTTTACCATCTTTCTCGGAAACAAGCTTGCCAAAGTATTTCCTTTCATTAGCTCGGTTCGGGCATAATCATTGTGCTTGCATAATATGCTGTCAAAATCTTCCATACAGTTTCCACTATCAGACAATAGCATTAAGTGACAAAAATAACTCTTTGCAAACGCTCTTGTGAACTGTAAACAAGTGTGGGCTCACGACAATTTCTTCCAGCTTGCCGAATCAAGCCAAAAAAATTTACTTAACAATCATTGTTTAATCGTCTTTAAGTTTATATATCGTCCCAAGATACAATTTTTCCGTTATATTCGTAGTTGTTGTTTATTAAATTATTGCGAATACATTTAATGATGTGTGGTACATCAAAGATGTAATAAATCTTCTTCCCATTGTACAAATCTGAGCCCTGATCTGAAACTAATGCTCTTATTTGAAATCCCATCTCAAAAAGCTTATTGATGGTATTTATAATCCAATCTTCTAGCTTATTATCAATCTTGCTTGACGAAATAAATGCGAACCCAATAGGCTGTTTCCATTTGCTTGTTATGCCCCGAAGCATAATGTTAAAAGCGTATCCAGCAGCGCACGGGTTTTGCTGGCCGTCAATTTCGTGCAAGCCACTATTCTCTCTTGCTTGGAGTCGAAGTGAGAGAACATTTTAAGCTCATCTCATCCATACACATAACGCATTCTTTCTGTGATGGTGACATTGGTGATATAGGTTTTGCTATGGTTGATAATGCGTCCAACATTTGTGGATTAATTTATTCGATATTTCGTCAAAATGAAATTTTAATCGTGCTATCACTTTTTTATTGATCATAACTTCGTGCCTTAGTTTTTTTTTCCGAGGTGTGATCGTTTTTTTTTTTCGGACGGACTGTTGCTGTTGGCCTCAGACGGCCTTTACAGCTTACCGGAGAGAGGGCGAGCTGCCAGATGGGCTGCTCAGCAAGTGGGTTTATTTAACTTAGCATACCAAAGGGTGCTCCTATTGAGACGACCTCAGTCTTTGGACGCTAAGGGAGAATATGCAAACAATCGGATTTTTAATGCTACGTCGTTTCGGAAGGACTATGTTAGTCCCGACTGAGAAGAAACGATAAGAAACTCAGTCGGGTTGAGGTCTGATTGGAGAGAACCTACCCGGTACATGCCGGTATCGGTTGAAATAGTGGGGTCGCCCACGTGTGGTGTTCTGTGGGGGACAGCGTCGTCGCCTCCTCCGGAGGGGGCGGTGCGGTGAGTTGAGAAAGCTAGTGTCGCCCTGTGATGTTCTTGGGCATCTGCTATCTATGTCGGATCGAGCTTGGTTTGTGATGGTGATGTCGTCGCCGGGGTCCGTCAGGACGTGATGGGGCCTCCGGAACCTACGGGAAACTCCCTAAGGAGACGATTGGGGTGGTGAGGAGCCCTGACTAAGGCGTAATTTGCAATACGCGGATCGCGGTGGCTAGGCTTCAAGAACGTCTCCTGAACTAACAAGATATCCAACTGATGGTCCCTAAGTGTCGTCGACACGACAGTTTCGGGTTCTCGTTTATCAATAATACGCAGCAGGTCACTGGTAAATGGGACTGTATTTCGTCGTCGTATACAAATATCGCAGCAGATCGGAATCCGGTATCGCAAAGCCTTGGTCGTCGGGTAAGCAGAAATCGTAATCCAATTCGAAAGCCAGGGGTCGCAGGTAGAGAGGGGTACGGGGTCCGGGGGAATCGCTAGGCTCGCTTGGATGTTCGATTTAATTCGGAAGGCTTTGATCGCTATGACTGAAGTCGACTGAACTGAACGATGTCGAGAGGGAAGCCGTCGTATTTATACCCGAGCGGCGGGACGACGGCTTCCCTCTGATTGGCGATAATTCAGGCGGTCTCATTGGTCGCTGTGTTTCAGAAACCGCACTGAATTATCGCCATTTTCGCTTTCGATTTCGGGTTTCGATCGCTTTTACTTATAACTACTTAACCTATTATATACAAACTTAACCTAATTCGCTAGGGATCGGGGTGCCCTAGCCCACTAATGTCGCAGTTTTATCGTATATTTATCGGTGTGGGCTAGGGTCGCGGATAAATAATCGAAAATCGCTTTATTTGAAAATCTTATCCTAACTAAATCTAATTAGAACTAATTTAAAACTAATTACACTATATATTATTAATATTTACATGTCATTTATACTATATATTATATATATACATAAAAAACTTAAAAGCTATTGCGCAGCCCGCGTGGCTGTCCGGAACACTAAGAAAAGAAGCGATCTCATCGCGTTGGTTACGCAAACCGTTTGCGTTGAAAAAACCTATGGATAATGAGTGGGGCTTTATTCTAGTTGTAGTAGCCATTTAAACGGTTTTGTTATTTGGCTGAGTGAGTTTAAAAGGGGTTTGTGCTGAGCACAAAGAAACAGTCTTTGTTGTGCTGATGTGGCTTCTCGGAGACCCTTGGCTAGCGCTGAGATCTCGTCAATATTGATCGTATTGACCAGATCGCAGACCAACGAGATGTCCGCGAACACATCCGACGTCTGTAAGTCAATACGTCTTGGGGAAGGTGGGGTGGGCTGAGGGCCCTTTGAATTGAGCCCTAATGGCTTGGACCAAGCGTTACCCTGAGGGGGGACTTGTGGTCTGTCCGTCAGTTTCGCTTTCGATAGTTCGCGGTGTAGCCCACCGCGCCGCACGGAGTGCAACTAGGCGGTTCCTCGGTGCCTTTAGGGCGAGGACATTCTATTGTCCCGTGGTCCCCGGTGCATTTGACGCAACGATGGGCCGCGTGACAGTAGCGGGCGGAGTGGCTGTATAGTTGACACCTGTGGCATTGCCCTGGGGCGTCGCGTCTATGGGGTGCCTCTACTGAGATGCCTGAAATGTGGCAGATGGACTTTATATTAAATATCTTTTTCCCCTCGGGAGAGAGGTCTAAGATGACTACTATCAAGTCGAGAGGCGACTTGCAGCGTGCTCGATACATTCTGTGCACCTCACGCACAGGCCGACCGATTAGGTCATTTTTATACCACGACCCGGAGTCCCTTTTCTTCCCCGAAAGGGTAGCGGTGGTACGCTACCCCCTGCTGGATTAGAAATCTCGTCATCAGACGTTAGAACTCCGCGTCCTGCGTCTTGACGTGGATACCGTCGGTAGCATTGACGGCCTTTACGAAGTTTATTTTTCGCTCATAGGCGAGTCTGGAAATAGCCTCCCAGGCTGATTTATCCCTAATGACAATCGGAGGAGGCCGCTGACTGCGGGGCACCTGCTAGGAAATGCAGGGCGACTGAGGGCGTGGGGCCACATATGGCGATGACGGAACAGAGTTGGGGCCGCAGACCTGTTTGGCCGAATTGGGAATGGGAGAGGATGAAATCGCCTTCCTTTTCCCCTTCTTAGTGACGACAATGAAACCGTCGCCCACCAGTGAGCGTCTCATTTGACGCGTTGGACTCCGCGTCGTCCTGGAGATCCATCTGCTCGCTGCCAGGATCTGAGTACCTAGAAGTAGAAGAAGCCCTAGAGGACGACCTACTCGACGCGCTTACAGCGCAGTCGCAAATGACGTTGTTATTTGACACGGGCGAGCGAGAGCGAGAGCGCGATAGCGCGCGGCGCATGGCGGCGACGTCCTTACGAGAGACGAGGGGTCGCTGTGGTACTGACTGACGCACCAAACGCGGAGCGGGGGGGTTAGCGGCGACAGCCGGGGAGGGCCCGACTACAGCGGACTTCCGCTCCATCCAACGACCGAAGGCTTCCATGAGGCCTGGGCACTCCTCTTGCACAAATTGCACTAGGAGTGCACCCGACATCACGTTGAAACCCGCGACCGCCGACATGGTTCGGAGAACTAAACGACGATGACTAAGCGGCGCGACGTCGAGCTGCACGCGAAGGCCGTCGTTGCATCCTGTGGAACCGGCAACGATAACACCGTAAAACCTCCCTGCCGGGAATAGGCAGGGAGTTGTGTTCCTACGTGTACCCTAGTCAGTACCCCGGTAATCTTATTGCCCGGGGGTGAGTACCTAAAACAATCCCTGGCAGCTCGGACAACCGAGACGAAGAGCGCCCCGGGGCTACTCCGCCCGCGCCAAACAGTGTGGATCGAGGATGGACTGAGGAGGTAGGAGGGTGGGAAGGAGACAGTTGGAGTCAAACGTACAACCAGCACGCTCGGTGGTCCCAACCCCGTCACAGATTGATTTCTCAGGAGGGAAATCGGGCGTCTGTAGCTCGCCCCGTACCTTCGTTGACACCGTTAGGTAGCCCGGTACGACCGCAGTGTGGGCGTGGCTTTCAAACAAAATCCCACGTGACGTATGTTTACGCAACTTGTGGTCCTGAGACCAACGGACGGCGACAAGCGCGATCCGACGAAAAGGCTGCGAGCAGCGTAGCACACAACTTCACCGAACGGCGCGCTGGCGCGGAATCTGACGAGATCGAGTGTGATCGGTTAATTTTGAAGTAGTTTGTACTGAACAATCTTCATTACATGTTTTAAGAAAGTTTTCATCTACAGCATCTAATTTTGTAGATGTGCCTTGGGCATCTACATAAACTTGCACAGCTCACAGCTGTCAGCTCGACTAGTAACATCTTTAAGAACGGCAACTTTTTGAGGGTCTGTTTGTGTGCAAGTAGTTCTCTCTTGAGGGGGCAAATTAATAGGAATAGCGGTTACTTTTAAATGTATTTTAGCATACATTATTTTCAAAGTGCAAACTACAGACGCACATATTTCTAGAGTTTTAAGTTTTTATATGTGAAATCGTCTCTCTGACACGCTGGTGATAGGCAGCTCCCCTGTGGCACACCAGCGCGGATGGGGCGCGCGGTTGATACCACGTTTTCCACCGCTACCAGGAAGGTGGCCACGGTTTTCACCACACGTCGAGGGGCGACGGACATCGACATCTTGTACACCAGGCCGCGGTGCCATACACGGTCGAAGGCCTTCTCCATGTCGAGCATGAGTTGGGGCACGATCGAGTAGTCTTCTCACTGACCCTGAGGGGCCGTGGGGTTACCGGTCGGGGCATTGGCCCCCTTCGGTGGCGTCTGTCGCTGGCCATTGCGATGGCCAGGTCGGTGGTTATGAGCGAGATGCTCTTGGTTTCTTTCTTTCTTCCATTTGACGCGGCGAGATCGAGCCCGCGGGGCGTGGCCTACCGGGCGATCGTCAACTTGCGTCTAGGGTCGTGGTCTCGTGTCCGGTGGTCGTCATTGGGGGGTGGTCGCCTGCACGATTAGATCGCGTGGCAACCTCCTCCCGTCAGGTGGGCGTGCGTGGTACGGCGCCAGCTCGCACAGGTGTTGGTGGCGAGAGCTGTCCGCACGCTCGAACATCCTCCTCGCCAGGTGTTTGATGAAGACGCTCAATGGCTCCATCTTTAGATCTTGTGCTATAATATCGTTTTTCACATAGCGTGGGGCGTTCACGATGGTTCGGAGGGTGAGTGACTGCTGAGCGGCCAGTCTCTTCTTCCTGCCTTCTCCCACCAACGCGTACCACGCAGGGGCTGCGTATGTTAGGCGCGATCTGATGTATGTCTTGTATACTCCTATCTTTGCCCTTATAGGCAGGTGAGACAGAAGTATCGGCTTCAAGAGGTTTCAAGCGGCACGAGTTTGCGCGATGGTGTTTGTGACGTGGACGGCCATATTCAATCGACGATCGATGGTCACTCCCAGATACTTGACCGTGGGGGACCTCTAGATGTCTTGGCCTCCGAACGTCAGACGCGGTGGTAAAATCTTTTTCGTACTGCTGGCGATCGCCTGGGTCTTCGACGCGTTCGCTGACGTTCTCCACTTGTCCAGCCAATCGGGGAGTTCGTCGAGCGCGCGTTGGGCTTTGGTGGCTGCATGATGGCTTTACGGAGGTTGTGACATAGGCCGCGTCGTCGGCGTATAGTTTAGTTTAGTTAGTTTATTTATTCACTCAACATAACCATTTACATTATATAAGTACATTAATGTCAAATTATATAAGAATTTTATGCTGAGATCGTCAAAACTTATAAAAATAAACAAAGATAAAAAATAATCAATAAAATACAATGTCAAATAAATTAAATTTGTCCACATGGGGAAGTTGTCAAAAAATGAAATTATTAAATTATGTCAATGAAAAATAAAAATAAAAAATAACTATAAATAAATATCTATAGCGCTAGCATTACGCCGTCGTTTGCTGGTATGTCGTCCGTGAACCGTCCATAGCAAATCGGCGATAGGCAGCTGCCTTGGGGGACTCCTGCGCTGATTGGCCGCTCTGAAGACAGGGCATTTTCCACTGCCACTTGGAAGCGACGTTCCTCAAGAAAGCTGGCCACAGTCTTGACTATTCGACGAGGAGTAGTAGACGTGGACAGCTTGTACAGCAGGCCGGGATGCCAGACGCGGTCAAAGGCCTTCTCTATGTCCAGGAGGACCGCGACGACATGCTGCTTCTTGTTCATCGAGGCCGCAACGTGGTGGAGGACTCGGGCGAATTGTTGCGTGGTGGAGTGTTCGGCCTGAGCCATCAGCGAGGAAGGGGCATTTCCTGATTCGACATTGTTCGGGGCTTCAAGAGTTGTCCCGGCGCGGGCTTTGGATCCTGTGCCTCGGTTCCGGATCTCCTTCTTGAAGGCCGGACAGGATACGCTGTTTGCGGTGTGTTGGGCGCCGCAGTTTGCGCATGTCGGGGGCTCCTCCAGGGGTAGTGGGCAATCTTTGGCTGCGTGTTCCGCTCCGCAGCAGACGCAGGCCTGCTTGTGATAGCAGTTCTCTGAGGAGTCGTTGATTTTTGGCAGTGGTAGCACTGTGCCGTCCCGGGTCTACCGCACCAGGCCTTCACAGTCACCCCTATCATGCCCAGTATCTGCGTGATACTGTAGACTGCTGGTGTGGTTTCCGGCGTGCGGGTGATCTGCGCGTAGAAGATGCACCCTGGGCGCTCTCCCCTCGCGCGGATCTGCCGGGCATATATGTGGTCTCGAAGTCCTTTTCCTCGAGGTCTACAATGATATTAGCTGGGGTGGTGTTCACTGGCAGGCCGCGGATTGCCACCTTCAGCGGAAGATCCGCCGGAAGGTAGTGTATAGCGTAGCAGAAATAACTACAATAGGTAGAAAGTCGTTGTCGTTGCTAGTTCACTATCGTAACGGTTCTACTGTATCGTAATTGTTGGGTGTGGACTGTATTTTGGTGGTGGCGAGTAGAAATGAAATTATTATCAACGGAGAGTACGATGTGTCTTGTATTTTTTTTTTTATATATGGTTACGCTGTTAGTGCTAGCACCGTGACAGCTTCGCCCTGGCTTGGGGGCGTGCTCGGCAAGCCGGCACAGCCGCTTAGAAACGTCTTACATTATGAGGTCCTGGTGGTCCGGCATCGCCGGCGGGTGCCCGCTTTGGGGCGCTGTCTGAGGTGTGCTCCTTCCTCCACGGCGGACTGGATGGGATCAGTGGGGTCTAGGAGGATGTGTTTGGGGCGCCTGATGGGCGTCCCTAGTGCTGCTCTGATATCGGGGTCGCTGTTGAGGGGCTTGGGTTTGTAGTCGACTGCTTTTTGAATTATTGGATTGGGATGGTGAGGAGCGTTGTCGAAAAATTTTCTGGAAGCCTGTTTCAGATAGGCTTCTACAGAAGGGAGGCCGAAATCCCGATGCATATCCGTGTTACGAATATACCACGGGGCCCCGGCCGCGTTCCTGGGGAACCTGTTTAGAAGTCCCTGATACTGGATAAGCGATGTTTTTAGCGAGTGGGCAAATACCACCCCGGCATAGGTCATTATCGGTCTTACACATACTTTGTATAGTGTTATTTTGTTTGTGAGTGACATAGGACTCTTTTTGCAAAGTAGGGCCCCGAGCCTTCCCAGGACGAATCTGGCTCTGTCCCTGGACAGTCTAACGTGTTTTTTGAAGTTTAGGTTACGATCTAGGGTAACACCCAGTGTTGGGGTGGGGATGACTAACTGGGTATTTAAAACTAGCGAAATAAAACACCCGATATTGGACGAGGTGGACGGAGTGGTGCGTGCTTCGCGTGTGGCTTCTGGCGTGGGAGTGAGTGCGCTACGGCGAGCGTGGGTGTATTTTTTATTCGCGCCCGCCGCGCGGGTGGGGCGGTGCCCCTGTAGCACGCGCGGGTGCTTTAAGCCAATCAGCGCGTCGACAGAAGTAAACACCAGTCAATCAACATTTATTTACCAATCAATCAAAACATAACATAAACAAAACACTGTACATAATTGACTTAATTCTAGTATGGAATATATACATTTTTAATACTACAGACTAACTTAAACCTACTTATTTTCTAAAACTACATCCTTAAATCTACCTATTCTTTACAATAACTTTACATAATTGACTTAATTCTAGTAATTTTAATATGGAATATATATACATTGTTATCATTACAAGCTAACTTAAACCTACTTATTTACTAAGGCTACATACTTAAATCTATCTATTCTTATATATTCTTGATATTTCGCTTCGTTCGACCAGGGGATTAGGCGATCGTGGAGCAATATCGGGGTGATTTTTCGGTTTTTCCTGGTTGGCTTTGGGGCTCTAGGGCAACCCCGATAGTTCGCTGTATGACCCAATTCTCCACAAAGGACGCAACCAGGCGGTTCGAGAGTGTTAGGGTTTCTGGGACACTCCCTAGTGGAGTGTTCCCCGAGGCATCTTACGCAGCGAGGTTGAGCGTGGCAGTTTCTTTGGCTATGCCCGTAGTGCTGACAGTTGTAGCACTGCGTTATGAGTTTGGATTTCCGCGGAACTTCGACCCGGATCCCAGTGAGGTTGCAGACTCTTTGGATCTTAAAAATTTCTTTTGCTTCGGGGGTCTGGCTGCAGATCACCAGGACCAGGTCGAAGTTCACGCGGACTTTGTGTCTGTTGTGTAGTCGATGTACTTCGAGTACCGGAATACCCTGGCTGGTCAGGTCTGTTTTAACGGTTTCCGTGGCAACTTCTTTTGGGATGCCCCGTATTATAGCCCGGAGCTCGCGCTCTTCGAGGAGCGGGAAGGTGTGGTACCCTACTTTACGTTCGTCCAAGAGACGTCTGAGGGCGCGGTAGTCGTTAACGGACGGGACCGTGACACAGATGCCAAGGGTGGTGTTTCTGGCGCTAGTAAAGTTTATGCCCCTGACTTGGAAGGCCTGTGAAACAGACTCCCAGAGAGATTTTTCGCGGATAATGATAGGAGGGGGTTTACCTGATGATGGTGGATCCGGAGATTGGGAGCTGTTGAAAGGAGTCGCCGGTGGAGTGGATGACTGTTTTGGTAGTGCGGTGGATAACCCTTTCAGCGCCTTCCTGGGTGGTTGAGAATCCAGAGTGACCGAGGGGTTGGAGCGGTTGTGGTTCAATAAGGTCCATATCCTGACTTGTTTCTTGTTCTGGGGGGGACGCGGGGGGGGGGGGGGGGCCGAGATATATCTCCGGGCCTGGGGTGGGTTCCTCAGGTCGCGGTTTCAGTAGATGGCGGGCGCGGGGGGGAGGCTCCTCTCTGCACGTGTCTTTTTACTCGGGGAGCGATTGGAGCGGGATCGCGATCTGTCCTCTTTAGGTTCAAACTCAAACTCTTCCTGACCTCGGGAAACGTTTTTCCTCAGCTCACCATGTTGGGACCTGGTGCTGAGCAGGAAGCCGCTATCGTGGATTTTCTGGAACGCGACCGATAGTCCGGTGAATTGAGGTGACGACTCCTCAATAGCCTTGAAGATTACGAACAGGTCCTCCAGGTTAAGGCTCGTATTACTCATTATGAGTTCTTGCAAGCCGACGTGATTTGGGGAAAAGCACTAGGTTGCCGCGCGTGGCAACGCGGACAACACTTTCACTAATTCAAGGTAGCCTTTCCAAGAATAATTAAATAGTCACTATCTATATAGGTATTCGGTATGCACAACACACACAACGGGCACACTAGCGTCTTGACTTGTATTTTCCATTGTTCGCGCGCGCGGCGCGGCAAGCACGGGTGTGTACGCAGCGACCGTACGCGACGCGGGGCGAGAGCGGAATCCTGAGTGCGCTACGGCGAGCGTGGGTGTATTTATATTCGCGCTCGCCGCACGGGTGGGGCGGTGCCCCTGTAGCACGCGCGGGTGCTTTAAGCCAATCAGCGCGTCGACAGAAGTAAACACCAGTCAATCAATATTTATTTACAACAATCAAAACATAACATCATACCTTTACATAATTGACTTAATTCTAGTAATTTTAATATGGAATATATATACATTGTTATCATTACAGGCTAACTTAAACCTACTTATTTACTAAGGCTACATACTTAAATCTACTTATTCTTATATATTCTTGATATTTCGCCTCGTTCGACCAGGGGATTAGGCGATCGTGGAGCAATATCGGGGTGATTTTTCGGTTTTTCCTGGTTGGCTTTGGGGCTTTAGGGCAACCCCGATAGTTCGCGCTGTATGACCCAATTCTCTACAAAGGACGCAACCAGGCGGTTCGAGAGTGTTAGGGTTTCTGGGGCACTCCCTAGTGGAGTGTTCCCCGAGGCATCTTACGCAGCGAGGTTGAGCGTGGCAGTTTCTTTGGCTATGCCCGTAGTGCTGACAGTTGTAGCACTGCGTTATTAGTTTGGATTTCCGCGGAACTTCGACCCGGATCCCAGTGAGGTTGCACTCTTTGGATCTTAAAAATTTATTTTGCTTCGGGGGTCTGGCTGCAGATCACCAGGACCAGCGCGCTCGAACATCCTCCTTGCCAGGTGTTCTCAGGTGTTCTCCCAGAATGATCTCATTCTTCACGTTAGATTAAGTTCTTCTTCTTTAAGTTAGATTAAGTAGATTAAATTTTAATTAAAATAGTTATAAATAATTAATTATTTTTTTATTAATTTATTTATAATAAGAAATTAAATATGTAACGAGGTCACAACGTTACAGGGGGACCACTCGATGTCTTGGCCTCCGAACGTCAGGCGCGGTGGTAGGATCTTCTTCGTGCTGATGGCAATGGCCTGGGTCTTCGACGCGTTCGCTGACATTCTCCACTTGTCCATCCAATCGGGGAGTTCGTCGGGCGCGCGTTGGGCTTTGGTGGCTGCGTGATGTAGCTTGAAGAATGAACGTTGTGAGGGAAGCCGTCGTATTTATACCCGAGCGGCGGGACGACGGCTTCCCTCCGATTGGCGATAATTCAGGCGGTCTGATTGGTCGCTGGGTTTCATCGATTTCGGACTCTAGATCGCGTGTGTCTTAATCGCTAATTATCCTACTGTACAAATTGACTTAATTTATTCGGGATCGGGGTGCCCTAGCCCACTTATATCGCACTATGTAGCGACGCGTGGCTGTCCGCAACCAGGGGGTTTACCTGATGATGATGGATAACCCTTTCAGCGCCTTCCTGGGTGGATGGGAATCCAGCGTGGCCGAGGGGTTGGAGCGCTTGCTGTACTTGACAGTGGTCCACGGGTTCCCGTCCTCGTCGACTTCCACCATTTGCGGTTCGATAATGTCCATATCCTGACTTGTTACTTGTTCTTCGGGGGACGCGGGGGGGGCGAGGTGTATCTCCGGGCCTGGGGTGGGTTCCTCAGGTCGCGGTTTCAGTAGTTGGCGGGCGCGGGGGAGAGGCTCCTCTCTGTGCGTGTCTTTTTACCCGGGGAGGGGAGCGGGATCGCGATCTGTCCCCTTTAGATTCGAACTCTCCATGACATCGGGCAACGTTTTTCCCCAGCTCATCATGTTGGGACCTGGTGCTGAGCAGGAAGTCGCTATCATGGATTTTCCGGAACGCGACCGATAGTCCGGTGAATTGAGGGGACGACTCCTCAATAGCCCTAAAAATTGCAAACAGGTCCTCCAGGTTAAGGCTGGAACCACTCATGATGAGTTCTTACAAGCTGACGTGATTTGAGGATAAGCACAAGATTGCCGCGGGTGGCAGCGCGGACACAGCACTTTCACTGATATAAGGGATTTCCAAGAATAGTTATTTGAATAATTAAAATAGTCATTGTCTATATTGGTATTGGGTATGCACAACACACACAAGTCCGCTTCCGAAGGGGGTAGCAATGGAAGTTTATCTCCCCCGCGGCATGCAGTTCTCGTAGGTATCTCTGCGTGATCCTGTACTCCTCTTCGCTTTGGGGCGTAAAGTCCACACCGTTCCCCCTCGGGCGAGCCGAGTGATGGTAAGAGTGGGCATGTCCATGCCCACCTGTGGCCGCGGTGGTGCTAGCGTCTGTGGTGGCGGTTTAGTCGCATGCTTTGGTGGCACGTTGGTGTCTGCGGTCCCGCGTTTAGGCTGCGGCGGATCTTGGGCGGCGACCGTGTCAACCACGGTAGGGTTTATCAACCCCAGTGCTGCCGACCGGAACGCGGAGGAGACTAAAATCGGGCGGGGCTAAAGGCGGGGGTACCCTTGGGATGGATTTGATTTCTGGTGCGTACCGCCTATTTCCCGCGTCTCGTGTCCTTGCCCCTGTAGCACGCGCGAGCCAATCAGCGCTCAGATAGAAGTAAACACCAAACAATCGAGCTTTATTTGCATCAATTGAACATAATGAATTGACTTAACGCTAATAACTTTATTATGAAGTATATACACTTACAGGCTATAACTTAAATTCTACTTATTTTCTACAGATATGTACTTAAAATCTACCTATTCTTTACGGCGTTTAAACGCGCACCCGTTGATGTCTTTTGTATGAAAGTTGTATAATTTCAAATTCTAGTTTTATTTAATTTAGGGGTTATTTTCAAAGAACAATTACTTTCGAAATATTATTATGCAAAAAGAAAACGGTTGAGTAGTTTTTAAAAATAATAAATAGTTTACAAGTTGTTTAAATGAAAAACTATATTGGCTAAGTTTTATGAATTTATTTGGTTGGTAGAGCCGAATCGCATTTTAACAAAATTCCGTTTTTCCACAATCAGGAATCAAAATAACATCTAAAGAATTTAATCTTGTATATTTATGTTTGTTTACGTTTGTTATTAAATAACTTAACAATTTTTTTATTAAATAAAATTGTTTTTGATGCTAATCAAATTGATTAAGTTTTATAATATAAATTCTTGCGGGTTTTATCAACAGCTTTCTCGCTCGATCTCGTTGACGCTATCTGTTGGTCCTAGGAAAACACACGTCTTGGGCACTGTTATTGGAAAACCGCGCCCACTCTGCGGTCGCACTAGGATCAGTGGCGGACTAACAGGGGGGCGGAAGGGGCGGCCCGCCCCGGGCCTCCGGTCTTGGGGGGAGGGCCAAATGCCTCCGCGTTCCCCTGATCAAATCCTACAAGACTAAAAATGTGCTTAGTATCTAAATATTTTTAAACTGCAATTTTTTTAAAAGCTTGGGTCCTCATTCAGCTTTGCCGCCCCGGGCCTCTGACGGGCTTAGTCCGCCACTGACTGGGATACCTAACGGTGTCAACGAAGGTACGGGGCGAGCCACACACGCCCGATATCCCTCCAGGGAAATCAATCTGTGACGGGGTTGGGACCACCGAGCGTGCTGGTTGTGCGTTCGACCCCAACTTTCTCCCTCCCACCCTCCTACCTCCACAGTCAATCCTCAGCCCCGTAGCCCCGGGGCGCTCTTCGTCTCGGTTGCCCGAGCAGTTAGGGATTGGTAGGCACTCACCCCCGGGCAATAAGATTAACGGGGCACAGAGTAGAGCCCACGTAGGTACACAACTCCCTGCCTATCCCCGGCAGGGAGGTTATTACGCTAATATCGACGCTTCGCGTCGCGTTTTTCTTTTCGTCACTTCGCCAACGGCGCTGCCGATCGAGACTTCACGCCGGGCTTCGCATCGTGTCGTCGCGTCGCGTCGCGCCGCGTCACGCATCGTCGTCCTAGGAAGTCGCTAGCGTGCTAATGGCTGAGGTTGGAAACGTGGGCGCGGGTACATTCCCGCAACTCTTGCGGGTGGTGTCTCCGGGCCTAGTTGACAGCTTTAGTCAATGGTTGGCGGCGAAAACCGCTGCGGCCCGGCCTAACCAGGTCGCAGCCGCGGGCCCCACCCGTCACGCACGCTGTGCGTCCTCCTCGCCGCGCCCGTACATGCGCACGGACCCCGCCGCCGGGCGCCGCCCGCCTCCCCCTCCCCGCCGGCTTCCCCGGCTTCGCCTAGCGCCTCAATGACGCGCTCCGCGTCAGTAAGCTCCAGCGCGTCACGCGCTTCTTCCCAGAGCTCGCGTTGCGAGAGTCCGTCTAACGGCCAGCCCACCTTCATGGACTGCGCCGATAATTCCAGCGCCTCTGACGCGTCAAACGAAACCCTAAAAGAGGGTGGTTTCATCAAGGTTGGTCGGAAGCAAAAGAGGAAAGCGACACGCTCTCCTACACACTAAAACAGGCGTGCGGGCCCGAAGGCTCGCCGCGGCCGTCGCCGCCTCCAAAGGCTCAGCGCCCCTCTTCGCCGCGTGACTCGCAGAGTCCCGCGCAACCAACGTCCCCCTCCGCTTGTCATCCGTGACAAAAAAGCGTGGGAACGCGTCTCGCGGCTTGCGTATGAACGCAAGTTGCAATTTCTTAAGGCCGTGAATGCCACAGATGGCATTCACGTGACAACTCAGGACCCGGAATCATACCGGCGCCTTTCGAAGTTCCTCACCGAACAAGGTTATAGCGTACCACCGCTATCCATTCGGCGTGGAGAAATCTCTCCGCGTAGTCAACAGGGGCATGCCTAAAGAGCGAGTACAAAGGAACCACTGGACCTAGGTAGTCCTTCTCGACCTCTCGCCAGAATTCTCTATATTCAATATCAAACAGATATGCCAAATCTCAGGCATGTCTGTGGAACCGCCACCGCCACCCGGAATGCCACCGCTGCCAACTCTATGGCCACTCAGCGCGGTTCTGCTACGCCCAGCCCCGGTGTGTAAAATGCACCGGAGACCACGGCACCCCAGAGTGCCCCCGACCGAGGGACACCACGGAGCCGCCTAGCTGCGCTCTGTGCGGCGCGGTGGGTCACACCGCGAATTATCGCGGGTGCCCCAGGGCGCCGTCCCGGGTGCGCAACCCGGCTCCCTGGCGCCTTTCACGGGCTCCTCCCAAGAGGGACAGCGCCATATTCCCGCCCCTGAGGCAAACCCCCTCCTGGGGTAGAGGGGGAAGTGGGGGGGGGGTCGCACCGACTGACGGTGACCCGACCCCGACGCCTCCGCCAGTGTTATTACGAGAAAACGTCCCGCGACACCAGAGTCTGCCTTACGGTTAAGCCGCGCTCGATATATATAGGTGGCTCCCTCTCTCTCCGCGAGCTCGAACGTGATGTCGGGCGCACTCCTAGTGCAATTTGTGCAAGAGGAGTGCCCGGGCCTCATGGAAGCCTTCAGACGCTGGATGGAGCGGAAGTCCGCTGCAGTCGGGCCGTCAGTACCACAGTGACCTCCCGTCTCTAGAATGGACGCCGCCGCCATGCGCCGCGCGAGCGAGCGCGCACTATTGCGTTCTCGCTCTCGCTCGCCCGTGTCTAACAACAACGTCATTTGCGACTCGCCCGCGCGACCCGTGACGACGGCGCCCGCCCCCCCCCGCCGGCCTCTCCGGCATCATCTTGCGCTGTAAGCGCGTCGAGTAGGGCGTCTTCTCGGGCTTCCTCCACTTCTAGATCAGATCCTGGCAGCGAACAGATGGACCTCCAGGACGACGGAGACTCCAACGCGTCAAATGAGACGCTCACTGGCGACGGTTTCATCGTCGTCACAAAGAAGGGGAAAAGGAAGGCGATTTCTGCCTCTCCAATTCCCAACGCCTCTAAACTGGTCCGCGGACCTGACTCTAGCCCGGCTTCGCCATGTCGCCCTGCATTTCTCAGCAGGTGCCCCGCAGTCAGCCCGTCTTAATTAATATCATCATCTGCGACTCGCCCGCGCGGCCCACGCCCACGGCGTCTGCTCACTCCCCCCCCCCCCCCCCCGCTTCGTTGTAGCTCGGCGCGGATTCGTTGAAAGCGGCTCGAAACGAGAGCCATTCTTGATAGGCTCCGTTGAATGTAGGTAGCTCGATGTGATGACGTAAATCTCTATGACGCGAGCTCCGATATTTCAGTACTTCTTGTGTGCGTAGCGACGGCTTTTTCTTCGGCTGCGTCCGGTTGTGGTTGACGCGGTTGAGAAAACTCGTAACCGATCGCGGGCGGCGCGATATTCGAAGCGGCGGCGGCGGTCGGCGCACCCGAGGGCGGCGTCGCGGGGGTGGCTGCCGTGTGGGGGGGGGGGGGCAACGATGCCGGCGACGGTGACGGCGGCCGCGGCGTCGGAACGGGTTGTCCTCGATGACGGTGCGCTCCCTTCCCTCTGGAGTCGTATGTCGCTGCGGTTCTTGTTCCGGGTTGTGCGGCACATCGGCGATGGCTAGCCTCTGGTTGGCATCGACACAGTCGTCGACCCGTTGCTCGTACGTTGATAGGACCGTAGCTTCCTCGTCGCCGCTTTCTTCAGCCTCGATAGCGGCGATGCGCGCTTGCACTAACTCCAGTTTCACTCGTAGTGCTTCTTCTCGCGCCTTAGCCAACCGTCGCACGGCGGCTCGATGTTGTTCGAATGGATTTCGATGGCGGCGGCGCGGGGGGCGGGAATCCGTCGTCCCCTGCGCTGACGACGTGAGTTGCTCTTGTGTCGTGCCCGTTGTTGTCGACGTGCGCGTCGTAGTGGTTGCAGTGGGCGTGGCTTCGTCGGTAGTCGTCGGCTCAGCGGATGTTGCCGCGCGCTCTCTCCCCGTAGACCTGGTTACTGGCATCTTGATGTCTTGAATATCCGGTGAACGAAGGACCACAATATGCAGGATACACCTATGACTGGTATTGAAACAACTGTTCTTGCTTCAGGTATGGAGGCCAGGTCCCAGGTCGATCCGTGGGAAGAGGAGTTCACCCGCTGAGACGACGACGCAAAGAGACCGCTGCGCTACCTTGAGTCATCTCACACGCCTCCCCGCGCGAAGCGAAGGTGTCTTGCGCAGCCCATGGCTATGGGCCGGTCTCTCTTGCACCATATTTGGTGATTGTTGGCCTCTCTGCGGCTTTTACCCGATTAACCTTCGTGGTGTGGCGGGTGGTTGTCTATCTTCGGCTTTTGTCCCGTTTTGCTTCTCTGCGGCATGACGGGACCGGTGGCCTTTCAGCGGCTTTGCGGTTGCCTGTCATCACCACGTACAGGAGACTCACTTCTGGGCACCAGCTCTCTTGGTTGAGCCAGTGCTCGGCGGCCGTCGGGGGGGCGCGCGTGGAGCGGCGCGATCCCCTGGAGCAGCGGTGTCGTCGACACGACAGCCTCGGGTTCTCGTTTATCAAATTAAACGCAGGTCGTTGAGTAGTGGACTGTATTTTCGAGTACAATTACGCTACAGCAGATCGGAAATCCGGTATCGATAAGCCTTGTCGTCGTGTGTGCAGAAATCGAAATCCAATTAAAAATGCCAGGGGTCGCAGGTTGAGAGGGGTACGGGGTCCGGGGAAATCGCTTGGCTCGCTTGGATTCGATATTCGATGGTATTCGGAAGGCTCTTATCGCAGGACTCGAAGACGACACTGAATAATGTTGAGAGGGAAGCCGTCGTATTTATACCCGAGCGGCGGGCCGACGACTTCCCTCTGATTGGCGACAATTCAGGCGGTCTCATTGGTCGCTGAGTTTCAGAAACCGCACTAAATTATCGCCATTTTCGCTATCGATTCGCGGAATTTTGATCGTTGTTCTAAATCGACTAAGTCTACTATGTATAACTTAGCCTAATTACATTGGGATCGGGGTGCCCTAGCCCACTTATGTGGCTGTTTTATTGTTTATTAATCGGTGTGGGCTAGGGTCGCGAATAATCATCAAAAATCAAATTTATTTTTGAATCTTAACCTAACTAAATGTAATTAGAAACTAATTAAACCTAATTAGACTATTTATTTTAATATGTACGCGTCACTTATATCTAATTAGATTATATTATACATAAAAACCTGACATGCTGCTTCATCGTGAGTCTTCTGTCTATGGTAACACTTAGGTACTTTACGGTGCCTGACCAGGGCACCTCCTGACCGTAGAGTTGTAGCGGCGGCGGAGGTTTCTTTAGTCCCATGGAGATGGCCTGTGTCTTCCCAACGTTCACCGACAGTCTCCATCGGGAGAGCCAGTCGGGAAGTGCGTCAAGGGTCCTCTGGAGCTTCTTTGCCGCGTATTTCGTGTTCATCGAACTAGCGAAGTAAGCGGCGTCGTCGGCAAAGAGCCCCAGCTTGACGTCTCCGATCACCGGGATGTCATCGGTGAATAGGACGTACAGGGCCGGGGACAGACAGCTTCCTTGAGGGATACCGGCTAGTATGCGGCGTTCGGACGAAGTGGCGTCTTCGACCGCCACTACGAATCTCCTATCGGTCAGGAACGAAGCCAGGACGCGGACGATGCGCCGAGGAGCTGGAGACGTTGACAGCTTGTACAGCAATCCCTCGTGCCATACGCGGTCAAACGCCTTTTCCATGTCTAAGAGTGCTGCGACGGCGTGCTCCCTCCGGTTTCTTGCCGTCGTTAGATAGTGGAGCACTCTTGTGAGCTGCAGCGTCGTGGAGTGGCATGAGCGGAAGCCGAATTGCTCCGGACGAGGCTCTATGTGCGGCTTCAGTTGTGATAGCAGCAGCTTTTCGAACACCTTGGAGATTGTGCTGAGGAGAGTGATCGGGCGGTGGCTCTCCGGTCTCTGTAGGTTCTTGCCGGGTTTGGGTAGTGTAATTACCCGGCCGAGCTTCCAAATCTTTGGGAAGCAGCCCGTGCGCAGGATACCGTTGAACAGTCTGGTCACCGCCGCGATGGAGCGATGCGGCAGGTGGCGCAGGGCCATGTTCGGTATCCCACCCGCGCCTGGGGCTTTTCTTGGGTTGCAGCGTCTCAGAGCTCTGGCAACCTGACCGGGCGTGAAGACGACCGGATCATCCCCCGCCTCGATGGGTGCTGCGAAGTATCTCTCCAGGTGTTCGGATACTGACGCTATGTGCTCGTCGTCGTCCGAAGGATTCGGCTGGAACTGCCTTTCGAGGCACTCGGCGAAGATCTCTGCCCTATCCTCCGCTTTGTATCTCAATTGGCCGTCCCGGTCCATTAGCGGCCTGGTTGCTGTCGTTTTCGCGCCAAGTTGTCTGCATAGACGGTGGACAGAGGGAACGTCACCGTCCATGGACGCGATATGGCTCTCCCACTCTTGTGCAGCGTGCTCAATCAGCTCCTTCTTCACCCTTTCGACCAGTGCGTTAAGCGACATCTTCAGGCACTTCGTCCTTTGCCATTGCCGCCTCAGTTGGCGCTTGCGCAGTATGAGTTCCTGAATCCGGGTTGGGAGTGGATTTCTCCTCTCGCTTGCCGGATTGGTGCGCGCAGCGTGATTCAGCGCCTCCTGAATGCTGGCGGTTAGTGTGGTGGCGGCTTCTTCTACGTCTTCAACTGTGGAGATGGGCCTGGTCTGGGATTTCTCCTCCAGGTCCGCGGTGAAGCTCTCCCAGTTGTAGCGGCGTCCCGGCTTCTTCGTGATGGTGGTGGCGGTGGCTTTCTAAAGTGACAGGAGGACCGGCCGGTGGTCGGACGGCAGGTCGGGCAGGGTCTCCTGCACCATTGTGGATGACACTCCTTTACTGACCACGAAATCGATAATATGCTCGGACCCGTGCGCGACGTCGTAGTGCGTCGGCTCTTCGGGCCCGGAAACATCAAAGTTGTGGTCAGTGGCCGCTCTATGAATGGCTATCCCGGTGGCGTCTGTGGTGGTGGAGTGCCATGCCGGGTGTTTGGCGTTGAAGTCACCCGCCAGGATGGTCGGCATGGGTGACCTCATGATTTTCGCCAGGTCCGTAGCGATGGTGCTCGGCGCCCCCGCAGGTCTGTAGGCCGCATAGATCCGTAATTCTTGGCCCTCGACTTTGATGTCCACCCCCAGGACGTACAGGGAGTTGTACGACACGTAGTCGATTGGCTGGTGGACTACGGATCTCTTTATAATGACAGCAAGTCCCCGGTACGCTCGGCCCGTGTTTGATGTTTCATCTTTTCGGTAGACGATGTAGCCGGGGACTTTTAGTGGTGCGGATTCTTGCAGCATCGTTTCGCTGACCAGCAAGATGTCGACCTTCTGCTCTCGCATGAAGTTGCGGAGCAGGCTTATCTTGCCGGCCAGCGATTGAGCGTTCCAGTAAACTATGCGCAGGTCTTCTCTGTTAGCCATTTCTTTGGGGAGCTGGAGCATTCTTGTGTCCTCCCTGTTGGGCCACGATGGCGCCCCTTAGGAGGTCTAGGAGCGCCAACAAGTCTAGGCCTGGGTTTGCAGTGGGTGGTGGTGAAGCGGCTGAGTTCGCGGCTGCTTGGCGTACCTCTTGTGGCTGGTGGGGGGTTCTCCATTACCCTCAGTTCGGGTCTGTTTTTTCTTCCTCCTCGGTTTCTTTTTTTGTGGGGCAGTTGTGGGGCCCGGTTTGGGGTCCGGTCCCTTCCCTCCCCTGGGCTTGGGCTTGTTCCCCTTCGCCATGAGCGAGCCTGAGTCTGGCTCGCCCTCGACTTGGGGGTTGTCGACGAGCTGGTGGCCGCTGCGGCTTCTTGCACCTTGTATGGTTGGGGCGGGTGCGGGCCTGGGTGCCCGCCCTTTTGTTCCGCGCCTCCCTGCGGAACTCCGGACAGCCGGTGTGGTTGGCTGGGTGAGCGTCCCCGCAGTTGGCGCAGGTTGGTGCAGGCTGGCTCCTCCCTCGGATGTGTGCACTCCTTGGCTGCGTGCGGCCCGCCGCACTGCACGCAGTGCCTAAAGGCCTGGCATCTGTGGCATTGTGCGGGGCCCTCCTTGCCCCGCCAGGCTTCTATCTTGACGCCGGACATATACAACAGCTCTCGCACATTGTATATTCCGGCGTTCTCTTTCGGCGTTCCGGACAGTTGGACAAAGAAGATGCACCCGGGCCGGCCGCTACGTGCCCGGATGCATTTGATATATTCAGCCTCGTAGTGAAGGCCCCGCAGCGCCTCCTTGATCTCCTCCAGATCTGTGGTTGGGGGCAGGCCTCGGATGCAGACTTTCATTTTTCTTTCATCTTTTGGGGTGAAGAAATGCCACACAATGCTGGGGTCCTCCTCTTTGGCTTGCCTCAGGTGGGCCGCCACCACCCGGTACTCCTCCCCATCCTGTGGTGTGAAACGCACTCCCTCGTCGCATGGTGCTGCGATTGGAGTGCGTCCCAGTTTCTTCGCGATATCCGCCAAGTGTCGGGTCCAATTGGGCAGTTTCTCCGCTACAAGTGGCGGATATCGTTCTTGTCTTTCAATTTTTGCTTCTGTTGCAGGTTTAGCAGCGTGTGTCTGCAACCGTTGCTGCGGTGGTTCCTTGTTGGCCACTTGAGAATATGTGGCGGCTGGCGTCGGTTGTGGCGGAGGCGGTGCCTGCGGTTGTAGCGGCGGCGGCGCCTGTTTTTGCGGCGGCTTGGGCGGCTGTGGCGGCAGCTGTGGCAAGGTGGGTGATGGTGTAGGCGTCGGTACTGCGTGTTCGCAGTGACGTTCGGCTGCTGGTGGCGTGCTCTCCGCTGGCCTTTTTGATATGGGTGGCTGGAATTGCGGCATCTGCGCTGTCATTTCCAGCACCTCCAGGTCCATGGGGAGCAGCGCCTTTACGTTTCCGGAGATGTTGTATTCCTGCAGCCGTAGGTATGTCCGGATCCACTGCATCAATCCCTGTGAGAAGCGGACCCCCGCCTCGCCCAGACGGGTGACCATAATCAAGTCACGATTTTGATCGGCCCGTGGAGAGAGGGGATCGCTGTTCGCGAATCGAGGCAGTGGCGCCGGAGTCGTGAGTTGTGATGCCGATGTCGATGATGATGATGACTGTTGTCGATCGGCGGCCTCTTTTTTGTGTGTGGGTAGTTGCTCCTCCTGATCTGAGCAACTACCCTCTTCTTCGGACATCAATTTCTCCAGCAGTTCCTCTACTGGAGTGTCTTCACAGTTTGCGGGTAGGACGAAATCAACCTGAATTCGACTACCCGCAGTCGTCTTTTTCTTCGGCGTTAGCGTGATCGGCTGTGAAGCCGTCGCCTCTCTTGTGGGTACTCCGGGCCCAAGGCGGCGCGGGATACCCACGTTACGCGATCTCAGCGCCTCGTGGGGCGGATCTGTAGCGTCGTTGTCGGAGTCATCGTCGTGCGGGTGATTTACGCTGCGTTGGTGGCAGCTACCCGCGGTTTCATTTTTCCTCGACATTGAGGGTAGGCGCTCACCTCTCGGTTTACGCCTACCGTCATTGTCGTCCTTCTCCATCGAGACGAACTCTGTCGGCGGCGGTGTGCGGAGCGTCGCTATTGTACCGGCGTTGCCGGACCCCACATTCCCTACCCCGGGGCTTCCGCTTTAACGGGACCGGGTTCAGGAATGCAGCGAGGGCTTCGGTACAAGGCGCGTTGGTGTGGCAATCCCCGCCGACTGAGTCGGGTCGAATCGCTCCCATTCTCTCAGCGAAAGTTAAACGATTTCATACAGCAGTTGTTGGCGACCGAGCTCTGTGTAGGCTGTAAAACATCCATTCACATATGCACACCGGGCGATTCTAGGCCGCTGCTCTGGGTTGTCATCTCGGCCCCCTGCGAAGCAGGGGGGCGGGGATGCCGCTCGGGGTTTTTGCCCCTTTCGGCGGAGTCAGGCGCCGAACACAAATATGGTCGGGTCAATGGTGTTGGGACCGTTTCTGGCCCGTTGTCATCTTCAGCCGCCAGCGAGATCGAGCCCTCCGGATGGGACCCCGTTCAGGGAGTTCCAGCGAGCGATCCTCAGCTAGTGGCTAGGTAGGTCAGTCCAGGGTCGTCAGTCCGGGGGATGCGGGGTGGCTGCGCGCGCGAGGTCGCGCGGCAGTCCCTTCTTTTCGGGCGGCCGGCGGTGATAGGGCGCTAGTTCGCTCAGGTGGCGAAAGCGCGACCTACCCGCACGGCCGAACATCCGAGTGGCCAGGTCTTCTATGAATCGGCCCAGAGGTTCAACGCCTAGGTCCCGGGCTATCACTTCGTTCTGCACGTAGCGGGGAGCGTCGACGACGGTGCGCAAGGATAGCGACTGCTGGGCCTCGAGTCGCTTCCTGTTGCACCCTCCCACTAGCGCATACCACGCTGGGGCTGCTGTGACGCTTCGCGTTGGCTAAGCCAATTCCGATGGAATAAAACAAAGACGTCAACAATAAAATATTTATTTGGGCTCAACAGTCCCAAGTTAAATTGAGCTATGAGAGGGTCGTGGGGGTAAAGGCCTGTCTGGTTTCCCTTCGTAGTCCGATCGGAGATGACGCAGCAGTTCAGTCTTCCTAGGAGCGAGGCCGTCAGCGTTCCAGTGGATCACTCTGAGTTGGCTAGTCATCCTGCGCGTACAGGTCGGCTTGCCTCCTCAGTATGATCGGGACAGGATTCTGCCCCGACTGGGCGGCTGCGAGGATCTCTTGTAGGACCTGGATCTGCTCCATCCTGGGTCCTATTTTGCCGTCGTCGGCTTCCGGGCCCGGCTTCGCCTTCATCCCCTTTGCTGTGGCGGCGACCTCCTGGCTCGGGCCGATTGCCGGCTGTTGTCCTTGTGCCGCTGGTGTCGGCTCGGACTCGTGCGGCTCCTTTTTGGAAGCCTTCCTTTTCCTTCCGCCGCGTTTTCGTCGCCTCTTGGTTGGCGGACGCCTCCCGTCGTTGGCCGCCGCCATCAGGGAGTTGGGCGCATGGCCCATGAAGACGGGACACGTCGTGCTGTTTGCAGTGTGGGGTCCCCTGCAGTTTTCACACGTCGGTGGGTCTTCTTTCGGTCGCGGGCGAAGTGCTCGCCGCCGCAGCGCACGCAGGCTAGGCGTCGGTGGCAGTTTGCCGATGAGTGCCGGAAGGCTTGGCACCTATGGCACTGCGCTGGGCCTTTCTTTCCCCTCCAGGCCTCCACCCTGACACGGAGCATGCCCAGAAGCTCGGTGACATGGTAGATGGCTGGGATCGTTTCTGGTGTTCTCTGGAGCTGCTCGTGAAAGATGCAGCCCGGTCTTCCTGCGCGAGCCCTGACCTGGTTCGCGAATATCGGAAGGAAGCCCTTCTCCCGCAGGCTCTCCACGATTTCTTCTGGATCGGTATTCACAGGGAGACCGATCACTGCCACTTTCAGGTTCAGCTCCTCGTTGGGGCTGTAGCAGTGCCACTCGATGTTTGGGATCGTCCTGAGGTACCGGTCCACGGTCCGGTACTCTTCTTCCCCTTGGGGGGTGAAGATAATGCCCTTGTTGGAGGGCGCGGCGTGCGGGGGGTAGCCCAGCTTCTCCCGAAGGTTTCGGAAGTGCTTGGCCACTCCGGCAGTACGTCCACCACAAAGTGCGGGTACCTCTTCCCCTTCGCAGCGGCGGGGGGGACGGGTGATAGCGGTGGTGGTGGTGGTTGAGGAGTCACTGGCGATTCTGGTGGAGATGACATCACTGGTATGCCTCTGTCTTCCTCCCCGTCGCTCCCCAGGTCCTTGATGGCGACCCTGCTGGTGTCCATGGGGCTTATATCCAGCCTTGGGATGGTCTGGCGTGGATTGGTCGGGGAGGGAGACAGTCGCCGTTTATTCGTGACGGCGAAGGGCGGCGGCAAGTTTGCTGGCGGCGGGAAGCGAGACGGCGACGGGATGCGTATCGTCGGCAGCGTCGGCTGGGTCGGTTGGGGCGCGGGCGCGGTCGCCGCGGTGTGTGCAGCGGCGACACTTCGTGGCGCCCGACCATTGGGCGCGCACCGCCTTCCTCCAGGTTCCTTATCCTCCCCCGGTGAAACCCGCTGGTTTCCCGGAATTAGGCGACACGGCGGAATCAATTTTATGGTCCGAGCGATGTGTGGGTAGAGTGATTTTAATGCAAAAACATACACGTATGCCACGATGAACTGTCCGAATGCTGATACTCTGGATTTTCATCTCGTCCCCTGTGAAGCACGTCATGCGCGGGCCAGGTGGTAAGGCCGCGAACTACCATAAGGTCGATGACGTCCGGAGCGTGGGTTGCGTTGTGCGGATAGTGGGTCGGGACCTCTGGTCCAAGCACCTTGTGGGGGACAGCGTTACTTTTAGGTCGTGCGGCCGTACCACCA
Organism: Choristoneura rosaceana; assembly: GCA_037349165.1. NCBI lineage: Eukaryota > Metazoa > Arthropoda > Insecta > Lepidoptera > Tortricidae > Choristoneura > Choristoneura rosaceana. Next base: position 6,168,940 of record JAZBNJ010000029.1, on the reverse strand, counting down.
CATTCGTAGGAAGGTAGGGTGGACTGTATAGGTGAAGGTGAAGGAATAATAAATCTTGCTGTGTACTGGATACTGAGCTGGAGCTTGAGAACGGGGTCGGGAGGTTCTTCTTTGTTTTGATGTTTACTCTTGCGCTGCTGTGCGGAGAATGCCGCGGACTGGATTTTCATCTCGGCCCCCTGCGAAGCAGGGGGGCGGGGATGCCGCTCGGGGTTTTTACCCCTTTCGGCGGGTTCAAGCGCCGACCACAGATATGGCCGGGTCAATGGTGTTGGGACCATTTCTGGTCCCAGTGGTGTCATGTCCGGTGTCATCTTCAGCCGCCAGCGAGATCTAGCCCGCCGGGTGGGACCCCGTTCGGGGAGGTTCAGCGAGCGATCCTCAGCTAGCGGCAAGGTAGGTCAGTCCAGGGTCGTCAATCCGGGGGAGGCGGGGTGGCTGCGCGCGCGAGGTCGCGCGGCAGTCCCTTCTTGTCGGGCGGCCGGCGGTGATAGGGCGCTAGTTCGCTCAGATGGCGAAAGCGCGACCTATCCGCACGGCCGAACATCCGGGTCGCCAGGTCTTCAATGAAGTGGCCCAGGGGCTCTACGCCTAGGTCCCGGGCTATCACCTCATTTCGCACATATCGGGGAGCGTCCACGATGGTGCGCAAGGATAGCGACTGCTGGGCTTCGAGTCGCTTCCTGTTGCACTCTCCCACTAGCGCATACCACGCTGGGGCTGCATAGGTTAGGCGTGACCGGACATATGTCTTGTACACGCCTAACTTGGCACGTAGGGGTAGTCGGGACCTGAGGACCGGGCGTAGTATGGCGCGTACTGCGCGCGTCTGGGCAATGACGTTGTTCACGTGAGGGGCCATGGTGAGGCGGCGGTCGATGGTAACACCCAGGTATTTCACCGAGGGTGCCCACTCGATGGCCTGCCCCAGTAGCGTCAGTCTTGGTGGCAGCAGCAGCTTCGTCGTAACGGCGATGGCCTGGGTCTTCGCCACGTTAACCCGAAGCCTCCACTCATCCAACCAAGCTGGTAGGGTGTCAAGGCAGAGTTGGGCCTTGCGCGCCGCATGCGCAAGGCTCATGGATGTGCTGACATAGGCGGCGTCATCGGCGTACAGCGCGAGCATCACGCCCTCGTTGACCGGGATGTCATCAGTGTATCGCCCGTAACAGACACCGCTACCTGGAACTGGCGGTTTTCCAGGAAGGTGGCCACGGTTTTCACCACACGTCGAGGGGCGGTGGACGTCGTCATCTTGTACACCAGGCCGCGGTGCCATACACGGTCGAAGGCCTTCTCCATGTCGAGCATGACGGCGACGGAGTGCTCCTTGAATGCCGCGGTCGGGACCGCGCTCGCTTATATACCCCAAGGAATTACCTTAAAGGGAGCGCGGCCCCCCCACTCCTCGTCTCTCTTCCCCGCTCTCTCTTACTATCTAATACAAAATAACAATCTTAATGCTAATACTTAAACCTAGTTAACATTTTCTATTTTCTTTGGGACTTTTCCTAATACTTGTCGCGCGGCCGCTATCCGGTCCGCGCGACTGTCCCGCTCGCACCTATGGGGTTATGTATACAACCGTCCCGCTCGCACGGGCGAGGTTATAAATATAACCGCTGCGCCGGGTCCGGCGCCGCTCATTTGGCGTACGGACACGGCGCAGGTTGGTCGCGAGCTTATACCTATATGAATGAAACTCAGGTCGTAAGTATTATTTATTGCACATGATACCTATCCATATATCTACATATCACATTTTACTTATAAATTTACATGGCACAATTTACTTAGGCTACACTTAAAATTATTACGTGAACACGCACTTGGTGGGTCGCCGTTCTGTACACACCTCGTATCCTTGGCTGTCTGCGTCTTCGAAGAGCCTCCGCCCGTCAAGGCATATCTTCGAGGAGTTCCATGCGGTGTGTTTGCAGTTGAAGTCGCCCGCTACGATCGTGGGCAGCGGCGAGTCCAACAGGTCGTGGACGTCAGCCACTGCGAGACGAGAGCTGGGCGGCTTGTAGAAGGCAAACACACGTAGGGGATGTCCGTTGACGCAGATCTCCACTCCGAGGGCATATGACGACCTGAGCGACGTCAGCAACGGCAGCGGTTTTTTTTTTTTTTTTTTTAACCGAAAGGGTATACATGCAGTCGGGAAAAATCCCTTATGGACGCTGGGAAGGGATTGCCCAGCCAGTCCCCGACTCGCACGGGGTAAAAAACCCAACTGCATTGTTACCCTTTCTCCTTTTTTCTTCTCACTGATGTATTTTCAGTGTTTAATACTTGTCCTTTTTTATTACAATCTGATGCTTAGTTCTTATTTTACAGTCTAACTATTCAACAGTAATATAATCTATATTTAACATAACAATAGCAACAACAGCTTAACCTATCTCAGTTCCACAATTCACTACAAGAATTTAGTACAAAGTGAAATAATTTGTTATGATTAGTCGCGCACGATCCAACAATTCACCAATCAGTATAATCTTTATTTAACATAGCAATAGCAACAACAACTTAACCTATTTTAGATCGACAATTTTAGTACAAGGATTTAGTACAAGATGAAATAATTTGTTATATTTAGTCACGCCCGGCATGCGGCAAGTAGCAAGTAGCGGGATCCCAGGTAGCGGCCATTAATTACGGTCCCCGATAGATGAATAACGAGCGGCCCCACCCCCTCCCCCCCTAATTCTCTTCTCCCAGGCCACCCCAGAGCCAGTCGGGCCTCACGCCAGTAACTTTGTCTATTATCGCCTTCGGTGGCACCTTGTTTACTGGACAGTATCTCGGGGCCCGATCGGTCCTGAAGTAGCCATACGCAGAAAGTATGATGTCCCTCTCCCGGGGCTCCAGCCCCTTATGGGTTCTGAGATGGCGGGTGATGTGGCCCCCAGTGGTGTAATATCCACAGAACGTACATTGGTATCCCTGTTGTCGCCTCTTCACCCGCTCACCCGACCCAGAAACCCCCGCAGCCAGCTGTCCCAAACCAGAGGGGACCTGCCGGCGTGGTACGCCCCGGTCAGGCAGTCCCCCCACCGGCGCACCCCGAAAGAGGGCCCTCATTCTATTGAGGTGGTTATTCGTCTCCACTTGGGGAGGGGCCCAGGTCGAGTCCGAGTCCCCCCCACCCGAGTACGGATTTCCATGGATCCATCATCATCTTCCTCATCGTCTCGTCGTTCCACCTGCTCCCGGTCATCGCGCCTCGCGCTTAGCCCCCCGGATGGCTCCGAGAGGAAGTTGGGCGGGCTGCCCAGAGCTCCAGCCGCTCCATTGTGAGCGGGGCCCGGTCCGCCCCCGTGCTCGAAGGGACGTCATCCCCCGTTGACGATGATGGCGGGAAGAAGGGAGATCCCCGCACCAATTCTGTGGGACCCTTTTCAAGACCTCTTCCTGGGCTTGCTCAGGATCCCCCTCCCTCCCACCATGTGGCAGGCCCCGCCTCCCCAATGGGTCCCTAGGGCAAGCCATCGCAGCACGTCCAACTGTCTCCAGCTGGGCCTCTCCGCATTCCCGGGCGCCCCCCCGCTCAACCACCGCAACATCCGCACCTTCTCTCGCCCCCCCCCCGCCGAAAATCGCCGCAGGGCCGCAGACCCCTCCCCGTCCCCAGGCAGGCAGCTGTCTGGAAACCGGGAAGACCCCGCGCCCACCAACACCCCGGAGCCCAAGGCAACTCCATCATCCCCCCCAGCCAAGGTACCAGAGGAGCGGCACTCCCCTCCCCTCCCCCCGACACCACAGATGAGCATATTTCCTCCCCCAGCTCACCCATGTCATCCAGAGGGGAAGGAGAGGCCCCCCCCCCCCCCGACCCTCAACCATTCGCATCTCCTCCTGGGCAGTATCACTTCCCCCCTCCGAGATCGGGGAAAGATGCACGACAATTCGCTCCTCTTGCTCCGCCTGGTTGATGCACCAACCCTCTTCTCACCAGGACAGCCAGGCCCCGGTAGGCGTTGCCCATTGGTGAGGTCTCCTCCTTTCTGTAGGCGTAGAACCCTGGCGTCTTAAGGCGGTCCCCTGCCTTAAGGTGGGTTCCGATATGAGTGCCACATCGATCTTCTGCTCGGTCAGGAGGTGACGCAGCAGCCCGGTCTTCTTAGTGGATAGGCCATCGGCGTTCCAGTGTATTATTCTTAGTTGGCTAGCCATTCTGTGGGTACAAATCAGCTAGCCTTCTAAGAATAATTGAGACGGGGTCCTGTCCCGATTGGGCGGCCTGGAGCAGCTCCTGCAGCACGAGGGTCAGCTGCTGTAAGATCTCCGCTTTCCCGTCGTCAGCTTCCGGGCTCGGCTTCGCCTTCTTCCCCTTTGCAGGGGCGGCGACTTCCGGGGCCGGGCCGATTTCCGGGGGCGCCACTGGTGCCGTTTCCTTCGGCTGGGGCTCGCGCGGCTCTTTGTTGGAGGCCTTCTTCTTCCTCCCGCCGCGTTTTCGTCGCCTTTTCAAAGGCGGGCGTCTCCCGTCATTGGTCGCCGCCATGAGGGAGCCTGGCGCATTGCCACTGTCCACCATTGTGGAGGTCGCGCCGGTTGGGGTGGTGCCGGGACGCGCGAACGCGTTCGTGCGTGTGTGTGGTGCGACTCCCGCCGTCTTGTGCCTCGCCTCCCTCTGGAACGGCACTGTGCGCTATTTGCGGTGTGGGGTCCTCCGCAGTTGGCGCATGTCGGCGGGTCTTCGTGCGGTCGCGGGCAGTCGCGGGCGGCGTGTCCCTCTCCACATCGGACGCAGCGTTGCGGGTGGTGGCAGTTCACCGAACTGTGCCTGAACGCCTGGCACCGGTGGCACTGCGCTGGCCCTGGTCTTCCTCTCCAGGCCTCTACCTTGACACCACGCATGCCCAGTAGCGTGGTGACATTGTAGATTCCGGGGATTGTGCTGGTGTTTCTTTCCAGCTGTGCGTGGAAAATGCAGCCTGAGCGTCCCGCTCTCGCCCTCACTGCCACAGCAAATATCGGGAGGAACCCCTTCTCCCATAGGCCTTCAACTACGTCCTCCGGCGTTGTGTTCGCCGGGAGGCCGCGTATTGCCACTTTCAGTGACAGGTCTTCCGTCCTGGTCCATTTGTTCCAGGCCAGATCCGGGGTTTTCTCGAGGTGGTCGTGGACCACTCTATATTCCTCCTCCGACCGTGGAGTGGATATGATGCCCTCCTTCAGCGGCTTGGCATTCTGGTCATCGTTTTGTTGCAGGTTCAATCCGTTGTTCTCGCGTTGTGTCATCGGGTGGGAGTCTGTGCTCCCAGGCATAGGGCTATCACCCTTCAAATCTAATTTGCCCCCTCCAGAATACGGTGGGGCTGACCGCGCAGTGGCGGCGAGGGATTCTCCCGTTAGGGTACCCTCCTGGGGTAGTGTCTGTTTAATTGGACTTTCCATCATCATCAATGTCCTTGTTTAGGGAGGTGTGGTCCTCCTGCTCAATTGGGGAGTAGAGCTCCTCTCCGCTGGTTAGGGGTGAGTTCCCCCGCAGGTGATGCGCTGCTGCCCGCACCTCGTCAGCCTTCCGGTACGCTCTCTGATGAGAGCGTAACCAGAAGTCGGCCCCCGTTGCTGCATCCCCGTAGGGGACTACGTTGCTGCAGGGGAGACAGGGAGCAGTTTGTGGCGCACCCTTTCACTAGGGCGCGCCTGCCCCGCCCGGCCCATATTTACATACCATTATATGTTTGTAATAAAAGAGTTATTTATGTCAGAAGAAAATTATATCTATGTACCTTCCTAAAAAGTTGCGCAATCAGATTCAAATAAGTTTTAAATATATTTAGTGACAAAAAAAATTAAATGAAGTGAAACTTTTTATTGAAGATCATTTTGTTTAAATTGTTAATATAAATATTTTCTAATAAGTATATAATGTTTTTAACTAGTTATTATTAGCAAATTTTAAACATGTAAAAGAGGTTAAATTAAAAAAAAAAACAATTACGATTTACGATCCGCTGACTATATTGTTAGTCTGTGACAAACAAAATGATGCCTATATTTTGTCTCGTCAGCAATCTCGTTATAAAAATTAAGATATTTTAGTAAGTATAAACTATATGTAAGTGTTTTTTTGTTTTGCTGCATTTGTTATAATTGGGATTATGTTTCTCATATTTTCAATTAATTTTTTGTCTCTATTCAAAATTTCGTCAAATGTATCCTTATTATTTTATCATCAAAATTAATTTTTAAGGAATGTTGTAAAAAAAAAAAATTAGCTTTCAAAAATAGAATAGAATAGAATAGAATTTATTTATTGTCAAACTGTGTACAAAACTGTGTATGTATTTTTTTTCTCCTTTCTTTCTTTATGTAAACTGTTTTTATTATTAATAATGTTTTCCATTTTATTGTAATGATGTAAAATATTTCTACGCCGATAACGGCAGAATATGCTGAACTACTTAACACTTTACTAACCTACATTGTACCATATTCTCAGAAATAAAGAAATCATTATGATTATGATTAAAAGATTACATAATATTATAGTTCCAACAGTTACCCAATGTGGGCAAAGTGGTATTTTTTTTCTGTAAGAGGGGAGGTGTAACGTGTCCCTCTCCACACATATATACTCTCCACCAATATATAAATACATGTAGTGTTAGCATTATGCTCTAGAATAAAGTCAGAGCTGCCCACAAAGGAGTTTAAACGTAAGCTCTCTCACTGGCTCCAAAATGAATGTTTTTACTCGCTAAACGACTTTTTAAAGAACTAAAATAATTTCTTTGCTCACCCGCGACCTTAAGATAGCTAAGTCTATGCAAATTATGCGTGTTCATGCAGTTCCTCCACCTCCACACTGTACGAACACACACAAATTACACAAACCCATCTATCACCACCACCACAACTCACTGACGCGTTTCGAACTCAACCAGAGCTCATCCTCAGAGTGACACAACCGTACACCATGCTACCAGTTGTTAGACTAACAAACCACCACCACTGTTTTAATTTGTCAAACAAAACAAAAAACTACCCGCAAAATATTAATAAATTTTAAATGTGATACAAAACTACCTTGATTTTTAATTTTATTTATTTATTGTCAAGGCATGTTTAATAACTACCGTTGCTAAAATTAGACCCAAGCCGTAGCAAGGGAGATGACACTAAATTTATTTGCTCATTAATAATAGACCCCATACTATTGTACCTAATTATCTCCATACATTCTAACACATCAAGACGAAACCCCTTGTCACAGTAATGTAACACTTCATACGAATCTGAGTCCTTAAAGCCCCTTAAACACTTACACGTGACTTTTTAAAGCTTAACTTAGCTTAGCCTTTACTTTTTTTTTTTTTTTACTTTTTGGCTTTTTTTGTTTTTTAGTTTTTTTTAGTTTATTTTTAGGGCGTGGTTACTAAAATTGTATAATTTTGTAATTATTGTCTGTATTCTTTATTATTTTATTATTTTGACAAACACCATATAATACTTGGTTAACTATTTATCTAGAACATAATGATTATATAATTGAATCCACTTACAGTGTAACATAAATAATTAGATTAATTAAATATTAAGATTTTTGAACGTCACATAGTGACAAAAACATGTGAAACTCTCTTTTTCTTACCACAAAATATGTACCATGTTTTTATGCAAATAAATGATTTAGATATCGAACCCATAGGTTGTCTCCTTTACACTCATCCTCACACATAGACCTATACCTAAGGACCAGAAATACCTACAAAATACGCGTGCATACCTAAACATGCCACATAAAATGGCGCTCAAGGGTTGTGCTATCGTTTTCGAAACCAAAATATTTGATATCGATATTCTTTGTGTTTCTTTTTGGAAAAATCAGTTTGAAATTCACTTTGTTCATAATTACTTTGACTGCATATAGGTAGTTACAAGGATATTGGTAATGTAGGCTGCTTATAGATAACTAATACGATACAAGTGAAAAAATATGTAACAGAACGTGCAAAAGAAAGCTATGCTTGTTTCAGGAACTTGCGGTGACTAAATGAAACAACAACAACGTATAAAATGCCCTTTATTTTCAAAACAACGAAAATAATGTAACTTATTTATATTTATACATAAATCGACAATTAACTCATGTTAACAATCTTTTGACAGGACTATAGATTTATTAAACACAAAATATTGATATAAATTTTACCATATCATGAGCCGGAACTAGTTCTCTTTTCTGACGCATCAAAAGAAGCGCTGTCACCTGAAAATTATTTTGCTTGTTTTATTTTGCTCTATTCATTTCAGACAGTATATTAAACTAATTATCTATAGTTATGTAGTACCATTTCGTATGACACTTCCCAATTTTCTTTTGCTTTTGGTGGTGTTTCTCTTGATTTTGATAGCTAAAAAAAACAGTATAAATTAGTGGCACCACATTGTTGGATTTGTCTATGCTGTACATAATTCATTGTTGTCTATGGTAGAGAATTTTTCTGTTCTCTATGTCTCTCTCGCCATGGCCGTACCACTGTAAGCACGATCTGTTTTAACTGATTTTATTTTTACATTTATTTGTCTGTTTCGTCCCCGTTTGCAACTCATACAGCTTATACTTATTGTGATTGTTATTATGAAAGAAAGAAAGAAAGAAAATAATTTATTTATAACAGCAATGTACATACAGCAGGTCAGGAAAAATAAACAAAAAGAAGTGTTGCTAGGGCCGGATTTAGGGGAGGGCAAAGGGGGCAACTGCCCGGGGCCTCCACAAAATAGGGGCCCCCCCACTATAGAGACATCGCAAAAAAAATCTATCAAATTACGATGAGTAAATACTGGGAAACAACAATTCATATATTTCTTCACTTCAATTAGGCAATCACTAAAATATCAAAAGACCCTTATTGGCCTCCACTCCTTTGTTGCCCCAAGGCCTCCACACCTCTAAATTCGGCCCTGAATGTTGCCGCTATAAAAACGACTCCCGGCTCAGCATATCGCTGGTTGAAAACCAGCACTGGTCTAAAAAATAGAAATAAATAAGAAATAGATATTCATTTGTGTTATTGAATAAACACCTAATTGAATATCAGTTGCTGTGGTTTGATTCACTGAAGGTCACGAGTTCGATCCCAGCATCCACGTCACCCGCTTCCCTACGCCTGATCTCTCTAACACTAATTAAAGTATTATATTATATCGCTTGTCTGAGATAGAGTTGTGCACTTTTGCGCCCCAGTCAATTTGGGGGCAAGGGGCTTTTTGACTCCACTTAAGGTCATACAAAACAGCTAATTCAATTTGATTGTTTTCAGAGCAATATTTACCGTATTAAACAACGAGGGTACAGCGTTATCCCGCAATCTAACAATGTCTAAAGTTTTGTTGAACCTCTTCAAAATGCAACGAACAGATGAATAATTCCTTAATGCCGTGGATTAATATTATCTACGCCTATAGCGTCCAACCACTTCCGCAGTAACGCATCATTTCTAGGGAACCTGTAAAATATAACAGCCATCAGTCAAAAACCATGGACGAAAATTACATTTATTTCAGTTCTACTTATTTCGATATTCAGCGTGATATTCAGCACAACAATAAAGAAGATTGTTAATATTACCAAATTAAATGGAACCAAATATACAACGATAAATGGCGAAAAACCTGCATATCTTTGATGGTAACGATAAAAAGCATACGAAAATTTATTATCAGTGATTAAATATTTCGTTTGATTTCTCGTTTTCCGAGAAGAACACCATTTTATGGAACACAAAGGCATGTTGCGTTTGTATCTCTTAATGTCCACAACACAAAAACAAATGTAAAAATATTTTTATTTTGCTGAAAATCGCCAAAAACTCCGTAGTATTCGTTCACTTGACAGATACGCCACAAATACGCTGGAGCCTAAAATGTCGGATGGCAGCGGGAAATGTCATCTGCTCGTAGTGATAAGCCATTGCCGAGTCTAGAACAAACAAGGATTCGATTTGCGCCATTCGACGATGGCGGATGTAGACAATATTTAATTTTGCTATTTCTGTCTCCTTGGCTAGTTGAAGTATAATTTTGAAAGTATTTTATGCGGCGATTAACCTTAACAGTGAACAGTGATCACAAAATTCTATATTGCTCTCGTGTCTGACATTTTTTAATGCGCAAGTTGTCTCCACGTGGTTTCTGTAATTTTACTATCAAGTTACAAAATCTACGAAATTGTCCTATTAATTAGGACAGAAAGCCATATTTTAAAAGAGAAGAAGAGAAGAAGAAGAACAAACAAATGTCATGCCGTCTTTGTTTTCATATGCCGAACCACCTTAGAAAGAAAGAGATAATACGTGTTTTCTTATTTTTATATCGATTTTACATGTATTTGCATAACAAATGTATGTATAGTAGAATAGGGCCCCTCTATGTATTTATTTCCTCTGAGTCCCCACAAGGCTAAAAATCTCAAAATCCACGGCCTACGGCTGCAACGCTGCGGTCGTTACGGCATATCGCATATCCAATCATCTCTTACCATCAGAAGACCCACATGCTCGTTTGCCATCCAGTCGAACAAAGAAAAACTTGTAACACTTCAGATCAAAATAGCTGAACCGATTTAGATGGTGATTTTGCAGGTGGTAGGACCTTGTGCAAGTTCCGCCCGCATTGCTACCACCATCTTGCTCGCTAATCCTGCCGTGAAGCAGCAGTGCTTGCACTGTTGTGTTTCGGCGCGGAGAGTAAGACAGCCGGTGAAATTACTGGCACTTGAGGTATTCCAACTTAAGCCTCTAGGTTGGCAACGCATCTGCAATACCCCTGGTGTTGCAGATGTTTATGGGCGGTGGTAATCTCTTACCACCAGGAGACCCACTTGCTCGTTTGCCTTCCAGTCGAATAAAAAAAAAAGTTGATGATAATAGATAAGTTCTTAATCTCCCGTTCACCTCTTTTGTTCTTAAAAACGTTAACTCTTTTTATTAGCTACTACCCGCAAGCCGTCCGCGTAGATCCTTTATCGCTATCCCGCGAACATTGCAATTTTCAATCAAAATCAATCAAAATCGGTTCATCCGTTTTTTCTTATCAAATAGCTGGCAAACGAGCATGCGGGTCACCTGAAGGTAAGCGATCACCGCCCATGGACACCTACAGTATAATTAGGACTGCGGGTGCGTTGCTGGCCTAAAGGGGAGGGGAATAGAGGGGGGGAAGAGGGAGGGGAGTTGGGTCTCCGGATTTCCCACTCACCGTACGAAACGTAGTTTTTTTTTTTATTCGACTGGGTGGCAAGCGAGCAAGTGGGTCTACTGATGGTAAGAGATCACAACCACCCATAGACACCTGCAACACCAGGGGTATTGCAGATGCGTTGCCAACCTAGAGACCTTAGTTGGGATACCTCAAGGGCCAGTAATTTCACCGGCTGTCTTACTCTCCACGCCGAAACACAACAGTGCAGGCACTGCTGCTTCACGGCAGGATTAGCGAGCAAGATGGTGGTAGCGATCCGGGCGGACCTTGCACAAGGTCCTACCACCAGCAAATAACTTCTATTTTATGCCGGTATTCTGTGGGAGTGGTACTAATTCGTTGTTAAAATATTGCTTAATTGGATTGTTTTCTTTTTAAAAACTTATGACTGCTCATTGGTATATTTTTTTTCTGTTTTATGAAAAATCTTAAAATTGTGGATAAACCAATATTGATAAAAAATCCGATCCAGTTTCAAATTGCAACCATATACTATCACGTTACGGTGTTATCGTGTTAGAGATAGACAAACTAACGTAATTAAAAGAAATCAATGTGTTTTTGATAAGTAGTTAAGTCGTTGTAAAAAATGTATTGAGTGCGCTTAAACGTGCACCCGTTGATGTCTTTTATATGAAAGTTGAATTATTTGAAATTGTATTTTTATTTAATTTAGGGGTTATTTTCAAAGAACGATTGCTTTTCATATATTATTATGCAAAAATAAAATGGTTAAGTAGTTTTTAAAAATAATAAATAGTTTATAAGTTGTTTAAATGAAAAATATATTGGCTAAGTTTTATGAATTTATTTGTTTGGTAGAGCCGAATTGCATTTTTTTTTTATTAATAATAATATTTAACAAAATTCTGTTTTCCCACAATCAGCAATCTAAATAACATTTATAGAATTTAATTTTGTATATTTATCTGTTTGTTTAGGTTTGTTATTAAATAATTTAACTATTTTTTTATGAATAAAATGATTTGTACGGGACCCTTCGATAAATCCCGCACTTACGAATGCACTGGTTGCTACAAAACTATTAATGTGGACTGTATCACTATTATTTGAAGGAATGGAATATTTTAAAGGAAATTATAAAAGAAAACTCCGAATTAAAAAGGTAACAAAAAACAGGTCTTGTCCTCGCGCTCGCTAGCTTCTACTGAACCGATCGAATCTACTATACGTCTTGTCTCTCTGAGGAGTACTGAACTAATGCCGAGTGAAAACTGTACGAATCTGAACGAATGCTGATTTCCATCAGCCTATCTACTCTTAAGCTCTGCCGTGTAGGCGCAATTCGCGCCTGCACGGTTGCGGGGGCGGACACAATTCCTGGAGTCTTTATTGGCTAATCCCAGTGGAAAATTCCGAGCACAGTGAATTTCCACTGGGAAGATCGTATGCGTAAACAAACAAACTTGTACGGTCAGGTTTTGGTTAGTGGAAATTTACAGATGAAATTGCGGCGTGCTTTGGCCGTAGGTACATAATCTTTCCTTATGTGCTAGGAAGGTGAAATTTGGTATATGGGCTTAATCAACAGAGTTAATATGCTATATAGTACTAAGATGATGGTAGGGTGCTAGGTCTAGACTTAAATAACAGAGTTACGTATTATGTACAGGATTTCTATCTATATAACACTATATACTGGCTGAGGGTGCGACGTCCTGCACATGATTATTATATTGTTTTGATGCTAATTACATTGATTATATTTTATAATGTAAATTCTTGTTGTTTTGTATATAATTAATTGATCGCTGCGATCGTATAAAATGAGGCGACCTAAGAATCGACGATTTATTGTTCGTTACGACTCGCTAGCGCTGCACGCACCGCTAGTGTTCCAGTTATTCGTTTAACGTGAAACAAACAAACAAAACTCTCGACAATGTCTGGACGCGGCAAGGGTGGCAAAGTGAAGGGGAAGGCAAAGTCCCGTTCGAACCGCGCCGGACTCCAGTTCCCGGTCGGCCGTATACACAGGCTGCTGCGCAAGGGTAACTACGCCGAGCGCGTCGGTGCCGGCGCCCCCGTGTACCTCGCCGCCGTTATGGAGTACCTCGCCGCTGAGGTGCTCGAGTTGGCCGGCAACGCCGCGCGCGACAACAAAAAGACCAGGATCATCCCTCGCCACCTCCAGCTGGCGATCCGCAACGACGAGGAGCTGAACAAGCTACTCTCCGGCGTGACCATCGCACAGGGCGGTGTGCTGCCCAACATCCAGGCGGTGCTCTTGCCCAAGAAGACTGAGAAGAAGGCTTAAGTCACGCACTCTCGCCCGCCACGCACCTGATCCCTAGTGACACGTTGTGTTTTTGTATATCCGTAGTGTCACGACACACGATACGCTACACAAAAATCGCAAAAGGCCCTTCTAAGGGCCACAATATGATTCGTATTAATATTGAGTTTCTATTAATACATGACGTCATCCGATGATTCTAATGTCTAATCATAATTTATTCGTTAGTTAGTTAGTTAGTTAATTTAATCACTAGATGATTAAAATATATTATCTAATAGCGCTCAGGCTTGAGTACTAAAAAAAAAAAAAAAAAAAAAAAAAATTCTCTGCCTGCCCGTCTGTCACTCAGGATAGATACATACATAAGTATAAAGATATTAATTAATAAGTATGTATATACATACATACATACATACATACATACACGCACGCATGCATGCATGTATACCCAACCCAACCTCCTCCTGCCGCCTATGCCTTATTATATTTTAGACTAACTAATAAATAGTAAAACTCTACTGTTATTATTGCATCGAGCGTTGTCAAACCTCATTATTTAAATAGGTACGTACCTATATACACAATTATAATGTTCTTCACCGATGGATGAGTGATGGAATGGATGACGATGCGATGCGACCGACGGCAGGATACGACGGGCTGGGCTCGCGTCAGGCATTTCTGTAATTATGTTTATAAATGTTATGTTAAGTTGAGTTAGGTCGTTTTAGGTTAGGTTCGATTATGTTAGGTTTGATACAGGTGTAATTTTTAAAGCAACAAAAAAAAAAGAGCCAAGAAAACATAGCAACGCTAAACAATATCCCCCTCCCCCCGTCGCCCTCACCCGCCGCTACGGCTTACGCGCGCCGGTCGCACGCTATTGGTCGAGTACGGTGATATCGTGATAGAGGGACGACGTTCGGTGCGCGCCGCATCGGCATTAACAAAAAGCGACTCGCATCGCCGGTGCGCGTCAGGTCAGTTTGCTGATTCCGCGCCAGCGCGCCGTCCGGTGAGGTTGTGCGCTCCGCTGCTCGCAGCCTTCCCGTCCGTCCGCGCTTGTCGCTGTCCGTTGGTCCTAGGACCAGCACGATTCTACCAAAACACACGTCACGTGGGCTTTGTTTTGAAAGCCGCGCCCACTCTGCGGTCGTACCGGGCTACCTAACGGTGTCAACGAAGGTACGGGGCGAGCCACAGACGCCCGATTTCCCTCCTGGGAAATAAATCTGTGACGGGGTTGGGACCACCGAGCGTGCTGGTTGTGCGTTCGACCCCAACTGTCTCCCTCCCACCCTCCTACCTCCTCAGTCCATCCTCGGTCCACTGTTTGGCGCGGAGTAGCCCCGGGGCGCTCTTCGTCTCGGTTGTCCGAGCTGCTAGGGATTGTTTTAGGTACTCACCCCCGGGCAATAAGATTACCGGGGTACTGACTAGGGTACACGTAGGTACACAACTCCCTGCCTATTCCCGGCAGGGAGGTTTTACGGTGTTGTCGTTGCCGGTCCCACAGGTCGCAACGGCAGCCTTCGTGTGCAGCTCGACGTCGCGCCGATTAGACATCGTCGTCTAGTTTTTCCGAAACATGTTGGCGGCCGCGGGTTCCAACGTGATGTCGGGCGCGCTCCTTGTACAATTTGTGCAAGAGGAGTGCCCGGGCCTCATGGAAGCCTTCGGCCGCTGGATGGAGCGGAAGTCCGCTGCAGTCGGGCCCTCCCCGGCTGTCGCCGCTAACCCCCCCCGATCCGCGAGTGGTACGTCAGTACCACAGCGACCTCCCGTCTATAGAAAGGACGCCGCCGCCATGCGCCGCGCGAGCGAGCGCGCACTATCGCGCTCTCGCTCTCGCTCGCCCGTATCAATCAACAACGACATTTGCGACTCGCCCGCGCGGCCCGTGACGACGGCGCCCGCCCGCCCCTCCCCGCCGGCCTCTCCGGCATCATCTTGCGCTGTAAGCGCGTCGAGTAGGGCGTCTTCTCGGGCTTCCTCCACTTCCTCCACAGATCCTGGCGAGCAGATGGACCTCCAGGACGGCGGAGACTCCGACGCGTCAAATGAGACGCTCACCGGCGACGGGTTCATCGTCGTGACGAAGAAAGGGAAAAGGAAGGCGATCGCTGCCTCTCCATCTCCCAACGCCTCAAAACTGGTCCGCGGACCTGATTCAAGCCCGGCTTCGCCATACGTGGCTCCTCGTCCAACTTCGCCCTGCATTTCCCAGCAGGTGCCCCGCAATCAGCGGCCTCCTCCGATCGTCATTAGAGACAAGTCAGCCTGGGAGGCTATTTCCAAACTCGCATATGAGCGAAAGATTAACTTCGTTAAGGCCGTCAATACTACCGACGGCATCCACGTTAAGACGCAGGACGCGGAGTCCTACCGTCTAATGACGAGGTTTCTGACCCAGCAGGGGGTAGCATACCACCGCTACCCCTTCGGGGAAGAAAAGGGACTCCGGGTCGTGGTCCGCGGGGTGCCCAAGGAGTTGGCGGCCGATACTATCAAAAACGACCTAATTGGTCAGTCCCTGCCTGTGCGTGAGGTACACAGGATGTATCGGGCACGTTCTAAGTCGCCCATTGATCTAATAGTTGTTATCCTAGACCTCTCTCCCGAGGGGAAAAGGATTTTTAACATTAAATCCATTTGCCACATCTCGGGCATTTCAGTAGAGGCTCCCCATAGACGGGGCACTCCAGGGCAGTGTCACAGGTGCCAGCTGTACGGCCACTCTGCCCGCTATTGTCACGCGGCCCCTCGTTGCGTCAAATGCACCGGGGACCACGGGACAATAGAATGTCCTCGGCCTAAAGGCACCGAGGAACCGCCCAGTTGCACTCTGTGCGGCGCGGTGGGTCACACCGCGAACTATCGCGGGTGCCCCAGGGCGCCGTCCCGGGTGAGACGTCCGGTTGCGCGGCGCACTACTCGCGTGCCTTCCAAGGTGGACGGTGCGCACTTCCCACCCCTGAAGAGCACCCCCCCCCCGGGGGATGCCCAAAGGGTCAGGAACAGTGCCGCCCCCCGCGGGCCGCACCTACAGACAGACGGACGGACAGCAAGTCCCCCCTCCCCCCCCGCCCCCTCAGGGCAACGCCTGGTCAAAGCCATTAGGGCTTAACTCCAAGGGCCCTCAGCCCACCCCATCCTCCCCTAGACGTCACGACTCACAGACGTCCGATGTGTTCGCGGACATCTCGCTGGTCTGCGATCTGGTCAGTATGATAAATATTGACGAGATCTCAGCACTAGCCAAGGGTCTCCGGGAAGCCACATCGGCTCAACAAAGACTATTTCTTTGTGCTCAGCACAAACCTCTCCTAAACTCTCTCAGCCAATTCATGGCAAATAACAAATCAGTCTAAATGGCTACTACAACCAGAGTAAAGCCCCACTCGTTATCAGTAGGATTTTTCAACGCAAACGGTTTGCGTGACCAACGCGATGAAGTCGCTTCTTTTCTTAGGGACCATCAGTTGGATATCTTGTTAGTTCAGGAGACGTTCTTGAAGCCTAGCCACCGCGATCCGCGTATTGCGAATTACGCCTTAGTCAGGGACGATAGGACCCATAGTCGTTTAGGAGGCACCTTAATTTACTTTAAGAGATCTCTTCATTGCATCCCTCTCGTTAGGCCCACGTTGACGAATATGGAAGTGTCGGCATGCCGCATTGCGATGACCGGTCACAGACCGATCACGCTTGTGTCAGTCTACCTTCCACCCACCAAAGACGTACTTAAGACCGACTTAGAAACCCTACTAAATTTAGGAGACTCGGTGATCTTGGCCGGCGACCTAAACTCCAAACACATCCGCTGGAATTGTAGGGTCAACAACAGAAATGGCAGAGTCCTCGATCGTCTTGTCGAAGAGCTCAATTTTGACATCATCGCCCCTATGGAGGAAACTCACTTCCCCGATAACGTAGGCCACAGACCAGACGTACTCGACATAGCGCTCCTAAAGAACGTATCTATGAGGATACGTTCTATAGAAGTAGCTCACGAACTTTCTTCAGACCACAGGCCAGTCATTTTGGAGCTCGGCCCCCCCCCTAACTGTCCACCTCCCACCAGGTCTGTCATAGACTGGGTGAAGGTGGGCAAGTCCCTTGAAGACTTTGAATCTCCCAGTTTTAAAGCCATCCCTAACGTCATAACCACAACTGACGAGACCGATGCAGCAATCGAAGCCTTTTCTAGTCATCTCCGCACTATTATTAGTGAGGCCTCAAAACAGGTCCCAGCCGAGGATAACCGACGCTGGCACCTGCCCGAGGACCTGAGGGAGCTAAAGAGGGCCAAGAATGCTGCGACAAGAGCTTATGACTCATATCCCAGTGAACTTCACCGGATCCAACTGCGTTGCTTGCAGAGAGAACTGAAGCAACGTATGTCGGACTTCCGAAACGAGCGGTGGAACGCGCTGATGGGGGAGATCACGCCTAGTCACCAGGCTTACTGGAAGCTGGCGAGATCTCTCAAATCGGAGTGCACCTCCGCTATGCCCCCCTTGGATCGTTCTGATCACCAGACTCCAGCCTTCGATGATGACGAGAAAGCTGAATGCCTAGCAGTCAGCCTTGAGGCTCAATGTTCACCTAGCCAACTCCCTGTCGATCCGGACCACCTAGCCATGGTGGATAACGAGGTCGACAGGCGTTCTCAATCTGTACCCGTTGACCCTATAGATCCAGTTACTGTCGAGGAACTGGGGGAACTGGTCAAGAAGCTCCGAGTCAAAAAAGCCCCGGGCTCCGACGGCATTCCTAACAGAATCCTGAAGATGCTCCCAGAAGCTTTGCTCGCTATTCTCGTAGTTATTTTTAACGCCGCCTTAGCAAATGCGCACTTTCCAGACGCCTGGAAAGAAGCAACAGTAATAGGTTTACATAAAGCGGGTAAACCCCGCACTAAACCAGGTAGTTACAGACCGATAAGTCTCCTCAAGACACAAGGCAAGCTATTTGAGCGTGTCATTCAGACTAGAATCTGGAAGTTCATTAACAACTCAAATCTACTCATAGATGAACAATTCGGATTCAGAGCTAGGCATTCGTGCGTTCAACAAGTGCACCGCTTAACGGAGCACATTCTTAGACGGCTAAACTTCGGGAAGTCTTCCTCATTTCCGACAGGGGCTATCTTTCTCGATGTAGCAAAAGCATTCGATAAAGTCTGGCATAATGGCTTGATTTACAAGCTTTATGCCATGGGACTTCCCGATCGACTTGTACGCATAATACAAGATTTCCTACGTAATCGCAGCTTTCGCTACAAAGTGGAAGGTACGCTTTCTGTCCCGCATCGTATTAGAGCTGGGGTTCCCCAGGGTTCTGTTCTCTCTCCCATTCTTTTCTCGTTGTTCACTAACGACATTCCGAAGGTTTCGGGCGTGCATTATGCGTTATTCGCAGATGACACTGCCATTTACTCCACTTCAAAATCTCCCGATTTGATAGTTAGACGGTTACAGCAGGCAATCACCACTCTCGGTGATTGGTTTAGGCGTTGGCGAATCGAAGTCAATCCCGATAAGAGCTCAGCAATTCTCTTCACGCGTAAGCCAAATCCAGAGCGAATCACCTCGCGCATTCCCTCAGTAGGACTTTTCGGTAGTCCTATTCCATGGACTAAGAAAGTCAAGTACTTAGGTGTCACCCTGGATAGCAGGATGACGTTTAGGCCTCACATTAAGATAGTTAGAGATAGGGCCGCGTTTATTCTAGGCCGCTTATATCCGATGCTACACGAGTCTAGTAAGTTGTCGTTTAGTAATAAACTCACAATTTACAAGACTTGTGTGCGACCAGTTTTTACTTACGCGAGCGTCGTGTTTGCACACGCCGCCTCGCGCCCTGCACTTAATACACTACAGGTTCTCCAAAACAGGTTCCTACGCCGCGCCGTCGGGGCTCAATGGTTTGAGCGCAACGTAGATCTTCACTGGGACGCGCATCTTCCCACCGTCGCTCAGTTTATGAAGCTGTCCTCACGTAGGTACTTCGATTCGGCTCCTCACCACCCCAATCGTCTCCTTAGGGAGGCGGTGGAGTATCGTCCGATTCCAGATGTTTCCCGTAGGTTCCGGAGGCCCCGTCACGTCCTGACGGACCCCGACGACGACATCACCGTCACAAATCAAGCTCGATCCGACATAGATAGTAGATGCCCAAGAACATCACAGGGCGACACTAGCTTTCTCGACTCACAGCACCGCCCCCTCCGGAGGAGGCGACGACGCCGTCCCCCACAGAACACCACACGTGGGCGACCCCACTACTTCAACCGATACCGGCATGTACCGGGTAGGTTCTCTCCTATCAGACCTCAACCCGACTGAGTTTCTTGTCGTTTCTTCTCAGTCGGGACTAACGTAGTCCTTCCGAAACGACGTAGCATTAAAAATCCGATTGTTTGCTTTCTCCCTTAGCGTCCAAAGACCGAGGTCGGCTCAATAGGAGCACCCTTTGGCATGCTAAGCTAAATATACCCACTTGCTGAGCAGCCCATCTGGCAGCTCGCCCTCTCTCCGGTAAGCTGTAAAGGCCGTCTGAGGCCAACAGCAACAGTCCGTCCGAAAAAAAAAAAAAAAAAAAAAAAAAAAAAAAAAAAAAAGGTGCGCGTCAGAACTCGTTCGACTCTCGCGTCGCTCGCATCTCTGCTATTTCTCCGTGACCGCGTAACTAGCCGCCACAACAACAACAACCATGCCGCCCAAGACAAGCGGAAAGGCCGCCAAGAAATCGGGCAAGGCCCAAAAGAACATCTCCAAGTCCGACAAGAAAAAGAAGAAGCACAAGAGGAAGGAGAGCTACGCCATCTACATCTACAAGGTGCTCAAGCAGGTCCACCCCGACACCGGTATCTCCAGCAAGGCGATGTCGATCATGAACTCGTTCGTGAACGACATATTCGAGCGCATCGCCGCCGAAGCTTCCCGCCTCGCGCACTACAACAAGAGGTCCACCATCACCAGCAGGGAGGTGCAGACCTCGGTGAGGCTGCTGCTGCCTGGCGAGCTCGCCAAGCACGCGGTCAGCGAGGGCACCAAGGCTGTCACCAAGTACACGAGCTCAAAGTAAACAACTAGCGCGCTCGCGTCCTGCAGGCGACACCCGCCGGCTCGCGCCCTCCTCTCTCATAGACCAGAAGCACATCATCAACAAAAAGGCCCTTCTGAGGGCCACAATATGATTCGTAAACATAAGTTAACGTTTCTATTTATACACGACGTCAAAAACCGACAGACTAATATTATATGTATGTACATACATACATACATACATACATACATACATACATACATACATACATGCATAGATAGTTTAAAGTAATAATCTGCATGCATGCGTATAAAGTGGAACTAATATATTATATTCAAAACGTACCTACGTTTGTTTTGTTGTTTGTTGTTTGTTGATTGGTTGGATTATCTAATTATATACATGGTACTTGAGATGAGAGATTTAAATCTTGTACTAAATTAAATTAAGAAGAAGAGGCAGGCAAATTTATACTGTATGCAAACTTGCGATAGTATCAGATTCTGGACTTATGCTACGTTTAAGTGCGTGCGTACGTACGTACATATAAATAATAATGTTGTAAAGAAAACTTTTTTTTTTTTTTTTTTTTCTAATGTACATTTCGTCATTTACGTGTAAATATTATTATATCTCTCATTCGCATTCTGGTACCTACTTCAGTACATAAATATTACAATATTTCTTTTAAATGATATTAAATAAAAATATAATACGGCCGGCCGGCTCTCCCCCCGCCCCACCCGCGTTTCGCATCTCGCTCGCTCGCGCATCGCACGTACTACGTCACCCCACCGCGTTTGTATATATAGGGCTCTCAGTGCCCGCTAACGTTCCCAGTGACTCCACAACCGCCAGCACCACCGCCATCACCCGCCCCTCTCGCCGCCGCGAAGGGGAAGAGGTACCCGCCCTTCGTAGTGGACGTACTGCCGGAGTGGCCCAAGCACTTCCGAAACCTTCGGGAGAAGCTGGGCTACCCCCCGCACGCCGCGCCCTCCAACAAGGGCATCATTTTCACCCCCCAAGGGGAAGAAGAGTAACGGACCGTGGATCGGTACCTCAAGACGATCCCGAACATCGAGTGGCACTGCTACAGCCCCAACGAGGAGCTGAACGTGAAGGTGGCAGTGATCGGTCTCCCTGTGAACACCGACCCACAAGAAATCGTGGAGAGCCTACGGGAGAAGGGCTTCCTCCCGATATTCGCGAACCAGGTGAGGGCTCGCGCAGGAAGACCGGGCTGCATTTTTCACGTGCAGCTTCAAAGAACACCAGACACGATCCCAGCCATCTACCATGTCACGGAGCTACTGGGCATGCTCCGTGTCAGGGTGGAGGCCTGGAGGGGCAAGAAAGGCCCAGCGCAGTGCCACAGGTGCCAAGCCTTCCGGCACTCATCAGCGAACTGTCATCGACGCCTAGCCTGCGTGCGCTGCGGCGACGAGCACTTCGCCCGCGACTGCCCGCGACCGAAGGAAGACCCACCGACGTGTGCAAATTGCAGGGGACCCCACACTGCAAACAGCACGACGTGTCCGGTCTTCAAGGCGGAAGCTCGGCACAGGACGGCGGGAGCTGCCCCGCGCAGCCGTGCGACCGCGGCCACACGCGCAGGCACGACGCTACCCAGCACGACCTCCACGGCAGTGGAAAAGGGCCATGCGCCCAACTCCCTGATGGCGGCGGCCAACGACGGGAGGCGCCCGCCTACCAAGAGGCGACGTAAACGCGGCGGAAGAAAAAGGAAAGCCCCCGGAAAAGAGCCGCACGAATCCGAGCCGACACAAGAACAACAGCCGACAATCGGCCCGAGCCAGGTGGTCGCCGCCCCAGCAAAGGGGACGAAGGCGAAGCCGGGACCGGAAGCCGACGACGGCAAGACAGGACCTAGGAAGGAGGAGCTGATCCAGGTCCTACAAGAGATCCTCACAGCCGCCCAGTCGGGGCAGAACATCGTCCCGATCATTCTGAGGAGGCTAGCCGACCTGTACGCACAGGATGACTAGCCAACTCAGATTGGTCCACTGGAACGGCCTCGCTCCAAAGAAGACCGAACTGCTGCGTCATCTCCTGGCCGAGCAGAAGATTGACGTAGCTCTAATATCGGAGACCCACCTTAAGGCCGGGGATCGCCTTAAGCTGCCAGGTTACCACCAGTACAGGAAAGAGGAGATCTCGCCATTAGGAAACGCCTACCGGGGACTGGCCATCCTAGTGAAGAGAAGTTTGGTGCACCAACCGCTGCCGCTGCTGACGACGCTCAGGTCGTCCTACGCCCTCGGTGTGGAACTCTGCGTCAACGGACATCCCCTGCGTGTGTTTGCCTTTTACAAGCCGCCCAGCTCTCGTCTAGCAGTGGCTGACGTTCACGACCTGCTGGACTCGCCGCTGCCCACGATCGTAGCGGGCGACTTCAACTGCAAGCACACTGCCTGGAATTCCACGAAGATCTGCCCAGACGGGCGAAGACTCTTCGACGACGCAGAAAGCCAGGGATACGAGGTGCTGGGACCGGAGATCCCGACGCATTATCCCCACAATGCAGCTCACACTCCAGACGTCATCGACCTTATGGTGGTTCGCGGCCTTACCACCTGGCCCGCGCATGACGTCCTGGACTACCACCTCTTCTCCGACCACCAACCTGTACTGGCGATACTGGACATTGCACCGGCTCGGACCGCTGCACCACCACCACGCCGCAGACAGGATTGGGACCGCTTTGCAGCCTACATGGCTGAACACTCGCCGTCCTTCCCCGTAACCAGTACGGAGGAAGTTGACCGCCTCGCCGAGTCGTTCAGCACATGCACCAACGAAGCCCTCGCACAATCCAGCGCTGACCCCGGCCCGCCTAACACCCGCCCGCGAAGCCAGATCCCCGCAGACATCCTCACCCTTATCCAAAGGAAGAGGAAGCTGCGTCGCCAGTACAACCGCACCAGATGCCCGGCCATGAAGTCCCAGCTGAACGCGCTCGCCGAGAAGATTTCGAGGGGCCTTGCCGTACACTCAGAGTACTCTTGGCTCGAGCACATCGCTTCGGCTGGTGAGAACTGGACCGGCATCCACCGCCTGTGTCGTCAACTGGCCAATAAGCCTGCACCCACCCGCCCGCTTCTCGCCAGTGACGGAACCATCCGCTACAAGGCAGAAGATAGGGCGGAGATCTTTGCGGACCATCTAGAGGCGCAATTCTCCCCGAACCCATCAGACGACCATCAACACGAGGCGACTATTGAGCAGCGACTGGTGGAGTACTTCGCAATGCCGATAGCCCCCGAGGAAGACCCCATCGTGTTCTCCCCAGGCCAAGTCGCGAATATGATCCGACGTGTCCCGCTGAAGAAGGCGCCCGGCCCCGACCGCATCCCCAACGAGGCGCTGCGTCACCTGCCCCCGCGAGCAGTCGCGACGTTGACGCGGCTCTTCAACGGAGTCCTGCGGACGGGCCACTTCCCGCGCCCCTGGAAGCTGGGGCGCGTCATCATGCTCCCGAAGCCGGGGAAGAACATCCTCCGCCCTGAAAGCCACCGACCCATCACTCTGCTGCCAACAACCTCGAAAGTCTTCGAGAGGCTGCTGCTGGTCCATCTGTCGCCGCACATCCAGCCGCGCGACGAACAGTTCGGCTTCCGAGCTGAACACTCGACCACGCTGCAGCTCGCCAGAGTTCTACACCAGACCGCCGCCGCCTACAACAAGAAGGAGCACTCCGTCGCCGTCATGCTCGACATGGAGAAGGCCTTCGATCGCGTATGGCACCGTGGCCTGGTGTACAAGATGACAACATCCACCGCCCCTCGACGTGTGGTGAAAACTGTGGCCACCTTCCTGGAAGACCGCCAGTTCCAGGTAGCGGTGGAAAACGCGGTATCAACCGCGCGCCCCATCCGCGCTGGTGTGCCACAAGGGAGCTGCCTATCGCCTGTCTGCTACGGGCGATACACAGACGACATCCCAGTCAACGAGGGCGTGATGCTCGCGCTGTACGCCGATGACGCCGCCTATGTCAGCACATCCGTGAGCCTTGCGCATGCGGCGCGCAAGGCCCAACTCTGCCTGGACACCCTACCAGCTTGGTTGGATGAGTGGAGGCTTCGGGTTAACGTGACGAAGACCCAGGCCATCGCCGTTACGACGAAGCTGCTGCTGCCACCAAGACTGACGCTACTGGGGCAGGCCATCGAGTGGGCGCCCTCGGTGAAATACCTGGGGGTTACCATCGACCGCCGCCTCTCCATGGCCCCGCACGTGAACAACGTCATTGCCCAGACGCGCGCAGTACGCGCCCTCCTACGCCCGGTCCTCAGGTCCCGACTACCCATACGTGCCAAGTTGGGCGTGTACAAGACATATGTCCGGTCACGCCTAACCTATGCAGCCCCAGCGTGGTATGCGCTAGTGGGAGAGTGCAACAGGAAGCGACTCGAAGCCCAGCAGTCGCTATCCTTGCGCACCATCGTGGACGCTCCCCGCTATGTGCGGAACGAGGTGATAGCCCGGGACCTAGGCGTAGAGCCTCTGGGCCGCTTCATTGAAGACCTGGCTACCCGGATGTTCGGCCGTGCGGATAGGTCGCGCTTTCGCCACCTGAGCGAACTAGCGCCCTATCACCGCCGGCCGCCCGACAAGAAGGGACTGCCGCGCGACCTCGCGCGCGCAGCCACCCCGCCTCCCCCGGATTGACGACCCTGGACTGACCTACCTTGCCGCTAGCTGAGGATCGCTCGCTGGACCTACCCGAACGGGGTCCCATCCGGCGGGCTAGATCTCGCTGGCGGTTGAAGATGACACCGGATATGACGCCACTGGGACCAGAAACGGTCCCAACTCCATTGACCCGACCATATTTGTGGTCGGCGCGTGAACCCGCCGAAAGGGGCAAAAACCCCGAGCGGCATCCCCGCCCCCCTGCTTCGCAGGGGGCCGAGATGAAAATCCAGGTCAGGTCGCTAACGTTTTATTATCGCCTGTGACTCGGTTCGCACGCACGCTAGTACCTACTCTCTCGTCCGATCGCTCGCACCGATTGTTCAATTATACGACATGGCTCGTACTAAGCAGACCGCTCGTAAATCAACCGGTGGCAAAGCGCCCCGAAAACAGCTCGCAACCAAGGCGGCTCGCAAGAGCGCACCGGCCACCGGAGGTGTCAAGAAGCCGCATCGCTACAGGCCCGGAACCGTCGCCCTGCGTGAGATCCGTCGCTACCAGAAGAGCACCGAGCTATTGATTCGCAAATTGCCCTTCCAGCGTCTGGTCCGTGAGATCGCGCAAGACTTCAAGACCGACTTGCGTTTCCAGAGCTCGGCCGTTATGGCCCTCCAGGAGGCCAGCGAGGCGTACCTGGTGGGTCTCTTCGAGGACACGAACCTTTGCGCGATCCACGCCAAGCGCGTGACGATCATGCCTAAGGATATCCAGCTTGCTCGCAGGATTCGCGGTGAACGCGCCTAAACGGTGTCTTGACCCGCGCTGCCCCGCTTGCAGCACACTACACTACAACAACCCCAAAAAAAGGCCCTTCTGAGGGCCGCAATTATGATTCAATGATTTATAAAAGTTTCTCTAAACAAACGGAACGTCAAAACCCCATAGATTAATTATTAATTTATCTCATCATCATTGACAGCTAAATAGTATACTTTATTCGGTATACATATACAGAGCAGCTGGTTAGATGGTTACAAGTTAATTGATTGATTGATTGATTGATAGATACATAGACCTCTGGCTATTTATTTTTATTTATTATTCACGACTATACGATCGCGCTACTAACCACGGTTATGGTGAGCGCTACGTTACGGATGCACGGATGGAGATGCATATTATAAGTACACATATTTATTATAATCATTGACAACGTTATTTTATTGTTATACATACATATAACTTAAGCAAGTAAGGCTCAAGTCGTCCCATAATGCCGAATGAGGATTCGGTTAGGTAGTACCTAGGTATAGAGACTTAGTACGCGAAGAACGGTGTGGTGTGGTTTTTTTTTTTTTTCATCATTCTTTAAATTTATTGATAATATTATATAAATAATTAACCTAATTCTAGTTTATTATTAATTTATTTATTTATTTATTTATTTATAAGTTCAAATAATAACAACGTCATCGATAGTCCCGCTCTCGTTCGTTCTCGCTCAAAACAGGACTCCACCCCCCACCCCGCTCGCTCGGTCGGTCGGTTGGTTAGCAGCAGGGCGATAGTATAAATAGACGGCCTGCCGGCGGAGCGTTTTTTTTTTTTTTTTTTTCTCGTACCGGGCTACCTAACGGTGACAACGAAGGTGCGGGGCGAGCCACAGACGCCCGATTTCCCTCCAGGGAAATAAATCTGTGACGGGGTTGGGACCACCGAACGTGCTGGCTGTGCGTTCGACCCCAACTGTCTCCCTCCCACCCTCCTACCTCCACAGTCCATTCTCGGCCAACTGTTTGGCGCGGAGTAGCCCCGGGGCGCTCTTCGTCTCGGTTGCCCGAGCAGTTAGGGATCGGTAGGCACTCACCCCCGGGCAATAAGATTACCGGGGTACATAGTAGGGCCCACTTAGGTACTCAACTCCCTGCCTATCCCCGGCAGGGAGGTTTTTGCGATAATATCGTCGCTTCGCGTCGCGTTCTCGTATTTTCGTTCACAGCGCCGCCGTCGGAGTCTGCACGTCGTGCATCACGTCGTGTCGTCGCGCCGTCGCGCCGCTCTCATCGCATCGTCGTATAGGAAGTCGCCGGCCTTCCAATGGCTGAGGCTGTAAACGTGGGCGCGGGAACTTTCCTGCAATTCTTGCGGGAGGTGTCCCCGGGCCTGGTTGAAAGTTTCAGCCAGTGGTTGGCGGTGAAAACCGCTGCGGCCCGGCCTAACCAGGCCGCAGCCACGGGCCCCACCCGTCACGCACGCTGTGCGTCTTCATCGCCGCGCCCGTACATGCGCACGGACCCCGCCGCCGAGCGCCGCGCGGGCGAGCGCTCGCGCTCTCGTCCGCGGTCGCGCACGCCCGTGCGCCGCGCGGTGGCGCCGCCCGCCTCCCCCTCCCCGCCGGCCTCCCCGGCTTCGTCAAAAGTGACGCGTTCCGCGTCAGCCAGTTCAAGCGCGTCTCGCGCTTCATCTCAGAGCTCGCGTAGCGAGTGTCTTTCAAACGGCCAGCCTGCCTTCATGGACTGCGCCGACGTTTCAGACGCCTCCGATGCGTCCGCCGACACCCTGAAAGAGGGTGAATTCACCACAGTTGCTCGGAAGCAAAAGAGGAAAGCGGCACGCTCTCCTACTTTTGCCAATCCGGCAAAACAAGCGTGCGGGCCCGAAGGCTCGCCGCGACCGCTGCCGCCTCCAGAGGCTCCGCGCCCCCCTCCGCCGCGTGACTCACAAAGAGTCCCGCGGAACCAACGTCCCCCCCCGCTTGTCATCCGGGACAAAAAGGCGTGGGAACGCGTCTCGCGGCTTGCGTACGAACGCAAGTTGCAATTCATTAAGGCCGTGAATGCCACAGATGGCATTCACGTCACTACGCAGGACCCGGAATCATACCGGCGCCTGTCGAAATTCCTCACCGAGCACGGTATAGCGTACCACCGCTATCCATTCGGCGAGGAAAAATCTCTTCGAGTGGTAATAAGGGGCATGCCAAAAGAGCTGTCCACCGACTTCATCAAGGCAGACTTGTCCGAACAAGAACTGCCGGTCCGTGAGGTACACCGTATGTACCGAGCGCGCACGAAAGAACCACTAGACCTAGTGGTAGTCCTTCTCGACCTCTCGCCAGAGGGGAAGAAAATTTTCAACGTCAAACAGATATGCCAAATCTCAGGCATATCTGTCGAACCGCCACACAGACGCGGCACGCCCGGCCAATGCCACCGTTGCCAACTGTACGGCCACTCCGCGCGATTCTGCTACGCCCAGCCCCGGTGTGTAAAATGCACCGGGGACCATGGCACCCCAGAGTGCCCCCGACCGAGGGACACCACGGAGCCGCCTAGCTGCGCTCTGTGCGGCGCGGTGGGTCACACCGCGAATTATCGCGGGTGCCCCAGAGCGCCGTCCCGGGTGCGTAACCCGGCTCCCTGGCGCCTCTCACGGGCCCCTCCCAAGAGGGACAGCGCCAACTTCCCGCCCCTGAGGCAAAACCCCCCCCGTGGGGGGGCCAAAGTGGGGGGGTCGGCGATGCCCCCCGAAGGAGGCGACAAACCGACTGACCCAAAAAAGGACACGAACGCACCGACAGACGGTAACCTGACTCCGACGCTCCCGCCAGGGGGCGCCTGGACCAAACGGCCGGCCCCTAAGGCCGCGGGCCCTCCGCCCATCCACCCGCCGAAAAATAATTCTAGCCCAATTTCGCAAGCGCCAGATGTCTTCGCCGACATCTCGCTAGTCTGCGAACTCGTCAATGCGATTAACATTGACGAGATCTCAGCGCTGGCAAAGAGTCTGCGCGAGGCCACCTCGGCGCAACAGAGCCTCTTCCTGTGCGCCCAGCACAAGCCTCTATTGACCTCCCTCAGCCACTTCATGGCGAAAACTAACTTTTCCAACAAATAATGGCCAACACAGCCAGAAGTAAGCCCCACTCCCTATCTATAGGATTCTTCAATGCGAACGGTATACGCGACCAGCGTGATGAGATCGCATCCTTCTTAAGCGACCATCAACTGGACATTCTATTAGTACAGGAAACGTTCCTAAAACCATGTCATCGTAACCCGCGCATAGCGAATTACAACATGGTCCGCGATGACAGGACCCATAACCGATTGGGAGGCACCCTAATCTATTATAGAAGGTGCCTTCACGTCGCCCCTCTCGTTAGGCCCACTCTGACCAACTTGGAAGTGTCGACCTGTCGCATAGCGATGACCGGCCACAGACCGATCACGCTTGTCTCAGTTTACCTTCCGCCTACGAAAGACCTACTAAAGACGGACCTCGAAATTCTTTTTAATTTAGACGACTCTGTCCTAGTGGCTGGCGATCTGAATTCCAAGCACACCAGATGGAATTGTAGAGTCAACAATAGAAATGGCAGAGTACTCGATCGTCTCGTCGACGAATTAAACTTTGACATCATAGCTCCCTTAGAGGAGACTCACTTCCCCACCAACCTCGAACACAGACCCGACATACTGGACATTGCGCTGCTAAAGAACGTAACCATGAGGATGCGTTCTATAGTAGTAGCACACGAACTGTCTTCCGACCACAGGCCAGTCATCTTGGAACTCGGCCCCCCTCCCAACTGCCCCCCTCCCACCAAGTCTCGGGTAGACTGGGTGAAGGTGGGCATAGCCCTTGAAAATGTAGAATCACCCAGCTTCAAAGCAATCCCTGACAAAGTAACCACAACTGACGAGACCGATGCAGCAATCGAAGCCCTCTCTAGTCATCTCCGCACTATTATTAGTGAATCCTCGAAACAGGTTCCAGCGGA
The DNA here is from genome assembly GCA_037349165.1 of Choristoneura rosaceana. Classification (NCBI taxonomy): domain Eukaryota; kingdom Metazoa; phylum Arthropoda; class Insecta; order Lepidoptera; family Tortricidae; genus Choristoneura; species Choristoneura rosaceana. Next base: position 6,138,965 of record JAZBNJ010000029.1, on the reverse strand, counting down.
GGGTGACCGACGCTGGCGCCTGCCAGAGGAATTAAGGGAACTAAAGAGGGAAAAGAATGCTGCGACAAGAGCATACGACTCGTATCCCAGCGAACTTAACCGAGTCCGCTTGCGTTGCTTACAGAGAGAACTTAAGCAACGCATGTCGGACTTTCGTAACGAAAAGTGGGATGAGCTGATGGGGGATATCTCGCCTAGTCACCAGGCGTACTGGAAACTGGCGAGATCTCTCAAATCGGAAAATTCCTCTGCCATGCCCCCTTTGGATCGCTCTGATCACCCAACTCCAGCCTTCGACGATGACGAAAAAGCTGAATGCCTAGCAGCCAGCCTCGAGTCTCAGTGTTCACCCAGCCAACTCCCTGTCGACCCCAACCACCTTTTGAAAGTGGAAAACGAGGTTGACAGGAGGTCTCTTATTGCCCCAGTTGACCCTATAACTCCAGTTACTGTCTCGGAATTGGGGGACCTAGTCAAAAGGCTCAGAGTCAAAAAAGCGCCGGGCTCGGATGGTATTCCTAACAGAATCCTGAAGATGCTCCCTGAAACTCTTCTAGCCATTTTAGTTATGATCTTTAACGCCGCTCTGACAAACGCGCATTTCCCGCAAGCGTGGAAAGAAGCGGAAGTCATCGGCATTCACAAGGCAGGTAAGCCGCGAACTAAAGCAGACAGCTACAGGCCCATTAGTCTACTAATGACACAGGGCAAACTATTCGAACGCGTAATCCAAACCCGTATTTGGAAATTTATCTCGGACTCGAATGTCCTCATAGATGAGCAGTTTGGCTTCAGATCCAGACACTCATGCGTTCAGCAGGTGCACCGCCTAACGGAGCACATTCTAAAATATCTCAACATAGGGTCCAAGTCAGCTTTCCCAACGGGGGCTGTCTTCCTCGATGTAGCGAAAGCTTTCGACAAAGTATGGCATAAAGGCTTGATCTTCAAACTTTATGCCATGGGACTGCCCGACCGACTTGTACTCATAATACAAGATTTCCTAAGTAACCGCAGCTTTCGTTACAAAGTGGAGGGCACGCTCTCCGCGCCCCATCCCATAAGGGCAGGAGTTCCCCAAGGTTCGGTACTCTCACCGATTCTTTTCTTGTTATTTACTAACGACATCCCTAAAGTCAAAAATGTGCACTATGCACTCTTCGCTGATGACACAGCCATCTATACGACATCCAGAGATCCCGAACTGATCTCTAAGCGTCTTCAAAAAGCCATTACCACCATAGGTAACTGGCTTAGGCTTTGGAGGATTGAAGTAAATCCGTCCAAAAGCTCAGCCATTCTCTTCACGCGTAAGATCAGAATAGATCTAACTTCGTTCATCACCCCGATAAGACTCTTCGGAAGTCCCATACCGTGGACCAAGAAAGTCAAATACTTAGGTGTCACCCTGGATAGCAGGATGACATTCCGCCCGCACATTAAACTGGTCAGGGACAGAGCGGCCTTCATAATGGGTCGCCTCTACCCAATGCTAAACAAGTCAAGTAAACTGTCGTTTAGAAATAAACTGACAATCTACAAAACTTGTATTAGACCGGTATTCAGTTACGCGAGTGTCGTGTTTGCACACGCCGCCTCGCAAGCCTCTCTGCATTCTTTACAGGTCATCCAGAACCGTTTCCTGCGCCGCGCCGTCGGGGCTCAATGGTATGAGCGCAACGTCGACTTGCACTGGGATGCAGCTATCCCATCCGTCGCACAATTCATGAAGCAGAATTCACGCAGATACTTTGACTCTGCTCCTCACCATCCCAATCGCCTCCTTAGGGAGGCGGTGGATTACATTCCGAAACCATCTGTGCTTCGTCGCTTTAGGCGTCCCCGTCACGTTCTCATCGATCCCGACGACGATATTACCGTAATAAACCAATCTCGCATTGAATCCGATAGTAGATGCCCAAGAACACCACAGGGCAACACTAGCTTACTTGACTCACAGCACCGCCCCCTCCGGAGGAGGCGACGACGCCGTCCCCCACAGAACACCACACGTGGGCGACCCCACTATTTTAACCGATACCGGCACGTTCCGGGTAGGTTTTCCCCAATCAGACCTCAACCAGACTGAGTTTCTTGTCGTTTCTTCTCAGTCAGGACGTAACGTAGTCTTTCCGAAACGACGTAGCAAAAAACTCCGATTGATTGCAAAACTCTCCCTTAGCGTCCAAAGTCCGAGGTCGGCTCAATAGGAGCACCCTTTGGCATGCTAAGTAAATATACCCACTTGCTGAGCAGCCCATCTGGCAGCTCGCCCTCTCTCCGGTAAGCTGTAAAGGCCGTCTGAGGCCAACAGCAACAGTCCGTCCGAAAAAAAAAAAAAAAAAAAAAAAAAAAAAAACGGAGCGATTTCAGAATCGTTCGCATCGCGTCGCGCGCAGTCGTAGCAGCGTTTGTTTACGTACGTTCTAATCTTAAAGAAGCTTCAGAATGACCGGTCGCGGCAAGGGAGGAAAAGGTCTGGGGAAAGGAGGCGCGAAGCGTCACAGGAAAGTGCTTCGTGACAACATCCAGGGCATCACCAAGCCCGCCATCCGTCGTCTGGCCCGCAGAGGTGGCGTGAAACGTATCTCCGGTCTGATCTACGAGGAGACCCGCGGCGTGCTGAAAGTGTTCCTAGAGAACGTGATCCGTGACGCGGTCACCTACACCGAGCACGCCAAGAGGAAGACCGTCACGGCGATGGACGTCGTGTACGCTCTGAAACGCCAGGGCCGTACCCTCTACGGTTTCGGTGGTTAAACACCGTGCTCGTTCGTCGATCGGCAACGGCACAATAAATTATCTACAACAAAAAGGCCCTTCTCAGGGCCGCAAATGCCTATCAGAACTATATGAGTTTCTTTAATACTGGACTGTCAATCTACTATATACATACATATATAAAATAAGGAAAAACATTACATACATACATACATACATACATCCATCTAACTAAATACATGCGTGCATGCATCTATACGATTTGTTCACTCTGCCTTGCACGCACACGTCACATTTGCCTAAGCTATACTTAATACCTAGTACTCGTTCGATGCCATGCCATGGCATGTTTGTTTATGTTATGTTATGTATGTATGTCCAACAGAAAGGACCGATTTACCCTCTAAACTAGGTAGGCACTTTGCCGATTTGTTAGAACCGATAATTTATCAGGTTTCTCGATCTCATTAAAAAATATATCAAAATAAGCAGCTTACACACACCTCTCTGTAAGACGAACTGGAATAGGTGCGGGTGCGATACGAATGAATGCTTGAAAAATATAATATCTCCGTGTCCGTTTCGATAGAGTACTTAGTAGGTAGTAAATAAGTATGTACATGGTAAGTACTTATGTACCTAATACACATCGATACGAAACGAAGCTAAGCTAAGCACGCGCATCCATCCATATAGGTACGTAGCGCCGCGCGCTCGGAGCCGCGTATTAAGTATATTCAATTTTCGTTTCTACACATTATTCTTGCGACGATCGGACTTGCTTGCTTGCTTGCTGATTATAATTTCATTATTAAACACTGGCTTGGCTGCTACTGTACTGTACGATAAAAAAAAAAAAAAATCCGCCGACAGGCATCATAGCGCCGCCCGACTGCCCGTGCCTGCTTGCTCTCTACTCCAATAACTAACTCTTAAACGCAAGCCTGTCTTGTCATGTTTTGTTCGTTCGTACCCACTTAGTATATATCGCGATACTTTTGATTACTTTTTCTGTTATGTATATACGTAGCATTGGATTAAATTAAATTTAAACAACAAAAAAATGATGTTATACCTATAAACAATATAGTCTGGCATTTTTCAAAAGCCAGCAACGACGGTCTTGGAACGGCACTCAGTATTCGGCCACTAGACTAGACGGGCTGCAGCTGTTTTACGACACCGAACATAAACATACAAAATAACACTATCCAGGGGGTCTACGAGTCGTCCTATTGTGTTATTTCCATAAACGGAATCTTCACTTTCAACTGGTCGATAAATAATAACAATATTTAAGTGTTTTAATAAGTAAAAACCATTTTTAAAGTGACCCGAGGTACGCGCAGTCTATAATACCGAAAATAAACATGCTCCTCTCGCTAACAAACAAATGCAGTTTCACAAAAGCGATAATTTAACATAGACGCATTCATAAAGATTCCACTAATCGATTTTGATAGTTCAAAAACTGATATTTTTATGAGAAAATACGATTTAATCACACACTGGTAAGTGAAAAGTTGGAAGTGTTATTACGAGAAAACGTCCCGCGACACCAGAGTCTGCCTTACGGTTTAGCCGCGCTCGATATATATAGGTGGCTCCCTCTCTCCGCTTGCTCATACTACTTTGCACTGCGCCGCGCGCCGCACGTACACGTACACCTCTCGCGTCTCGCACCCGAGCGTTGATAGTTGTTATAGCTACGCCGCCGCGCCGCTCTCAGCACAGTCGTTTTTGTTGTTGTTGAAGTGAAGAAATAAAGTAATAAAGGAAAAGATGGCCGATACCGCAGTTGCCGCCGACGCACCCGCTCCAGCGACGCCCGCTAAGAAGCCGAAGGCGTCCGCCGCCGCAGCCGGCGCCAAGAAGCCGAAGGCGAAGCCGACGCACCCCAAGACCTCCGAGATGGTGAACAGCGCCATCAAGGAGCTCAAGGAGCGCAGCGGATCCTCGCTGCAGGCGATCAAGAAATACATCGCCGCCCAATACAAGGTGGACGCCGAGAAATTGGCTCCGTTCATAAGGAAATACTTGAAGAGCGCCGTCGAATCTGGCGCCCTGATCCAGACCAAGGGCAAAGGCGCTTCGGGATCGTTCAAGCTAGAATCGAAGTCGTCATCGGCTAAGAAGCCCGCCGCCGCCAAGTCGGCCCCCAAGGCTGCCGCCGCCTCCGGCTCCGCCAAGACCAAGAAGGCAGCAACCGCAGCGTCGTCCGGCAGGGCGAAGAAGGCCGCAGCCGCTGCATCCTCGTCGCCATCCAAACCGAAATCGGCAGCCGCCACCAAGGACAAGAAGGCGGCAGCCGCCAAGAAGAAGCCGGCAGCCAAGAAGCCCTCCACCCCGGCCAAGGGCAAGAGCGCAGCCGCGCCTAAGGCCAAGAAGAGCGCGAAACCGCCCACCAAGAAGCCCAAGGCACCCAAGCCGAAGAAGGCGGCGGCCGCACCCAAGGCCAAGCCGGCAGCGAAGAAGGCAGCCGCCAAGAAGTAAGCGCGATACGGACGGACGGACAGACGCAAGCACGCACACACGCACGCAAGAAGAAGAAGATGATGATCTTGTCCTCTGCCTCTGCCCTGTTCGGTTGGTTCGTTCGTTCATCGCTTCGCGTCGCGTAGCCTCGAACGAACGTCAAAGGAGAAGGAGAAGGAGGAGGAGGGAAGACCACACTTACTTTCCACTCAACATACGCCCGTGCGCGTTTAAAGCACACCAAAACAGCCCTTCTGAGGGCTAAAAAATGATTCGAAGCCAGAGCAATAAGTTTCTTATAGCAGACGTCACACGAAATGAAATATAAATGTGCCTACACCTACCTACCTACCTACCTAACTAACTAACTAAATATATTATGTTGAAACACAGTTACTTACACAAGGGGACCGATAATAATACTTAATAATTTTATCAATTATCAACTTCACTGAACACAATACACACACACACACACACACACACACACGCACGCACACAATTGATATTTTTTATGCCTTGACTAGCAGGCAAATCAAATCAAATCAAATCAAATCAAAGCGACATACGAACGAATACGAATACGGTGGTGATGAATGATGATCATGATTCTACTGCTAAATAATAGTTAGTTATTAAATTAAATAAAATATGCAATATAAACTCGCTTTACCCAGAACATCGTTTTCTGTTGGGAAGCGAAGTGGCTGGCGGCCGGCGCGGCGCGGTAGCGCCGCGCCGGTTCGGATTTCAGGCCTGCCCGCCTGCCGCGCGCGCTGCTGCTGCTGGGGCTGGGGCCGGCGCGGCGCGGATGCCGCTCCGCACCGTTCCGTCCGGCGGGTCGTAGGCCTTATTTATTTTGACAAACAGCACACGTTAATGATGCGTTCACACAAAAATAACAATAAATAATAATAATAATAAACTACTGACCTAAACAAATAAATAAAAAATATATACTAACAACAGTTACATATGCTAATATATAGTTATTAACCGTCTTAATTTCTTGTGTCATATTATCATCTTCTATTCTACCTACACACAATCAGGATGTTGTTGTAGTCCTATACCTATGGATGTTTTGTTCGCTGTTTTTCACATAGTAGCCATCCATGCAGGCAGCGCTTGCGCGACCATTCGACTCTAGGGGCGGAGCCGCGGAGCGACGAAGCGGTGCGCGCGCGGGCATCCCCACTAAGCGAGCCTCGCTGCGATCGTATAAAATGAGGCGACCTAAGAATCGCCGATTTATTGTTCGTTACGACTCGCTAGCGCTGCACGCACCGCTAGTGTTCCAGTTATTCGTTTAACGTGAAACAAACAAACAAAACTCTCGACAATGTCTGGACGCGGCAAGGGTGGCAAAGTGAAGGGGAAGGCAAAGTCCCGTTCGAACCGCGCCGGACTCCAGTTCCCGGTCGGCCGTATACACAGGCTGCTGCGCAAGGGTAACTACGCCGAGCGCGTCGGTGCCGGCGCCCCCGTGTACCTCGCCGCCGTTATGGAGTACCTCGCCGCTGAGGTGCTCGAGTTGGCCGGCAACGCCGCGCGCGACAACAAAAAGACCAGGATCATCCCTCGCCACCTCCAGCTGGCGATCCGCAACGACGAGGAGCTGAACAAGCTACTCTCCGGCGTGACCATCGCACAGGGCGGTGTGCTGCCCAACATCCAGGCGGTGCTCTTGCCCAAGAAGACTGAGAAGAAGGCTTAAGTCACGCACTCTCGCCCGCCACGCACCTGATCCCTAGTGACACGTTGTGTTTTTGTATATCCGTAGTGTCACGACACACGACGCACACGGATTACAAATTCCTACGCTACACAAAAATCGCAAAAGGCCCTTCTAAGGGCCACAATATGATTCGTATTAATATTGAGTTTCTATTAATACATGACGTCATCCGATGATTCTAATGTCTAATCATAATTTATTCGTTAGTTAGTTAGTTAGTTAGTTAATTTAATCACTAGATGATTAAAATATATTATCTAATAGCGCTCAGGCTTGAGTACAAAAAAAAAAAAAAAAAAAATTCTCTGCCTGCCCGTCTGTCACTCAGGATAGATACATACATATGTATAAAGATATTAATTAATAAGTATGTATATACATACATACATACATACATACATACATACACGCACGCATGCATGCATGTATGCATACCCAACCTCCTCCTGCCGCCTATGCCTTATTATATTTTAGACTAACTAATAAATAGTAAAACTCTACTGTTATTATTGCATCGAGCGTTGTCAAACCTCATTATTTAAATAGGTACGTACCTATATACACAATTATAATGTTCTTCACCGATGGATGAGTGATGGAATGGATGACGATGCGATGCGACCGACGGCAGGATACGACGGGCTGGGCTCGCGTCAGGCATTTCTGTAATTATGTTTATAAATGTTATGTTAAGTTGAGTTAGGTCGTTTTAGGTTAGGTTCGATTATGTTAGGTTTGATACAGGTGTAATTTTTAAAGCAACAAAAAAAAAAGAGCCAAGAAAACATAGCAACGCTAAACAATATCCCCCTCCCCCCGTCGCCCTCACCCGCCGCTACGGCTTACGCGCGCCGGTCGCACGCTATTGGTCGAGTACGGTGATATCGTGATAGAGGGACGACGTTCGGTGCGCGCCGCATCGGCATTAACAAAAAGCGACTCGCATCGCCGGTGCGCGTCAGAACTCGTTCGACTCTCGCGTCGCTCGCATCTCTGCTATTTCTCCGTGACCGCGTAACTAGCCGCCACAACAACAACAACCATGCCGCCCAAGACAAGCGGAAAGGCCGCCAAGAAATCGGGCAAGGCCCAAAAGAACATCTCCAAGTCCGACAAGAAAAAGAAGAAGCACAAGAGGAAGGAGAGCTACGCCATCTACATCTACAAGGTGCTCAAGCAGGTCCACCCCGACACCGGTATCTCCAGCAAGGCGATGTCGATCATGAACTCGTTCGTGAACGACATATTCGAGCGCATCGCCGCCGAAGCTTCCCGCCTCGCGCACTACAACAAGAGGTCCACCATCACCAGCAGGGAGGTGCAGACCTCGGTGAGGCTGCTGCTGCCTGGCGAGCTCGCCAAGCACGCGGTCAGCGAGGGCACCAAGGCTGTCACCAAGTACACGAGCTCAAAGTAAACAACTAGCGCGCTCGCGTCCTGCAGGCGACACCCGCCGGCTCGCGCCCTCCTCTCTCATAGACCAGAAGCACATCATCAACAAAAAGGCCCTTCTGAGGGCCACAATATGATTCGTAAACATAAGTTAACGTTTCTATTTATACACGACGTCAAAAACCGACAGACTAATATTATATGTATGTACATACATACATACATACATACATACATACATACATACATGCATAGATAGTTTAAAGTAATAATCTGCATGCATGCGTATAAAGTGGAACTAATATATTATATTCAAAACGTACCTACGTTTGTTTTGTTGTTTGTTGTTTGTTGATTGGTTGGATTATCTAATTATATACATGGTACTTGAGATGAGAGATTTAAATCTTGTACTAAATTAAATTAAGAAGAAGAGGCAGGCAAATTTATACTGTATGCAAACTTGCGATAGTATCAGATTCTGGACTTATGCTACGTTTAAGTGCGTGCGTACGTACGTACATATAAATAATAATGTTGTATAGAAAACTTTTTTTTTTTTTTTTTTTTTTCTAATGTACATTTCGTCATTTACGTGTAAATATTATTATATCTCTCATTCGCATTCTGGTACCTACTTCAGTACATAAATATTACAATATTTCTTTTAAATGATATTAAATAAAAATATAATACGGCCGGCCGGCTCTCCCCCCGCCCCACCCGCGTTTCGCATCTCGCTCGCTCGCGCATCGCACGTACTACGTCACCCCACCGCGTTTGTATATATAGGGCTCTCAGTGCCCGCTAACGTTTTATTATCGTCTGTGACTCGGTTCGCACGCACGCTAGTACCTACTCTCTCGTCCGATCGCTCGCACCGATTGTTCAATTATACGACATGGCTCGTACTAAGCAGACCGCTCGTAAATCAACCGGTGGCAAAGCGCCCCGCAAACAGCTCGCAACCAAGGCGGCTCGCAAGAGCGCACCGGCCACCGGAGGTGTCAAGAAGCCGCATCGCTACAGGCCCGGAACCGTCGCCCTGCGTGAGATCCGTCGCTACCAGAAGAGCACCGAGCTATTGATTCGCAAATTGCCCTTCCAGCGTCTGGTCCGTGAGATCGCGCAAGACTTCAAGACCGACTTGCGTTTCCAGAGCTCGGCCGTTATGGCCCTCCAGGAGGCCAGCGAGGCGTACCTGGTGGGTCTCTTCGAGGACACGAACCTTTGCGCGATCCACGCCAAGCGCGTGACGATCATGCCTAAGGATATCCAGCTTGCTCGCAGGATTCGCGGTGAACGCGCCTAAACGGTGTCTTGACCCGCGCTGCCCCGCTTGCAGCACACTACACTACAACAACCCCAAAAAAAGGCCCTTCTGAGGGCCGCAATTATGATTCAATGATTTATAAAAGTTTCTCTAAACAAACGGAACGTCAAAACCCCATAGATTAATTATTAATTTATCTCATCATCATTGACAGCTAAATAGTATACTTTATTCGGTATACATATACAGAGCAGCTAGCTGGTTAGATGGTTACAAGTTAATTGATTGATTGATTGATTGATAGATACATAGACCTCTGGCTATTTATTTTTATTTATTATTCACGACTATACGATCGCGCTACTAACCACGGTTATGGTGAGCGCTACGTTACGGATGCACGGATGGAGATGCATATTATAAGTACACATATTTATTATAATCATTGACAACGTTATTTTATTGTTATACATACATATAACTTAAGCAAGTAAGGCTCAAGTCGTCCCATAATGCCGAATGAGGATTCGGTTAGGTAGTACCTAGGTATAGAGACTTAGTACGCGAAGAACGGTGTGGTGTGGTTTTTTTTTTTTTTTCATCATTCTTTAAATTTATTGATAATATTATATAAATAATTAACCTAATTCTAGTTTATTATTAATTTATTTATTTATAAGTTCAAATAATAACAACGTCATCGATAGTCCCGCTCTCGTTCGTTCTCGCTCAAAACAGGACTCCACCCCCCACCCCGCTCGCTCGGTCGGTCGGTTGGTTAGCAGCAGGGCGATAGTATAAATAGACGGCCTGCCGGCGGAGCGATTTCAGAATCGTTCGCATCGCGTCGCGCGCAGTCGTAGCAGCGTTTGTTTACGTACGTTCTAATCTTAAAGAAGCTTCAGAATGACCGGTCGCGGCAAGGGAGGAAAAGGTCTGGGGAAAGGAGGCGCGAAGCTTGCTATTCCGCGCCAGCGCGCCGTCCGGTGAGGTTGTGCGCTCCGCTGCTCGCAGCCTTCCCGTCCGTCCGCGCTTGTCGCTGTCCGTTGGTCCTAGGACCAGCACGATTCTACCAAAACACACGTCACGTGGGCTTTGTTTTGAAAGCCGCGCCCACTCTGCGGTCGTACCGGGCTACCTAACGGTGTCAACGAAGGTACGGGGCGAGCCACAGACGCCCGATTCCCTCCTGGGAAATAAATCTGTGACGGGGTTGGGACCACCGAGCGTGCTGGTTGTGCGTTCGACCCCAACTGTCTCCCTCCCACCCTCCTACCTCCTCAGTCCATCCTCGGTCCACTGTTTGGCGCGGAGTAGCCCCGGGGCGCTCTTCGTCTCGGTTGTCCGAGCTGCTAGGGATTGTTTTAGGTACTCACCCCCGGGCAATAAGATTACCGGGGTACTGACTAGGGTACACGTAGGTACACAACTCCCTGCCTATTCCCGGCAGGGAGGTTTTACGGTGTTGTCGTTGCCGGTCCCACAGGTCGCAACGGCAGCCTTCGTGTGCAGCTCGACGTCGCGCCGATTAGACATCGTCGTCTAGTTTTTCCGAAACATGTTGGCGGCCGCGGGTTCCAACGTGATGTCGGGCGCGCTCCTTGTACAATTCGTGCAAGAGGAGTGCCCGGGCCTCATGGAAGCCTTCGGCCGCTGGATGGAGCGGAAGTCCGCTGCAGTCGGGCCCTCCCCGGCTGTCGCCGCTAACCCCCCCCGATCCGCGAGTGGTACGTCAGTACCACAGCGACCTCCCGTCTATAGAAAGGACGCCGCCGCCATGCGCCGCGCGAGCGAGCGCGCACTATCGCGCTCTCGCTCTCGCTCGCCCGTATCAATCAACAACGACATTTGCGACTCGCCCGCGCGGCCCGTGACGACGGCGCCCGCCCGCCCCTCCCCGCCGGCCTCTCCGGCATCATCTTGCGCTGTAAGCGCGTCGAGTAGGGCGTCTTCTCGGGCTTCCTCCACTTCTTCTAGATCAGATCCTGGCGAGCAGATGGACCTCCAGGACGGCGGAGACTCCGACGCGTCAAATGAGACGCTCACCGGCGACGGGTTCATCGTCGTGACGAAGAAGGGGAAAAGGAAGGCGATCGCTGCCTCTCCATCTCCCAACGCCTCAAAACTGGTCCGCGGACCTGATTCAAGCCCGGCTTCGCCATACGTGGCTCCTCGTCCAACTTCGCCCTGCATTTCCCAGCAGGTGCCCCGCAATCAGCGGCCTCCTCCGATCGTCATTAGAGACAAGTCAGCCTGGGAGGCTATTTCCAAACTCGCCTATGAGCGAAAGATTAACTTCGTTAAGGCCGTCAATACTACCGACGGCATCCACGTTAAGACGCAGGACGCGGAGTCCTACCGTCTAATGACGAGGTTTCTGACCCAGCAGGGGGTAGCATACCACCGCTACCCCTTCGGGGAAGAAAAGGGACTCCGGGTCGTGGTCCGCGGGGTGCCCAAGGAGTTGGCGGCCGATACTATCAAAAACGACCTAATTGGTCAGTCCCTGCCTGTGCGTGAGGTACACAGGATGTATCGGGCACGTTCTAAGTCGCCCATTGATCTAATAGTTGTTATCCTAGACCTCTCTCCCGAGGGGAAAAGGATTTTTAACATTAAATCCATTTGCCACATCTCGGGCATTTCAGTAGAGGCTCCCCATAGACGGGGCACTCCAGGGCAGTGTCACAGGTGCCAGTTATACGGCCACTCTGCCCGCTATTGTCACGCGGCCCCTCGTTGCGTCAAATGCACCGGGGACCACGGGACAATAGAATGTCCTCGGCCTAAAGGCACCGAGGAACCGCCCAGTTGCACTCTGTGCGGCGCGGTGGGTCACACCGCGAACTATCGCGGGTGCCCCAGGGCGCCGTCCCGGGTGAGACGTCCGGTTGCGCGGCGCACTACTCACGTGCCTCCCAAGGTGGACGGTGCGCACTTCCCACCCCTGAAGAGCACCCCCCCCCGGGGGATGCCCAAAGGGTCAGGAACAGTGCCGCCCCCCGCGGGCCGCACCTACAGACAGACGGACGGACAGCAAGTCCCCCCTCCCCCCCCGCCCCCTCAGGGCAACGCCTGGTCAAAGCCATTAGGGCTTAACTCCAAGGGCCCTCAGCCCACCCCATCCTCCCCTAGACGTCACGACTCACAGACGTCCGATGTGTTCGCGGACATCTCGCTGGTCTGCGATCTGGTCAGTATGATAAATATTGACGAGATCTCAGCACTAGCCAAGGGTCTCCGGGAAGCCACATCGGCTCAACAAAGACTATTTCTTTGTGCTCAGCACAAACCTCTCCTAAACTCTCTCAGCCAATTCATGGCAAATAACAAATCAGTCTAAATGGCTACTACAACCAGAGTAAAGCCCCACTCGTTATCAGTAGGATTTTTCAACGCAAACGGTTTGCGTGACCAACGCGATGAAGTCGCTTCTTTTCTTAGGGACCATCAGTTGGATATCTTGTTAGTTCAGGAGACGTTCTTGAAGCCTAGCCACCGCGATCCGCGTATTGCGAATTACGCCTTAGTCAGGGACGATAGGACCCATAGTCGTTTAGGAGGCACCTTAATTTACTTTAAGAGATCTCTTCATTGCATCCCTCTCGTTAGGCCCACGTTGACGAATATGGAAGTGTCGGCATGCCGCATTGCGATGACCGGTCACAGACCGATCACGCTTGTGTCAGTCTACCTTCCACCCACCAAAGACGTACTTAAGACCGACTTAGAAACCCTACTAAATTTAGGAGACTCGGTGATCTTGGCCGGCGACCTAAACTCCAAACACATCCGCTGGAATTGTAGGGTCAACAACAGAAATGGCAGAGTCCTCGATCGTCTTGTCGAAGAGCTCAATTTTGACATCATCGCCCCTATGGAGGAAACTCACTTCCCCGACAACGTAGACCACAGACCAGACGTACTCGACATAGCGCTCCTAAAGAACGTATCTATGAGGATACGTTCTATAGAAGTAGCTCACGAACTTTCTTCAGACCACAGGCCAGTCATTTTGGAGCTCGGCCCCCCCCCTAACTGTCCACCTCCCACCAGGTCTGTCATAGACTGGGTGAAGGTGGGCAAGTCCCTTGAAGACTTTGAATCTCCCAGTTTTAAAGCCATCCCTAACGTCATAACCACAACTGACGAGACCGATGCAGCAATCGAAGCCTTTTCTAGTCATCTCCGCACTATTATTAGTGAGGCCTCAAAACAGGTCCCAGCCGAGGATAACCGACGCTGGCACCTGCCCGAGGACCTGAGGGAGCTAAAGAGGGCCAAGAATGCTGCGACAAGAGCTTATGACTCATATCCCAGTGAACTTCACCGGATCCAACTGCGTTGCTTGCAGAGAGAACTGAAGCAACGTATGTCGGACTTCCGAAACGAGCGGTGGAACGCGCTGATGGGGGAGATCACGCCTAGTCACCAGGCTTACTGGAAGCTGGCGAGATCTCTCAAATCGGAGTGCACCTCCGCTATGCCCCCCTTGGATCGTTCTGATCACCAGACTCCAGCCTTCGATGATGACGAGAAAGCTGAATGCCTAGCAGTCAGCCTTGAGGCTCAATGTTCACCTAGCCAACTCCCTGTCGATCCGGACCACCTAGCCATGGTGGATAACGAGGTCGACAGGCGTTCTCAATCTGTACCCGTTGACCCTATAGATCCAGTTACTGTCGAGGAACTGGGGGAACTGGTCAAGAAGCTCCGAGTCAAAAAAGCCCCGGGCTCCGACGGCATTCCTAACAGAATCCTGAAGATGCTCCCAGAAGCTTTGCTCGCTATTCTCGTAGTTATTTTTAACGCCGCCTTAGCAAATGCGCACTTTCCAGACGCCTGGAAAGAAGCAACAGTAATAGGTTTACATAAAGCGGGCAAACCCCGCACTAAACCAGGTAGTTACAGACCGATAAGTCTCCTCAAGACACAAGGCAAGCTATTTGAGCGTGTCATTCAGACCAGAATCTGGAAGTTCATTAACAACTCAAATCTACTCATAGATGAACAATTCGGATTCAGAGCTAGGCATTCGTGCGTTCAACAAGTGCACCGCTTAACGGAGCACATTCTTAGACGGCTAAACTTCGGGAAGTCTTCCTCATTTCCGACAGGGGCCATCTTTCTCGATGTAGCAAAAGCATTCGATAAAGTCTGGCATAATGGCTTGATTTACAAGCTTTATGCCATGGGACTTCCCGATCGACTTGTACGCATAATACAAGATTTCCTACGTAATCGCAGCTTTCGCTACAAAGTGGAAGGTACGCTTTCTGTCCCGCATCGTATTAGAGCTGGGGTTCCCCAGGGTTCTGTTCTCTCTCCCATTCTTTTCTCGTTGTTCACTAACGACATTCCGAAGGTTTCGGGCGTGCATTATGCGTTATTCGCAGATGACACTGCCATTTACTCCACTTCAAAATCTCCCGATTTGATAGTTAGACGGTTACAGCAGGCAATCACCACTCTCGGTGATTGGTTTAGGCGTTGGCGAATCGAAGTCAATCCCGATAAGAGCTCAGCAATTCTCTTCACGCGTAAGCCAAATCCAGAGCGAATCACCTCGCGCATTCCCTCAGTAGGACTTTTCGGTAGTCCTATTCCATGGACTAAGAAAGTCAAGTACTTAGGTGTCACCCTGGATAGCAGGATGACGTTTAGGCCTCACATTAAGATAGTTAGAGATAGGGCCGCGTTTATTCTAGGCCGCTTATATCCGATGCTACACGAGTCTAGTAAATTGTCGTTTAGTAATAAACTCACAATTTACAAGACTTGTGTGCGACCAGTTTTTACTTACGCGAGCGTCGTGTTTGCACACGCCGCCTCGCGCCCTGCACTTAATACACTACAGGTTCTCCAAAACAGGTTCCTACGCCGCGCCATCGGGGCTCAATGGTTTGAGCGCAACGTAGATCTTCACTGGGACGCGCATCTTCCCACCGTCGCTCAGTTTATGAAGCTGTCCTCACGTAGGTACTTCGATTCGGCTCCTCACCACCCCAATCGTCTCCTTAGGGAGGCGGTGGAGTATCGTCCGATTCCAGATGTTTCCCGTAGGTTCCGGAGGCCCCGTCACGTCCTGACGGACCCCGACGACGACATCACCGTTACAAATCAAGCTCGATCCGACTTAGATAGTAGATGCCCAAGAACATCACAGGGCGACACTAGCTTTCTCGACTCACAGCACCGCCCCCTCCGGAGGAGGCGACGACGCCGTCCCCCACAGAACACCACACGTGGGCGACCCCACTACTTCAACCGATACCGGCATGTACCGGGTAGGTTCTCTCCTATCAGACCTCAACCCGACTGAGTTTCTTGTCGTTTCTTCTCAGTCGGGACTAACGTAGTCCTTCCGAAACGACGTAGCATTAAAAATCCGATTGTTTGCTTTCTCCCTTAGCGTCCAAAGACCGAGGTCGGCTCAATAGGAGCACCCTTTGGCATGCTAAGCTAAATATACCCACTTGCTGAGCAGCCCATCTGGCAGCTCGCCCTCTCTCCGGTAAGCTGTAAAGGCCGTCTGAGGCCAACAGCAACAGTCCGTCCGAAAAAAAAAAAAATCTCCGCTTGCTATTCCGCGCCAGCGCGCCGTCCGGTGAGGTTGTGCGCTCCGCTGCTCGCAGCCTTCCCGTCCGTCCGCGCTTGTCGCTGTCCGTTGGTCCTAGGACCAGCACGATTCTACCAAAACACACGTCACGTGGGCTTTGTTTTGAAAGCCGCGCCCACTCTGCGGTCGTACCGGGCTACCTAACGGTGTCAACGAAGGTACGGGGCGAGCCACAGACGCCCGATTCCCTCCTGGGAAATAAATCTGTGACGGGGTTGGGACCACCGAGCGTGCTGGTTGTGCGTTCGACCCCAACTGTCTCCCTCCCACCCTCCTACCTCCTCAGTCCATCCTCGGTCCACTGTTTGGCGCGGAGTAGCCCCGGGGCGCTCTTCGTCTCGGTTGTCCGAGCTGCTAGGGATTGTTTTAGGTACTCACCCCCGGGCAATAAGATTACCGGGGTACTGACTAGGGTACACGTAGGTACACAACTCCCTGCCTATTCCCGGCAGGGAGGTTTTACGGTGTTGTCGTTGCCGGTCCCACAGGTCGCAACGGCAGCCTTCGTGTGCAGCTCGACGTCGCGCCGATTAGACATCGTCGTCTAGTTTTTCCGAAACATGTTGGCGGCCGCGGGTTCCAACGTGATGTCGGGCGCGCTCCTTGTACAATTCGTGCAAGAGGAGTGCCCGGGCCTCATGGAAGCCTTCGGCCGCTGGATGGAGCGGAAGTCCGCTGCAGTCGGGCCCTCCCCGGCTGTCGCCGCTAACCCCCCCCGATCCGCGAGTGGTACGTCAGTACCACAGCGACCTCCCGTCTATAGAAAGGACGCCGCCGCCATGCGCCGCGCGAGCGAGCGCGCACTATCGCGCTCTCGCTCTCGCTCGCCCGTATCAATCAACAACGACATTTGCGACTCGCCCGCGCGGCCCGTGACGACGGCGCCCGCCCGCCCCTCCCCGCCGGCCTCTCCGGCATCATCTTGCGCTGTAAGCGCGTCGAGTAGGGCGTCTTCTCGGGCTTCCTCCACTTCTTCTAGATCAGATCCTGGCGAGCAGATGGACCTCCAGGACGGCGGAGACTCCGACGCGTCAAATGAGACGCTCACCGGCGACGGGTTCATCGTCGTGACGAAGAAGGGGAAAAGGAAGGCGATCGCTGCCTCTCCATCTCCCAACGCCTCAAAACTGGTCCGCGGACCTGATTCAAGCCCGGCTTCGCCATACGTGGCTCCTCGTCCAACTTCGCCCTGCATTTCCCAGCAGGTGCCCCGCAATCAGCGGCCTCCTCCGATCGTCATTAGAGACAAGTCAGCCTGGGAGGCTATTTCCAAACTCGCCTATGAGCGAAAGATTAACTTCGTTAAGGCCGTCAATACTACCGACGGCATCCACGTTAAGACGCAGGACGCGGAGTCCTACCGTCTAATGACGAGGTTTCTGACCCAGCAGGGGGTAGCATACCACCGCTACCCCTTCGGGGAAGAAAAGGGACTCCGGGTCGTGGTCCGCGGGGTGCCCAAGGAGTTGGCGGCCGATACTATCAAAAACGACCTAATTGGTCAGTCCCTGCCTGTGCGTGAGGTACACAGGATGTATCGGGCACGTTCTAAGTCGCCCATTGATCTAATAGTTGTTATCCTAGACCTCTCTCCCGAGGGGAAAAGGATTTTTAACATTAAATCCATTTGCCACATCTCGGGCATTTCAGTAGAGGCTCCCCATAGACGGGGCACTCCAGGGCAGTGTCACAGGTGCCAGTTATACGGCCACTCTGCCCGCTATTGTCACGCGGCCCCTCGTTGCGTCAAATGCACCGGGGACCACGGGACAATAGAATGTCCTCGGCCTAAAGGCACCGAGGAACCGCCCAGTTGCACTCTGTGCGGCGCGGTGGGTCACACCGCGAACTATCGCGGGTGCCCCAGGGCGCCGTCCCGGGTGAGACGTCCGGTTGCGCGGCGCACTACTCACGTGCCTCCCAAGGTGGACGGTGCGCACTTCCCACCCCTGAAGAGCACCCCCCCCCGGGGGATGCCCAAAGGGTCAGGAACAGTGCCGCCCCCCGCGGGCCGCACCTACAGACAGACGGACGGACAGCAAGTCCCCCCTCCCCCCCCGCCCCCTCAGGGCAACGCCTGGTCAAAGCCATTAGGGCTTAACTCCAAGGGCCCTCAGCCCACCCCATCCTCCCCTAGACGTCACGACTCACAGACGTCCGATGTGTTCGCGGACATCTCGCTGGTCTGCGATCTGGTCAGTATGATAAATATTGACGAGATCTCAGCACTAGCCAAGGGTCTCCGGGAAGCCACATCGGCTCAACAAAGACTATTTCTTTGTGCTCAGCACAAACCTCTCCTAAACTCTCTCAGCCAATTCATGGCAAATAACAAATCAGTCTAAATGGCTACTACAACCAGAGTAAAGCCCCACTCGTTATCAGTAGGATTTTTCAACGCAAACGGTTTGCGTGACCAACGCGATGAAGTCGCTTCTTTTCTTAGGGACCATCAGTTGGATATCTTGTTAGTTCAGGAGACGTTCTTGAAGCCTAGCCACCGCGATCCGCGTATTGCGAATTACGCCTTAGTCAGGGACGATAGGACCCATAGTCGTTTAGGAGGCACCTTAATTTACTTTAAGAGATCTCTTCATTGCATCCCTCTCGTTAGGCCCACGTTGACGAATATGGAAGTGTCGGCATGCCGCATTGCGATGACCGGTCACAGACCGATCACGCTTGTGTCAGTCTACCTTCCACCCACCAAAGACGTACTTAAGACCGACTTAGAAACCCTACTAAATTTAGGAGACTCGGTGATCTTGGCCGGCGACCTAAACTCCAAACACATCCGCTGGAATTGTAGGGTCAACAACAGAAATGGCAGAGTCCTCGATCGTCTTGTCGAAGAGCTCAATTTTGACATCATCGCCCCTATGGAGGAAACTCACTTCCCCGACAACGTAGACCACAGACCAGACGTACTCGACATAGCGCTCCTAAAGAACGTATCTATGAGGATACGTTCTATAGAAGTAGCTCACGAACTTTCTTCAGACCACAGGCCAGTCATTTTGGAGCTCGGCCCCCCCCCTAACTGTCCACCTCCCACCAGGTCTGTCATAGACTGGGTGAAGGTGGGCAAGTCCCTTGAAGACTTTGAATCTCCCAGTTTTAAAGCCATCCCTAACGTCATAACCACAACTGACGAGACCGATGCAGCAATCGAAGCCTTTTCTAGTCATCTCCGCACTATTATTAGTGAGGCCTCAAAACAGGTCCCAGCCGAGGATAACCGACGCTGGCACCTGCCCGAGGACCTGAGGGAGCTAAAGAGGGCCAAGAATGCTGCGACAAGAGCTTATGACTCATATCCCAGTGAACTTCACCGGATCCAACTGCGTTGCTTGCAGAGAGAACTGAAGCAACGTATGTCGGACTTCCGAAACGAGCGGTGGAACGCGCTGATGGGGGAGATCACGCCTAGTCACCAGGCTTACTGGAAGCTGGCGAGATCTCTCAAATCGGAGTGCACCTCCGCTATGCCCCCCTTGGATCGTTCTGATCACCAGACTCCAGCCTTCGATGATGACGAGAAAGCTGAATGCCTAGCAGTCAGCCTTGAGGCTCAATGTTCACCTAGCCAACTCCCTGTCGATCCGGACCACCTAGCCATGGTGGATAACGAGGTCGACAGGCGTTCTCAATCTGTACCCGTTGACCCTATAGATCCAGTTACTGTCGAGGAACTGGGGGAACTGGTCAAGAAGCTCCGAGTCAAAAAAGCCCCGGGCTCCGACGGCATTCCTAACAGAATCCTGAAGATGCTCCCAGAAGCTTTGCTCGCTATTCTCGTAGTTATTTTTAACGCCGCCTTAGCAAATGCGCACTTTCCAGACGCCTGGAAAGAAGCAACAGTAATAGGTTTACATAAAGCGGGCAAACCCCGCACTAAACCAGGTAGTTACAGACCGATAAGTCTCCTCAAGACACAAGGCAAGCTATTTGAGCGTGTCATTCAGACCAGAATCTGGAAGTTCATTAACAACTCAAATCTACTCATAGATGAACAATTCGGATTCAGAGCTAGGCATTCGTGCGTTCAACAAGTGCACCGCTTAACGGAGCACATTCTTAGACGGCTAAACTTCGGGAAGTCTTCCTCATTTCCGACAGGGGCCATCTTTCTCGATGTAGCAAAAGCATTCGATAAAGTCTGGCATAATGGCTTGATTTACAAGCTTTATGCCATGGGACTTCCCGATCGACTTGTACGCATAATACAAGATTTCCTACGTAATCGCAGCTTTCGCTACAAAGTGGAAGGTACGCTTTCTGTCCCGCATCGTATTAGAGCTGGGGTTCCCCAGGGTTCTGTTCTCTCTCCCATTCTTTTCTCGTTGTTCACTAACGACATTCCGAAGGTTTCGGGCGTGCATTATGCGTTATTCGCAGATGACACTGCCATTTACTCCACTTCAAAATCTCCCGATTTGATAGTTAGACGGTTACAGCAGGCAATCACCACTCTCGGTGATTGGTTTAGGCGTTGGCGAATCGAAGTCAATCCCGATAAGAGCTCAGCAATTCTCTTCACGCGTAAGCCAAATCCAGAGCGAATCACCTCGCGCATTCCCTCAGTAGGACTTTTCGGTAGTCCTATTCCATGGACTAAGAAAGTCAAGTACTTAGGTGTCACCCTGGATAGCAGGATGACGTTTAGGCCTCACATTAAGATAGTTAGAGATAGGGCCGCGTTTATTCTAGGCCGCTTATATCCGATGCTACACGAGTCTAGTAAATTGTCGTTTAGTAATAAACTCACAATTTACAAGACTTGTGTGCGACCAGTTTTTACTTACGCGAGCGTCGTGTTTGCACACGCCGCCTCGCGCCCTGCACTTAATACACTACAGGTTCTCCAAAACAGGTTCCTACGCCGCGCCATCGGGGCTCAATGGTTTGAGCGCAACGTAGATCTTCACTGGGACGCGCATCTTCCCACCGTCGCTCAGTTTATGAAGCTGTCCTCACGTAGGTACTTCGATTCGGCTCCTCACCACCCCAATCGTCTCCTTAGGGAGGCGGTGGAGTATCGTCCGATTCCAGATGTTTCCCGTAGGTTCCGGAGGCCCCGTCACGTCCTGACGGACCCCGACGACGACATCACCGTTACAAATCAAGCTCGATCCGACTTAGATAGTAGATGCCCAAGAACATCACAGGGCGACACTAGCTTTCTCGACTCACAGCACCGCCCCCTCCGGAGGAGGCGACGACGCCGTCCCCCACAGAACACCACACGTGGGCGACCCCACTACTTCAACCGATACCGGCATGTACCGGGTAGGTTCTCTCCTATCAGACCTCAACCCGACTGAGTTTCTTGTCGTTTCTTCTCAGTCGGGACTAACGTAGTCCTTCCGAAACGACGTAGCATTAAAAATCCGATTGTTTGCTTTCTCCCTTAGCGTCCAAAGACCGAGGTCGGCTCAATAGGAGCACCCTTTGGCATGCTAAGCTAAATATACCCACTTGCTGAGCAGCCCATCTGGCAGCTCGCCCTCTCTCCGGTAAGCTGTAAAGGCCGTCTGAGGCCAACAGCAACAGTCCGTCCGAAAAAAAAAAAAAAAAAAAAAAAAAAAAAAAAAATCTCCGCTTGCTCATACTACTTTGCACTGCGCCGCGCGCCGCACGTACACGTACACCTCTCGCGTCTCGCACCCGAGCGTTGATAGTTGTTATAGCTACGCCGCCGCGCCGCTCTCAGCACAGTCGTTTTTGTTGTTGTTGAAGTGAAGAAATAAAGTAATAAAGGAAAAGATGGCCGATACCGCAGTTGCCGCCGACGCACCCGCTCCAGCGACGCCCGCTAAGAAGCCGAAGGCGTCCGCCGCCGCAGCCGGCGCCAAGAAGCCGAAGGCGAAGCCGACGCACCCCAAGACCTCCGAGATGGTGAACAGCGCCATCAAGGAGCTCAAGGAGCGCAGCGGATCCTCGCTGCAGGCGATCAAGAAATACATCGCCGCCCAATACAAGGTGGACGCCGAGAAATTGGCTCCGTTCATAAGGAAATACTTGAAGAGCGCCGTCGAATCTGGCGCCCTGATCCAGACCAAGGGCAAAGGCGCTTCGGGATCGTTCAAGCTAGAATCGAAGTCGTCATCGGCTAAGAAGCCCGCCGCCGCCAAGTCGGCCCCCAAGGCTGCCGCCGCCTCCGGCTCCGCCAAGACCAAGAAGGCAGCAACCGCAGCGTCGTCCGGCAGGGCGAAGAAGGCCGCAGCCGCTGCATCCTCGTCGCCATCCAAACCGAAATCGGCAGCCGCCACCAAGGACAAGAAGGCGGCAGCCGCCAAGAAGAAGCCGGCAGCCAAGAAGCCCTCCACCCCGGCCAAGGGCAAGAGCGCAGCCGCGCCTAAGGCCAAGAAGAGCGCGAAACCGCCCACCAAGAAGCCCAAGGCACCCAAGCCGAAGAAGGCGGCGGCCGCACCCAAGGCCAAGCCGGCAGCGAAGAAGGCAGCCGCCAAGAAGTAAGCGCGATACGGACGGACGGACAGACGCAAGCACGCACACACGCACGCAAGAAGAAGAAGATGATGATCTTGTCCTCTGCCTCTGCCCTGTTCGGTTGGTTCGTTCGTTCATCGCTTCGCGTCGCGTAGCCTCGAACGAACGTCAAAGGAGAAGGAGAAGGAGGAGGAGGGAAGACCACACTTACTTTCCACTCAACATACGCCCGTGCGCGTTTAAAGCACACCAAAACAGCCCTTCTGAGGGCTAAAAAATGATTCGAAGCCAGAGCAATAAGTTTCTTATAGCAGACGTCACACGAAATGAAATATAAATGTGCCTACACCTACCTACCTACCTACCTAACTAACTAACTAAATATATTATGTTGAAACACAGTTACTTACACAAGGGGACCGATAATAATACTTAATAATTTTATCAATTATCAACTTCACTGAACACAATACACACACACACACACACACACACACACGCACGCACACAATTGATATTTTTTATGCCTTGACTAGCAGGCAAATCAAATCAAATCAAATCAAATCAAAGCGACATACGAACGAATACGAATACGGTGGTGATGAATGATGATCATGATTCTACTGCTAAATAATAGTTAGTTATTAAATTAAATAAAATATGCAATATAAACTCGCTTTACCCAGAACATCGTTTTCTGTTGGGAAGCGAAGTGGCTGGCGGCCGGCGCGGCGCGGTAGCGCCGCGCCGGTTCGGATTTCAGGCCTGCCCGCCTGCCGCGCGCGCTGCTGCTGCTGGGGCTGGGGCCGGCGCGGCGCGGATGCCGCTCCGCACCGTTCCGTCCGGCGGGTCGTAGGCCTTATTTATTTTGACAAACAGCACACGTTAATGATGCGTTCACACAAAAATAACAATAAATAATAATAATAATAAACTACTGACCTAAACAAATAAATAAAAAATATATACTAACAACAGTTACATATGCTAATATATAGTTATTAACCGTCTTAATTTCTTGTGTCATATTATCATCTTCTATTCTACCTACACACAATCAGGATGTTGTTGTAGTCCTATACCTATGGATGTTTTGTTCGCTGTTTTTCACATAGTAGCCATCCATGCAGGCAGCGCTTGCGCGACCATTCGACTCTAGGGGCGGAGCCGCGGAGCGACGAAGCGGTGCGCGCGCGGGCATCCCCACTAAGCGAGCCTCGCTGCGATCGTATAAAATGAGGCGACCTAAGAATCGCCGATTTATTGTTCGTTACGACTCGCTAGCGCTGCACGCACCGCTAGTGTTCCAGTTATTCGTTTAACGTGAAACAAACAAACAAAACTCTCGACAATGTCTGGACGCGGCAAGGGTGGCAAAGTGAAGGGGAAGGCAAAGTCCCGTTCGAACCGCGCCGGACTCCAGTTCCCGGTCGGCCGTATACACAGGCTGCTGCGCAAGGGTAACTACGCCGAGCGCGTCGGTGCCGGCGCCCCCGTGTACCTCGCCGCCGTTATGGAGTACCTCGCCGCTGAGGTGCTCGAGTTGGCCGGCAACGCCGCGCGCGACAACAAAAAGACCAGGATCATCCCTCGCCACCTCCAGCTGGCGATCCGCAACGACGAGGAGCTGAACAAGCTACTCTCCGGCGTGACCATCGCACAGGGCGGTGTGCTGCCCAACATCCAGGCGGTGCTCTTGCCCAAGAAGACTGAGAAGAAGGCTTAAGTCACGCACTCTCGCCCGCCACGCACCTGATCCCTAGTGACACGTTGTGTTTTTGTATATCCGTAGTGTACGGGACCCTTCGATAAATCCCGCACTTTACGAATGCACTGGTTGCTACAAACTATTAGGTGGACTGTATCACTATTTATTCTGAAGGAATTGTTCAAGGGAAATTATATTAAAAGAAAACTCCGAATTAAAAGGGTAACAAAAAACAGGTCTTGTCCTCGCGCTCGCTAGCTTCTACTGAACCGATCGAATCTACTATACGTCTTGTCTCTCTGAGGAGTACTGAACTAATGCCGAGTGATAACTGTACGAATCTGAACGAATGCTGATTTCAATCAGCCTATCTAATATTAAGCTCTGCCGTGTAGGCGCAATTCGCGCCTGCACGGCTGCGGGGGCGGACACAATTCCTGGAGTCTTTATTGGCTAATCTCAGTGGAAAATTCCAGGCATAGTGATTTTCCACTGGGAAGATCGTATTACGCGTAAACAAACTTGTACGGTCAGGTTTTGGTTAGTGGAAATTTTACAGGGGAAATTGCGGCGTGCTTTGGCCGTAGGTACATGGTCTTTCCTTATGTGCTAGGAAGGTGAGATTTGGTATATGGGCTTAATCAACAGAGTTAATATGCTATATAGTACTAAGATGATGGTAGGGTGCTAGGGTTAGACTTAATTAACAAAGTTTGCTTATATACTAGCCTAAGGCAATAGTGCCGCACTATATACTACTTAAATAACATGATCTCTTATATACTACGCTGAAGATGGGGTGTCCTGCACATTGCTCCCGCCGTTCATCGCCGCAGGCGTTGAAGTTCTGCGTGCAGGACCCGCAGCCTCTGGTCTCGTGGGCAGGATGGCAAGCTTCTGGGCTCCCGCAGGTTCTGCCGCTCGGGGAGGTGCTCGCGCTGCCATCTTGCTCAGGATATGTCGGCCAACTTCTGTGCTGTGCGCCAGGTGGCGCGGCCGATGATGTCATCTTCTTCGGACTGGCCCGGTGGAGGTGACCAGGCGGAGCCCCCAAGGAGATAGTGATTGGGTGTGAGGGCCCCCGGGTCGTCTGCGTCCACCGAGGAGTGGGGCAGTGGCCGGATGGTGATGGTGATCTCGGCCTCTGCTGGTCGTGTGCTGAGGACTTCTTCGGAGGGGTGACGCTCGCGCAGCGTCACCTCGAAGGCGGTGTCGGCCCCTCATGACTGGGGCGCCCGCGGGGAAAGTCACACACTCGGAAACACACTGTCTTTAGTCCTGTCGGTCAGCCGCGGCACCGCGCGCAACCGCCCGAGGTCGCCGAACGCGATAATGTTCGCGCGGCTGAACCAACTTGCTAGCACTTTCACTAATTGTTCGCACTCGCGCCATAAAAGTATAATAGTTTCACTGATTTATGGGCTCGGCCCTTAACACTGTTTATCACTTATATAAGTTCTCACAGGCACTGAGATTGTTTATTGTCGCACTGTGGACTTTTCTAAGCGGCAGCCGGTACTGGGACCCCGCGAACACAGAGGTCGCGGGGCCGCCGCTGCTGCTAGCTGGCCGCAACTGCCGTCGTCAGATGCGCAAGCGGGTTGGGGCACCGCTGCGCGATCTTTGTCGCTCCCGCCGCTGTCATTCGTGCCGGCGGTGGCGCTCCTGCGCCGAGCCCTAGGCCCGCGACCGCGAAGTGCCGGACGCCGTCCTGTTCAGGATAGGGCGCCGCGGCGTGGCCAGCCTCACCGCGCTGGTGCGGGACGCCGGGCGGCTGCCCGGGCGTCGGGTATGTGGTTGCGGACGTGTGCCGCTGGCGACGTTTGGGCTCCCAGAGCCACGGGGTCACCTCCCCCCGCTCACTGTTGCTGCTGCGGGACGCCACATCGTCTTGTGGGCGTCCATGGGTTGGCGAGATCGCCTCCCGTCGGTGTCGCAGCGGCGCCGGCCTCCGGGCCCGGCGTCGCGAGGATGGCGGGGCAACTCCCGCCGGTGTCGTGGCGGCGCCGGGCGACCGCCCGCGCGCCGTGAAGATAGCACGGCACTTCCCTGCCGTTGCTGTGGCGGCGCCGGGCTGGTTCCCGCGCGCCGTGGAGATAGCGCGGCGCTTCCCCGCCGATGCTGTGGCGGCGTCGGGCGACTGCCCGCGCACCGCGAAGGTTGCGGGACTTTTACCCGCCGCTGTCGTGTCGGCGCCGGGCGACCGCCCGCGCGCCGCGAAGGTGGCGGGGCCGCCCCCCGCCGGCTGCATGGCGGCGCCGGGCTGGTTCCCGCGCGCCGTGGTGTTGGTGGGGTCGTCCCCCACCGGCTGCGTAGCGGCGCCGAGCCTCATCTGCTCAGGCGCCGTGGTGTTGGTGGGGTCGCCCCCCACCGGCTGCGTAGCGGCGCCGAGCCTGTGCTGCTCAGGCGCCGTGGTGTTGATGGGGTCGCCCCCCACCGGCTGCGTAGCGGCGCCGAGCCACTGCTCAGGCGCCGTGAGTGGCGTTGATTGTACCTGTCGGTCAACGCACTCCCGAATGTTGGCGGCGCCGGGCTGGTTCCCGCGCGCCGTGGTGTTGGTGGGGTCGCTCCCCACCGGCCGCATAGTGGCGCCGAGCCTCAGCTCAGGCGCCGTGAGTGGTGTTGATTGTACCTGTCGGTCAACCCACTCCCGATTGTTGGCGGCGCCGGGCTGGTTCCCGCGCGCCGTGGTGTTGGTGGGGTCGTCCCCCACCGGCTGCGTAGTGGCGCCGGGCTGGTTCCCGCGCGCCGCGAATGGAGCTGATTGTGCCCGTAGGTCAGCCCATTCCCTGGAGTTGGTGGGGTCGTCCCCCACCGGCTGCAAAGTGGCGCCGGGCTGGTTCCCGCGCGCCGCGAGTGGAGCTGATTGTGCCCGTAGGTCAGCCCACTCCCTAATGTTGGTGGGGTCGTCCCCCACCAGCTGCGAAGTGGCGCCGGGCTGGTTCCCGCGCGCCGCGAGTGGCGTTGATTGTGCCCGTAGGTCAACCCACTCCTGGATTCGTTCGGGCTCCTCGGCGGCGTCTTCCTCGTCGGTGACCTCCGTCTCGATGGCCCGCAGCCTGGCCGCCGCCACCTCTATCCGCAGACGCAGAAGCTCCTGCCGCGCCTCTTTCGCGCGCAGAGCTCTGCTTTGGCGCACCGCGGTGGTCGCGACGGTGTTCCTGTGACTCCAAAGGTCACTTCTCGGACACACTGTCGCGGCCTGTGCCTGTGCCGCCGTAGATGGCGGGGGCGACTGAGCCATCGCCATAACCGGAGGTAGGTATTTTCTCAGGATTTCACTTATCGCGTCGAAATGGATCACCGCACGATCCTTAAACATTATTACGAAACGGGATGGAATTTAAATTAAAAAGAACTATTTTGAAATTTACGCACGAAAAAAACTATGGAAAATTTAAAAAAATCCGGTTCGATATGACCAATGTAAAAATGAAGCCGAATACTGAACGAAATGAAAAGTTGAAATTAAAAGAGTTAACAAAAAACAGGTCTTGTCCTCGCGCTCGCTAGCTTCTACTGAACCGATCGAATCTACTATACGTCTTGTCTCTCTGAGGAGTACTGAACTAATGCCGAGTGATAACTGTACGAATCTGAACGAATGCTGATTTCTTTTTTTTTTTTTTTTTTTTTTTTTCGGACGGACTGTTGCTGTTGGCCTCAGACGGCCTTTACAGCTTACCGGAGAGAGGGCGAGCTGCCAGATGGGCTGCTCAGCAAGTGGGTATATTTACTTAGCATGCCAAAGGGTGCTCCTATTGAGCCGACCTCGGACTTTGGACGCTAAGGGAGAGTTTTGCAATCAATCGGAGTTTTTTGCTACGTCGTTTCGGAAAGACTACGTTACGTCCTGACTGAGAAGAAACGACAAGAAACTCAGTCTGGTTGAGGTCTGATTGGGGAAAACCTACCCGGAACGTGCCGGTATCGGTTAAAATAGTGGGGTCGCCCACGTGTGGTGTTCTGTGGGGGACGGCGTCGTCGCCTCCTCCGGAGGGGGCGGTGCTGTGAGTCAAGTAAGCTAGTGTTGCCCTGTGGTGTTCTTGGGCATCTACTATCGGATTCAATGCGAGATTGGTTTATTACGGTAATATCGTCGTCGGGATCGATGAGAACGTGACGGGGACGCCTAAAGCGACGAAGCACAGATGGTTTCGGAATGTAATCCACCGCCTCCCTAAGGAGGCGATTGGGATGGTGAGGAGCAGAGTCGAAGTATCTGCGTGAATTCTGCTTCATGAATTGTGCGACGGATGGGATAGCTGCATCCCAGTGCAAGTCGACGTTGCGCTCATACCATTGAGCCCCGACGGCGCGGCGCAGGAAACGGTTCTGGATGACCTGTAATGAATGCAGAGAGGCTTGCGAGGCGGCGTGTGCAAACACGACACTCGCGTAACTGAATACCGGTCTAATACAAGTTTTGTAGATTGTCAGTTTATTTCTAAACGACAGTTTACTTGACTTGTTTAGCATTGGGTAGAGGCGACCCATTATGAAGGCCGCTCTGTCCCTGAC
The DNA here is from genome assembly GCA_037349165.1 of Choristoneura rosaceana. NCBI lineage: Eukaryota > Metazoa > Arthropoda > Insecta > Lepidoptera > Tortricidae > Choristoneura > Choristoneura rosaceana. Next base: position 6,110,068 of record JAZBNJ010000029.1, on the reverse strand, counting down.
CAGTTTAATGTGCGGGCGGAATGTCATCCTGCTATCCAGGGTGACACCTAAGTATTTGACTTTCTTGGTCCACGGTATGGGACTTCCGAAGAGTCTTATCGGGGTGATGAACGAAGTTAGATCTATTCTGATCTTACGCGTGAAGAGAATGGCTGAGCTTTTGGACGGATTTACTTCAATCCTCCAAAGCCTAAGCCAGTTACCTATGGTGGTAATGGCTTTTTGAAGACGCTTAGAGATCAGTTCGGGATCTCTGGATGTCGTATAGATGGCTGTGTCATCAGCGAAGAGTGCATAGTGCACATTTTTGACTTTAGGGATGTCGTTAGTAAATAACAAGAAAAGAATCGGTGAGAGTACCGAACCTTGGGGAACTCCTGCCCTTATGGGATGGGGCGCGGAGAGCGTGCCCTCCACTTTGTAACGAAAGCTGCGGTTACTTAGGAAATCTTGTATTATGAGTACAAGTCGGTCGGGCAGTCCCATGGCATAAAGTTTGAAGATCAAGCCTTTATGCCATACTTTGTCGAAGGCTTTCGCTACATCGAGGAAGACAGCCCCCGTTGGGAAAGCTGACTTGGACCCTATGTTGAGATATTTTAGAATGTGCTCCGTTAGGCGGTGCACCTGCTGAACGCATGAGTGTCTGGATCTGAAGCCAAACTGCTCATCTATGAGGACATTCGAGTCCGAGATAAATTTCCAAATACGGGTTTGGATTACGCGTTCGAATAGTTTGCCCTGTGTCATTAGTAGACTAATGGGCCTGTAGCTGTCTGCTTTAGTTCGCGGCTTACCTGCCTTGTGAATGCCGATGACTTCCGCTTCTTTCCACGCTTGCGGGAAATGCGCGTTTGTCAGAGCGGCGTTAAAGATCATGACTAAAATGGCTAGAAGAGTTTCAGGGAGCATCTTCAGGATTCTGTTAGGAATACCATCCGAGCCCGGCGCTTTTTTGACTCTGAGCCTTTTGACTAGGTCCCCCAATTCCGAGACAGTAACTGGAGTTATAGGGTCAACTGGGGCAATAAGAGACCTCCTGTCAACCTCGTTTTCCACTTTCAAAAGGTGGTTGGGGTCGACAGGGAGTTGGCTGGGTGAACACTGAGACTCGAGGCTGGCTGCTAGGCATTCAGCTTTTTCGTCATCGTCGAAGGCTGGAGTTGGGTGATCAGAGCGATCCAAAGGGGGCATGGCAGAGGAATTTTCCGATTTGAGAGATCTCGCCAGTTTCCAGTACGCCTGGTGACTAGGCGAGATATCCCCCATCAGCTCATCCCACTTTTCGTTACGAAAGTCCGACATGCGTTGCTTAAGTTCTCTCTGTAAGCAACGCAAGCGGACTCGGTTAAGTTCGCTGGGATACGAGTCGTATGCTCTTGTCGCAGCATTCTTTTCCCTCTTTAGTTCCCTTAATTCCTCTGGCAGGCGCCAGCGTCGGTCACCCTCCGCTGGAACCTGTTTCGAGGATTCACTAATAATAGTGCGGAGATGACTAGAGAGGGCTTCGATTGCTGCATCGGTCTCGTCAGTTGTGGTTACTTTGTCAGGGATTGCTTTGAAGCTGGGTGATTCTACATTTTCAAGGGCTATGCCCACCTTCACCCAGTCTACCCGAGACTTGGTGGGAGGGGGGCAGTTGGGAGGGGGGCCGAGTTCCAAGATGACTGGCCTGTGGTCGGAAGACAGTTCGTGTGCTACTACTATAGAACGCATCCTCATGGTTACGTTCTTTAGCAGCGCAATGTCCAGTATGTCGGGTCTGTGTTCGAGGTTGGTGGGGAAGTGAGTCTCCTCTAAGGGAGCTATGATGTCAAAGTTTAATTCGTCGACGAGACGATCGAGTACTCTGCCATTTCTATTGTTGACTCTACAATTCCATCTGGTGTGCTTGGAATTCAGATCGCCAGCCACTAGGACAGAGTCGTCTAAATTAAAAAGAATTTCGAGGTCCGTCTTTAGTAGGTCTTTCGTAGGCGGAAGGTAAACTGAGACAAGCGTGATCGGTCTGTGGCCGGTCATCGCTATGCGACAGGTCGACACTTCCAAGTTGGTCAGAGTGGGCCTAACGAGAGGGGCGACGTGAAGGCACCTTCTATAATAGATTAGGGTGCCTCCCAATCGGTTATGGGTCCTGTCATCGCGGACCATGTTGTAATTCGCTATGCGCGGGTTACGATGACATGGTTTTAGGAACGTTTCCTGTACTAATAGAATGTCCAGTTGATGGTCGCTTAAGAAGGATGCGATCTCATCACGCTGGTCGCGTAAACCGTTCGCATTGAAGAATCCTATAGATAGGGAGTGGGGCTTACTTCTGGCTGTGTTGGCCATTATTTATTGGAAAAGTTAGTTTTCGCCATGAAGTGGCTGAGGGAGGTCAGTAGGGGCTTGTGCTGGGCGCACAGGAAGAGGCTCTGTTGCGCCGAGGTGGCCTCGCGCAGACTCTTTGCCAGCGCTGAGATCTCGTCAATGTTAATCGCATTGACGAGTTCGCAGACTAGCGAGATGTCGGCGAAGACATCTGGCGCTTGCGAAATTGGGCTAGATTTATTTTTCGGCGGGTGGATGGGCGGAGGGCCCGCGGCCTTAGGGGCCGGCCGTTTGGTCCAGGCGCCCCCTGGCGGGAGCGTCGGAGTCGAGTTACCGTCTGTCGGTGCGTTCGAGTCCTTTTTTGAGTCAGTCGGTTTGTCGCCTCCTTCGGGGGGCATCGCCGACCCCCCCACTTTGGCCCCCCCTCGGGGGGGGTTTTGCCTCAGGGGCGGGAAATTGGCGCTGTCCCTCTTGGGAGGGGCCCGTGAGAGGCGCCAGGGAGCCGGGTTGCGCACCCGGGACGGCGCTCTGGGGCACCCGCGATAATTCGCGGTGTGACCCACCGCGCCGCACAGAGCGCAGCTAGGCGGCTCCGTGGTGTCCCTCGGTCGGGGGCACTCTGGGGTGCCGTGGTCCCCGGTGCATTTTACACACCGGGGCTGGGCGTAGCAGAATCGCGCGGAGTGGCCGTACAGTTGGCAACGGTGGCATTGGCCGGGCGTGCCGCGTCTGTGTGGCGGTTCGACAGATATGCCTGAGATTTGGCATATCTGTTTCACGTTGAAAATTTTCTTCCCCTCTGGCGAGAGGTCGAGAAGGACTACCACTAGGTCTAGTGGTTCTTTGGTGCGCGCTCGGTACATACGGTGTACCTCACGGACCGGCAGTTCTTGTTCGGACAAGTCTGCCTTGATGAAGTCGGTGGACAGCTCTTTTGGCATGCCCCTTATTACCACTCGAAGAGATTTTTCCTCGCCGAATGGATAGCGGTGGTACGCTATACCGTGCTCGGTGAGGAATTTCGACAGGCGCCGGTATGATTCCGGGTCCTGCGTAGTGACGTGAATGCCATCTGTGGCATTCACGGCCTTAATGAATTGCAACTTGCGTTCGTACGCAAGCCGCGAGACGCGTTCCCACGCCTTTTTGTCCCGGATGACAAGCGGGGGGGGACGTTGGTTCCGCGGGACTCTTTGAGAGTCACGCGGCGGAGGGGGGCGCGGAGCCTCTGGAGGCGGCAGCGGTCGCGGCGAGCCTTCGGGCCCGCACGCTTGTTTTGCCGGATTGGCAAAAGTAGGAGAGCGTGCCGCTTTCCTCTTTTGCTTCCGAGCAACTGTAGTGAATTCACCCTCTTTCAGGGTGTCGGTGGACGCATCGGAGGCGTCTGAAATGTCGGCGCAGTCCATGAAGGCGGGCTGGCCGTTTGACGGACACTCGCTATGCGAGCTCTGAGATGAAGCGCGAGACGCGCTTGAACTGGCTGACGCGGAGCGCGTCACTTTTGACGAAGCCGGGGAGGCCGGCGGGGAGGGGGAGGCGGGCGGCGCCACCGCGCGGCGCACGGGCGTGCGCGACCGCGGACGAGAGCGCGAGCGCTCGCCCGCGCGGCGCTCGGCGGCGGGGTCCGTGCGCATGTACGGGCGCGGCGATGAAGACGCACAGCGTGCGTGACGGGTGGGGCCCGTGGCTGCGGCCTGGTTAGGCCGGGCCGCAGCGGTTTTCACCGCCAACCACTGGCTGAAACTTTCAACCAGGCCCGGGGACACCTCCCGCAAGAATTGCAGGAAAGTTCCCGCGCCCACGTTTACAGCCTCAGCCATTGGAAGGCCGGCGACTTCCTATGCGACGATGAGGCGATGAGAGCGGCGCGACGGCGCGACGACACGACGTGATGCACGACGTGCAGACTCCGACGGCGGCGCTGTGAACGAAAATACGAGAACGCGACGCGAAGCGACGATATTATCGCAAAAACCTCCCTGCCGGGGATAGGCAGGGAGTTGAGTACCTAAGTGGGCCCTACTATGTGCCCCGGTAATCTTATTGCCCGGGGGTGAGTGCCTACCGATCCCTAACTGCTCGGGCAACCGAGACGAAGAGCGCCCCGGGGCTACTCCGCGCCAAACAGTTGGCCGAGAATGGACTGTGGAGGTAGGAGGGTGGGAGGGAGACAGTTGGGGTCGAACGCACAGCCAGCACGTTCGGTGGTCCCAACCCCGTCACAGATTTATTTCCCTGGAGGGAAATCGGGCGTCTGTGGCTCGCCCCGCACCTTCGTTGACACCGTTAGGTAGCCCGGTACGACCGCAGTGTGGGCGCGGCTTTCAAAAACAAAGCCCACGTGACGTGTGTTTTGTTGAGAACGAGTTGGTCCTAGGACCAACGGACGGCGTAATACGAGAGCGAGCGAGACAGCTGCGGGCAGCGGGCACACGCAACTGAATCGAACGGCGCGCAAACGCAAGATCTCCCCAATGGAGCTGATTTCAATCAGCCTATCTAATATTAAGCTCTGCCGTGTAGGCGCAATTCGCGCCTGCACGGCTGCGGGGGCGGACACAATTCCTGGAGTCTTTATTGGCTAATCTCAGTGGAAAATTCCAGGCATAGTGATTTTCCACTGGGAAGATCGTATTACGCGTAAACAAACTTGTACGGTCAGGTTTTGGTTAGTGGAAATTTTACAGGGGAAATTGCGGCGTGCTTTGGCCGTAGGTACATGGTCTTTCCTTATGTGCTAGGAAGGTGAGATTTGGTATATGGGCTTAATCAACAGAGTTAATATGCTATATAGTACTAAGATGATGGTAGGGTGCTAGGGTTAGACTTAATTAACAAAGTTTGCTTATATACTAGCCTAAGGCAATAGTGCCGCACTATATACTACTTAAATAACATGATCTCTTATATACTACGCTGAAGATGGGGTGTCCTGCACACGTAGTGTCACGACACACGACGCACACGGATTACAAATTCCTACGCTACACAAAAATCGCAAAAGGCCCTTCTAAGGGCCACAATATGATTCGTATTAATATTGAGTTTCTATTAATACATGACGTCATCCGATGATTCTAATGTCTAATCATAATTTATTCGTTAGTTAGTTAGTTAGTTAGTTAATTTAATCACTAGATGATTAAAATATATTATCTAATAGCGCTCAGGCTTGAGTACAAAAAAAAAAAAAAAAAAAATTCTCTGCCTGCCCGTCTGTCACTCAGGATAGATACATACATATGTATAAAGATATTAATTAATAAGTATGTATATACATACATACATACATACATACATACATACATACACGCACGCATGCATGCATGTATGCATACCCAACCTCCTCCTGCCGCCTATGCCTTATTATATTTTAGACTAACTAATAAATAGTAAAACTCTACTGTTATTATTGCATCGAGCGTTGTCAAACCTCATTATTTAAATAGGTACGTACCTATATACACAATTATAATGTTCTTCACCGATGGATGAGTGATGGAATGGATGACGATGCGATGCGACCGACGGCAGGATACGACGGGCTGGGCTCGCGTCAGGCATTTCTGTAATTATGTTTATAAATGTTATGTTAAGTTGAGTTAGGTCGTTTTAGGTTAGGTTCGATTATGTTAGGTTTGATACAGGTGTAATTTTTAAAGCAACAAAAAAAAAAGAGCCAAGAAAACATAGCAACGCTAAACAATATCCCCCTCCCCCCGTCGCCCTCACCCGCCGCTACGGCTTACGCGCGCCGGTCGCACGCTATTGGTCGAGTACGGTGATATCGTGATAGAGGGACGACGTTCGGTGCGCGCCGCATCGGCATTAACAAAAAGCGACTCGCATCGCCGGTGCGCGTCAGAACTCGTTCGACTCTCGCGTCGCTCGCATCTCTGCTATTTCTCCGTGACCGCGTAACTAGCCGCCACAACAACAACAACCATGCCGCCCAAGACAAGCGGAAAGGCCGCCAAGAAATCGGGCAAGGCCCAAAAGAACATCTCCAAGTCCGACAAGAAAAAGAAGAAGCACAAGAGGAAGGAGAGCTACGCCATCTACATCTACAAGGTGCTCAAGCAGGTCCACCCCGACACCGGTATCTCCAGCAAGGCGATGTCGATCATGAACTCGTTCGTGAACGACATATTCGAGCGCATCGCCGCCGAAGCTTCCCGCCTCGCGCACTACAACAAGAGGTCCACCATCACCAGCAGGGAGGTGCAGACCTCGGTGAGGCTGCTGCTGCCTGGCGAGCTCGCCAAGCACGCGGTCAGCGAGGGCACCAAGGCTGTCACCAAGTACACGAGCTCAAAGTAAACAACTAGCGCGCTCGCGTCCTGCAGGCGACACCCGCCGGCTCGCGCCCTCCTCTCTCATAGACCAGAAGCACATCATCAACAAAAAGGCCCTTCTGAGGGCCACAATATGATTCGTAAACATAAGTTAACGTTTCTATTTATACACGACGTCAAAAACCGACAGACTAATATTATATGTATGTACATACATACATACATACATACATACATACATACATACATGCATAGATAGTTTAAAGTAATAATCTGCATGCATGCGTATAAAGTGGAACTAATATATTATATTCAAAACGTACCTACGTTTGTTTTGTTGTTTGTTGTTTGTTGATTGGTTGGATTATCTAATTATATACATGGTACTTGAGATGAGAGATTTAAATCTTGTACTAAATTAAATTAAGAAGAAGAGGCAGGCAAATTTATACTGTATGCAAACTTGCGATAGTATCAGATTCTGGACTTATGCTACGTTTAAGTGCGTGCGTACGTACGTACATATAAATAATAATGTTGTATAGAAAACTTTTTTTTTTTTTTTTTTTTTTCTAATGTACATTTCGTCATTTACGTGTAAATATTATTATATCTCTCATTCGCATTCTGGTACCTACTTCAGTACATAAATATTACAATATTTCTTTTAAATGATATTAAATAAAAATATAATACGGCCGGCCGGCTCTCCCCCCGCCCCACCCGCGTTTCGCATCTCGCTCGCTCGCGCATCGCACGTACTACGTCACCCCACCGCGTTTGTATATATAGGGCTCTCAGTGCCCGCTAACGTTTTATTATCGTCTGTGACTCGGTTCGCACGCACGCTAGTACCTACTCTCTCGTCCGATCGCTCGCACCGATTGTTCAATTATACGACATGGCTCGTACTAAGCAGACCGCTCGTAAATCAACCGGTGGCAAAGCGCCCCGCAAACAGCTCGCAACCAAGGCGGCTCGCAAGAGCGCACCGGCCACCGGAGGTGTCAAGAAGCCGCATCGCTACAGGCCCGGAACCGTCGCCCTGCGTGAGATCCGTCGCTACCAGAAGAGCACCGAGCTATTGATTCGCAAATTGCCCTTCCAGCGTCTGGTCCGTGAGATCGCGCAAGACTTCAAGACCGACTTGCGTTTCCAGAGCTCGGCCGTTATGGCCCTCCAGGAGGCCAGCGAGGCGTACCTGGTGGGTCTCTTCGAGGACACGAACCTTTGCGCGATCCACGCCAAGCGCGTGACGATCATGCCTAAGGATATCCAGCTTGCTCGCAGGATTCGCGGTGAACGCGCCTAAACGGTGTCTTGACCCGCGCTGCCCCGCTTGCAGCACACTACACTACAACAACCCCAAAAAAAGGCCCTTCTGAGGGCCGCAATTATGATTCAATGATTTATAAAAGTTTCTCTAAACAAACGGAACGTCAAAACCCCATAGATTAATTATTAATTTATCTCATCATCATTGACAGCTAAATAGTATACTTTATTCGGTATACATATACAGAGCAGCTAGCTGGTTAGATGGTTACAAGTTAATTGATTGATTGATTGATTGATAGATACATAGACCTCTGGCTATTTATTTTTATTTATTATTCACGACTATACGATCGCGCTACTAACCACGGTTATGGTGAGCGCTACGTTACGGATGCACGGATGGAGATGCATATTATAAGTACACATATTTATTATAATCATTGACAACGTTATTTTATTGTTATACATACATATAACTTAAGCAAGTAAGGCTCAAGTCGTCCCATAATGCCGAATGAGGATTCGGTTAGGTAGTACCTAGGTATAGAGACTTAGTACGCGAAGAACGGTGTGGTGTGGTTTTTTTTTTTTTTTCATCATTCTTTAAATTTATTGATAATATTATATAAATAATTAACCTAATTCTAGTTTATTATTAATTTATTTATTTATAAGTTCAAATAATAACAACGTCATCGATAGTCCCGCTCTCGTTCGTTCTCGCTCAAAACAGGACTCCACCCCCCACCCCGCTCGCTCGGTCGGTCGGTTGGTTAGCAGCAGGGCGATAGTATAAATAGACGGCCTGCCGGCGGAGCGATTTCAGAATCGTTCGCATCGCGTCGCGCGCAGTCGTAGCAGCGTTTGTTTACGTACGTTCTAATCTTAAAGAAGCTTCAGAATGACCGGTCGCGGCAAGGGAGGAAAAGGTCTGGGGAAAGGAGGCGCGAAGCGTCACAGGAAAGTGCTTCGTGACAACATCCAGGGCATCACCAAGCCCGCCATCCGTCGTCTGGCCCGCAGAGGTGGCGTGAAACGTATCTCCGGTCTGATCTACGAGGAGACCCGCGGCGTGCTGAAAGTGTTCCTAGAGAACGTGATCCGTGACGCGGTCACCTACACCGAGCACGCCAAGAGGAAGACCGTCACGGCGATGGACGTCGTGTACGCTCTGAAACGCCAGGGCCGTACCCTCTACGGTTTCGGTGGTTAAACACCGTGCTCGTTCGTCGATCGGCAACGGCACAATAAATTATCTACAACAAAAAGGCCCTTCTCAGGGCCGCAAATGCCTATCAGAACTATATGAGTTTCTTTAATACTGGACTGTCAATCTACTATATACATACATATATAAAATAAGGAAAAACATTACATACATACATACATACATACATCCATCTAACTAAATACATGCGTGCATGCATCTATACGACTTGTTCACTCTGCCTTGCACGCACACGTCACATTTGCCTAAGCTATACTTAATACCTAGTACTCGTTCGATGCCATGCCATGGCATGTTTGTTTATGTTATGTTATGTATGTATGTCCAACAGAAAGGACCGATTTACCCTCTAAACTAGGTAGGCACTTTGCCGATTTGTTAGAACCGATAATTTATCAGGTTTCTCGATCTCATTAAAAAATATATCAAAATAAGCAGCTTACACACACCTCTCTGTAAGACGAACTGGAATAGGTGCGGGTGCGATACGAATGAATGCTTGAAAAATATAATATCTCCGTGTCCGTTTCGATAGAGTACTTAGTAGGTAGTAAATAAGTATGTACATGGTAAGTACTTATGTACCTAATACACATCGATACGAAACGAAGCTAAGCTAAGCACGCGCATCCATCCATATAGGTACGTAGCGCCGCGCGCTCGGAGCCGCGTATTAAGTATATTCAATTTTCGTTTCTACACATTATTCTTGCGACGATCGGACTTGCTTGCTTGCTTGCTGATTATAATTTCATTATTAAACACTGGCTTGGCTGCTACTGTACTGTACGATAAAAAAAAAAAAAAAATCCGCCGACAGGCATCATAGCGCCGCCCGACTGCCCGTGCCTGCTTGCTCTCTACTCCAATAACTAACTCTTAAACGCAAGCCTGTCTTGTCATGTTTTGTTCGTTCGTACCCACTTAGTATATATCGCGATACTTTTGATTACTTTTTCTGTTATGTATATACGTAGCATTGGATTAAATTAAATTTAAACAACAAAAAAATGATGTTATACCTATAAACAATATAGTCTGGCATTTTTCAAAAGCCAGCAACGACGGTCTTGGAACGGCACTCAGTATTCGGCCACTAGACTAGACGGGCTGCAGCTGTTTTACGACACCGAACATAAACATACAAAATAACACTATCCAGGGGGTCTACGAGTCGTCCTATTGTGTTATTTCCATAAACGGAATCTTCACTTTCAACTGGTCGATAAATAATAACAATATTTAAGTGTTTTAATAAGTAAAAACCATTTTTAAAGTGACCCGAGGTACGCGCAGTCTATAATACCGAAAATAAACATGCTCCTCTCGCTAACAAACAAATGCAGTTTCACAAAAGCGATAATTTAACATAGACGCATTCATAAAGATTCCACTAATCGATTTTGATAGTTCAAAAACTGATATTTTTATGAGAAAATACGATTTAATCACACACTGGTAAGTGAAAAGTTGGAAGTGTTATTACGAGAAAACGTCCCGCGACACCAGAGTCTGCCTTACGGTTTAGCCGCGCTCGATATATATAGGTGGCTCCCTCTCTCCGCTTGCTCATACTACTTTGCACTGCGCCGCGCGCCGCACGTACACGTACACCTCTCGCGTCTCGCACCCGAGCGTTGATAGTTGTTATAGCTACGCCGCCGCGCCGCTCTCAGCACAGTCGTTTTTGTTGTTGTTGAAGTGAAGAAATAAAGTAATAAAGGAAAAGATGGCCGATACCGCAGTTGCCGCCGACGCACCCGCTCCAGCGACGCCCGCTAAGAAGCCGAAGGCGTCCGCCGCCGCAGCCGGCGCCAAGAAGCCGAAGGCGAAGCCGACGCACCCCAAGACCTCCGAGATGGTGAACAGCGCCATCAAGGAGCTCAAGGAGCGCAGCGGATCCTCGCTGCAGGCGATCAAGAAATACATCGCCGCCCAATACAAGGTGGACGCCGAGAAATTGGCTCCGTTCATAAGGAAATACTTGAAGAGCGCCGTCGAATCTGGCGCCCTGATCCAGACCAAGGGCAAAGGCGCTTCGGGATCGTTCAAGCTAGAATCGAAGTCGTCATCGGCTAAGAAGCCCGCCGCCGCCAAGTCGGCCCCCAAGGCTGCCGCCGCCTCCGGCTCCGCCAAGACCAAGAAGGCAGCAACCGCAGCGTCGTCCGGCAGGGCGAAGAAGGCCGCAGCCGCTGCATCCTCGTCGCCATCCAAACCGAAATCGGCAGCCGCCACCAAGGACAAGAAGGCGGCAGCCGCCAAGAAGAAGCCGGCAGCCAAGAAGCCCTCCACCCCGGCCAAGGGCAAGAGCGCAGCCGCGCCTAAGGCCAAGAAGAGCGCGAAACCGCCCACCAAGAAGCCCAAGGCACCCAAGCCGAAGAAGGCGGCGGCCGCACCCAAGGCCAAGCCGGCAGCGAAGAAGGCAGCCGCCAAGAAGTAAGCGCGATACGGACGGACGGACAGACGCAAGCACGCACACACGCACGCAAGAAGAAGAAGATGATGATCTTGTCCTCTGCCTCTGCCCTGTTCGGTTGGTTCGTTCGTTCATCGCTTCGCGTCGCGTAGCCTCGAACGAACGTCAAAGGAGAAGGAGAAGGAGGAGGAGGGAAGACCACACTTACTTTCCACTCAACATACGCCCGTGCGCGTTTAAAGCACACCAAAACAGCCCTTCTGAGGGCTAAAAAATGATTCGAAGCCAGAGCAATAAGTTTCTTATAGCAGACGTCACACGAAATGAAATATAAATGTGCCTACACCTACCTACCTACCTACCTAACTAACTAACTAAATATATTATGTTGAAACACAGTTACTTACACAAGGGGACCGATAATAATACTTAATAATTTTATCAATTATCAACTTCACTGAACACAATACACACACACACACACACACACACACACGCACGCACACAATTGATATTTTTTATGCCTTGACTAGCAGGCAAATCAAATCAAATCAAATCAAATCAAAGCGACATACGAACGAATACGAATACGGTGGTGATGAATGATGATCATGATTCTACTGCTAAATAATAGTTAGTTATTAAATTAAATAAAATATGCAATATAAACTCGCTTTACCCAGAACATCGTTTTCTGTTGGGAAGCGAAGTGGCTGGCGGCCGGCGCGGCGCGGTAGCGCCGCGCCGGTTCGGATTTCAGGCCTGCCCGCCTGCCGCGCGCGCTGCTGCTGCTGGGGCTGGGGCCGGCGCGGCGCGGATGCCGCTCCGCACCGTTCCGTCCGGCGGGTCGTAGGCCTTATTTATTTTGACAAACAGCACACGTTAATGATGCGTTCACACAAAAATAACAATAAATAATAATAATAATAAACTACTGACCTAAACAAATAAATAAAAAATATATACTAACAACAGTTACATATGCTAATATATAGTTATTAACCGTCTTAATTTCTTGTGTCATATTATCATCTTCTATTCTACCTACACACAATCAGGATGTTGTTGTAGTCCTATACCTATGGATGTTTTGTTCGCTGTTTTTTTTTTTTTCACATAGTAGCCATCCATGCAGGCAGCGCTTGCGCGACCATTCGACTCTAGGGGCGGAGCCGCGGAGCGACGAAGCGGTGCGCGCGCGGGCATCCCCACTAAGCGAGCCTCGCTGCGATCGTATAAAATGAGGCGACCTAAGAATCGCCGATTCGAGGATTTCATCTTGCGTTTGCGCGCCGTTCGATTCAGTTGCGTGTGCCCGCTGCCCGCAGCTGTCTCGCTCGCTCTCGTATTACGCCGTCCGTTGGTTCTAGGACCAACTCGTTCTCAACAAAACACACGTCACGTGGGCTTTGTTTTTGAAAGCCGCGCCCACACTGCGGTCGTACCGGGCTACCTAACGGTGTCAACGAAGGTGCGGGGCGAGCCACAGACGCCCGATTTCCCTCCAGGGAAATAAATCTGTGACGGGGTTGGGACCACCGAACGTGCTGGCTGTGCGTTCGACCCCAACTGTCTCCCTCCCACCCTCCTACCTCCACAGTCCATTCTCGGCCAACTGTTTGGCGCGGAGTAGCCCCGGGGCGCTCTTCGTCTCGGTTGCCCGAGCAGTTAGGGATCGGTAGGCACTCACCCCCGGGCAATAAGATTACCGGGGCACATAGTAGGGCCCACTTAGGTACTCAACTCCCTGCCTATCCCCGGCAGGGAGGTTTTTGCGATAATATCGTCGCTTCGCGTCGCGTTCTCGTATTTTCGTTCACAGCGCCGCCGTCGGAGTCTGCACGTCGTGCATCACGTCGTGTCGTCGCGCCGTCGCGCCGCTCTCATCGCCTCATCGTCGCATAGGAAGTCGCCGGCCTTCCAATGGCTGAGGCTGTAAACGTGGGCGCGGGAACTTTCCTGCAATTCTTGCGGGAGGTGTCCCCGGGCCTGGTTGAAAGTTTCAGCCAGTGGTTGGCGGTGAAAACCGCTGCGGCCCGGCCTAACCAGGCCGCAGCCACGGGCCCCACCCGTCACGCACGCTGTGCGTCTTCATCGCCGCGCCCGTACATGCGCACGGACCCCGCCGCCGAGCGCCGCGCGGGCGAGCGCTCGCGCTCTCGTCCGCGGTCGCGCACGCCCGTGCGCCGCGCGGTGGCGCCGCCCGCCTCCCCCTCCCCGCCGGCCTCCCCGGCTTCGTCAAAAGTGACGCGCTCCGCGTCAGCCAGTTCAAGCGCGTCTCGCGCTTCATCTCAGAGCTCGCATAGCGAGTGTCCGTCAAACGGCCAGCCCGCCTTCATGGACTGCGCCGACATTTCAGACGCCTCCGATGCGTCCACCGACACCCTGAAAGAGGGTGAATTCACTACAGTTGCTCGGAAGCAAAAGAGGAAAGCGGCACGCTCTCCTACTTTTGCCAATCCGGCAAAACAAGCGTGCGGGCCCGAAGGCTCGCCGCGACCGCTGCCGCCTCCAGAGGCTCCGCGCCCCCCTCCGCCGCGTGACTCACAAAGAGTCCCGCGGAACCAACGTCCCCCCCCGCTTGTCATCCGGGACAAAAAGGCGTGGGAACGCGTCTCGCGGCTTGCGTACGAACGCAAGTTGCAATTCATTAAGGCCGTGAATGCCACAGATGGCATTCACGTCACTACGCAGGACCCGGAATCATACCGGCGCCTGTCGAAATTCCTCACCGAGCACGGTATAGCGTACCACCGCTATCCATTCGGCGAGGAAAAATCTCTTCGAGTGGTAATAAGGGGCATGCCAAAAGAGCTGTCCACCGACTTCATCAAGGCAGACTTGTCCGAACAAGAACTGCCGGTCCGTGAGGTACACCGTATGTACCGAGCGCGCACAAAAGAACCACTAGACCTAGTGGTAGTCCTTCTCGACCTCTCGCCAGAGGGGAAGAAAATTTTCAACGTAAAACAGATATGCCAAATCTCAGGCATATCTGTCGAACCGCCACACAGACGCGGCACGCCCGGCCAATGCCACCGTTGCCAACTGTACGGCCACTCCGCGCGATTCTGCTACGCCCAGCCCCGGTGTGTAAAATGCACCGGGGACCACGGCACCCCAGAGTGCCCCCGACCGAGGGACACCACGGAGCCGCCTAGCTGCGCTCTGTGCGGCGCGGTGGGTCACACCGCGAATTATCGCGGGTGCCCCAGAGCGCCGTCCCGGGTGCGCAACCCGGCTCCCTGGCGCCTCTCACGGGCCCCTCCCAAGAGGGACAGCGCCAATTTCCCGCCCCTGAGGCAAAACCCCCCCCGAGGGGGGGCCAAAGTGGGGGGGTCGGCGACGCCCCCCGAAGGAGGCGACAAACCGACTGACTCAAAAAAGGACTCGAACGCACCGACAGACGGTAACTCGACTCCGACGCTCCCGCCAGGGGGCGCCTGGACCAAACGGCCGGCCCCTAAGGCCGCGGGCCCTCCGCCCATCCACCCGCCGAAAAATAAATCTAGCCCAATTTCGCAAGCGCCAGATGTCTTCGCCGACATCTCGCTAGTCTGCGAACTCGTCAATGCGATTAACATTGACGAGATCTCAGCGCTGGCAAAGAGTCTGCGCGAGGCCACCTCGGCGCAACAGAGCCTCTTCCTGTGCGCCCAGCACAAGCCCCTACTGACCTCCCTCAGCCACTTCATGGCGAAAACTAACTTTTCCAATAAATAATGGCCAACACAGCCAGAAGTAAGCCCCACTCCCTATCTATAGGATTCTTCAATGCGAACGGTTTACGCGACCAGCGTGATGAGATCGCATCCTTCTTAAGCGACCATCAACTGGACATTCTATTAGTACAGGAAACGTTCCTAAAACCATGTCATCGTAACCCGCGCATAGCGAATTACAACATGGTCCGCGATGACAGGACCCATAACCGATTGGGAGGCACCCTAATCTATTATAGAAGGTGCCTTCACGTCGCCCCTCTCGTTAGGCCCACTCTGACCAACTTGGAAGTGTCGACCTGTCGCATAGCGATGACCGGCCACAGACCGATCACGCTTGTCTCAGTTTACCTTCCGCCTACGAAAGACCTACTAAAGACGGACCTCGAAATTCTTTTTAATTTAGACGACTCTGTCCTAGTGGCTGGCGATCTGAATTCCAAGCACACCAGATGGAATTGTAGAGTCAACAATAGAAATGGCAGAGTACTCGATCGTCTCGTCGACGAATTAAACTTTGACATCATAGCTCCCTTAGAGGAGACTCACTTCCCCACCAACCTCGAACACAGACCCGACATACTGGACATTGCGCTGCTAAAGAACGTAACCATGAGGATGCGTTCTATAGTAGTAGCACACGAACTGTCTTCCGACCACAGGCCAGTCATCTTGGAACTCGGCCCCCCTCCCAACTGCCCCCCTCCCACCAAGTCTCGGGTAGACTGGGTGAAGGTGGGCATAGCCCTTGAAAATGTAGAATCACCCAGCTTCAAAGCAATCCCTGACAAAGTAACCACAACTGACGAGACCGATGCAGCAATCGAAGCCCTCTCTAGTCATCTCCGCACTATTATTAGTGAATCCTCGAAACAGGTTCCAGCGGAGGGTGACCGACGCTGGCGCCTGCCAGAGGAATTAAGGGAACTAAAGAGGGAAAAGAATGCTGCGACAAGAGCATACGACTCGTATCCCAGCGAACTTAACCGAGTCCGCTTGCGTTGCTTACAGAGAGAACTTAAGCAACGCATGTCGGACTTTCGTAATGAAAAGTGGGATGAGCTGATGGGGGATATCTCGCCTAGTCACCAGGCGTACTGGAAACTGGCGAGATCTCTCAAATCGGAAAATTCCTCTGCCATGCCCCCTTTGGATCGCTCTGATCACCCAACTCCAGCCTTCGACGATGACGAAAAAGCTGAATGCCTAGCAGCCAGCCTCGAGTCTCAGTGTTCACCCAGCCAACTCCCTGTCGACCCCAACCACCTTTTGAAAGTGGAAAACGAGGTTGACAGGAGGTCTCTTATTGCCCCAGTTGACCCTATAACTCCAGTTACTGTCTCGGAATTGGGGGACCTAGTCAAAAGGCTCAGAGTCAAAAAAGCGCCGGGCTCGGATGGTATTCCTAACAGAATCCTGAAGATGCTCCCTGAAACTCTTCTAGCCATTTTAGTCATGATCTTTAACGCCGCTCTGACAAACGCGCATTTCCCGCAAGCGTGGAAAGAAGCGGAAGTCATCGGCATTCACAAGGCAGGTAAGCCGCGAACTAAAGCAGACAGCTACAGGCCCATTAGTCTACTAATGACACAGGGCAAACTATTCGAACGCGTAATCCAAACCCGTATTTGGAAATTTATCTCGGACTCAAATGTCCTCATAGATGAGCAGTTTGGCTTCAGATCCAGACACTCATGCGTTCAGCAGGTGCACCGCCTAACGGAGCACATTCTAAAATATCTCAACATAGGGTCCAAGTCAGCTTTCCCAACGGGGGCTGTCTTCCTCGATGTAGCGAAAGCTTTCGACAAAGTATGGCATAAAGGCTTGATCTTCAAACTTTATGCCATGGGACTGCCCGACCGACTTGTACTCATAATACAAGATTTCCTAAGTAACCGCAGCTTTCGTTACAAAGTGGAGGGCACGCTCTCCGCGCCCCATCCCATAAGGGCAGGAGTTCCCCAAGGTTCGGTACTCTCACCGATTCTTTTCTTGTTATTTACTAACGACATCCCTAAAGTCAAAAATGTGCACTATGCACTCTTCGCTGATGACACAGCCATCTATACGACATCCAGAGATCCCGAACTGATCTCTAAGCGTCTTCAAAAAGCCATTACCACCATAGGTAACTGGCTTAGGCTTTGGAGGATTGAAGTAAATCCGTCCAAAAGCTCAGCCATTCTCTTCACGCGTAAGATCAGAATAGATCCAACTTCGTTCATCACCCCGATAAGACTCTTCGGAAGTCCCATACCGTGGACCAAGAAAGTCAAATACTTAGGTGTCACCCTGGATAGCAGGATGACATTCCGCCCGCACATTAAACTGGTCAGGGACAGAGCGGCCTTCATAATGGGTCGCCTCTACCCAATGCTAAACAAGTCAAGTAAACTGTCGTTTAGAAATAAACTGACAATCTACAAAACTTGTATTAGACCGGTATTCAGTTACGCGAGTGTCGTGTTTGCACACGCCGCCTCGCAAGCCTCTCTGCATTCATTACAGGTCATCCAGAACCGTTTCCTGCGCCGCGCCGTCGGGGCTCAATGGTATGAGCGCAACGTCGACTTGCACTGGGATGCAGCTATCCCATCCGTCGCACAATTCATGAAGCAGAATTCACGCAGATACTTCGACTCTGCTCCTCACCATCCCAATCGCCTCCTTAGGGAGGCGGTGGATTACATTCCGAAACCATCTGTGCTTCGTCGCTTTAGGCGTCCCCGTCACGTTCTCATCGATCCCGACGACGATATTACCGTAATAAACCAATCTCGCATTGAATCCGATAGTAGATGCCCAAGAACACCACAGGGCAACACTAGCTTACTTGACTCACAGCACCGCCCCCTCCGGAGGAGGCGACGACGCCGTCCCCCACAGAACACCACACGTGGGCGACCCCACTATTTTAACCGATACCGGCACGTTCCGGGTAGGTTTTCCCCAATCAGACCTCAACCAGACTGAGTTTCTTGTCGTTTCTTCTCAGTCAGGACGTAACGTAGTCTTTCCGAAACGACGTAGCAAAAACTCCGATTGATTGCAAAACTCTCCCTTAGCGTCCAAAGTCCGAGGTCGGCTCAATAGGAGCACCCTTTGGCATGCTAAGTAAATATACCCACTTGCTGAGCAGCCCATCTGGCAGCTCGCCCTCTCTCCGGTAAGCTGTAAAGGCCGTCTGAGGCCAACAGCAACAGTCCGTCCGAAAAAAAAAAAAAAAAAAAAAAAAAAAAAAAAAATCGCCGATTTATTGTTCGTTACGACTCGCTAGCGCTGCACGCACCGCTAGTGTTCCAGTTATTCGTTTAACGTGAAACAAACAAACAAAACTCTCGACAATGTCTGGACGCGGCAAGGGTGGCAAAGTGAAGGGGAAGGCAAAGTCCCGTTCGAACCGCGCCGGACTCCAGTTCCCGGTCGGCCGTATACACAGGCTGCTGCGCAAGGGTAACTACGCCGAGCGCGTCGGTGCCGGCGCCCCCGTGTACCTCGCCGCCGTTATGGAGTACCTCGCCGCTGAGGTGCTCGAGTTGGCCGGCAACGCCGCGCGCGACAACAAAAAGACCAGGATCATCCCTCGCCACCTCCAGCTGGCGATCCGCAACGACGAGGAGCTGAACAAGCTACTCTCCGGCGTGACCATCGCACAGGGCGGTGTGCTGCCCAACATCCAGGCGGTGCTCTTGCCCAAGAAGACTGAGAAGAAGGCTTAAGTCACGCACTCTCGCCCGCCACGCACCTGATCCCTAGTGACACGTTGTGTTTTTGTATATCCGTAGTGTCACGACACACGACGCACACGGATTACAAATTCCTACGCTACACAAAAATCGCAAAAGGCCCTTCTAAGGGCCACAATATGATTCGTATTAATATTGAGTTTCTATTAATACATGACGTCATCCGATGATTCTAATGTCTAATCATAATTTATTCGTTAGTTAGTTAGTTAGTTAGTTAATTTAATCACTAGATGATTAAAATATATTATCTAATAGCGCTCAGGCTTGAGTACAAAAAAAAAAAAAAAAAAAATTCTCTGCCTGCCCGTCTGTCACTCAGGATAGATACATACATATGTATAAAGATATTAATTAATAAGTATGTATATACATACATACATACATACATACATACATACACGCACGCATGCATGCATGTATGCATACCCAACCTCCTCCTGCCGCCTATGCCTTATTATATTTTAGACTAACTAATAAATAGTAAAACTCTACTGTTATTATTGCATCGAGCGTTGTCAAACCTCATTATTTAAATAGGTACGTACCTATATACACAATTATAATGTTCTTCACCGATGGATGAGTGATGGAATGGATGACGATGCGATGCGACCGACGGCAGGATACGACGGGCTGGGCTCGCGTCAGGCATTTCTGTAATTATGTTTATAAATGTTATGTTAAGTTGAGTTAGGTCGTTTTAGGTTAGGTTCGATTATGTTAGGTTTGATACAGGTGTAATTTTTAAAGCAACAAAAAAAAAAGAGCCAAGAAAACATAGCAACGCTAAACAATATCCCCCTCCCCCCGTCGCCCTCACCCGCCGCTACGGCTTACGCGCGCCGGTCGCACGCTATTGGTCGAGTACGGTGATATCGTGATAGAGGGACGACGTTCGGTGCGCGCCGCATCGGCATTAACAAAAAGCGACTCGCATCGCCGGTGCGCGTCAGAACTCGTTCGACTCTCGCGTCGCTCGCATCTCTGCTATTTCTCCGTGACCGCGTAACTAGCCGCCACAACAACAACAACCATGCCGCCCAAGACAAGCGGAAAGGCCGCCAAGAAATCGGGCAAGGCCCAAAAGAACATCTCCAAGTCCGACAAGAAAAAGAAGAAGCACAAGAGGAAGGAGAGCTACGCCATCTACATCTACAAGGTGCTCAAGCAGGTCCACCCCGACACCGGTATCTCCAGCAAGGCGATGTCGATCATGAACTCGTTCGTGAACGACATATTCGAGCGCATCGCCGCCGAAGCTTCCCGCCTCGCGCACTACAACAAGAGGTCCACCATCACCAGCAGGGAGGTGCAGACCTCGGTGAGGCTGCTGCTGCCTGGCGAGCTCGCCAAGCACGCGGTCAGCGAGGGCACCAAGGCTGTCACCAAGTACACGAGCTCAAAGTAAACAACTAGCGCGCTCGCGTCCTGCAGGCGACACCCGCCGGCTCGCGCCCTCCTCTCTCATAGACCAGAAGCACATCATCAACAAAAAGGCCCTTCTGAGGGCCACAATATGATTCGTAAACATAAGTTAACGTTTCTATTTATACACGACGTCAAAAACCGACAGACTAATATTATATGTATGTACATACATACATACATACATACATACATACATACATACATGCATAGATAGTTTAAAGTAATAATCTGCATGCATGCGTATAAAGTGGAACTAATATATTATATTCAAAACGTACCTACGTTTGTTTTGTTGTTTGTTGTTTGTTGATTGGTTGGATTATCTAATTATATACATGGTACTTGAGATGAGAGATTTAAATCTTGTACTAAATTAAATTAAGAAGAAGAGGCAGGCAAATTTATACTGTATGCAAACTTGCGATAGTATCAGATTCTGGACTTATGCTACGTTTAAGTGCGTGCGTACGTACGTACATATAAATAATAATGTTGTATAGAAAACTTTTTTTTTTTTTTTTTTTTTTCTAATGTACATTTCGTCATTTACGTGTAAATATTATTATATCTCTCATTCGCATTCTGGTACCTACTTCAGTACATAAATATTACAATATTTCTTTTAAATGATATTAAATAAAAATATAATACGGCCGGCCGGCTCTCCCCCCGCCCCACCCGCGTTTCGCATCTCGCTCGCTCGCGCATCGCACGTACTACGTCACCCCACCGCGTTTGTATATATAGGGCTCTCAGTGCCCGCTAACGTTTTATTATCGTCTGTGACTCGGTTCGCACGCACGCTAGTACCTACTCTCTCGTCCGATCGCTCGCACCGATTGTTCAATTATACGACATGGCTCGTACTAAGCAGACCGCTCGTAAATCAACCGGTGGCAAAGCGCCCCGCAAACAGCTCGCAACCAAGGCGGCTCGCAAGAGCGCACCGGCCACCGGAGGTGTCAAGAAGCCGCATCGCTACAGGCCCGGAACCGTCGCCCTGCGTGAGATCCGTCGCTACCAGAAGAGCACCGAGCTATTGATTCGCAAATTGCCCTTCCAGCGTCTGGTCCGTGAGATCGCGCAAGACTTCAAGACCGACTTGCGTTTCCAGAGCTCGGCCGTTATGGCCCTCCAGGAGGCCAGCGAGGCGTACCTGGTGGGTCTCTTCGAGGACACGAACCTTTGCGCGATCCACGCCAAGCGCGTGACGATCATGCCTAAGGATATCCAGCTTGCTCGCAGGATTCGCGGTGAACGCGCCTAAACGGTGTCTTGACCCGCGCTGCCCCGCTTGCAGCACACTACACTACAACAACCCCAAAAAAAGGCCCTTCTGAGGGCCGCAATTATGATTCAATGATTTATAAAAGTTTCTCTAAACAAACGGAACGTCAAAACCCCATAGATTAATTATTAATTTATCTCATCATCATTGACAGCTAAATAGTATACTTTATTCGGTATACATATACAGAGCAGCTAGCTGGTTAGATGGTTACAAGTTAATTGATTGATTGATTGATTGATAGATACATAGACCTCTGGCTATTTATTTTTATTTATTATTCACGACTATACGATCGCGCTACTAACCACGGTTATGGTGAGCGCTACGTTACGGATGCACGGATGGAGATGCATATTATAAGTACACATATTTATTATAATCATTGACAACGTTATTTTATTGTTATACATACATATAACTTAAGCAAGTAAGGCTCAAGTCGTCCCATAATGCCGAATGAGGATTCGGTTAGGTAGTACCTAGGTATAGAGACTTAGTACGCGAAGAACGGTGTGGTGTGGTTTTTTTTTTTTTTTCATCATTCTTTAAATTTATTGATAATATTATATAAATAATTAACCTAATTCTAGTTTATTATTAATTTATTTATTTATAAGTTCAAATAATAACAACGTCATCGATAGTCCCGCTCTCGTTCGTTCTCGCTCAAAACAGGACTCCACCCCCCACCCCGCTCGCTCGGTCGGTCGGTTGGTTAGCAGCAGGGCGATAGTATAAATAGACGGCCTGCCGGCGGAGCGATTTGGATTTCATCTTGCGTTTGCGCGCCGTTCGATTCAGTTGCGTGTGCCCGCTGCCCGCAGCTGTCTCGCTCGCTCTCGTATTACGCCGTCCGTTGGTTCTAGGACCAACTCGTTCTCAACAAAACACACGTCACGTGGGCTTTGTTTTTGAAAGCCGCGCCCACACTGCGGTCGTACCGGGCTACCTAACGGTGTCAACGAAGGTGCGGGGCGAGCCACAGACGCCCGATTTCCCTCCAGGGAAATAAATCTGTGACGGGGTTGGGACCACCGAACGTGCTGGCTGTGCGTTCGACCCCAACTGTCTCCCTCCCACCCTCCTACCTCCACAGTCCATTCTCGGCCAACTGTTTGGCGCGGAGTAGCCCCGGGGCGCTCTTCGTCTCGGTTGCCCGAGCAGTTAGGGATCGGTAGGCACTCACCCCCGGGCAATAAGATTACCGGGGCACATAGTAGGGCCCACTTAGGTACTCAACTCCCTGCCTATCCCCGGCAGGGAGGTTTTTGCGATAATATCGTCGCTTCGCGTCGCGTTCTCGTATTTTCGTTCACAGCGCCGCCGTCGGAGTCTGCACGTCGTGCATCACGTCGTGTCGTCGCGCCGTCGCGCCGCTCTCATCGCCTCATCGTCGCATAGGAAGTCGCCGGCCTTCCAATGGCTGAGGCTGTAAACGTGGGCGCGGGAACTTTCCTGCAATTCTTGCGGGAGGTGTCCCCGGGCCTGGTTGAAAGTTTCAGCCAGTGGTTGGCGGTGAAAACCGCTGCGGCCCGGCCTAACCAGGCCGCAGCCACGGGCCCCACCCGTCACGCACGCTGTGCGTCTTCATCGCCGCGCCCGTACATGCGCACGGACCCCGCCGCCGAGCGCCGCGCGGGCGAGCGCTCGCGCTCTCGTCCGCGGTCGCGCACGCCCGTGCGCCGCGCGGTGGCGCCGCCCGCCTCCCCCTCCCCGCCGGCCTCCCCGGCTTCGTCAAAAGTGACGCGCTCCGCGTCAGCCAGTTCAAGCGCGTCTCGCGCTTCATCTCAGAGCTCGCATAGCGAGTGTCCGTCAAACGGCCAGCCCGCCTTCATGGACTGCGCCGACATTTCAGACGCCTCCGATGCGTCCACCGACACCCTGAAAGAGGGTGAATTCACTACAGTTGCTCGGAAGCAAAAGAGGAAAGCGGCACGCTCTCCTACTTTTGCCAATCCGGCAAAACAAGCGTGCGGGCCCGAAGGCTCGCCGCGACCGCTGCCGCCTCCAGAGGCTCCGCGCCCCCCTCCGCCGCGTGACTCACAAAGAGTCCCGCGGAACCAACGTCCCCCCCCGCTTGTCATCCGGGACAAAAAGGCGTGGGAACGCGTCTCGCGGCTTGCGTACGAACGCAAGTTGCAATTCATTAAGGCCGTGAATGCCACAGATGGCATTCACGTCACTACGCAGGACCCGGAATCATACCGGCGCCTGTCGAAATTCCTCACCGAGCACGGTATAGCGTACCACCGCTATCCATTCGGCGAGGAAAAATCTCTTCGAGTGGTAATAAGGGGCATGCCAAAAGAGCTGTCCACCGACTTCATCAAGGCAGACTTGTCCGAACAAGAACTGCCGGTCCGTGAGGTACACCGTATGTACCGAGCGCGCACAAAAGAACCACTAGACCTAGTGGTAGTCCTTCTCGACCTCTCGCCAGAGGGGAAGAAAATTTTCAACGTAAAACAGATATGCCAAATCTCAGGCATATCTGTCGAACCGCCACACAGACGCGGCACGCCCGGCCAATGCCACCGTTGCCAACTGTACGGCCACTCCGCGCGATTCTGCTACGCCCAGCCCCGGTGTGTAAAATGCACCGGGGACCACGGCACCCCAGAGTGCCCCCGACCGAGGGACACCACGGAGCCGCCTAGCTGCGCTCTGTGCGGCGCGGTGGGTCACACCGCGAATTATCGCGGGTGCCCCAGAGCGCCGTCCCGGGTGCGCAACCCGGCTCCCTGGCGCCTCTCACGGGCCCCTCCCAAGAGGGACAGCGCCAATTTCCCGCCCCTGAGGCAAAACCCCCCCCGAGGGGGGGCCAAAGTGGGGGGGTCGGCGACGCCCCCCGAAGGAGGCGACAAACCGACTGACTCAAAAAAGGACTCGAACGCACCGACAGACGGTAACTCGACTCCGACGCTCCCGCCAGGGGGCGCCTGGACCAAACGGCCGGCCCCTAAGGCCGCGGGCCCTCCGCCCATCCACCCGCCGAAAAATAAATCTAGCCCAATTTCGCAAGCGCCAGATGTCTTCGCCGACATCTCGCTAGTCTGCGAACTCGTCAATGCGATTAACATTGACGAGATCTCAGCGCTGGCAAAGAGTCTGCGCGAGGCCACCTCGGCGCAACAGAGCCTCTTCCTGTGCGCCCAGCACAAGCCCCTACTGACCTCCCTCAGCCACTTCATGGCGAAAACTAACTTTTCCAATAAATAATGGCCAACACAGCCAGAAGTAAGCCCCACTCCCTATCTATAGGATTCTTCAATGCGAACGGTTTACGCGACCAGCGTGATGAGATCGCATCCTTCTTAAGCGACCATCAACTGGACATTCTATTAGTACAGGAAACGTTCCTAAAACCATGTCATCGTAACCCGCGCATAGCGAATTACAACATGGTCCGCGATGACAGGACCCATAACCGATTGGGAGGCACCCTAATCTATTATAGAAGGTGCCTTCACGTCGCCCCTCTCGTTAGGCCCACTCTGACCAACTTGGAAGTGTCGACCTGTCGCATAGCGATGACCGGCCACAGACCGATCACGCTTGTCTCAGTTTACCTTCCGCCTACGAAAGACCTACTAAAGACGGACCTCGAAATTCTTTTTAATTTAGACGACTCTGTCCTAGTGGCTGGCGATCTGAATTCCAAGCACACCAGATGGAATTGTAGAGTCAACAATAGAAATGGCAGAGTACTCGATCGTCTCGTCGACGAATTAAACTTTGACATCATAGCTCCCTTAGAGGAGACTCACTTCCCCACCAACCTCGAACACAGACCCGACATACTGGACATTGCGCTGCTAAAGAACGTAACCATGAGGATGCGTTCTATAGTAGTAGCACACGAACTGTCTTCCGACCACAGGCCAGTCATCTTGGAACTCGGCCCCCCTCCCAACTGCCCCCCTCCCACCAAGTCTCGGGTAGACTGGGTGAAGGTGGGCATAGCCCTTGAAAATGTAGAATCACCCAGCTTCAAAGCAATCCCTGACAAAGTAACCACAACTGACGAGACCGATGCAGCAATCGAAGCCCTCTCTAGTCATCTCCGCACTATTATTAGTGAATCCTCGAAACAGGTTCCAGCGGAGGGTGACCGACGCTGGCGCCTGCCAGAGGAATTAAGGGAACTAAAGAGGGAAAAGAATGCTGCGACAAGAGCATACGACTCGTATCCCAGCGAACTTAACCGAGTCCGCTTGCGTTGCTTACAGAGAGAACTTAAGCAACGCATGTCGGACTTTCGTAATGAAAAGTGGGATGAGCTGATGGGGGATATCTCGCCTAGTCACCAGGCGTACTGGAAACTGGCGAGAT
Organism: Choristoneura rosaceana; assembly: GCA_037349165.1. Taxonomy (NCBI): domain Eukaryota; kingdom Metazoa; phylum Arthropoda; class Insecta; order Lepidoptera; family Tortricidae; genus Choristoneura; species Choristoneura rosaceana. The sequence goes on along the minus strand of JAZBNJ010000029.1, from coordinate 6,084,013 downwards.
CTCTCAAATCGGAAAATTCCTCTGCCATGCCCCCTTTGGATCGCTCTGATCACCCAACTCCAGCCTTCGACGATGACGAAAAAGCTGAATGCCTAGCAGCCAGCCTCGAGTCTCAGTGTTCACCCAGCCAACTCCCTGTCGACCCCAACCACCTTTTGAAAGTGGAAAACGAGGTTGACAGGAGGTCTCTTATTGCCCCAGTTGACCCTATAACTCCAGTTACTGTCTCGGAATTGGGGGACCTAGTCAAAAGGCTCAGAGTCAAAAAAGCGCCGGGCTCGGATGGTATTCCTAACAGAATCCTGAAGATGCTCCCTGAAACTCTTCTAGCCATTTTAGTCATGATCTTTAACGCCGCTCTGACAAACGCGCATTTCCCGCAAGCGTGGAAAGAAGCGGAAGTCATCGGCATTCACAAGGCAGGTAAGCCGCGAACTAAAGCAGACAGCTACAGGCCCATTAGTCTACTAATGACACAGGGCAAACTATTCGAACGCGTAATCCAAACCCGTATTTGGAAATTTATCTCGGACTCAAATGTCCTCATAGATGAGCAGTTTGGCTTCAGATCCAGACACTCATGCGTCCAGCAGGTGCACCGCCTAACGGAGCACATTCTAAAATATCTCAACATAGGGTCCAAGTCAGCTTTCCCAACGGGGGCTGTCTTCCTCGATGTAGCGAAAGCTTTCGACAAAGTATGGCATAAAGGCTTGATCTTCAAACTTTATGCCATGGGACTGCCCGACCGACTTGTACTCATAATACAAGATTTCCTAAGTAACCGCAGCTTTCGTTACAAAGTGGAGGGCACGCTCTCCGCGCCCCATCCCATAAGGGCAGGAGTTCCCCAAGGTTCGGTACTCTCACCGATTCTTTTCTTGTTATTTACTAACGACATCCCTAAAGTCAAAAATGTGCACTATGCACTCTTCGCTGATGACACAGCCATCTATACGACATCCAGAGATCCCGAACTGATCTCTAAGCGTCTTCAAAAAGCCATTACCACCATAGGTAACTGGCTTAGGCTTTGGAGGATTGAAGTAAATCCGTCCAAAAGCTCAGCCATTCTCTTCACGCGTAAGATCAGAATAGATCCAACTTCGTTCATCACCCCGATAAGACTCTTCGGAAGTCCCATACCGTGGACCAAGAAAATCAAATACTTAGGTGTCACCCTGGATAGCAGGATGACATTCCGCCCGCACATTAAACTGGTCAGGGACAGAGCGGCCTTCATAATGGGTCGCCTCTACCCAATGCTAAACAAGTCAAGTAAACTGTCGTTTAGAAATAAACTGACAATCTACAAAACTTGTATTAGACCGGTATTCAGTTACGCGAGTGTCGTGTTTGCACACGCCGCCTCGCAAGCCTCTCTGCATTCATTACAGGTCATCCAGAACCGTTTCCTGCGCCGCGCCGTCGGGGCTCAATGGTATGAGCGCAACGTCGACTTGCACTGGGATGCAGCTATCCCATCCGTCGCACAATTCATGAAGCAGAATTCACGCAGATACTTCGACTCTGCTCCTCACCATCCCAATCGCCTCCTTAGGGAGGCGGTGGATTACATTCCGAAACCATCTGTGCTTCGTCGCTTTAGGCGTCCCCGTCACGTTCTCATCGATCCCGACGACGATATTACCGTAATAAACCAATCTCGCATTGAATCCGATAGTAGATGCCCAAGAACACCACAGGGCAACACTAGCTTACTTGACTCACAGCACCGCCCCCTCCGGAGGAGGCGACGACGCCGTCCCCCACAGAACACCACACGTGGGCGACCCCACTATTTTAACCGATACCGGCACGTTCCGGGTAGGTTTTCCCCAATCAGACCTCAACCAGACTGAGTTTCTTGTCGTTTCTTCTCAGTCAGGACGTAACGTAGTCTTTCCGAAACGACGTAGCAAAAACTCCGATTGATTGCAAAACTCTCCCTTAGCGTCCAAAGTCCGAGGTCGGCTCAATAGGAGCACCCTTTGGCATGCTAAGTAAATATACCCACTTGCTGAGCAGCCCATCTGGCAGCTCGCCCTCTCTCCGGTAAGCTGTAAAGGCCGTCTGAGGCCAACAGCAACAGTCCGTCCGAAAAAAAAAAAAAAAAAAAAAAAAAAAAAGCGGAGCGATTTCAGAATCGTTCGCATCGCGTCGCGCGCAGTCGTAGCAGCGTTTGTTTACGTACGTTCTAATCTTAAAGAAGCTTCAGAATGACCGGTCGCGGCAAGGGAGGAAAAGGTCTGGGGAAAGGAGGCGCGAAGCGTCACAGGAAAGTGCTTCGTGACAACATCCAGGGCATCACCAAGCCCGCCATCCGTCGTCTGGCCCGCAGAGGTGGCGTGAAACGTATCTCCGGTCTGATCTACGAGGAGACCCGCGGCGTGCTGAAAGTGTTCCTAGAGAACGTGATCCGTGACGCGGTCACCTACACCGAGCACGCCAAGAGGAAGACCGTCACGGCGATGGACGTCGTGTACGCTCTGAAACGCCAGGGCCGTACCCTCTACGGTTTCGGTGGTTAAACACCGTGCTCGTTCGTCGATCGGCAACGGCACAATAAATTATCTACAACAAAAAGGCCCTTCTCAGGGCCGCAAATGCCTATCAGAACTATATGAGTTTCTTTAATACTGGACTGTCAATCTACTATATACATACATATATAAAATAAGGAAAAACATTACATACATACATACATACATACATCCATCTAACTAAATACATGCGTGCATGCATCTATACGACTTGTTCACTCTGCCTTGCACGCACACGTCACATTTGCCTAAGCTATACTTAATACCTAGTACTCGTTCGATGCCATGCCATGGCATGTTTGTTTATGTTATGTTATGTATGTATGTCCAACAGAAAGGACCGATTTACCCTCTAAACTAGGTAGGCACTTTGCCGATTTGTTAGAACCGATAATTTATCAGGTTTCTCGATCTCATTAAAAAATATATCAAAATAAGCAGCTTACACACACCTCTCTGTAAGACGAACTGGAATAGGTGCGGGTGCGATACGAATGAATGCTTGAAAAATATAATATCTCCGTGTCCGTTTCGATAGAGTACTTAGTAGGTAGTAAATAAGTATGTACATGGTAAGTACTTATGTACCTAATACACATCGATACGAAACGAAGCTAAGCTAAGCACGCGCATCCATCCATATAGGTACGTAGCGCCGCGCGCTCGGAGCCGCGTATTAAGTATATTCAATTTTCGTTTCTACACATTATTCTTGCGACGATCGGACTTGCTTGCTTGCTTGCTGATTATAATTTCATTATTAAACACTGGCTTGGCTGCTACTGTACTGTACGATAAAAAAAAAAAAAAAATCCGCCGACAGGCATCATAGCGCCGCCCGACTGCCCGTGCCTGCTTGCTCTCTACTCCAATAACTAACTCTTAAACGCAAGCCTGTCTTGTCATGTTTTGTTCGTTCGTACCCACTTAGTATATATCGCGATACTTTTGATTACTTTTTCTGTTATGTATATACGTAGCATTGGATTAAATTAAATTTAAACAACAAAAAAATGATGTTATACCTATAAACAATATAGTCTGGCATTTTTCAAAAGCCAGCAACGACGGTCTTGGAACGGCACTCAGTATTCGGCCACTAGACTAGACGGGCTGCAGCTGTTTTACGACACCGAACATAAACATACAAAATAACACTATCCAGGGGGTCTACGAGTCGTCCTATTGTGTTATTTCCATAAACGGAATCTTCACTTTCAACTGGTCGATAAATAATAACAATATTTAAGTGTTTTAATAAGTAAAAACCATTTTTAAAGTGACCCGAGGTACGCGCAGTCTATAATACCGAAAATAAACATGCTCCTCTCGCTAACAAACAAATGCAGTTTCACAAAAGCGATAATTTAACATAGACGCATTCATAAAGATTCCACTAATCGATTTTGATAGTTCAAAAACTGATATTTTTATGAGAAAATACGATTTAATCACACACTGGTAAGTGAAAAGTTGGAAGTGTTATTACGAGAAAACGTCCCGCGACACCAGAGTCTGCCTTACGGTTTAGCCGCGCTCGATATATATAGGTGGCTCCCTCTCTCCGCTTGCTCATACTACTTTGCACTGCGCCGCGCGCCGCACGTACACGTACACCTCTCGCGTCTCGCACCCGAGCGTTGATAGTTGTTATAGCTACGCCGCCGCGCCGCTCTCAGCACAGTCGTTTTTGTTGTTGTTGAAGTGAAGAAATAAAGTAATAAAGGAAAAGATGGCCGATACCGCAGTTGCCGCCGACGCACCCGCTCCAGCGACGCCCGCTAAGAAGCCGAAGGCGTCCGCCGCCGCAGCCGGCGCCAAGAAGCCGAAGGCGAAGCCGACGCACCCCAAGACCTCCGAGATGGTGAACAGCGCCATCAAGGAGCTCAAGGAGCGCAGCGGATCCTCGCTGCAGGCGATCAAGAAATACATCGCCGCCCAATACAAGGTGGACGCCGAGAAATTGGCTCCGTTCATAAGGAAATACTTGAAGAGCGCCGTCGAATCTGGCGCCCTGATCCAGACCAAGGGCAAAGGCGCTTCGGGATCGTTCAAGCTAGAATCGAAGTCGTCATCGGCTAAGAAGCCCGCCGCCGCCAAGTCGGCCCCCAAGGCTGCCGCCGCCTCCGGCTCCGCCAAGACCAAGAAGGCAGCAACCGCAGCGTCGTCCGGCAGGGCGAAGAAGGCCGCAGCCGCTGCATCCTCGTCGCCATCCAAACCGAAATCGGCAGCCGCCACCAAGGACAAGAAGGCGGCAGCCGCCAAGAAGAAGCCGGCAGCCAAGAAGCCCTCCACCCCGGCCAAGGGCAAGAGCGCAGCCGCGCCTAAGGCCAAGAAGAGCGCGAAACCGCCCACCAAGAAGCCCAAGGCACCCAAGCCGAAGAAGGCGGCGGCCGCACCCAAGGCCAAGCCGGCAGCGAAGAAGGCAGCCGCCAAGAAGTAAGCGCGATACGGACGGACGGACAGACGCAAGCACGCACACACGCACGCAAGAAGAAGAAGATGATGATCTTGTCCTCTGCCTCTGCCCTGTTCGGTTGGTTCGTTCGTTCATCGCTTCGCGTCGCGTAGCCTCGAACGAACGTCAAAGGAGAAGGAGAAGGAGGAGGAGGGAAGACCACACTTACTTTCCACTCAACATACGCCCGTGCGCGTTTAAAGCACACCAAAACAGCCCTTCTGAGGGCTAAAAAATGATTCGAAGCCAGAGCAATAAGTTTCTTATAGCAGACGTCACACGAAATGAAATATAAATGTGCCTACACCTACCTACCTACCTACCTAACTAACTAACTAAATATATTATGTTGAAACACAGTTACTTACACAAGGGGACCGATAATAATACTTAATAATTTTATCAATTATCAACTTCACTGAACACAATACACACACACACACACACACACACACACGCACGCACACAATTGATATTTTTTATGCCTTGACTAGCAGGCAAATCAAATCAAATCAAATCAAATCAAAGCGACATACGAACGAATACGAATACGGTGGTGATGAATGATGATCATGATTCTACTGCTAAATAATAGTTAGTTATTAAATTAAATAAAATATGCAATATAAACTCGCTTTACCCAGAACATCGTTTTCTGTTGGGAAGCGAAGTGGCTGGCGGCCGGCGCGGCGCGGTAGCGCCGCGCCGGTTCGGATTTCAGGCCTGCCCGCCTGCCGCGCGCGCTGCTGCTGCTGGGGCTGGGGCCGGCGCGGCGCGGATGCCGCTCCGCACCGTTCCGTCCGGCGGGTCGTAGGCCTTATTTATTTTGACAAACAGCACACGTTAATGATGCGTTCACACAAAAATAACAATAAATAATAATAATAATAAACTACTGACCTAAACAAATAAATAAAAAATATATACTAACAACAGTTACATATGCTAATATATAGTTATTAACCGTCTTAATTTCTTGTGTCATATTATCATCTTCTATTCTACCTACACACAATCAGGATGTTGTTGTAGTCCTATACCTATGGATGTTTTGTTCGCTGTTTTTCACATAGTAGCCATCCATGCAGGCAGCGCTTGCGCGACCATTCGACTCTAGGGGCGGAGCCGCGGAGCGACGAAGCGGTGCGCGCGCGGGCATCCCCACTAAGCGAGCCTCGCTGCGATCGTATAAAATGAGGCGACCTAAGAATCGCCGATTTATTGTTCGTTACGACTCGCTAGCGCTGCACGCACCGCTAGTGTTCCAGTTATTCGTTTAACGTGAAACAAACAAACAAAACTCTCGACAATGTCTGGACGCGGCAAGGGTGGCAAAGTGAAGGGGAAGGCAAAGTCCCGTTCGAACCGCGCCGGACTCCAGTTCCCGGTCGGCCGTATACACAGGCTGCTGCGCAAGGGTAACTACGCCGAGCGCGTCGGTGCCGGCGCCCCCGTGTACCTCGCCGCCGTTATGGAGTACCTCGCCGCTGAGGTGCTCGAGTTGGCCGGCAACGCCGCGCGCGACAACAAAAAGACCAGGATCATCCCTCGCCACCTCCAGCTGGCGATCCGCAACGACGAGGAGCTGAACAAGCTACTCTCCGGCGTGACCATCGCACAGGGCGGTGTGCTGCCCAACATCCAGGCGGTGCTCTTGCCCAAGAAGACTGAGAAGAAGGCTTAAGTCACGCACTCTCGCCCGCCACGCACCTGATCCCTAGTGACACGTTGTGTTTTTGTATATCCGTAGTGTCACGACACACGACGCACACGGATTACAAATTCCTACGCTACACAAAAATCGCAAAAGGCCCTTCTAAGGGCCACAATATGATTCGTATTAATATTGAGTTTCTATTAATACATGACGTCATCCGATGATTCTAATGTCTAATCATAATTTATTCGTTAGTTAGTTAGTTAGTTAGTTAATTTAATCACTAGATGATTAAAATATATTATCTAATAGCGCTCAGGCTTGAGTACAAAAAAAAAAAAAAAAAAAATTCTCTGCCTGCCCGTCTGTCACTCAGGATAGATACATACATATGTATAAAGATATTAATTAATAAGTATGTATATACATACATACATACATACATACATACATACATACATACACGCACGCATGCATGCATGTATGCATACCCAACCTCCTCCTGCCGCCTATGCCTTATTATATTTTAGACTAACTAATAAATAGTAAAACTCTACTGTTATTATTGCATCGAGCGTTGTCAAACCTCATTATTTAAATAGGTACGTACCTATATACACAATTATAATGTTCTTCACCGATGGATGAGTGATGGAATGGATGACGATGCGATGCGACCGACGGCAGGATACGACGGGCTGGGCTCGCGTCAGGCATTTCTGTAATTATGTTTATAAATGTTATGTTAAGTTGAGTTAGGTCGTTTTAGGTTAGGTTCGATTATGTTAGGTTTGATACAGGTGTAATTTTTAAAGCAACAAAAAAAAAAGAGCCAAGAAAACATAGCAACGCTAAACAATATCCCCCTCCCCCCGTCGCCCTCACCCGCCGCTACGGCTTACGCGCGCCGGTCGCACGCTATTGGTCGAGTACGGTGATATCGTGATAGAGGGACGACGTTCGGTGCGCGCCGCATCGGCATTAACAAAAAGCGACTCGCATCGCCGGTGCGCGTCAGAACTCGTTCGACTCTCGCGTCGCTCGCATCTCTGCTATTTCTCCGTGACCGCGTAACTAGCCGCCACAACAACAACAACCATGCCGCCCAAGACAAGCGGAAAGGCCGCCAAGAAATCGGGCAAGGCCCAAAAGAACATCTCCAAGTCCGACAAGAAAAAGAAGAAGCACAAGAGGAAGGAGAGCTACGCCATCTACATCTACAAGGTGCTCAAGCAGGTCCACCCCGACACCGGTATCTCCAGCAAGGCGATGTCGATCATGAACTCGTTCGTGAACGACATATTCGAGCGCATCGCCGCCGAAGCTTCCCGCCTCGCGCACTACAACAAGAGGTCCACCATCACCAGCAGGGAGGTGCAGACCTCGGTGAGGCTGCTGCTGCCTGGCGAGCTCGCCAAGCACGCGGTCAGCGAGGGCACCAAGGCTGTCACCAAGTACACGAGCTCAAAGTAAACAACTAGCGCGCTCGCGTCCTGCAGGCGACACCCGCCGGCTCGCGCCCTCCTCTCTCATAGACCAGAAGCACATCATCAACAAAAAGGCCCTTCTGAGGGCCACAATATGATTCGTAAACATAAGTTAACGTTTCTATTTATACACGACGTCAAAAACCGACAGACTAATATTATATGTATGTACATACATACATACATACATACATACATACATACATACATGCATAGATAGTTTAAAGTAATAATCTGCATGCATGCGTATAAAGTGGAACTAATATATTATATTCAAAACGTACCTACGTTTGTTTTGTTGTTTGTTGTTTGTTGATTGGTTGGATTATCTAATTATATACATGGTACTTGAGATGAGAGATTTAAATCTTGTACTAAATTAAATTAAGAAGAAGAGGCAGGCAAATTTATACTGTATGCAAACTTGCGATAGTATCAGATTCTGGACTTATGCTACGTTTAAGTGCGTGCGTACGTACGTACATATAAATAATAATGTTGTATAGAAAACTTTTTTTTTTTTTTTTTTTTTTCTAATGTACATTTCGTCATTTACGTGTAAATATTATTATATCTCTCATTCGCATTCTGGTACCTACTTCAGTACATAAATATTACAATATTTCTTTTAAATGATATTAAATAAAAATATAATACGGCCGGCCGGCTCTCCCCCCGCCCCACCCGCGTTTCGCATCTCGCTCGCTCGCGCATCGCACGTACTACGTCACCCCACCGCGTTTGTATATATAGGGCTCTCAGTGCCCGCTAACGTTTTATTATCGTCTGTGACTCGGTTCGCACGCACGCTAGTACCTACTCTCTCGTCCGATCGCTCGCACCGATTGTTCAATTATACGACATGGCTCGTACTAAGCAGACCGCTCGTAAATCAACCGGTGGCAAAGCGCCCCGCAAACAGCTCGCAACCAAGGCGGCTCGCAAGAGCGCACCGGCCACCGGAGGTGTCAAGAAGCCGCATCGCTACAGGCCCGGAACCGTCGCCCTGCGTGAGATCCGTCGCTACCAGAAGAGCACCGAGCTATTGATTCGCAAATTGCCCTTCCAGCGTCTGGTCCGTGAGATCGCGCAAGACTTCAAGACCGACTTGCGTTTCCAGAGCTCGGCCGTTATGGCCCTCCAGGAGGCCAGCGAGGCGTACCTGGTGGGTCTCTTCGAGGACACGAACCTTTGCGCGATCCACGCCAAGCGCGTGACGATCATGCCTAAGGATATCCAGCTTGCTCGCAGGATTCGCGGTGAACGCGCCTAAACGGTGTCTTGACCCGCGCTGCCCCGCTTGCAGCACACTACACTACAACAACCCCAAAAAAAGGCCCTTCTGAGGGCCGCAATTATGATTCAATGATTTATAAAAGTTTCTCTAAACAAACGGAACGTCAAAACCCCATAGATTAATTATTAATTTATCTCATCATCATTGACAGCTAAATAGTATACTTTATTCGGTATACATATACAGAGCAGCTAGCTGGTTAGATGGTTACAAGTTAATTGATTGATTGATTGATTGATAGATACATAGACCTCTGGCTATTTATTTTTATTTATTATTCACGACTATACGATCGCGCTACTAACCACGGTTATGGTGAGCGCTACGTTACGGATGCACGGATGGAGATGCATATTATAAGTACACATATTTATTATAATCATTGACAACGTTATTTTATTGTTATACATACATATAACTTAAGCAAGTAAGGCTCAAGTCGTCCCATAATGCCGAATGAGGATTCGGTTAGGTAGTACCTAGGTATAGAGACTTAGTACGCGAAGAACGGTGTGGTGTGGTTTTTTTTTTTTTTTCATCATTCTTTAAATTTATTGATAATATTATATAAATAATTAACCTAATTCTAGTTTATTATTAATTTATTTATTTATAAGTTCAAATAATAACAACGTCATCGATAGTCCCGCTCTCGTTCGTTCTCGCTCAAAACAGGACTCCACCCCCCACCCCGCTCGCTCGGTCGGTCGGTTGGTTAGCAGCAGGGCGATAGTATAAATAGACGGCCTGCCGGCGGAGCGATTTCAGAATCGTTCGCATCGCGTCGCGCGCAGTCGTAGCAGCGTTTGTTTACGTACGTTCTAATCTTAAAGAAGCTTCAGAATGACCGGTCGCGGCAAGGGAGGAAAAGGTCTGGGGAAAGGAGGCGCGAAGCGTCACAGGAAAGTGCTTCGTGACAACATCCAGGGCATCACCAAGCCCGCCATCCGTCGTCTGGCCCGCAGAGGTGGCGTGAAACGTATCTCCGGTCTGATCTACGAGGAGACCCGCGGCGTGCTGAAAGTGTTCCTAGAGAACGTGATCCGTGACGCGGTCACCTACACCGAGCACGCCAAGAGGAAGACCGTCACGGCGATGGACGTCGTGTACGCTCTGAAACGCCAGGGCCGTACCCTCTACGGTTTCGGTGGTTAAACACCGTGCTCGTTCGTCGATCGGCAACGGCACAATAAATTATCTACAACAAAAAGGCCCTTCTCAGGGCCGCAAATGCCTATCAGAACTATATGAGTTTCTTTAATACTGGACTGTCAATCTACTATATACATACATATATAAAATAAGGAAAAACATTACATACATACATACATACATACATCCATCTAACTAAATACATGCGTGCATGCATCTATACGACTTGTTCACTCTGCCTTGCACGCACACGTCACATTTGCCTAAGCTATACTTAATACCTAGTACTCGTTCGATGCCATGCCATGGCATGTTTGTTTATGTTATGTTATGTATGTATGTCCAACAGAAAGGACCGATTTACCCTCTAAACTAGGTAGGCACTTTGCCGATTTGTTAGAACCGATAATTTATCAGGTTTCTCGATCTCATTAAAAAATATATCAAAATAAGCAGCTTACACACACCTCTCTGTAAGACGAACTGGAATAGGTGCGGGTGCGATACGAATGAATGCTTGAAAAATATAATATCTCCGTGTCCGTTTCGATAGAGTACTTAGTAGGTAGTAAATAAGTATGTACATGGTAAGTACTTATGTACCTAATACACATCGATACGAAACGAAGCTAAGCTAAGCACGCGCATCCATCCATATAGGTACGTAGCGCCGCGCGCTCGGAGCCGCGTATTAAGTATATTCAATTTTCGTTTCTACACATTATTCTTGCGACGATCGGACTTGCTTGCTTGCTTGCTGATTATAATTTCATTATTAAACACTGGCTTGGCTGCTACTGTACTGTACGATAAAAAAAAAAAAAAAATCCGCCGACAGGCATCATAGCGCCGCCCGACTGCCCGTGCCTGCTTGCTCTCTACTCCAATAACTAACTCTTAAACGCAAGCCTGTCTTGTCATGTTTTGTTCGTTCGTACCCACTTAGTATATATCGCGATACTTTTGATTACTTTTTCTGTTATGTATATACGTAGCATTGGATTAAATTAAATTTAAACAACAAAAAAATGATGTTATACCTATAAACAATATAGTCTGGCATTTTTCAAAAGCCAGCAACGACGGTCTTGGAACGGCACTCAGTATTCGGCCACTAGACTAGACGGGCTGCAGCTGTTTTACGACACCGAACATAAACATACAAAATAACACTATCCAGGGGGTCTACGAGTCGTCCTATTGTGTTATTTCCATAAACGGAATCTTCACTTTCAACTGGTCGATAAATAATAACAATATTTAAGTGTTTTAATAAGTAAAAACCATTTTTAAAGTGACCCGAGGTACGCGCAGTCTATAATACCGAAAATAAACATGCTCCTCTCGCTAACAAACAAATGCAGTTTCACAAAAGCGATAATTTAACATAGACGCATTCATAAAGATTCCACTAATCGATTTTGATAGTTCAAAAACTGATATTTTTATGAGAAAATACGATTTAATCACACACTGGTAAGTGAAAAGTTGGAAGTGTTATTACGAGAAAACGTCCCGCGACACCAGAGTCTGCCTTACGGTTTAGCCGCGCTCGATATATATAGGTGGCTCCCTCTCTCCGCTTGCTCATACTACTTTGCACTGCGCCGCGCGCCGCACGTACACGTACACCTCTCGCGTCTCGCACCCGAGCGTTGATAGTTGTTATAGCTACGCCGCCGCGCCGCTCTCAGCACAGTCGTTTTTGTTGTTGTTGAAGTGAAGAAATAAAGTAATAAAGGAAAAGATGGCCGATACCGCAGTTGCCGCCGACGCACCCGCTCCAGCGACGCCCGCTAAGAAGCCGAAGGCGTCCGCCGCCGCAGCCGGCGCCAAGAAGCCGAAGGCGAAGCCGACGCACCCCAAGACCTCCGAGATGGTGAACAGCGCCATCAAGGAGCTCAAGGAGCGCAGCGGATCCTCGCTGCAGGCGATCAAGAAATACATCGCCGCCCAATACAAGGTGGACGCCGAGAAATTGGCTCCGTTCATAAGGAAATACTTGAAGAGCGCCGTCGAATCTGGCGCCCTGATCCAGACCAAGGGCAAAGGCGCTTCGGGATCGTTCAAGCTAGAATCGAAGTCGTCATCGGCTAAGAAGCCCGCCGCCGCCAAGTCGGCCCCCAAGGCTGCCGCCGCCTCCGGCTCCGCCAAGACCAAGAAGGCAGCAACCGCAGCGTCGTCCGGCAGGGCGAAGAAGGCCGCAGCCGCTGCATCCTCGTCGCCATCCAAACCGAAATCGGCAGCCGCCACCAAGGACAAGAAGGCGGCAGCCGCCAAGAAGAAGCCGGCAGCCAAGAAGCCCTCCACCCCGGCCAAGGGCAAGAGCGCAGCCGCGCCTAAGGCCAAGAAGAGCGCGAAACCGCCCACCAAGAAGCCCAAGGCACCCAAGCCGAAGAAGGCGGCGGCCGCACCCAAGGCCAAGCCGGCAGCGAAGAAGGCAGCCGCCAAGAAGTAAGCGCGATACGGACGGACGGACAGACGCAAGCACGCACACACGCACGCAAGAAGAAGAAGATGATGATCTTGTCCTCTGCCTCTGCCCTGTTCGGTTGGTTCGTTCGTTCATCGCTTCGCGTCGCGTAGCCTCGAACGAACGTCAAAGGAGAAGGAGAAGGAGGAGGAGGGAAGACCACACTTACTTTCCACTCAACATACGCCCGTGCGCGTTTAAAGCACACCAAAACAGCCCTTCTGAGGGCTAAAAAATGATTCGAAGCCAGAGCAATAAGTTTCTTATAGCAGACGTCACACGAAATGAAATATAAATGTGCCTACACCTACCTACCTACCTACCTAACTAACTAACTAAATATATTATGTTGAAACACAGTTACTTACACAAGGGGACCGATAATAATACTTAATAATTTTATCAATTATCAACTTCACTGAACACAATACACACACACACACACACACACACACACGCACGCACACAATTGATATTTTTTATGCCTTGACTAGCAGGCAAATCAAATCAAATCAAATCAAATCAAAGCGACATACGAACGAATACGAATACGGTGGTGATGAATGATGATCATGATTCTACTGCTAAATAATAGTTAGTTATTAAATTAAATAAAATATGCAATATAAACTCGCTTTACCCAGAACATCGTTTTCTGTTGGGAAGCGAAGTGGCTGGCGGCCGGCGCGGCGCGGTAGCGCCGCGCCGGTTCGGATTTCAGGCCTGCCCGCCTGCCGCGCGCGCTGCTGCTGCTGGGGCTGGGGCCGGCGCGGCGCGGATGCCGCTCCGCACCGTTCCGTCCGGCGGGTCGTAGGCCTTATTTATTTTGACAAACAGCACACGTTAATGATGCGTTCACACAAAAATAACAATAAATAATAATAATAATAAACTACTGACCTAAACAAATAAATAAAAAATATATACTAACAACAGTTACATATGCTAATATATAGTTATTAACCGTCTTAATTTCTTGTGTCATATTATCATCTTCTATTCTACCTACACACAATCAGGATGTTGTTGTAGTCCTATACCTATGGATGTTTTGTTCGCTGTTTTTCACATAGTAGCCATCCATGCAGGCAGCGCTTGCGCGACCATTCGACTCTAGGGGCGGAGCCGCGGAGCGACGAAGCGGTGCGCGCGCGGGCATCCCCACTAAGCGAGCCTCGCTGCGATCGTATAAAATGAGGCGACCTAAGAATCGCCGATGTCGAGGATTTCATCTTGCGTTTGCGCGCCGTTCGATTCAGTTGCGTGTGCCCGCTGCCCGCAGCTGTCTCGCTCGCTCTCGTATTACGCCGTCCGTTGGTTCTAGGACCAACTCGTTCTCAACAAAACACACGTCACGTGGGCTTTGTTTTTGAAAGCCGCGCCCACACTGCGGTCGTACCGGGCTACCTAACGGTGTCAACGAAGGTGCGGGGCGGTCGGTGCCGGCGCCCCCGTGTACCTCGCCGCCGTTATGGAGTACCTCGCCGCTGAGGTGCTCGAGTTGGCCGGCAACGCCGCGCGCGACAACAAAAAGACCAGGATCATCCCTCGCCACCTCCAGCTGGCGATCCGCAACGACGAGGAGCTGAACAAGCTACTCTCCGGCGTGACCATCGCACAGGGCGGTGTGCTGCCCAACATCCAGGCGGTGCTCTTGCCCAAGAAGACTGAGAAGAAGGCTTAAGTCACGCACTCTCGCCCGCCACGCACCTGATCCCTAGTGACACGTTGTGTTTTTGTATATCCGTAGTGTCACGACACACGACGCACACGGATTACAAATTCCTACGCTACACAAAAATCGCAAAAGGCCCTTCTAAGGGCCACAATATGATTCGTATTAATATTGAGTTTCTATTAATACATGACGTCATCCGATGATTCTAATGTCTAATCATAATTTATTCGTTAGTTAGTTAGTTAGTTAGTTAATTTAATCACTAGATGATTAAAATATATTATCTAATAGCGCTCAGGCTTGAGTACAAAAAAAAAAAAAAAAAAAATTCTCTGCCTGCCCGTCTGTCACTCAGGATAGATACATACATATGTATAAAGATATTAATTAATAAGTATGTATATACATACATACATACATACATACATACATACATACATACACGCACGCATGCATGCATGTATGCATACCCAACCTCCTCCTGCCGCCTATGCCTTATTATATTTTAGACTAACTAATAAATAGTAAAACTCTACTGTTATTATTGCATCGAGCGTTGTCAAACCTCATTATTTAAATAGGTACGTACCTATATACACAATTATAATGTTCTTCACCGATGGATGAGTGATGGAATGGATGACGATGCGATGCGACCGACGGCAGGATACGACGGGCTGGGCTCGCGTCAGGCATTTCTGTAATTATGTTTATAAATGTTATGTTAAGTTGAGTTAGGTCGTTTTAGGTTAGGTTCGATTATGTTAGGTTTGATACAGGTGTAATTTTTAAAGCAACAAAAAAAAAAGAGCCAAGAAAACATAGCAACGCTAAACAATATCCCCCTCCCCCCGTCGCCCTCACCCGCCGCTACGGCTTACGCGCGCCGGTCGCACGCTATTGGTCGAGTACGGTGATATCGTGATAGAGGGACGACGTTCGGTGCGCGCCGCATCGGCATTAACAAAAAGCGACTCGCATCGCCGGTGCGCGTCAGAACTCGTTCGACTCTCGCGTCGCTCGCATCTCTGCTATTTCTCCGTGACCGCGTAACTAGCCGCCACAACAACAACAACCATGCCGCCCAAGACAAGCGGAAAGGCCGCCAAGAAATCGGGCAAGGCCCAAAAGAACATCTCCAAGTCCGACAAGAAAAAGAAGAAGCACAAGAGGAAGGAGAGCTACGCCATCTACATCTACAAGGTGCTCAAGCAGGTCCACCCCGACACCGGTATCTCCAGCAAGGCGATGTCGATCATGAACTCGTTCGTGAACGACATATTCGAGCGCATCGCCGCCGAAGCTTCCCGCCTCGCGCACTACAACAAGAGGTCCACCATCACCAGCAGGGAGGTGCAGACCTCGGTGAGGCTGCTGCTGCCTGGCGAGCTCGCCAAGCACGCGGTCAGCGAGGGCACCAAGGCTGTCACCAAGTACACGAGCTCAAAGTAAACAACTAGCGCGCTCGCGTCCTGCAGGCGACACCCGCCGGCTCGCGCCCTCCTCTCTCATAGACCAGAAGCACATCATCAACAAAAAGGCCCTTCTGAGGGCCACAATATGATTCGTAAACATAAGTTAACGTTTCTATTTATACACGACGTCAAAAACCGACAGACTAATATTATATGTATGTACATACATACATACATACATACATACATACATACATACATGCATAGATAGTTTAAAGTAATAATCTGCATGCATGCGTATAAAGTGGAACTAATATATTATATTCAAAACGTACCTACGTTTGTTTTGTTGTTTGTTGTTTGTTGATTGGTTGGATTATCTAATTATATACATGGTACTTGAGATGAGAGATTTAAATCTTGTACTAAATTAAATTAAGAAGAAGAGGCAGGCAAATTTATACTGTATGCAAACTTGCGATAGTATCAGATTCTGGACTTATGCTACGTTTAAGTGCGTGCGTACGTACGTACATATAAATAATAATGTTGTATAGAAAACTTTTTTTTTTTTTTTTTTTTTTCTAATGTACATTTCGTCATTTACGTGTAAATATTATTATATCTCTCATTCGCATTCTGGTACCTACTTCAGTACATAAATATTACAATATTTCTTTTAAATGATATTAAATAAAAATATAATACGGCCGGCCGGCTCTCCCCCCGCCCCACCCGCGTTTCGCATCTCGCTCGCTCGCGCATCGCACGTACTACGTCACCCCACCGCGTTTGTATATATAGGGCTCTCAGTGCCCGCTAACGTTTTATTATCGTCTGTGACTCGGTTCGCACGCACGCTAGTACCTACTCTCTCGTCCGATCGCTCGCACCGATTGTTCAATTATACGACATGGCTCGTACTAAGCAGACCGCTCGTAAATCAACCGGTGGCAAAGCGCCCCGCAAACAGCTCGCAACCAAGGCGGCTCGCAAGAGCGCACCGGCCACCGGAGGTGTCAAGAAGCCGCATCGCTACAGGCCCGGAACCGTCGCCCTGCGTGAGATCCGTCGCTACCAGAAGAGCACCGAGCTATTGATTCGCAAATTGCCCTTCCAGCGTCTGGTCCGTGAGATCGCGCAAGACTTCAAGACCGACTTGCGTTTCCAGAGCTCGGCCGTTATGGCCCTCCAGGAGGCCAGCGAGGCGTACCTGGTGGGTCTCTTCGAGGACACGAACCTTTGCGCGATCCACGCCAAGCGCGTGACGATCATGCCTAAGGATATCCAGCTTGCTCGCAGGATTCGCGGTGAACGCGCCTAAACGGTGTCTTGACCCGCGCTGCCCCGCTTGCAGCACACTACACTACAACAACCCCAAAAAAAGGCCCTTCTGAGGGCCGCAATTATGATTCAATGATTTATAAAAGTTTCTCTAAACAAACGGAACGTCAAAACCCCATAGATTAATTATTAATTTATCTCATCATCATTGACAGCTAAATAGTATACTTTATTCGGTATACATATACAGAGCAGCTAGCTGGTTAGATGGTTACAAGTTAATTGATTGATTGATTGATTGATAGATACATAGACCTCTGGCTATTTATTTTTATTTATTATTCACGACTATACGATCGCGCTACTAACCACGGTTATGGTGAGCGCTACGTTACGGATGCACGGATGGAGATGCATATTATAAGTACACATATTTATTATAATCATTGACAACGTTATTTTATTGTTATACATACATATAACTTAAGCAAGTAAGGCTCAAGTCGTCCCATAATGCCGAATGAGGATTCGGTTAGGTAGTACCTAGGTATAGAGACTTAGTACGCGAAGAACGGTGTGGTGTGGTTTTTTTTTTTTTTTCATCATTCTTTAAATTTATTGATAATATTATATAAATAATTAACCTAATTCTAGTTTATTATTAATTTATTTATTTATAAGTTCAAATAATAACAACGTCATCGATAGTCCCGCTCTCGTTCGTTCTCGCTCAAAACAGGACTCCACCCCCCACCCCGCTCGCTCGGTCGGTCGGTTGGTTAGCAGCAGGGCGATAGTATAAATAGACGGCCTGCCGGCGGAGCGATTTCAGAATCGTTCGCATCGCGTCGCGCGCAGTCGTAGCAGCGTTTGTTTACGTACGTTCTAATCTTAAAGAAGCTTCAGAATGACCGGTCGCGGCAAGGGAGGAAAAGGTCTGGGGAAAGGAGGCGCGAAGCGTCACAGGAAAGTGCTTCGTGACAACATCCAGGGCATCACCAAGCCCGCCATCCGTCGTCTGGCCCGCAGAGGTGGCGTGAAACGTATCTCCGGTCTGATCTACGAGGAGACCCGCGGCGTGCTGAAAGTGTTCCTAGAGAACGTGATCCGTGACGCGGTCACCTACACCGAGCACGCCAAGAGGAAGACCGTCACGGCGATGGACGTCGTGTACGCTCTGAAACGCCAGGGCCGTACCCTCTACGGTTTCGGTGGTTAAACACCGTGCTCGTTCGTCGATCGGCAACGGCACAATAAATTATCTACAACAAAAAGGCCCTTCTCAGGGCCGCAAATGCCTATCAGAACTATATGAGTTTCTTTAATACTGGACTGTCAATCTACTATATACATACATATATAAAATAAGGAAAAACATTACATACATACATACATACATACATCCATCTAACTAAATACATGCGTGCATGCATCTATACGACTTGTTCACTCTGCCTTGCACGCACACGTCACATTTGCCTAAGCTATACTTAATACCTAGTACTCGTTCGATGCCATGCCATGGCATGTTTGTTTATGTTATGTTATGTATGTATGTCCAACAGAAAGGACCGATTTACCCTCTAAACTAGGTAGGCACTTTGCCGATTTGTTAGAACCGATAATTTATCAGGTTTCTCGATCTCATTAAAAAATATATCAAAATAAGCAGCTTACACACACCTCTCTGTAAGACGAACTGGAATAGGTGCGGGTGCGATACGAATGAATGCTTGAAAAATATAATATCTCCGTGTCCGTTTCGATAGAGTACTTAGTAGGTAGTAAATAAGTATGTACATGGTAAGTACTTATGTACCTAATACACATCGATACGAAACGAAGCTAAGCTAAGCACGCGCATCCATCCATATAGGTACGTAGCGCCGCGCGCTCGGAGCCGCGTATTAAGTATATTCAATTTTCGTTTCTACACATTATTCTTGCGACGATCGGACTTGCTTGCTTGCTTGCTGATTATAATTTCATTATTAAACACTGGCTTGGCTGCTACTGTACTGTACGATAAAAAAAAAAAAAAAATCCGCCGACAGGCATCATAGCGCCGCCCGACTGCCCGTGCCTGCTTGCTCTCTACTCCAATAACTAACTCTTAAACGCAAGCCTGTCTTGTCATGTTTTGTTCGTTCGTACCCACTTAGTATATATCGCGATACTTTTGATTACTTTTTCTGTTATGTATATACGTAGCATTGGATTAAATTAAATTTAAACAACAAAAAAATGATGTTATACCTATAAACAATATAGTCTGGCATTTTTCAAAAGCCAGCAACGACGGTCTTGGAACGGCACTCAGTATTCGGCCACTAGACTAGACGGGCTGCAGCTGTTTTACGACACCGAACATAAACATACAAAATAACACTATCCAGGGGGTCTACGAGTCGTCCTATTGTGTTATTTCCATAAACGGAATCTTCACTTTCAACTGGTCGATAAATAATAACAATATTTAAGTGTTTTAATAAGTAAAAACCATTTTTAAAGTGACCCGAGGTACGCGCAGTCTATAATACCGAAAATAAACATGCTCCTCTCGCTAACAAACAAATGCAGTTTCACAAAAGCGATAATTTAACATAGACGCATTCATAAAGATTCCACTAATCGATTTTGATAGTTCAAAAACTGATATTTTTATGAGAAAATACGATTTAATCACACACTGGTAAGTGAAAAGTTGGAAGTGTTATTACGAGAAAACGTCCCGCGACACCAGAGTCTGCCTTACGGTTTAGCCGCGCTCGATATATATAGGTGGCTCCCTCTCTCCGCTTGCTCATACTACTTTGCACTGCGCCGCGCGCCGCACGTACACGTACACCTCTCGCGTCTCGCACCCGAGCGTTGATAGTTGTTATAGCTACGCCGCCGCGCCGCTCTCAGCACAGTCGTTTTTGTTGTTGTTGAAGTGAAGAAATAAAGTAATAAAGGAAAAGATGGCCGATACCGCAGTTGCCGCCGACGCACCCGCTCCAGCGACGCCCGCTAAGAAGCCGAAGGCGTCCGCCGCCGCAGCCGGCGCCAAGAAGCCGAAGGCGAAGCCGACGCACCCCAAGACCTCCGAGATGGTGAACAGCGCCATCAAGGAGCTCAAGGAGCGCAGCGGATCCTCGCTGCAGGCGATCAAGAAATACATCGCCGCCCAATACAAGGTGGACGCCGAGAAATTGGCTCCGTTCATAAGGAAATACTTGAAGAGCGCCGTCGAATCTGGCG
This sequence comes from Choristoneura rosaceana, assembly GCA_037349165.1. NCBI lineage: Eukaryota > Metazoa > Arthropoda > Insecta > Lepidoptera > Tortricidae > Choristoneura > Choristoneura rosaceana. The sequence continues at coordinate 6,063,326 of JAZBNJ010000029.1, read as the reverse complement.
CCCTGATCCAGACCAAGGGCAAAGGCGCTTCGGGATCGTTCAAGCTAGAATCGAAGTCGTCATCGGCTAAGAAGCCCGCCGCCGCCAAGTCGGCCCCCAAGGCTGCCGCCGCCTCCGGCTCCGCCAAGACCAAGAAGGCAGCAACCGCAGCGTCGTCCGGCAGGGCGAAGAAGGCCGCAGCCGCTGCATCCTCGTCGCCATCCAAACCGAAATCGGCAGCCGCCACCAAGGACAAGAAGGCGGCAGCCGCCAAGAAGAAGCCGGCAGCCAAGAAGCCCTCCACCCCGGCCAAGGGCAAGAGCGCAGCCGCGCCTAAGGCCAAGAAGAGCGCGAAACCGCCCACCAAGAAGCCCAAGGCACCCAAGCCGAAGAAGGCGGCGGCCGCACCCAAGGCCAAGCCGGCAGCGAAGAAGGCAGCCGCCAAGAAGTAAGCGCGATACGGACGGACGGACAGACGCAAGCACGCACACACGCACGCAAGAAGAAGAAGATGATGATCTTGTCCTCTGCCTCTGCCCTGTTCGGTTGGTTCGTTCGTTCATCGCTTCGCGTCGCGTAGCCTCGAACGAACGTCAAAGGAGAAGGAGAAGGAGGAGGAGGGAAGACCACACTTACTTTCCACTCAACATACGCCCGTGCGCGTTTAAAGCACACCAAAACAGCCCTTCTGAGGGCTAAAAAATGATTCGAAGCCAGAGCAATAAGTTTCTTATAGCAGACGTCACACGAAATGAAATATAAATGTGCCTACACCTACCTACCTACCTACCTAACTAACTAACTAAATATATTATGTTGAAACACAGTTACTTACACAAGGGGACCGATAATAATACTTAATAATTTTATCAATTATCAACTTCACTGAACACAATACACACACACACACACACACACACACACGCACGCACACAATTGATATTTTTTATGCCTTGACTAGCAGGCAAATCAAATCAAATCAAATCAAATCAAAGCGACATACGAACGAATACGAATACGGTGGTGATGAATGATGATCATGATTCTACTGCTAAATAATAGTTAGTTATTAAATTAAATAAAATATGCAATATAAACTCGCTTTACCCAGAACATCGTTTTCTGTTGGGAAGCGAAGTGGCTGGCGGCCGGCGCGGCGCGGTAGCGCCGCGCCGGTTCGGATTTCAGGCCTGCCCGCCTGCCGCGCGCGCTGCTGCTGCTGGGGCTGGGGCCGGCGCGGCGCGGATGCCGCTCCGCACCGTTCCGTCCGGCGGGTCGTAGGCCTTATTTATTTTGACAAACAGCACACGTTAATGATGCGTTCACACAAAAATAACAATAAATAATAATAATAATAAACTACTGACCTAAACAAATAAATAAAAAATATATACTAACAACAGTTACATATGCTAATATATAGTTATTAACCGTCTTAATTTCTTGTGTCATATTATCATCTTCTATTCTACCTACACACAATCAGGATGTTGTTGTAGTCCTATACCTATGGATGTTTTGTTCGCTGTTTTTCACATAGTAGCCATCCATGCAGGCAGCGCTTGCGCGACCATTCGACTCTAGGGGCGGAGCCGCGGAGCGACGAAGCGGTGCGCGCGCGGGCATCCCCACTAAGCGAGCCTCGCTGCGATCGTATAAAATGAGGCGACCTAAGAATCGCCGATTTATTGTTCGTTACGACTCGCTAGCGCTGCACGCACCGCTAGTGTTCCAGTTATTCGTTTAACGTGAAACAAACAAACAAAACTCTCGACAATGTCTGGACGCGGCAAGGGTGGCAAAGTGAAGGGGAAGGCAAAGTCCCGTTCGAACCGCGCCGGACTCCAGTTCCCGGTCGGCCGTATACACAGGCTGCTGCGCAAGGGTAACTACGCCGAGCGCGTCGGTGCCGGCGCCCCCGTGTACCTCGCCGCCGTTATGGAGTACCTCGCCGCTGAGGTGCTCGAGTTGGCCGGCAACGCCGCGCGCGACAACAAAAAGACCAGGATCATCCCTCGCCACCTCCAGCTGGCGATCCGCAACGACGAGGAGCTGAACAAGCTACTCTCCGGCGTGACCATCGCACAGGGCGGTGTGCTGCCCAACATCCAGGCGGTGCTCTTGCCCAAGAAGACTGAGAAGAAGGCTTAAGTCACGCACTCTCGCCCGCCACGCACCTGATCCCTAGTGACACGTTGTGTTTTTGTATATCCGTAGTGTCACGACACACGACGCACACGGATTACAAATTCCTACGCTACACAAAAATCGCAAAAGGCCCTTCTAAGGGCCACAATATGATTCGTATTAATATTGAGTTTCTATTAATACATGACGTCATCCGATGATTCTAATGTCTAATCATAATTTATTCGTTAGTTAGTTAGTTAGTTAGTTAATTTAATCACTAGATGATTAAAATATATTATCTAATAGCGCTCAGGCTTGAGTACAAAAAAAAAAAAAAAAAAAATTCTCTGCCTGCCCGTCTGTCACTCAGGATAGATACATACATATGTATAAAGATATTAATTAATAAGTATGTATATACATACATACATACATACATACATACATACATACATACACGCACGCATGCATGCATGTATGCATACCCAACCTCCTCCTGCCGCCTATGCCTTATTATATTTTAGACTAACTAATAAATAGTAAAACTCTACTGTTATTATTGCATCGAGCGTTGTCAAACCTCATTATTTAAATAGGTACGTACCTATATACACAATTATAATGTTCTTCACCGATGGATGAGTGATGGAATGGATGACGATGCGATGCGACCGACGGCAGGATACGACGGGCTGGGCTCGCGTCAGGCATTTCTGTAATTATGTTTATAAATGTTATGTTAAGTTGAGTTAGGTCGTTTTAGGTTAGGTTCGATTATGTTAGGTTTGATACAGGTGTAATTTTTAAAGCAACAAAAAAAAAAGAGCCAAGAAAACATAGCAACGCTAAACAATATCCCCCTCCCCCCGTCGCCCTCACCCGCCGCTACGGCTTACGCGCGCCGGTCGCACGCTATTGGTCGAGTACGGTGATATCGTGATAGAGGGACGACGTTCGGTGCGCGCCGCATCGGCATTAACAAAAAGCGACTCGCATCGCCGGTGCGCGTCAGAACTCGTTCGACTCTCGCGTCGCTCGCATCTCTGCTATTTCTCCGTGACCGCGTAACTAGCCGCCACAACAACAACAACCATGCCGCCCAAGACAAGCGGAAAGGCCGCCAAGAAATCGGGCAAGGCCCAAAAGAACATCTCCAAGTCCGACAAGAAAAAGAAGAAGCACAAGAGGAAGGAGAGCTACGCCATCTACATCTACAAGGTGCTCAAGCAGGTCCACCCCGACACCGGTATCTCCAGCAAGGCGATGTCGATCATGAACTCGTTCGTGAACGACATATTCGAGCGCATCGCCGCCGAAGCTTCCCGCCTCGCGCACTACAACAAGAGGTCCACCATCACCAGCAGGGAGGTGCAGACCTCGGTGAGGCTGCTGCTGCCTGGCGAGCTCGCCAAGCACGCGGTCAGCGAGGGCACCAAGGCTGTCACCAAGTACACGAGCTCAAAGTAAACAACTAGCGCGCTCGCGTCCTGCAGGCGACACCCGCCGGCTCGCGCCCTCCTCTCTCATAGACCAGAAGCACATCATCAACAAAAAGGCCCTTCTGAGGGCCACAATATGATTCGTAAACATAAGTTAACGTTTCTATTTATACACGACGTCAAAAACCGACAGACTAATATTATATGTATGTACATACATACATACATACATACATACATACATACATACATGCATAGATAGTTTAAAGTAATAATCTGCATGCATGCGTATAAAGTGGAACTAATATATTATATTCAAAACGTACCTACGTTTGTTTTGTTGTTTGTTGTTTGTTGATTGGTTGGATTATCTAATTATATACATGGTACTTGAGATGAGAGATTTAAATCTTGTACTAAATTAAATTAAGAAGAAGAGGCAGGCAAATTTATACTGTATGCAAACTTGCGATAGTATCAGATTCTGGACTTATGCTACGTTTAAGTGCGTGCGTACGTACGTACATATAAATAATAATGTTGTATAGAAAACTTTTTTTTTTTTTTTTTTTTTTCTAATGTACATTTCGTCATTTACGTGTAAATATTATTATATCTCTCATTCGCATTCTGGTACCTACTTCAGTACATAAATATTACAATATTTCTTTTAAATGATATTAAATAAAAATATAATACGGCCGGCCGGCTCTCCCCCCGCCCCACCCGCGTTTCGCATCTCGCTCGCTCGCGCATCGCACGTACTACGTCACCCCACCGCGTTTGTATATATAGGGCTCTCAGTGCCCGCTAACGTTTTATTATCGTCTGTGACTCGGTTCGCACGCACGCTAGTACCTACTCTCTCGTCCGATCGCTCGCACCGATTGTTCAATTATACGACATGGCTCGTACTAAGCAGACCGCTCGTAAATCAACCGGTGGCAAAGCGCCCCGCAAACAGCTCGCAACCAAGGCGGCTCGCAAGAGCGCACCGGCCACCGGAGGTGTCAAGAAGCCGCATCGCTACAGGCCCGGTGGGGATCGGGGTGCCCTAGCCCACTCAAGTCGCAATTTTATTATATATTCGTCGGTGTGGGCTAGGGTCGCGGATAAATAATACAAAATCAGCTTTATTGAAAATCTTATCCTAACTAAATCTAATTACAGCTAACTTAAAACTAATTATGCTATATATTAATAATATTTACATCGCATTTAACCTATATATTATATATTTACATAAAAAACTTAAAACTATTGCGCAGCTCCGCGTGGCTGTCCGGAACATTCTCCCCCCGCCGCATCCGCAGGGGAGGCTCCTTCTTCCGTCGGGAGGACAGCCAGTCGCGTCGTCGGCCGCCGGAACACGCCGCCCTTCGTGCGCACGTCCGCGCTCCGGACGCCGCCATCTGGTCCGGGGAAGACTGCTTCGACGACCCCGCGCGGCCACACGTTCCGGGGCAGGCTGGCGTCGACGACCACCACAAGGTCGCCGACTCGGAGTGGTCGCTCGCCCCCGCTTGGAGAGCGGCGGGGGGCAAGCGTCGGGAGGTATTCCCGGACCCAGCGGGCCCAGAAGTGGTCCGCCAAGGCCTGGCTAGCGCGCCAGGTCCGGCGGTCGGCGTCGTCGCAGGGGCCGGTGATGGGGGCGTCTGCCGAACCACCAAGGAGGAAGTGGTTCGGCGTAAGCGCCTCTTCGTCGCGGGGATCCACGGAGACGTGCGTCAGAGGCCGCGCGTTTACAGTCTGCTCGGCCTCCGCCAGCAGCGTCGTCAGCACCTCTTCTTTGGGGGCCCGGGATGAGAGTGTAGCGGCCAGTGCGACTTTTATTGAACGCACCAGCCTCTCCCAGGCCCCTCCCTGGTTCGGAGCTCCCGGAGGGATGAAGCGCCACTCCGTCCGGTGGCGCAGCGCATAGTCGCGCAGCGCTGGCAGCCACTCGGTGTAGGCGGCGCGCAGCTCGGTGTCGGCCCCGCGGAAGCACGTCGCGTTGTCGCTGTAGATGAGGCGGGGCCATCCGCGCCGCGCCGCCAGGCGCCTAAGCGCCATGATCGCAGAGTCGGTGGACAGGCTGGCCACTGTCTCGAGGTGCACAGCGCGCGTCGTCAGGCACGTGAACAGCGCCACCCAGCGCTTCTCGTGCCGCCGCCCGATGGTGACGGTGAGCGGGCCGAAATAATCGACCCCGCAGTTGGTGAAGGGCCGGTGGTGCGGCTCGATCCGAGCCCGCGGCAGGTCGCCCATCGCTGGAGGCCGGGGCGTCGCGCGTCGCACGGCGCACGTGCGGCAGGCGCGCGCCACCTTCTTCACGGTGGGGCGCAGATGGAGCACCCACAGCCGCTGCCGCAGGTCGTTCACCACCCGCTCGTTTGATGAGTGGGCGGCGTCGCGGTGCGCCTTTTCAATCAGAAGGCGCACGAAGGCGTGTCGTCCGTCAAGTATGACGGGCCTTTTGGTTAGGCCCGGCACTGGCGCGGCGTCGATCCGCCCGCGCATCCGCAGTAAGCCGTCCTCCAGGACGGGATCGAGGGCGTAGAGGCGGCTCCTCTTCGGCAGCCTCCCCCCGCTTTGGAGGAGGCGGATCTCTTCCGTGAAATTTTCACTTTGGCACCTCTGATACCAGAGGTGCTCCGCTCGTCGCACTAAGTCTATATTTAGCTCGCTTTTCGTATCGCGAGCGCGGCACTTCGCGATAAACAGAAGCACTCGCGCGGTGGCTCTTATTAGCTTCTCGTAACTTGAGAACCGCACGATATTCGGCAAATGCCCACTCGCGGTCGCTATGTCCGTCTCACTCGCACTATAGGTTGCTTCTCTGTCGCACACTGTCGGAGGCTCCTGCGGCCACTGATCCTCGGGCAGCCGCAGGAAATCGGGCCCGGTAAACCACCGGTCGGTGGCGGCGATCTCGCGGGCACTATCCGCCCGCGTAGCGTCGTCGGCCGGGTTCTCGCGGGTCGGTACCCAGCGCCACTGCTCGGGCTGGGTAAGCTCGGCTATTTCGCCGAGTCGGTGTGCTACGAACGGCGTGTAGCGCTTGGCGTCGTCCCGTATCCACGACAAAACGGTTCGTGAATCGCTCCACAGGACGACGCGCTCGATGTCCAGCCGTTGTTCAGCGACGATCGTAGCCGCCAGGCGGGCCCCGGTGAGGGCAGCCTGCAGCTCCATCCGCGGGATGCTCTGCTGCCGCAGGGGGGCGACCTTGGCTCTTCCAGCCACCAAAGTCGTAGCAATCGCCCCCGCGGCGTCGGTTATCCGTAGATAGGCCGCTACGGCGTAGGCGCTCTCGCTCGCGTCTACGAACGCGTGAAGTTCGTAGCGGCCAATCGCGTAGCTCCGGCTCAGGCGTAGCGCTGCTACGGCCGGCAGGCCGTGCGCCCACCGAATGAATGCGCCGCCGTCCTCGGTGTCCAGCGGCTCGTCCCATGGCGCTTGCTTGCGCCATGTCGCCTGCAGTATCACCTTCGCGGTGATGGTGTAGGGGGCGAGAAGCCCGAGCGGGTCATAAATTGACATGACCGCGCTCAGGGCCTCCCGCTTCGTCGGCGTGCGCGCCCCGTCGCGCACCTCCTTGGGCACTCGGTTCATGCTCGTGTTAAAACCGAGTGCGTCGCTGGTTGGGTCCCATATGAGACCCAAAATTTTAGGCCCCTCGCACGGGCCTAGTGTTGCGGGCGCTGTTGCCCGCAGCTCGGGCTGGATCTTCTCTGCAAGTTTCGTAGCGTTGGTGTTCCACCCGCGTAGCGTGAATCCCGCCCGCGAGTGGACTTCGATGACCGCTGTTGCTACGCGCACGGCCTCGCTCTCCGTGGCGTAGCTGTCTACGTAGTCGTCCATATAGTGACTACGTGTGATGGCGTACACTGCGTCCGGGAATTCGCCCGCGTGCCGCTCCGCATTGTAGTTCCGCACGCTGTGGGCCAGGAACGGCGAACTAGAGGCCCCGAATATCATGCTCTTCATCTTGTATAACCGCGGACTTTCTTCGCCCGGCTCTCTCCACAGAAATAGCTGTGCCGGGCGGTCCTCCGGACGGATCTTTATCCGGAGGAACATCTCCTGGATGTCCGCGGTCACTGCGTATCGGCCCTCCCGGAACCTCAGTAGTATGCCCGGGAGGGATTGGAGTAGATCGGGGCCCTCTAATAAAAAATCGTTGAGGCAGCGGCCCTGGCTCCGGCTCGCCGCGTCGAACACTAAGCGCAGCTTGCCGGGTTTGTTGACATTTTTTACGCCGAAGTGCGGCAAGACCCAGGCGCGCGGGTCATAAACTTCTTCGCCGCTCGCAGGCTCGGCGTAGTCCTTCTTCAACAAGTTTTCGATTTGCGCAGTATAATCGCGCGCAAATACCGCGTCGCGCCGCATCTTTCGCTCTACGCCCCGCAGCCTCTGTAGCGCGGTGGCGTAGCTCGCCGGTGTTGCATCTTCATCGTTTTTCCACGGCAACCCGACCTCGTAATGGTCGCCGTGGAATTTCACGGTGTCCGTGAATATTTTCTTCGCGCGCTCGTCCGCCGGGCGTGTCTTTGTTTTGTGTGACACGCCGAGCGCGTCGATGTCGAAATGCTCCCTCACGAGCCGCTCGGTCGTATCGTTGGTGGCCTTGTAAACGTACAGAACGTCCTCTTCACCACCACTCGCGGTTATGGCCCGGGGCACTGAGCCGTAGATCACCCAGCCCAGTGCCGTTCGGACCGCCGCCGGCTGGCGGCGCTTCCCCGTCCGCGCCTCGTGGACAAGCAGCAGGTGCCAATTGTCCGCGCCTATAAGCAGGCGCGGAGTTGCTTCGTCGTAGCACGCCTCCTCGAGACCCGCTAAGTGAGGGAAGCGGGTCACCTCTTCACTAAGTCGCTGCTGGTGGATAAGGAGGCGCTCCACAGTGCGCGCGGTGATGTTGTGGGCGTCGCCGCGTCCTTGGACCGTGATGGCGACACGGCGGCTATTGGGCAGCTCCGTGGTGGCGCTTATGCCCCGCATTGTCATTGGTGCTGCGGGGCCGGTAGCGCCGATGGTGCGCGCTAACTCGCTATCAATTAGCGTCACTGTCGACCCGTCGTCCAGCAGCGCGTATGTATCGACCGCGCCGCTGGGACCGCTAACTCGCACTTTGCACATTTTTAACAACACTTTGGACCCGCTGTTGTCCTCGCGCACTGTCGACACTAACTGTTCGTCGGCGTTCGGCGCCCGCCCGTCAGTGGAAGGCGGCGCCGATTTCACTGGTGGTGGTGAAGGCGCCCGCCCCCGGGGCGGCGCGCGCTCGCGGTTGTCGTCGGTTTGGCGCGGCACTTTTGCCGCGCTCGCGTGTAGTAGTGGATGGTGTACATGGCGGCACCCGTCGACCTCGCAAGTCCGGGCGCGGCAAGTCTCGCGGCGGTGTTGTCGGTCGAGGCACCGGAAGCAGACCCGATTGTCGCGGGCCCACCGCCAGCGCTCGTTCACCGCCATCTGGGCGACCCGCTTGCAGCGCGGGGTGGGGTGGCCGCCCCCGCAGGCGAGGCAGTTGCGCGCGTCCTGCGCCTCGGTGGTGTAAATCGGCCGCGGCGTGTTCCATGCCGCGGGCTTCGTCGGCTTGGTAGGTGCCGGTCGGGCCGCCTCTCGTCGGGGCGGCTGCGGCGCCGCGGCGGCGGCGGCGGCGGACGTCGTACCCGCCGAAGTGTAGGCGTACCGGAGGGCACGGTCCGCCTCGCGCATAAGGAAGCGCGATAGCACCACTATTTGCGGCTCTGCTGTGGTTTGTTCGGCCGCGTAGTCGCCGAATCGTGCCCGGAGATGCGGGCTCAGCTTTTCCATTACGTCCCGGGCGAGCAGGGGGCTGGCGAGGTAGCCCTGCTGCTCAATGGACCCCAGCACCGTCACGATGTTTTGAAGCTTCACCGCGAACGTGTTGATCTCGGTGGCACTGGATCCCAGGCGCGGCAGCTTCTTGAGGTCGTCCAAGGCCTTTGATGCCAGGACCTCGGGACGCCCGTAGCACTGCCGCAAAGTCTGCATAACCGCCTCGGGGTCGGCGGCGGTGTGCAGCAGCGATTCCACTGCTTCGCGTGCGGGGCCGCGCAAGCATGAGCGCAGCCGCGCCATATTTTCGTTGGGCGTAAAATTGTACGCCTTCGTCGATTCCAGGTACGCTGCCTGGAACGGTAGCCACTCCCCCGCTGCTCCGGAGAAAGTAGGCAGCTCGTATACTTGTCGTGGTGGTGGGCGCACCCGCACCATTTTTTCGAGTGCTTCGGCGAGTTTCTCGATGCCCCGCTGCCCGCTCGCGCTGCGCTCGCGAGCGGGTGTCACTGGCGGCGAACGATGCCGCTTCGGTTCGGGTGGCGGCGAACGGCGCCGCTTGTGTTCGGCTGGTGGCGGCGATGGGCGCCGCTTCGGCTCCGGCTTGGGCGCCTGTTGCGGCGTCGGTAGCTCCGCCATGGAGCGCCGGAACCAATCATCCACCTTTGCGTTGGGCGCGATGATGCTTCCGGCTTGTGATGCCTCGGCCTCGATGACCGATATCTTCGTGCGTAGTTTGGCCCGTACCCGCTGCTTTTGTAGCTCGAGCTCCTGCTGTTTGATTTGCAGGAGCTCTTCTTCAGCCTCTTCTTCCGCAAGCCTAATGCGGATCGCCGTCGTATTTGATACGTGCGAGAGTACCGGCGACCTCGCATAGGCCTGCATCGCTGCCTGCGGTTCTTGGAAGAAAGCGACGGATCGCCGCGGTCGCTCTTCGTTGGCAGCCCAGTCCGCTGCTGCCAACTCTTCTCCCCCCATTTGGGAGTAGGGGGCGTATGCAGGAGCCTCTTGATGCACCGCCGCTGCCCCCCCACTGCTTCGCTGTTGCACCTGACTGGGGCCGGGTTGCACGCCCAGCTCCCCCCGCCGTGCAGCTAATTGCGCCTCACCGGGGCCGGGCTGCACGCCCAGCTCCCCCCGCCGATCGTCGAGTTGCGCCTCACCGGCTCGGATGAGCGGCCGGAAGTACTCGGCGTGAGATGGGGGCGTGGCCTGCTGCCCCACCTCCCTTTCCCCCTCGCGGGTCATCGGGGGGAAGTAAATGTCGTCGCGGCGCCTTGCTCCGGTGACGGTGTCGCGCGGCATGTCGCGCGCCGCCACTAGTGTTTCGCCGCGGGGAAACATCGCCGGCGAGATGACGTCGCGGTGGACGATGCGCTCCAGCTGGCGCTGCCATGCGTCCTCGGGTGTCGTCGTCGTGGTAGTCGTCGCTGCGGTGGTTGTCGCGGGGGCCCGTTCGGCGGCGGCTTGCTCGTCGGGGTTCGGTGATAAACGACGCTCCTCGCGGTCGCCCTGTGATCGGGTCACCACCATATCGCGGGTCTTGATTAATCGGGTCGCTGGATACAGTCGCTTGAGATCCGGGCTCGATGGACCAAACACTGTCGTCGACACGACAGCCTCGGGATCTCGTTTATCAAAAATAAAATACGCAGCAGGTCACTGGTGAATGGACTGTATTTCTTCGTCGTACAAAATCGCTAGCAGATCGGAATCCGGAATCGCAGCCTTGGTCGTCGGGTAAGCATAAATCGTAGTCCAATTTCGAAAGCCAGGGGTCGCAGGTAGAGAGGGGTACGGGGTCCGGGGGAATCGCTGAGCTCGTTTGGACGTTCGATCGATTTATTTCGGAAGGCTTTTATCGCTAACTGAAGTCGACGCAACTGAACGCTGTATAGAGGGAAGCCGTCGTATTTATACCCGAGCGGCGGGCCGACGGCTTCCCTCTGATTGGCGATAATTCAGGCGGTCTCATTGGTCGCTGTATTTCAGAAACCGCACTGAATTATCGCCATTTTCGCTTTTGATTTCGGATCCCTATCGGCTTTACTTATAACTACTTAACCTATTATATACAGACTTAACCTAATTCGCTGGGGATCGGGGTGCCCTAGCCCACTCAAGTCGCAATTTTATTATATATTCGTCGGTGTGGGCTAGGGTCGCGGATAAATAATACAAAATCAGCTTTATTGAAAATCTTATCCTAACTAAATCTAATTACAGCTAACTTAAAACTAATTATGCTATATATTAATAATATTTACATCGCATTTAACCTATATATTATATATTTACATAAAAAACTTAAAACTATTGCGCAGCTCCGCGTGGCTGTCCGGAACAGTATAGAAAACTTTTTTTTTTTTTTTTTTTTTTCTAATGTACATTTCGTCATTTACGTGTAAATATTATTATATCTCTCATTCGCATTCTGGTACCTACTTCAGTACATAAATATTACAATATTTCTTTTAAATGATATTAAATAAAAATATAATACGGCCGGCCGGCTCTCCCCCCGCCCCACCCGCGTTTCGCATCTCGCTCGCTCGCGCATCGCACGTACTACGTCACCCCACCGCGTTTGTATATATAGGGCTCTCAGTGCCCGCTAACGTTTTATTATCGTCTGTGACTCGGTTCGCACGCACGCTAGTACCTACTCTCTCGTCCGATCGCTCGCACCGATTGTTCAATTATACGACATGGCTCGTACTAAGCAGACCGCTCGTAAATCAACCGGTGGCAAAGCGCCCCGCAAACAGCTCGCAACCAAGGCGGCTCGCAAGAGCGCACCGGCCACCGGAGGTGTCAAGAAGCCGCATCGCTACAGGCCCGGAACCGTCGCCCTGCGTGAGATCCGTCGCTACCAGAAGAGCACCGAGCTATTGATTCGCAAATTGCCCTTCCAGCGTCTGGTCCGTGAGATCGCGCAAGACTTCAAGACCGACTTGCGTTTCCAGAGCTCGGCCGTTATGGCCCTCCAGGAGGCCAGCGAGGCGTACCTGGTGGGTCTCTTCGAGGACACGAACCTTTGCGCGATCCACGCCAAGCGCGTGACGATCATGCCTAAGGATATCCAGCTTGCTCGCAGGATTCGCGGTGAACGCGCCTAAACGGTGTCTTGACCCGCGCTGCCCCGCTTGCAGCACACTACACTACAACAACCCCAAAAAAAGGCCCTTCTGAGGGCCGCAATTATGATTCAATGATTTATAAAAGTTTCTCTAAACAAACGGAACGTCAAAACCCCATAGATTAATTATTAATTTATCTCATCATCATTGACAGCTAAATAGTATACTTTATTCGGTATACATATACAGAGCAGCTAGCTGGTTAGATGGTTACAAGTTAATTGATTGATTGATTGATTGATAGATACATAGACCTCTGGCTATTTATTTTTATTTATTATTCACGACTATACGATCGCGCTACTAACCACGGTTATGGTGAGCGCTACGTTACGGATGCACGGATGGAGATGCATATTATAAGTACACATATTTATTATAATCATTGACAACGTTATTTTATTGTTATACATACATATAACTTAAGCAAGTAAGGCTCAAGTCGTCCCATAATGCCGAATGAGGATTCGGTTAGGTAGTACCTAGGTATAGAGACTTAGTACGCGAAGAACGGTGTGGTGTGGTTTTTTTTTTTTTTTCATCATTCTTTAAATTTATTGATAATATTATATAAATAATTAACCTAATTCTAGTTTATTATTAATTTATTTATTTATAAGTTCAAATAATAACAACGTCATCGATAGTCCCGCTCTCGTTCGTTCTCGCTCAAAACAGGACTCCACCCCCCACCCCGCTCGCTCGGTCGGTCGGTTGGTTAGCAGCAGGGCGATAGTATAAATAGACGGCCTGCCGGCGGAGCGATTTCAGAATCGTTCGCATCGCGTCGCGCGCAGTCGTAGCAGCGTTTGTTTACGTACGTTCTAATCTTAAAGAAGCTTCAGAATGACCGGTCGCGGCAAGGGAGGAAAAGGTCTGGGGAAAGGAGGCGCGAAGCGTCACAGGAAAGTGCTTCGTGACAACATCCAGGGCATCACCAAGCCCGCCATCCGTCGTCTGGCCCGCAGAGGTGGCGTGAAACGTATCTCCGGTCTGATCTACGAGGAGACCCGCGGCGTGCTGAAAGTGTTCCTAGAGAACGTGATCCGTGACGCGGTCACCTACACCGAGCACGCCAAGAGGAAGACCGTCACGGCGATGGACGTCGTGTACGCTCTGAAACGCCAGGGCCGTACCCTCTACGGTTTCGGTGGTTAAACACCGTGCTCGTTCGTCGATCGGCAACGGCACAATAAATTATCTACAACAAAAAGGCCCTTCTCAGGGCCGCAAATGCCTATCAGAACTATATGAGTTTCTTTAATACTGGACTGTCAATCTACTATATACATACATATATAAAATAAGGAAAAACATTACATACATACATACATACATACATCCATCTAACTAAATACATGCGTGCATGCATCTATACGACTTGTTCACTCTGCCTTGCACGCACACGTCACATTTGCCTAAGCTATACTTAATACCTAGTACTCGTTCGATGCCATGCCATGGCATGTTTGTTTATGTTATGTTATGTATGTATGTCCAACAGAAAGGACCGATTTACCCTCTAAACTAGGTAGGCACTTTGCCGATTTGTTAGAACCGATAATTTATCAGGTTTCTCGATCTCATTAAAAAATATATCAAAATAAGCAGCTTACACACACCTCTCTGTAAGACGAACTGGAATAGGTGCGGGTGCGATACGAATGAATGCTTGAAAAATATAATATCTCCGTGTCCGTTTCGATAGAGTACTTAGTAGGTAGTAAATAAGTATGTACATGGTAAGTACTTATGTACCTAATACACATCGATACGAAACGAAGCTAAGCTAAGCACGCGCATCCATCCATATAGGTACGTAGCGCCGCGCGCTCGGAGCCGCGTATTAAGTATATTCAATTTTCGTTTCTACACATTATTCTTGCGACGATCGGACTTGCTTGCTTGCTTGCTGATTATAATTTCATTATTAAACACTGGCTTGGCTGCTACTGTACTGTACGATAAAAAAAAAAAAAAAATCCGCCGACAGGCATCATAGCGCCGCCCGACTGCCCGTGCCTGCTTGCTCTCTACTCCAATAACTAACTCTTAAACGCAAGCCTGTCTTGTCATGTTTTGTTCGTTCGTACCCACTTAGTATATATCGCGATACTTTTGATTACTTTTTCTGTTATGTATATACGTAGCATTGGATTAAATTAAATTTAAACAACAAAAAAATGATGTTATACCTATAAACAATATAGTCTGGCATTTTTCAAAAGCCAGCAACGACGGTCTTGGAACGGCACTCAGTATTCGGCCACTAGACTAGACGGGCTGCAGCTGTTTTACGACACCGAACATAAACATACAAAATAACACTATCCAGGGGGTCTACGAGTCGTCCTATTGTGTTATTTCCATAAACGGAATCTTCACTTTCAACTGGTCGATAAATAATAACAATATTTAAGTGTTTTAATAAGTAAAAACCATTTTTAAAGTGACCCGAGGTACGCGCAGTCTATAATACCGAAAATAAACATGCTCCTCTCGCTAACAAACAAATGCAGTTTCACAAAAGCGATAATTTAACATAGACGCATTCATAAAGATTCCACTAATCGATTTTGATAGTTCAAAAACTGATATTTTTATGAGAAAATACGATTTAATCACACACTGGTAAGTGAAAAGTTGGAAGTGTTATTACGAGAAAACGTCCCGCGACACCAGAGTCTGCCTTACGGTTTAGCCGCGCTCGATATATATAGGTGGCTCCCTCTCTCCGCTTGCTCATACTACTTTGCACTGCGCCGCGCGCCGCACGTACACGTACACCTCTCGCGTCTCGCACCCGAGCGTTGATAGTTGTTATAGCTACGCCGCCGCGCCGCTCTCAGCACAGTCGTTTTTGTTGTTGTTGAAGTGAAGAAATAAAGTAATAAAGGAAAAGATGGCCGATACCGCAGTTGCCGCCGACGCACCCGCTCCAGCGACGCCCGCTAAGAAGCCGAAGGCGTCCGCCGCCGCAGCCGGCGCCAAGAAGCCGAAGGCGAAGCCGACGCACCCCAAGACCTCCGAGATGGTGAACAGCGCCATCAAGGAGCTCAAGGAGCGCAGCGGATCCTCGCTGCAGGCGATCAAGAAATACATCGCCGCCCAATACAAGGTGGACGCCGAGAAATTGGCTCCGTTCATAAGGAAATACTTGAAGAGCGCCGTCGAATCTGGCGCCCTGATCCAGACCAAGGGCAAAGGCGCTTCGGGATCGTTCAAGCTAGAATCGAAGTCGTCATCGGCTAAGAAGCCCGCCGCCGCCAAGTCGGCCCCCAAGGCTGCCGCCGCCTCCGGCTCCGCCAAGACCAAGAAGGCAGCAACCGCAGCGTCGTCCGGCAGGGCGAAGAAGGCCGCAGCCGCTGCATCCTCGTCGCCATCCAAACCGAAATCGGCAGCCGCCACCAAGGACAAGAAGGCGGCAGCCGCCAAGAAGAAGCCGGCAGCCAAGAAGCCCTCCACCCCGGCCAAGGGCAAGAGCGCAGCCGCGCCTAAGGCCAAGAAGAGCGCGAAACCGCCCACCAAGAAGCCCAAGGCACCCAAGCCGAAGAAGGCGGCGGCCGCACCCAAGGCCAAGCCGGCAGCGAAGAAGGCAGCCGCCAAGAAGTAAGCGCGATACGGACGGACGGACAGACGCAAGCACGCACACACGCACGCAAGAAGAAGAAGATGATGATCTTGTCCTCTGCCTCTGCCCTGTTCGGTTGGTTCGTTCGTTCATCGCTTCGCGTCGCGTAGCCTCGAACGAACGTCAAAGGAGAAGGAGAAGGAGGAGGAGGGAAGACCACACTTACTTTCCACTCAACATACGCCCGTGCGCGTTTAAAGCACACCAAAACAGCCCTTCTGAGGGCTAAAAAATGATTCGAAGCCAGAGCAATAAGTTTCTTATAGCAGACGTCACACGAAATGAAATATAAATGTGCCTACACCTACCTACCTACCTACCTAACTAACTAACTAAATATATTATGTTGAAACACAGTTACTTACACAAGGGGACCGATAATAATACTTAATAATTTTATCAATTATCAACTTCACTGAACACAATACACACACACACACACACACACACACACGCACGCACACAATTGATATTTTTTATGCCTTGACTAGCAGGCAAATCAAATCAAATCAAATCAAATCAAAGCGACATACGAACGAATACGAATACGGTGGTGATGAATGATGATCATGATTCTACTGCTAAATAATAGTTAGTTATTAAATTAAATAAAATATGCAATATAAACTCGCTTTACCCAGAACATCGTTTTCTGTTGGGAAGCGAAGTGGCTGGCGGCCGGCGCGGCGCGGTAGCGCCGCGCCGGTTCGGATTTCAGGCCTGCCCGCCTGCCGCGCGCGCTGCTGCTGCTGGGGCTGGGGCCGGCGCGGCGCGGATGCCGCTCCGCACCGTTCCGTCCGGCGGGTCGTAGGCCTTATTTATTTTGACAAACAGCACACGTTAATGATGCGTTCACACAAAAATAACAATAAATAATAATAATAATAAACTACTGACCTAAACAAATAAATAAAAAATATATACTAACAACAGTTACATATGCTAATATATAGTTATTAACCGTCTTAATTTCTTGTGTCATATTATCATCTTCTATTCTACCTACACACAATCAGGATGTTGTTGTAGTCCTATACCTATGGATGTTTTGTTCGCTGTTTTTCACATAGTAGCCATCCATGCAGGCAGCGCTTGCGCGACCATTCGACTCTAGGGGCGGAGCCGCGGAGCGACGAAGCGGTGCGCGCGCGGGCATCCCCACTAAGCGAGCCTCGCTGCGATCGTATAAAATGAGGCGACCTAAGAATCGCCGATTTATTGTTCGTTACGACTCGCTAGCGCTGCACGCACCGCTAGTGTTCCAGTTATTCGTTTAACGTGAAACAAACAAACAAAACTCTCGACAATGTCTGGACGCGGCAAGGGTGGCAAAGTGAAGGGGAAGGCAAAGTCCCGTTCGAACCGCGCCGGACTCCAGTTCCCGGTCGGCCGTATACACAGGCTGCTGCGCAAGGGTAACTACGCCGAGCGCGTCGGTGCCGGCGCCCCCGTGTACCTCGCCGCCGTTATGGAGTACCTCGCCGCTGAGGTGCTCGAGTTGGCCGGCAACGCCGCGCGCGACAACAAAAAGACCAGGATCATCCCTCGCCACCTCCAGCTGGCGATCCGCAACGACGAGGAGCTGAACAAGCTACTCTCCGGCGTGACCATCGCACAGGGCGGTGTGCTGCCCAACATCCAGGCGGTGCTCTTGCCCAAGAAGACTGAGAAGAAGGCTTAAGTCACGCACTCTCGCCCGCCACGCACCTGATCCCTAGTGACACGTTGTGTTTTTGTATATCCGTAGTGTCACGACACACGACGCACACGGATTACAAATTCCTACGCTACACAAAAATCGCAAAAGGCCCTTCTAAGGGCCACAATATGATTCGTATTAATATTGAGTTTCTATTAATACATGACGTCATCCGATGATTCTAATGTCTAATCATAATTTATTCGTTAGTTAGTTAGTTAGTTAGTTAATTTAATCACTAGATGATTAAAATATATTATCTAATAGCGCTCAGGCTTGAGTACAAAAAAAAAAAAAAAAAAAATTCTCTGCCTGCCCGTCTGTCACTCAGGATAGATACATACATATGTATAAAGATATTAATTAATAAGTATGTATATACATACATACATACATACATACATACATACATACATACACGCACGCATGCATGCATGTATGCATACCCAACCTCCTCCTGCCGCCTATGCCTTATTATATTTTAGACTAACTAATAAATAGTAAAACTCTACTGTTATTATTGCATCGAGCGTTGTCAAACCTCATTATTTAAATAGGTACGTACCTATATACACAATTATAATGTTCTTCACCGATGGATGAGTGATGGAATGGATGACGATGCGATGCGACCGACGGCAGGATACGACGGGCTGGGCTCGCGTCAGGCATTTCTGTAATTATGTTTATAAATGTTATGTTAAGTTGAGTTAGGTCGTTTTAGGTTAGGTTCGATTATGTTAGGTTTGATACAGGTGTAATTTTTAAAGCAACAAAAAAAAAAGAGCCAAGAAAACATAGCAACGCTAAACAATATCCCCCTCCCCCCGTCGCCCTCACCCGCCGCTACGGCTTACGCGCGCCGGTCGCACGCTATTGGTCGAGTACGGTGATATCGTGATAGAGGGACGACGTTCGGTGCGCGCCGCATCGGCATTAACAAAAAGCGACTCGCATCGCCGGTGCGCGTCAGAACTCGTTCGACTCTCGCGTCGCTCGCATCTCTGCTATTTCTCCGTGACCGCGTAACTAGCCGCCACAACAACAACAACCATGCCGCCCAAGACAAGCGGAAAGGCCGCCAAGAAATCGGGCAAGGCCCAAAAGAACATCTCCAAGTCCGACAAGAAAAAGAAGAAGCACAAGAGGAAGGAGAGCTACGCCATCTACATCTACAAGGTGCTCAAGCAGGTCCACCCCGACACCGGTATCTCCAGCAAGGCGATGTCGATCATGAACTCGTTCGTGAACGACATATTCGAGCGCATCGCCGCCGAAGCTTCCCGCCTCGCGCACTACAACAAGAGGTCCACCATCACCAGCAGGGAGGTGCAGACCTCGGTGAGGCTGCTGCTGCCTGGCGAGCTCGCCAAGCACGCGGTCAGCGAGGGCACCAAGGCTGTCACCAAGTACACGAGCTCAAAGTAAACAACTAGCGCGCTCGCGTCCTGCAGGCGACACCCGCCGGCTCGCGCCCTCCTCTCTCATAGACCAGAAGCACATCATCAACAAAAAGGCCCTTCTGAGGGCCACAATATGATTCGTAAACATAAGTTAACGTTTCTATTTATACACGACGTCAAAAACCGACAGACTAATATTATATGTATGTACATACATACATACATACATACATACATACATACATACATGCATAGATAGTTTAAAGTAATAATCTGCATGCATGCGTATAAAGTGGAACTAATATATTATATTCAAAACGTACCTACGTTTGTTTTGTTGTTTGTTGTTTGTTGATTGGTTGGATTATCTAATTATATACATGGTACTTGAGATGAGAGATTTAAATCTTGTACTAAATTAAATTAAGAAGAAGAGGCAGGCAAATTTATACTGTATGCAAACTTGCGATAGTATCAGATTCTGGACTTATGCTACGTTTAAGTGCGTGCGTACGTACGTACATATAAATAATAATGTTGTATAGAAAACTTTTTTTTTTTTTTTTTTTTTTCTAATGTACATTTCGTCATTTACGTGTAAATATTATTATATCTCTCATTCGCATTCTGGTACCTACTTCAGTACATAAATATTACAATATTTCTTTTAAATGATATTAAATAAAAATATAATACGGCCGGCCGGCTCTCCCCCCGCCCCACCCGCGTTTCGCATCTCGCTCGCTCGCGCATCGCACGTACTACGTCACCCCACCGCGTTTGTATATATAGGGCTCTCAGTGCCCGCTAACGTTTTCGCTATTCCGCGCCAGCGCGCCGTCCGGTGAGGTTGTGCGCTCCGCTGCTCGCAGCCTTCCCGTCCGTCCGCGCTTGTCGCTGTCCGTTGGTCCTAGGACCAGCACGATTCTACCAAAACACACGTCACGTGGGCTTTGTTTTGAAAGCCGCGCCCACTCTGCGGTCGTACCGGGCTACCTAACGGTGTCAACGAAGGTACGGGGCGAGCCACAGACGCCCGATTCCCTCCTGGGAAATAAATCTGTGACGGGGTTGGGACCACCGAGCGTGCTGGTTGTGCGTTCGACCCCAACTGTCTCCCTCCCACCCTCCTACCTCCTCAGTCCATCCTCGGTCCACTGTTTGGCGCGGAGTAGCCCCGGGGCGCTCTTCGTCTCGGTTGTCCGAGCTGCTAGGGATTGTTTTAGGTACTCACCCCCGGGCAATAAGATTACCGGGGTACTGACTAGGGTACACGTAGGTACACAACTCCCTGCCTATTCCCGGCAGGGAGGTTTTACGGTGTTGTCGTTGCCGGTCCCACAGGTCGCAACGGCAGCCTTCGTGTGCAGCTCGACGTCGCGCCGATTAGACATCGTCGTCTAGTTTTTCCGAAACATGTTGGCGGCCGCGGGTTCCAACGTGATGTCGGGCGCGCTCCTTGTACAATTCGTGCAAGAGGAGTGCCCGGGCCTCATGGAAGCCTTCGGCCGCTGGATGGAGCGGAAGTCCGCTGCAGTCGGGCCCTCCCCGGCTGTCGCCGCTAACCCCCCCCGATCCGCGAGTGGTACGTCAGTACCACAGCGACCTCCCGTCTATAGAAAGGACGCCGCCGCCATGCGCCGCGCGAGCGAGCGCGCACTATCGCGCTCTCGCTCTCGCTCGCCCGTATCAATCAACAACGACATTTGCGACTCGCCCGCGCGGCCCGTGACGACGGCGCCCGCCCGCCCCTCCCCGCCGGCCTCTCCGGCATCATCTTGCGCTGTAAGCGCGTCGAGTAGGGCGTCTTCTCGGGCTTCCTCCACTTCTTCTAGATCAGATCCTGGCGAGCAGATGGACCTCCAGGACGGCGGAGACTCCGACGCGTCAAATGAGACGCTCACCGGCGACGGGTTCATCGTCGTGACGAAGAAGGGGAAAAGGAAGGCGATCGCTGCCTCTCCATCTCCCAACGCCTCAAAACTGGTCCGCGGACCTGATTCAAGCCCGGCTTCGCCATACGTGGCTCCTCGTCCAACTTCGCCCTGCATTTCCCAGCAGGTGCCCCGCAATCAGCGGCCTCCTCCGATCGTCATTAGAGACAAGTCAGCCTGGGAGGCTATTTCCAAACTCGCCTATGAGCGAAAGATTAACTTCGTTAAGGCCGTCAATACTACCGACGGCATCCACGTTAAGACGCAGGACGCGGAGTCCTACCGTCTAATGACGAGGTTTCTGACCCAGCAGGGGGTAGCATACCACCGCTACCCCTTCGGGGAAGAAAAGGGACTCCGGGTCGTGGTCCGCGGGGTGCCCAAGGAGTTGGCGGCCGATACTATCAAAAACGACCTAATTGGTCAGTCCCTGCCTGTGCGTGAGGTACACAGGATGTATCGGGCACGTTCTAAGTCGCCCATTGATCTAATAGTTGTTATCCTAGACCTCTCTCCCGAGGGGAAAAGGATTTTTAACATTAAATCCATTTGCCACATCTCGGGCATTTCAGTAGAGGCTCCCCATAGACGGGGCACTCCAGGGCAGTGTCACAGGTGCCAGTTATACGGCCACTCTGCCCGCTATTGTCACGCGGCCCCTCGTTGCGTCAAATGCACCGGGGACCACGGGACAATAGAATGTCCTCGGCCTAAAGGCACCGAGGAACCGCCCAGTTGCACTCTGTGCGGCGCGGTGGGTCACACCGCGAACTATCGCGGGTGCCCCAGGGCGCCGTCCCGGGTGAGACGTCCGGTTGCGCGGCGCACTACTCACGTGCCTCCCAAGGTGGACGGTGCGCACTTCCCACCCCTGAAGAGCACCCCCCCCCGGGGGATGCCCAAAGGGTCAGGAACAGTGCCGCCCCCCGCGGGCCGCACCTACAGACAGACGGACGGACAGCAAGTCCCCCCTCCCCCCCCGCCCCCTCAGGGCAACGCCTGGTCAAAGCCATTAGGGCTTAACTCCAAGGGCCCTCAGCCCACCCCATCCTCCCCTAGACGTCACGACTCACAGACGTCCGATGTGTTCGCGGACATCTCGCTGGTCTGCGATCTGGTCAGTATGATAAATATTGACGAGATCTCAGCACTAGCCAAGGGTCTCCGGGAAGCCACATCGGCTCAACAAAGACTATTTCTTTGTGCTCAGCACAAACCTCTCCTAAACTCTCTCAGCCAATTCATGGCAAATAACAAATCAGTCTAAATGGCTACTACAACCAGAGTAAAGCCCCACTCGTTATCAGTAGGATTTTTCAACGCAAACGGTTTGCGTGACCAACGCGATGAAGTCGCTTCTTTTCTTAGGGACCATCAGTTGGATATCTTGTTAGTTCAGGAGACGTTCTTGAAGCCTAGCCACCGCGATCCGCGTATTGCGAATTACGCCTTAGTCAGGGACGATAGGACCCATAGTCGTTTAGGAGGCACCTTAATTTACTTTAAGAGATCTCTTCATTGCATCCCTCTCGTTAGGCCCACGTTGACGAATATGGAAGTGTCGGCATGCCGCATTGCGATGACCGGTCACAGACCGATCACGCTTGTGTCAGTCTACCTTCCACCCACCAAAGACGTACTTAAGACCGACTTAGAAACCCTACTAAATTTAGGAGACTCGGTGATCTTGGCCGGCGACCTAAACTCCAAACACATCCGCTGGAATTGTAGGGTCAACAACAGAAATGGCAGAGTCCTCGATCGTCTTGTCGAAGAGCTCAATTTTGACATCATCGCCCCTATGGAGGAAACTCACTTCCCCGACAACGTAGACCACAGACCAGACGTACTCGACATAGCGCTCCTAAAGAACGTATCTATGAGGATACGTTCTATAGAAGTAGCTCACGAACTTTCTTCAGACCACAGGCCAGTCATTTTGGAGCTCGGCCCCCCCCCTAACTGTCCACCTCCCACCAGGTCTGTCATAGACTGGGTGAAGGTGGGCAAGTCCCTTGAAGACTTTGAATCTCCCAGTTTTAAAGCCATCCCTAACGTCATAACCACAACTGACGAGACCGATGCAGCAATCGAAGCCTTTTCTAGTCATCTCCGCACTATTATTAGTGAGGCCTCAAAACAGGTCCCAGCCGAGGATAACCGACGCTGGCACCTGCCCGAGGACCTGAGGGAGCTAAAGAGGGCCAAGAATGCTGCGACAAGAGCTTATGACTCATATCCCAGTGAACTTCACCGGATCCAACTGCGTTGCTTGCAGAGAGAACTGAAGCAACGTATGTCGGACTTCCGAAACGAGCGGTGGAACGCGCTGATGGGGGAGATCACGCCTAGTCACCAGGCTTACTGGAAGCTGGCGAGATCTCTCAAATCGGAGTGCACCTCCGCTATGCCCCCCTTGGATCGTTCTGATCACCAGACTCCAGCCTTCGATGATGACGAGAAAGCTGAATGCCTAGCAGTCAGCCTTGAGGCTCAATGTTCACCTAGCCAACTCCCTGTCGATCCGGACCACCTAGCCATGGTGGATAACGAGGTCGACAGGCGTTCTCAATCTGTACCCGTTGACCCTATAGATCCAGTTACTGTCGAGGAACTGGGGGAACTGGTCAAGAAGCTCCGAGTCAAAAAAGCCCCGGGCTCCGACGGCATTCCTAACAGAATCCTGAAGATGCTCCCAGAAGCTTTGCTCGCTATTCTCGTAGTTATTTTTAACGCCGCCTTAGCAAATGCGCACTTTCCAGACGCCTGGAAAGAAGCAACAGTAATAGGTTTACATAAAGCGGGCAAACCCCGCACTAAACCAGGTAGTTACAGACCGATAAGTCTCCTCAAGACACAAGGCAAGCTATTTGAGCGTGTCATTCAGACCAGAATCTGGAAGTTCATTAACAACTCAAATCTACTCATAGATGAACAATTCGGATTCAGAGCTAGGCATTCGTGCGTTCAACAAGTGCACCGCTTAACGGAGCACATTCTTAGACGGCTAAACTTCGGGAAGTCTTCCTCATTTCCGACAGGGGCCATCTTTCTCGATGTAGCAAAAGCATTCGATAAAGTCTGGCATAATGGCTTGATTTACAAGCTTTATGCCATGGGACTTCCCGATCGACTTGTACGCATAATACAAGATTTCCTACGTAATCGCAGCTTTCGCTACAAAGTGGAAGGTACGCTTTCTGTCCCGCATCGTATTAGAGCTGGGGTTCCCCAGGGTTCTGTTCTCTCTCCCATTCTTTTCTCGTTGTTCACTAACGACATTCCGAAGGTTTCGGGCGTGCATTATGCGTTATTCGCAGATGACACTGCCATTTACTCCACTTCAAAATCTCCCGATTTGATAGTTAGACGGTTACAGCAGGCAATCACCACTCTCGGTGATTGGTTTAGGCGTTGGCGAATCGAAGTCAATCCCGATAAGAGCTCAGCAATTCTCTTCACGCGTAAGCCAAATCCAGAGCGAATCACCTCGCGCATTCCCTCAGTAGGACTTTTCGGTAGTCCTATTCCATGGACTAAGAAAGTCAAGTACTTAGGTGTCACCCTGGATAGCAGGATGACGTTTAGGCCTCACATTAAGATAGTTAGAGATAGGGCCGCGTTTATTCTAGGCCGCTTATATCCGATGCTACACGAGTCTAGTAAATTGTCGTTTAGTAATAAACTCACAATTTACAAGACTTGTGTGCGACCAGTTTTTACTTACGCGAGCGTCGTGTTTGCACACGCCGCCTCGCGCCCTGCACTTAATACACTACAGGTTCTCCAAAACAGGTTCCTACGCCGCGCCATCGGGGCTCAATGGTTTGAGCGCAACGTAGATCTTCACTGGGACGCGCATCTTCCCACCGTCGCTCAGTTTATGAAGCTGTCCTCACGTAGGTACTTCGATTCGGCTCCTCACCACCCCAATCGTCTCCTTAGGGAGGCGGTGGAGTATCGTCCGATTCCAGATGTTTCCCGTAGGTTCCGGAGGCCCCGTCACGTCCTGACGGACCCCGACGACGACATCACCGTTACAAATCAAGCTCGATCCGACTTAGATAGTAGATGCCCAAGAACATCACAGGGCGACACTAGCTTTCTCGACTCACAGCACCGCCCCCTCCGGAGGAGGCGACGACGCCGTCCCCCACAGAACACCACACGTGGGCGACCCCACTACTTCAACCGATACCGGCATGTACCGGGTAGGTTCTCTCCTATCAGACCTCAACCCGACTGAGTTTCTTGTCGTTTCTTCTCAGTCGGGACTAACGTAGTCCTTCCGAAACGACGTAGCATTAAAAATCCGATTGTTTGCTTTCTCCCTTAGCGTCCAAAGACCGAGGTCGGCTCAATAGGAGCACCCTTTGGCATGCTAAGCTAAATATACCCACTTGCTGAGCAGCCCATCTGGCAGCTCGCCCTCTCTCCGGTAAGCTGTAAAGGCCGTCTGAGGCCAACAGCAACAGTCAAAAAAAAAAAAAAAAAAACGCTAACGTTTTATTATCGTCTGTGACTCGGTTCGCACGCACGCTAGTACCTACTCTCTCGTCCGATCGCTCGCACCGATTGTTCAATTATACGACATGGCTCGTACTAAGCAGACCGCTCGTAAATCAACCGGTGGCAAAGCGCCCCGCAAACAGCTCGCAACCAAGGCGGCTCGCAAGAGCGCACCGGCCACCGGAGGTGTCAAGAAGCCGCATCGCTACAGGCCCGGAACCGTCGCCCTGCGTGAGATCCGTCGCTACCAGAAGAGCACCGAGCTATTGATTCGCAAATTGCCCTTCCAGCGTCTGGTCCGTGAGATCGCGCAAGACTTCAAGACCGACTTGCGTTTCCAGAGCTCGGCCGTTATGGCCCTCCAGGAGGCCAGCGAGGCGTACCTGGTGGGTCTCTTCGAGGACACGAACCTTTGCGCGATCCACGCCAAGCGCGTGACGATCATGCCTAAGGATATCCAGCTTGCTCGCAGGATTCGCGGTGAACGCGCCTAAACGGTGTCTTGACCCGCGCTGCCCCGCTTGCAGCACACTACACTACAACAACCCCAAAAAAAGGCCCTTCTGAGGGCCGCAATTATGATTCAATGATTTATAAAAGTTTCTCTAAACAAACGGAACGTCAAAACCCCATAGATTAATTATTAATTTATCTCATCATCATTGACAGCTAAATAGTATACTTTATTCGGTATACATATACAGAGCAGCTAGCTGGTTAGATGGTTACAAGTTAATTGATTGATTGATTGATTGATAGATACATAGACCTCTGGCTATTTATTTTTATTTATTATTCACGACTATACGATCGCGCTACTAACCACGGTTATGGTGAGCGCTACGTTACGGATGCACGGATGGAGATGCATATTATAAGTACACATATTTATTATAATCATTGACAACGTTATTTTATTGTTATACATACATATAACTTAAGCAAGTAAGGCTCAAGTCGTCCCATAATGCCGAATGAGGATTCGGTTAGGTAGTACCTAGGTATAGAGACTTAGTACGCGAAGAACGGTGTGGTGTGGTTTTTTTTTTTTTTTCATCATTCTTTAAATTTATTGATAATATTATATAAATAATTAACCTAATTCTAGTTTATTATTAATTTATTTATTTATAAGTTCAAATAATAACAACGTCATCGATAGTCCCGCTCTCGTTCGTTCTCGCTCAAAACAGGACTCCACCCCCCACCCCGCTCGCTCGGTCGGTCGGTTGGTTAGCAGCAGGGCGATAGTATAAATAGACGGCCTGCCGGCGGAGCGATTTCAGAATCGTTCGCATCGCGTCGCGCGCAGTCGTAGCAGCGTTTGTTTACGTACGTTCTAATCTTAAAGAAGCTTCAGAATGACCGGTCGCGGCAAGGGAGGAAAAGGTCTGGGGAAAGGAGGCGCGAAGCGTCACAGGAAAGTGCTTCGTGACAACATCCAGGGCATCACCAAGCCCGCCATCCGTCGTCTGGCCCGCAGAGGTGGCGTGAAACGTATCTCCGGTCTGATCTACGAGGAGACCCGCGGCGTGCTGAAAGTGTTCCTAGAGAACGTGATCCGTGACGCGGTCACCTACACCGAGCACGCCAAGAGGAAGACCGTCACGGCGATGGACGTCGTGTACGCTCTGAAACGCCAGGGCCGTACCCTCTACGGTTTCGGTGGTTAAACACCGTGCTCGTTCGTCGATCGGCAACGGCACAATAAATTATCTACAACAAAAAGGCCCTTCTCAGGGCCGCAAATGCCTATCAGAACTATATGAGTTTCTTTAATACTGGACTGTCAATCTACTATATACATACATATATAAAATAAGGAAAAACATTACATACATACATACATACATACATCCATCTAACTAAATACATGCGTGCATGCATCTATACGACTTGTTCACTCTGCCTTGCACGCACACGTCACATTTGCCTAAGCTATACTTAATACCTAGTACTCGTTCGATGCCATGCCATGGCATGTTTGTTTATGTTATGTTATGTATGTATGTCCAACAGAAAGGACCGATTTACCCTCTAAACTAGGTAGGCACTTTGCCGATTTGTTAGAACCGATAATTTATCAGGTTTCTCGATCTCATTAAAAAATATATCAAAATAAGCAGCTTACACACACCTCTCTGTAAGACGAACTGGAATAGGTGCGGGTGCGATACGAATGAATGCTTGAAAAATATAATATCTCCGTGTCCGTTTCGATAGAGTACTTAGTAGGTAGTAAATAAGTATGTACATGGTAAGTACTTATGTACCTAATACACATCGATACGAAACGAAGCTAAGCTAAGCACGCGCATCCATCCATATAGGTACGTAGCGCCGCGCGCTCGGAGCCGCGTATTAAGTATATTCAATTTTCGTTTCTACACATTATTCTTGCGACGATCGGACTTGCTTGCTTGCTTGCTGATTATAATTTCATTATTAAACACTGGCTTGGCTGCTACTGTACTGTACGATAAAAAAAAAAAAAAAATCCGCCGACAGGCATCATAGCGCCGCCCGACTGCCCGTGCCTGCTTGCTCTCTACTCCAATAACTAACTCTTAAACGCAAGCCTGTCTTGTCATGTTTTGTTCGTTCGTACCCACTTAGTATATATCGCGATACTTTTGATTACTTTTTCTGTTATGTATATACGTAGCATTGGATTAAATTAAATTTAAACAACAAAAAAATGATGTTATACCTATAAACAATATAGTCTGGCATTTTTCAAAAGCCAGCAACGACGGTCTTGGAACGGCACTCAGTATTCGGCCACTAGACTAGACGGGCTGCAGCTGTTTTACGACACCGAACATAAACATACAAAATAACACTATCCAGGGGGTCTACGAGTCGTCCTATTGTGTTATTTCCATAAACGGAATCTTCACTTTCAACTGGTCGATAAATAATAACAATATTTAAGTGTTTTAATAAGTAAAAACCATTTTTAAAGTGACCCGAGGTACGCGCAGTCTATAATACCGAAAATAAACATGCTCCTCTCGCTAACAAACAAATGCAGTTTCACAAAAGCGATAATTTAACATAGACGCATTCATAAAGATTCCACTAATCGATTTTGATAGTTCAAAAACTGATATTTTTATGAGAAAATACGATTTAATCACACACTGGTAAGTGAAAAGTTGGAAGTGTTATTACGAGAAAACGTCCCGCGACACCAGAGTCTGCCTTACGGTTTAGCCGCGCTCGATATATATAGGTGGCTCCCTCTCTCCGCTTGCTCATACTACTTTGCACTGCGCCGCGCGCCGCACGTACACGTACACCTCTCGCGTCTCGCACCCGAGCGTTGATAGTTGTTATAGCTACGCCGCCGCGCCGCTCTCAGCACAGTCGTTTTTGTTGTTGTTGAAGTGAAGAAATAAAGTAATAAAGGAAAAGATGGCCGATACCGCAGTTGCCGCCGACGCACCCGCTCCAGCGACGCCCGCTAAGAAGCCGAAGGCGTCCGCCGCCGCAGCCGGCGCCAAGAAGCCGAAGGCGAAGCCGACGCACCCCAAGACCTCCGAGATGGTGAACAGCGCCATCAAGGAGCTCAAGGAGCGCAGCGGATCCTCGCTGCAGGCGATCAAGAAATACATCGCCGCCCAATACAAGGTGGACGCCGAGAAATTGGCTCCGTTCATAAGGAAATACTTGAAGAGCGCCGTCGAATCTGGCGCCCTGATCCAGACCAAGGGCAAAGGCGCTTCGGGATCGTTCAAGCTAGAATCGAAGTCGTCATCGGCTAAGAAGCCCGCCGCCGCCAAGTCGGCCCCCAAGGCTGCCGCCGCCTCCGGCTCCGCCAAGACCAAGAAGGCAGCAACCGCAGCGTCGTCCGGCAGGGCGAAGAAGGCCGCAGCCGCTGCATCCTCGTCGCCATCCAAACCGAAATCGGCAGCCGCCACCAAGGACAAGAAGGCGGCAGCCGCCAAGAAGAAGCCGGCAGCCAAGAAGCCCTCCACCCCGGCCAAGGGCAAGAGCGCAGCCGCGCCTAAGGCCAAGAAGAGCGCGAAACCGCCCACCAAGAAGCCCAAGGCACCCAAGCCGAAGAAGGCGGCGGCCGCACCCAAGGCCAAGCCGGCAGCGAAGAAGGCAGCCGCCAAGAAGTAAGCGCGATACGGACGGACGGACAGACGCAAGCACGCACACACGCACGCAAGAAGAAGAAGATGATGATCTTGTCCTCTGCCTCTGCCCTGTTCGGTTGGTTCGTTCGTTCATCGCTTCGCGTCGCGTAGCCTCGAACGAACGTCAAAGGAGAAGGAGAAGGAGGAGGAGGGAAGACCACACTTACTTTCCACTCAACATACGCCCGTGCGCGTTTAAAGCACACCAAAACAGCCCTTCTGAGGGCTAAAAAATGATTCGAAGCCAGAGCAATAAGTTTCTTATAGCAGACGTCACACGAAATGAAATATAAATGTGCCTACACCTACCTACCTACCTACCTAACTAACTAACTAAATATATTATGTTGAAACACAGTTACTTACACAAGGGGACCGATAATAATACTTAATAATTTTATCAATTATCAACTTCACTGAACACAATACACACACACACACACACACACACACACGCACGCACACAATTGATATTTTTTATGCCTTGACTAGCAGGCAAATCAAATCAAATCAAATCAAATCAAAGCGACATACGAACGAATACGAATACGGTGGTGATGAATGATGATCATGATTCTACTGCTAAATAATAGTTAGTTATTAAATTAAATAAAATATGCAATATAAACTCGCTTTACCCAGAACATCGTTTTCTGTTGGGAAGCGAAGTGGCTGGCGGCCGGCGCGGCGCGGTAGCGCCGCGCCGGTTCGGATTTCAGGCCTGCCCGCCTGCCGCGCGCGCTGCTGCTGCTGGGGCTGGGGCCGGCGCGGCGCGGATGCCGCTCCGCACCGTTCCGTCCGGCGGGTCGTAGGCCTTATTTATTTTGACAAACAGCACACGTTAATGATGCGTTCACACAAAAATAACAATAAATAATAATAATAATAAACTACTGACCTAAACAAATAAATAAAAAATATATACTAACAACAGTTACATATGCTAATATATAGTTATTAACCGTCTTAATTTCTTGTGTCATATTATCATCTTCTATTCTACCTACACACAATCAGGATGTTGTTGTAGTCCTATACCTATGGATGTTTTGTTCGCTGTTTTTCACATAGTAGCCATCCATGCAGGCAGCGCTTGCGCGACCATTCGACTCTAGGGGCGGAGCCGCGGAGCGACGAAGCGGTGCGCGCGCGGGCATCCCCACTAAGCGAGCCTCGCTGCGATCGTATAAAATGAGGCGACCTAAGAATCGCCGATTTATTGTTCGTTACGACTCGCTAGCGCTGCACGCACCGCTAGTGTTCCAGTTATTCGTTTAACGTGAAACAAACAAACAAAACTCTCGACAATGTCTGGACGCGGCAAGGGTGGCAAAGTGAAGGGGAAGGCAAAGTCCCGTTCGAACCGCGCCGGACTCCAGTTCCCGGTCGGCCGTATACACAGGCTGCTGCGCAAGGGTAACTACGCCGAGCGCGTCGGTGCCGGCGCCCCCGTGTACCTCGCCGCCGTTATGGAGTACCTCGCCGCTGAGGTGCTCGAGTTGGCCGGCAACGCCGCGCGCGACAACAAAAAGACCAGGATCATCCCTCGCCACCTCCAGCTGGCGATCCGCAACGACGAGGAGCTGAACAAGCTACTCTCCGGCGTGACCATCGCACAGGGCGGTGTGCTGCCCAACATCCAGGCGGTGCTCTTGCCCAAGAAGACTGAGAAGAAGGCTTAAGTCACGCACTCTCGCCCGCCACGCACCTGATCCCTAGTGACACGTTGTGTTTTTGTATATCCGTAGTGTCACGACACACGACGCACACGGATTACAAATTCCTACGCTACACAAAAATCGCAAAAGGCCCTTCTAAGGGCCACAATATGATTCGTATTAATATTGAGTTTCTATTAATACATGACGTCATCCGATGATTCTAATGTCTAATCATAATTTATTCGTTAGTTAGTTAGTTAGTTAGTTAATTTAATCACTAGATGATTAAAATATATTATCTAATAGCGCTCAGGCTTGAGTACAAAAAAAAAAAAAAAAAAAATTCTCTGCCTGCCCGTCTGTCACTCAGGATAGATACATACATATGTATAAAGATATTAATTAATAAGTATGTATATACATACATACATACATACATACATACATACATACATACACGCACGCATGCATGCATGTATGCATACCCAACCTCCTCCTGCCGCCTATGCCTTATTATATTTTAGACTAACTAATAAATAGTAAAACTCTACTGTTATTATTGCATCGAGCGTTGTCAAACCTCATTATTTAAATAGGTACGTACCTATATACACAATTATAATGTTCTTCACCGATGGATGAGTGATGGAATGGATGACGATGCGATGCGACCGACGGCAGGATACGACGGGCTGGGCTCGCGTCAGGCATTTCTGTAATTATGTTTATAAATGTTATGTTAAGTTGAGTTAGGTCGTTTTAGGTTAGGTTCGATTATGTTAGGTTTGATACAGGTGTAATTTTTAAAGCAACAAAAAAAAAAGAGCCAAGAAAACATAGCAACGCTAAACAATATCCCCCTCCCCCCGTCGCCCTCACCCGCCGCTACGGCTTACGCGCGCCGGTCGCACGCTATTGGTCGAGTACGGTGATATCGTGATAGAGGGACGACGTTCGGTGCGCGCCGCATCGGCATTAACAAAAAGCGACTCGCATCGCCGGTGCGCGTCGCCTAGTCGCCTAGTCACCAGGCTTACTGGAAGCTGGCGAGATCTCTCAAATCGGAGTGCACCTCCGCTATGCCCCCCTTGGATCGTTCTGATCACCAGACTCCAGCCTTCGATGATGACGAGAAAGCTGAATGCCTAGCAGTCAGCCTTGAGGCTCAATGTTCACCTAGCCAACTCCCTGTCGATCCGGACCACCTAGCCATGGTGGATAACGAGGTCGACAGGCGTTCTCAATCTGTACCCGTTGACCCTATAGATCCAGTTACTGTCGAGGAACTGGGGGAACTGGTCAAGAAGCTCCGAGTCAAAAAAGCCCCGGGCTCCGACGGCATTCCTAACAGAATCCTGAAGATGCTCCCAGAAGCTTTGCTCGCTATTCTCGTAGTTATTTTTAACGCCGCCTTAGCAAATGCGCACTTTCCAGACGCCTGGAAAGAAGCAACAGTAATAGGTTTACATAAAGCGGGCAAACCCCGCACTAAACCAGGTAGTTACAGACCGATAAGTCTCCTCAAGACACAAGGCAAGCTATTTGAGCGTGTCATTCAGACCAGAATCTGGAAGTTCATTAACAACTCAAATCTACTCATAGATGAACAATTCGGATTCAGAGCTAGGCATTCGTGCGTTCAACAAGTGCACCGCTTAACGGAGCACATTCTTAGACGGCTAAACTTCGGGAAGTCTTCCTCATTTCCGACAGGGGCCATCTTTCTCGATGTAGCAAAAGCATTCGATAAAGTCTGGCATAATGGCTTGATTTACAAGCTTTATGCCATGGGACTTCCCGATCGACTTGTACGCATAATACAAGATTTCCTACGTAATCGCAGCTTTCGCTACAAAGTGGAAGGTACGCTTTCTGTCCCGCATCGTATTAGAGCTGGGGTTCCCCAGGGTTCTGTTCTCTCTCCCATTCTTTTCTCGTTGTTCACTAACGACATTCCGAAGGTTTCGGGCGTGCATTATGCGTTATTCGCAGATGACACTGCCATTTACTCCACTTCAAAATCTCCCGATTTGATAGTTAGACGGTTACAGCAGGCAATCACCACTCTCGGTGATTGGTTTAGGCGTTGGCGAATCGAAGTCAATCCCGATAAGAGCTCAGCAATTCTCTTCACGCGTAAGCCAAATCCAGAGCGAATCACCTCGCGCATTCCCTCAGTAGGACTTTTCGGTAGTCCTATTCCATGGACTAAGAAAGTCAAGTACTTAGGTGTCACCCTGGATAGCAGGATGACGTTTAGGCCTCACATTAAGATAGTTAGAGATAGGGCCGCGTTTATTCTAGGCCGCTTATATCCGATGCTACACGAGTCTAGTAAATTGTCGTTTAGTAATAAACTCACAATTTACAAGACTTGTGTGCGACCAGTTTTTACTTACGCGAGCGTCGTGTTTGCACACGCCGCCTCGCGCCCTGCACTTAATACACTACAGGTTCTCCAAAACAGGTTCCTACGCCGCGCCATCGGGGCTCAATGGTTTGAGCGCAACGTAGATCTTCACTGGGACGCGCATCTTCCCACCGTCGCTCAGTTTATGAAGCTGTCCTCACGTAGGTACTTCGATTCGGCTCCTCACCACCCCAATCGTCTCCTTAGGGAGGCGGTGGAGTATCGTCCGATTCCAGATGTTTCCCGTAGGTTCCGGAGGCCCCGTCACGTCCTGACGGACCCCGACGACGACATCACCGTTACAAATCAAGCTCGATCCGACTTAGATAGTAGATGCCCAAGAACATCACAGGGCGACACTAGCTTTCTCGACTCACAGCACCGCCCCCTCCGGAGGAGGCGACGACGCCGTCCCCCACAGAACACCACACGTGGGCGACCCCACTACTTCAACCGATACCGGCATGTACCGGGTAGGTTCTCTCCTATCAGACCTCAACCCGACTGAGTTTCTTGTCGTTTCTTCTCAGTCGGGACTAACGTAGTCCTTCCGAAACGACGTAGCATTAAAAATCCGATTGTTTGCTTTCTCCCTTAGCGTCCAAAGACCGAGGTCGGCTCAATAGGAGCACCCTTTGGCATGCTAAGCTAAATATACCCACTTGCTGAGCAGCCCATCTGGCAGCTCGCCCTCTCTCCGGTAAGCTGTAAAGGCCGTCTGAGGCC
Organism: Choristoneura rosaceana; assembly: GCA_037349165.1. Taxonomy (NCBI): domain Eukaryota; kingdom Metazoa; phylum Arthropoda; class Insecta; order Lepidoptera; family Tortricidae; genus Choristoneura; species Choristoneura rosaceana. The sequence goes on along the minus strand of JAZBNJ010000029.1, from coordinate 6,028,736 downwards.
AACAGCAACAGTCCGTCCGAAAAAAAAAAAAAAAAAAAAAAAAAAAAAAAAAAAAAAAACGGTGCGCGTCAGAACTCGTTCGACTCTCGCGTCGCTCGCATCTCTGCTATTTCTCCGTGACCGCGTAACTAGCCGCCACAACAACAACAACCATGCCGCCCAAGACAAGCGGAAAGGCCGCCAAGAAATCGGGCAAGGCCCAAAAGAACATCTCCAAGTCCGACAAGAAAAAGAAGAAGCACAAGAGGAAGGAGAGCTACGCCATCTACATCTACAAGGTGCTCAAGCAGGTCCACCCCGACACCGGTATCTCCAGCAAGGCGATGTCGATCATGAACTCGTTCGTGAACGACATATTCGAGCGCATCGCCGCCGAAGCTTCCCGCCTCGCGCACTACAACAAGAGGTCCACCATCACCAGCAGGGAGGTGCAGACCTCGGTGAGGCTGCTGCTGCCTGGCGAGCTCGCCAAGCACGCGGTCAGCGAGGGCACCAAGGCTGTCACCAAGTACACGAGCTCAAAGTAAACAACTAGCGCGCTCGCGTCCTGCAGGCGACACCCGCCGGCTCGCGCCCTCCTCTCTCATAGACCAGAAGCACATCATCAACAAAAAGGCCCTTCTGAGGGCCACAATATGATTCGTAAACATAAGTTAACGTTTCTATTTATACACGACGTCAAAAACCGACAGACTAATATTATATGTATGTACATACATACATACATACATACATACATACATACATACATGCATAGATAGTTTAAAGTAATAATCTGCATGCATGCGTATAAAGTGGAACTAATATATTATATTCAAAACGTACCTACGTTTGTTTTGTTGTTTGTTGTTTGTTGATTGGTTGGATTATCTAATTATATACATGGTACTTGAGATGAGAGATTTAAATCTTGTACTAAATTAAATTAAGAAGAAGAGGCAGGCAAATTTATACTGTATGCAAACTTGCGATAGTATCAGATTCTGGACTTATGCTACGTTTAAGTGCGTGCGTACGTACGTACATATAAATAATAATGTTGTATAGAAAACTTTTTTTTTTTTTTTTTTTTTTCTAATGTACATTTCGTCATTTACGTGTAAATATTATTATATCTCTCATTCGCATTCTGGTACCTACTTCAGTACATAAATATTACAATATTTCTTTTAAATGATATTAAATAAAAATATAATACGGCCGGCCGGCTCTCCCCCCGCCCCACCCGCGTTTCGCATCTCGCTCGCTCGCGCATCGCACGTACTACGTCACCCCACCGCGTTTGTATATATAGGGCTCTCAGTGCCCGCTAACGTTTTATTATCGTCTGTGACTCGGTTCGCACGCACGCTAGTACCTACTCTCTCGTCCGATCGCTCGCACCGATTGTTCAATTATACGACATGGCTCGTACTAAGCAGACCGCTCGTAAATCAACCGGTGGCAAAGCGCCCCGCAAACAGCTCGCAACCAAGGCGGCTCGCAAGAGCGCACCGGCCACCGGAGGTGTCAAGAAGCCGCATCGCTACAGGCCCGGAACCGTCGCCCTGCGTGAGATCCGTCGCTACCAGAAGAGCACCGAGCTATTGATTCGCAAATTGCCCTTCCAGCGTCTGGTCCGTGAGATCGCGCAAGACTTCAAGACCGACTTGCGTTTCCAGAGCTCGGCCGTTATGGCCCTCCAGGAGGCCAGCGAGGCGTACCTGGTGGGTCTCTTCGAGGACACGAACCTTTGCGCGATCCACGCCAAGCGCGTGACGATCATGCCTAAGGATATCCAGCTTGCTCGCAGGATTCGCGGTGAACGCGCCTAAACGGTGTCTTGACCCGCGCTGCCCCGCTTGCAGCACACTACACTACAACAACCCCAAAAAAAGGCCCTTCTGAGGGCCGCAATTATGATTCAATGATTTATAAAAGTTTCTCTAAACAAACGGAACGTCAAAACCCCATAGATTAATTATTAATTTATCTCATCATCATTGACAGCTAAATAGTATACTTTATTCGGTATACATATACAGAGCAGCTAGCTGGTTAGATGGTTACAAGTTAATTGATTGATTGATTGATTGATAGATACATAGACCTCTGGCTATTTATTTTTATTTATTATTCACGACTATACGATCGCGCTACTAACCACGGTTATGGTGAGCGCTACGTTACGGATGCACGGATGGAGATGCATATTATAAGTACACATATTTATTATAATCATTGACAACGTTATTTTATTGTTATACATACATATAACTTAAGCAAGTAAGGCTCAAGTCGTCCCATAATGCCGAATGAGGATTCGGTTAGGTAGTACCTAGGTATAGAGACTTAGTACGCGAAGAACGGTGTGGTGTGGTTTTTTTTTTTTTTTCATCATTCTTTAAATTTATTGATAATATTATATAAATAATTAACCTAATTCTAGTTTATTATTAATTTATTTATTTATAAGTTCAAATAATAACAACGTCATCGATAGTCCCGCTCTCGTTCGTTCTCGCTCAAAACAGGACTCCACCCCCCACCCCGCTCGCTCGGTCGGTCGGTTGGTTAGCAGCAGGGCGATAGTATAAATAGACGGCCTGCCGGCGGAGCGATTTCAGAATCGTTCGCATCGCGTCGCGCGCAGTCGTAGCAGCGTTTGTTTACGTACGTTCTAATCTTAAAGAAGCTTCAGAATGACCGGTCGCGGCAAGGGAGGAAAAGGTCTGGGGAAAGGAGGCGCGAAGCGTCACAGGAAAGTGCTTCGTGACAACATCCAGGGCATCACCAAGCCCGCCATCCGTCGTCTGGCCCGCAGAGGTGGCGTGAAACGTATCTCCGGTCTGATCTACGAGGAGACCCGCGGCGTGCTGAAAGTGTTCCTAGAGAACGTGATCCGTGACGCGGTCACCTACACCGAGCACGCCAAGAGGAAGACCGTCACGGCGATGGACGTCGTGTACGCTCTGAAACGCCAGGGCCGTACCCTCTACGGTTTCGGTGGTTAAACACCGTGCTCGTTCGTCGATCGGCAACGGCACAATAAATTATCTACAACAAAAAGGCCCTTCTCAGGGCCGCAAATGCCTATCAGAACTATATGAGTTTCTTTAATACTGGACTGTCAATCTACTATATACATACATATATAAAATAAGGAAAAACATTACATACATACATACATACATACATCCATCTAACTAAATACATGCGTGCATGCATCTATACGACTTGTTCACTCTGCCTTGCACGCACACGTCACATTTGCCTAAGCTATACTTAATACCTAGTACTCGTTCGATGCCATGCCATGGCATGTTTGTTTATGTTATGTTATGTATGTATGTCCAACAGAAAGGACCGATTTACCCTCTAAACTAGGTAGGCACTTTGCCGATTTGTTAGAACCGATAATTTATCAGGTTTCTCGATCTCATTAAAAAATATATCAAAATAAGCAGCTTACACACACCTCTCTGTAAGACGAACTGGAATAGGTGCGGGTGCGATACGAATGAATGCTTGAAAAATATAATATCTCCGTGTCCGTTTCGATAGAGTACTTAGTAGGTAGTAAATAAGTATGTACATGGTAAGTACTTATGTACCTAATACACATCGATACGAAACGAAGCTAAGCTAAGCACGCGCATCCATCCATATAGGTACGTAGCGCCGCGCGCTCGGAGCCGCGTATTAAGTATATTCAATTTTCGTTTCTACACATTATTCTTGCGACGATCGGACTTGCTTGCTTGCTTGCTGATTATAATTTCATTATTAAACACTGGCTTGGCTGCTACTGTACTGTACGATAAAAAAAAAAAAAAAATCCGCCGACAGGCATCATAGCGCCGCCCGACTGCCCGTGCCTGCTTGCTCTCTACTCCAATAACTAACTCTTAAACGCAAGCCTGTCTTGTCATGTTTTGTTCGTTCGTACCCACTTAGTATATATCGCGATACTTTTGATTACTTTTTCTGTTATGTATATACGTAGCATTGGATTAAATTAAATTTAAACAACAAAAAAATGATGTTATACCTATAAACAATATAGTCTGGCATTTTTCAAAAGCCAGCAACGACGGTCTTGGAACGGCACTCAGTATTCGGCCACTAGACTAGACGGGCTGCAGCTGTTTTACGACACCGAACATAAACATACAAAATAACACTATCCAGGGGGTCTACGAGTCGTCCTATTGTGTTATTTCCATAAACGGAATCTTCACTTTCAACTGGTCGATAAATAATAACAATATTTAAGTGTTTTAATAAGTAAAAACCATTTTTAAAGTGACCCGAGGTACGCGCAGTCTATAATACCGAAAATAAACATGCTCCTCTCGCTAACAAACAAATGCAGTTTCACAAAAGCGATAATTTAACATAGACGCATTCATAAAGATTCCACTAATCGATTTTGATAGTTCAAAAACTGATATTTTTATGAGAAAATACGATTTAATCACACACTGGTAAGTGAAAAGTTGGAAGTGTTATTACGAGAAAACGTCCCGCGACACCAGAGTCTGCCTTACGGTTTAGCCGCGCTCGATATATATAGGTGGCTCCCTCTCTCCGCTTGCTCATACTACTTTGCACTGCGCCGCGCGCCGCACGTACACGTACACCTCTCGCGTCTCGCACCCGAGCGTTGATAGTTGTTATAGCTACGCCGCCGCGCCGCTCTCAGCACAGTCGTTTTTGTTGTTGTTGAAGTGAAGAAATAAAGTAATAAAGGAAAAGATGGCCGATACCGCAGTTGCCGCCGACGCACCCGCTCCAGCGACGCCCGCTAAGAAGCCGAAGGCGTCCGCCGCCGCAGCCGGCGCCAAGAAGCCGAAGGCGAAGCCGACGCACCCCAAGACCTCCGAGATGGTGAACAGCGCCATCAAGGAGCTCAAGGAGCGCAGCGGATCCTCGCTGCAGGCGATCAAGAAATACATCGCCGCCCAATACAAGGTGGACGCCGAGAAATTGGCTCCGTTCATAAGGAAATACTTGAAGAGCGCCGTCGAATCTGGCGCCCTGATCCAGACCAAGGGCAAAGGCGCTTCGGGATCGTTCAAGCTAGAATCGAAGTCGTCATCGGCTAAGAAGCCCGCCGCCGCCAAGTCGGCCCCCAAGGCTGCCGCCGCCTCCGGCTCCGCCAAGACCAAGAAGGCAGCAACCGCAGCGTCGTCCGGCAGGGCGAAGAAGGCCGCAGCCGCTGCATCCTCGTCGCCATCCAAACCGAAATCGGCAGCCGCCACCAAGGACAAGAAGGCGGCAGCCGCCAAGAAGAAGCCGGCAGCCAAGAAGCCCTCCACCCCGGCCAAGGGCAAGAGCGCAGCCGCGCCTAAGGCCAAGAAGAGCGCGAAACCGCCCACCAAGAAGCCCAAGGCACCCAAGCCGAAGAAGGCGGCGGCCGCACCCAAGGCCAAGCCGGCAGCGAAGAAGGCAGCCGCCAAGAAGTAAGCGCGATACGGACGGACGGACAGACGCAAGCACGCACACACGCACGCAAGAAGAAGAAGATGATGATCTTGTCCTCTGCCTCTGCCCTGTTCGGTTGGTTCGTTCGTTCATCGCTTCGCGTCGCGTAGCCTCGAACGAACGTCAAAGGAGAAGGAGAAGGAGGAGGAGGGAAGACCACACTTACTTTCCACTCAACATACGCCCGTGCGCGTTTAAAGCACACCAAAACAGCCCTTCTGAGGGCTAAAAAATGATTCGAAGCCAGAGCAATAAGTTTCTTATAGCAGACGTCACACGAAATGAAATATAAATGTGCCTACACCTACCTACCTACCTACCTAACTAACTAACTAAATATATTATGTTGAAACACAGTTACTTACACAAGGGGACCGATAATAATACTTAATAATTTTATCAATTATCAACTTCACTGAACACAATACACACACACACACACACACACACACACGCACGCACACAATTGATATTTTTTATGCCTTGACTAGCAGGCAAATCAAATCAAATCAAATCAAATCAAAGCGACATACGAACGAATACGAATACGGTGGTGATGAATGATGATCATGATTCTACTGCTAAATAATAGTTAGTTATTAAATTAAATAAAATATGCAATATAAACTCGCTTTACCCAGAACATCGTTTTCTGTTGGGAAGCGAAGTGGCTGGCGGCCGGCGCGGCGCGGTAGCGCCGCGCCGGTTCGGATTTCAGGCCTGCCCGCCTGCCGCGCGCGCTGCTGCTGCTGGGGCTGGGGCCGGCGCGGCGCGGATGCCGCTCCGCACCGTTCCGTCCGGCGGGTCGTAGGCCTTATTTATTTTGACAAACAGCACACGTTAATGATGCGTTCACACAAAAATAACAATAAATAATAATAATAATAAACTACTGACCTAAACAAATAAATAAAAAATATATACTAACAACAGTTACATATGCTAATATATAGTTATTAACCGTCTTAATTTCTTGTGTCATATTATCATCTTCTATTCTACCTACACACAATCAGGATGTTGTTGTAGTCCTATACCTATGGATGTTTTGTTCGCTGTTTTTCACATAGTAGCCATCCATGCAGGCAGCGCTTGCGCGACCATTCGACTCTAGGGGCGGAGCCGCGGAGCGACGAAGCGGTGCGCGCGCGGGCATCCCCACTAAGCGAGCCTCGCTGCGATCGTATAAAATGAGGCGACCTAAGAATCGCCGATTTATTGTTCGTTACGACTCGCTAGCGCTGCACGCACCGCTAGTGTTCCAGTTATTCGTTTAACGTGAAACAAACAAACAAAACTCTCGACAATGTCTGGACGCGGCAAGGGTGGCAAAGTGAAGGGGAAGGCAAAGTCCCGTTCGAACCGCGCCGGACTCCAGTTCCCGGTCGGCCGTATACACAGGCTGCTGCGCAAGGGTAACTACGCCGAGCGCGTCGGTGCCGGCGCCCCCGTGTACCTCGCCGCCGTTATGGAGTACCTCGCCGCTGAGGTGCTCGAGTTGGCCGGCAACGCCGCGCGCGACAACAAAAAGACCAGGATCATCCCTCGCCACCTCCAGCTGGCGATCCGCAACGACGAGGAGCTGAACAAGCTACTCTCCGGCGTGACCATCGCACAGGGCGGTGTGCTGCCCAACATCCAGGCGGTGCTCTTGCCCAAGAAGACTGAGAAGAAGGCTTAAGTCACGCACTCTCGCCCGCCACGCACCTGATCCCTAGTGACACGTTGTGTTTTTGTATATCCGTAGTGTCACGACACACGACGCACACGGATTACAAATTCCTACGCTACACAAAAATCGCAAAAGGCCCTTCTAAGGGCCACAATATGATTCGTATTAATATTGAGTTTCTATTAATACATGACGTCATCCGATGATTCTAATGTCTAATCATAATTTATTCGTTAGTTAGTTAGTTAGTTAGTTAATTTAATCACTAGATGATTAAAATATATTATCTAATAGCGCTCAGGCTTGAGTACAAAAAAAAAAAAAAAAAAAATTCTCTGCCTGCCCGTCTGTCACTCAGGATAGATACATACATATGTATAAAGATATTAATTAATAAGTATGTATATACATACATACATACATACATACATACATACATACATACACGCACGCATGCATGCATGTATGCATACCCAACCTCCTCCTGCCGCCTATGCCTTATTATATTTTAGACTAACTAATAAATAGTAAAACTCTACTGTTATTATTGCATCGAGCGTTGTCAAACCTCATTATTTAAATAGGTACGTACCTATATACACAATTATAATGTTCTTCACCGATGGATGAGTGATGGAATGGATGACGATGCGATGCGACCGACGGCAGGATACGACGGGCTGGGCTCGCGTCAGGCATTTCTGTAATTATGTTTATAAATGTTATGTTAAGTTGAGTTAGGTCGTTTTAGGTTAGGTTCGATTATGTTAGGTTTGATACAGGTGTAATTTTTAAAGCAACAAAAAAAAAAGAGCCAAGAAAACATAGCAACGCTAAACAATATCCCCCTCCCCCCGTCGCCCTCACCCGCCGCTACGGCTTACGCGCGCCGGTCGCACGCTATTGGTCGAGTACGGTGATATCGTGATAGAGGGACGACGTTCGGTGCGCGCCGCATCGGCATTAACAAAAAGCGACTCGCATCGCCGGTGCGCGTCAGAACTCGTTCGACTCTCGCGTCGCTCGCATCTCTGCTATTTCTCCGTGACCGCGTAACTAGCCGCCACAACAACAACAACCATGCCGCCCAAGACAAGCGGAAAGGCCGCCAAGAAATCGGGCAAGGCCCAAAAGAACATCTCCAAGTCCGACAAGAAAAAGAAGAAGCACAAGAGGAAGGAGAGCTACGCCATCTACATCTACAAGGTGCTCAAGCAGGTCCACCCCGACACCGGTATCTCCAGCAAGGCGATGTCGATCATGAACTCGTTCGTGAACGACATATTCGAGCGCATCGCCGCCGAAGCTTCCCGCCTCGCGCACTACAACAAGAGGTCCACCATCACCAGCAGGGAGGTGCAGACCTCGGTGAGGCTGCTGCTGCCTGGCGAGCTCGCCAAGCACGCGGTCAGCGAGGGCACCAAGGCTGTCACCAAGTACACGAGCTCAAAGTAAACAACTAGCGCGCTCGCGTCCTGCAGGCGACACCCGCCGGCTCGCGCCCTCCTCTCTCATAGACCAGAAGCACATCATCAACAAAAAGGCCCTTCTGAGGGCCACAATATGATTCGTAAACATAAGTTAACGTTTCTATTTATACACGACGTCAAAAACCGACAGACTAATATTATATGTATGTACATACATACATACATACATACATACATACATACATACATGCATAGATAGTTTAAAGTAATAATCTGCATGCATGCGTATAAAGTGGAACTAATATATTATATTCAAAACGTACCTACGTTTGTTTTGTTGTTTGTTGTTTGTTGATTGGTTGGATTATCTAATTATATACATGGTACTTGAGATGAGAGATTTAAATCTTGTACTAAATTAAATTAAGAAGAAGAGGCAGGCAAATTTATACTGTATGCAAACTTGCGATAGTATCAGATTCTGGACTTATGCTACGTTTAAGTGCGTGCGTACGTACGTACATATAAATAATAATGTTGTATAGAAAACTTTTTTTTTTTTTTTTTTTTTTCTAATGTACATTTCGTCATTTACGTGTAAATATTATTATATCTCTCATTCGCATTCTGGTACCTACTTCAGTACATAAATATTACAATATTTCTTTTAAATGATATTAAATAAAAATATAATACGGCCGGCCGGCTCTCCCCCCGCCCCACCCGCGTTTCGCATCTCGCTCGCTCGCGCATCGCACGTACTACGTCACCCCACCGCGTTTGTATATATAGGGCTCTCAGTGCCCGCTAACGTTTTATTATCGTCTGTGACTCGGTTCGCACGCACGCTAGTACCTACTCTCTCGTCCGATCGCTCGCACCGATTGTTCAATTATACGACATGGCTCGTACTAAGCAGACCGCTCGTAAATCAACCGGTGGCAAAGCGCCCCGCAAACAGCTCGCAACCAAGGCGGCTCGCAAGAGCGCACCGGCCACCGGAGGTGTCAAGAAGCCGCATCGCTACAGGCCCGGAACCGTCGCCCTGCGTGAGATCCGTCGCTACCAGAAGAGCACCGAGCTATTGATTCGCAAATTGCCCTTCCAGCGTCTGGTCCGTGAGATCGCGCAAGACTTCAAGACCGACTTGCGTTTCCAGAGCTCGGCCGTTATGGCCCTCCAGGAGGCCAGCGAGGCGTACCTGGTGGGTCTCTTCGAGGACACGAACCTTTGCGCGATCCACGCCAAGCGCGTGACGATCATGCCTAAGGATATCCAGCTTGCTCGCAGGATTCGCGGTGAACGCGCCTAAACGGTGTCTTGACCCGCGCTGCCCCGCTTGCAGCACACTACACTACAACAACCCCAAAAAAAGGCCCTTCTGAGGGCCGCAATTATGATTCAATGATTTATAAAAGTTTCTCTAAACAAACGGAACGTCAAAACCCCATAGATTAATTATTAATTTATCTCATCATCATTGACAGCTAAATAGTATACTTTATTCGGTATACATATACAGAGCAGCTAGCTGGTTAGATGGTTACAAGTTAATTGATTGATTGATTGATTGATAGATACATAGACCTCTGGCTATTTATTTTTATTTATTATTCACGACTATACGATCGCGCTACTAACCACGGTTATGGTGAGCGCTACGTTACGGATGCACGGATGGAGATGCATATTATAAGTACACATATTTATTATAATCATTGACAACGTTATTTTATTGTTATACATACATATAACTTAAGCAAGTAAGGCTCAAGTCGTCCCATAATGCCGAATGAGGATTCGGTTAGGTAGTACCTAGGTATAGAGACTTAGTACGCGAAGAACGGTGTGGTGTGGTTTTTTTTTTTTTTTCATCATTCTTTAAATTTATTGATAATATTATATAAATAATTAACCTAATTCTAGTTTATTATTAATTTATTTATTTATAAGTTCAAATAATAACAACGTCATCGATAGTCCCGCTCTCGTTCGTTCTCGCTCAAAACAGGACTCCACCCCCCACCCCGCTCGCTCGGTCGGTCGGTTGGTTAGCAGCAGGGCGATAGTATAAATAGACGGCCTGCCGGCGGAGCGATTTCAGAATCGTTCGCATCGCGTCGCGCGCAGTCGTAGCAGCGTTTGTTTACGTACGTTCTAATCTTAAAGAAGCTTCAGAATGACCGGTCGCGGCAAGGGAGGAAAAGGTCTGGGGAAAGGAGGCGCGAAGCGTCACAGGAAAGTGCTTCGTGACAACATCCAGGGCATCACCAAGCCCGCCATCCGTCGTCTGGCCCGCAGAGGTGGCGTGAAACGTATCTCCGGTCTGATCTACGAGGAGACCCGCGGCGTGCTGAAAGTGTTCCTAGAGAACGTGATCCGTGACGCGGTCACCTACACCGAGCACGCCAAGAGGAAGACCGTCACGGCGATGGACGTCGTGTACGCTCTGAAACGCCAGGGCCGTACCCTCTACGGTTTCGGTGGTTAAACACCGTGCTCGTTCGTCGATCGGCAACGGCACAATAAATTATCTACAACAAAAAGGCCCTTCTCAGGGCCGCAAATGCCTATCAGAACTATATGAGTTTCTTTAATACTGGACTGTCAATCTACTATATACATACATATATAAAATAAGGAAAAACATTACATACATACATACATACATACATCCATCTAACTAAATACATGCGTGCATGCATCTATACGACTTGTTCACTCTGCCTTGCACGCACACGTCACATTTGCCTAAGCTATACTTAATACCTAGTACTCGTTCGATGCCATGCCATGGCATGTTTGTTTATGTTATGTTATGTATGTATGTCCAACAGAAAGGACCGATTTACCCTCTAAACTAGGTAGGCACTTTGCCGATTTGTTAGAACCGATAATTTATCAGGTTTCTCGATCTCATTAAAAAATATATCAAAATAAGCAGCTTACACACACCTCTCTGTAAGACGAACTGGAATAGGTGCGGGTGCGATACGAATGAATGCTTGAAAAATATAATATCTCCGTGTCCGTTTCGATAGAGTACTTAGTAGGTAGTAAATAAGTATGTACATGGTAAGTACTTATGTACCTAATACACATCGATACGAAACGAAGCTAAGCTAAGCACGCGCATCCATCCATATAGGTACGTAGCGCCGCGCGCTCGGAGCCGCGTATTAAGTATATTCAATTTTCGTTTCTACACATTATTCTTGCGACGATCGGACTTGCTTGCTTGCTTGCTGATTATAATTTCATTATTAAACACTGGCTTGGCTGCTACTGTACTGTACGATAAAAAAAAAAAAAAAATCCGCCGACAGGCATCATAGCGCCGCCCGACTGCCCGTGCCTGCTTGCTCTCTACTCCAATAACTAACTCTTAAACGCAAGCCTGTCTTGTCATGTTTTGTTCGTTCGTACCCACTTAGTATATATCGCGATACTTTTGATTACTTTTTCTGTTATGTATATACGTAGCATTGGATTAAATTAAATTTAAACAACAAAAAAATGATGTTATACCTATAAACAATATAGTCTGGCATTTTTCAAAAGCCAGCAACGACGGTCTTGGAACGGCACTCAGTATTCGGCCACTAGACTAGACGGGCTGCAGCTGTTTTACGACACCGAACATAAACATACAAAATAACACTATCCAGGGGGTCTACGAGTCGTCCTATTGTGTTATTTCCATAAACGGAATCTTCACTTTCAACTGGTCGATAAATAATAACAATATTTAAGTGTTTTAATAAGTAAAAACCATTTTTAAAGTGACCCGAGGTACGCGCAGTCTATAATACCGAAAATAAACATGCTCCTCTCGCTAACAAACAAATGCAGTTTCACAAAAGCGATAATTTAACATAGACGCATTCATAAAGATTCCACTAATCGATTTTGATAGTTCAAAAACTGATATTTTTATGAGAAAATACGATTTAATCACACACTGGTAAGTGAAAAGTTGGAAGTGTTATTACGAGAAAACGTCCCGCGACACCAGAGTCTGCCTTACGGTTTAGCCGCGCTCGATATATATAGGTGGCTCCCTCTCTCCGCTTGCTCATACTACTTTGCACTGCGCCGCGCGCCGCACGTACACGTACACCTCTCGCGTCTCGCACCCGAGCGTTGATAGTTGTTATAGCTACGCCGCCGCGCCGCTCTCAGCACAGTCGTTTTTGTTGTTGTTGAAGTGAAGAAATAAAGTAATAAAGGAAAAGATGGCCGATACCGCAGTTGCCGCCGACGCACCCGCTCCAGCGACGCCCGCTAAGAAGCCGAAGGCGTCCGCCGCCGCAGCCGGCGCCAAGAAGCCGAAGGCGAAGCCGACGCACCCCAAGACCTCCGAGATGGTGAACAGCGCCATCAAGGAGCTCAAGGAGCGCAGCGGATCCTCGCTGCAGGCGATCAAGAAATACATCGCCGCCCAATACAAGGTGGACGCCGAGAAATTGGCTCCGTTCATAAGGAAATACTTGAAGAGCGCCGTCGAATCTGGCGCCCTGATCCAGACCAAGGGCAAAGGCGCTTCGGGATCGTTCAAGCTAGAATCGAAGTCGTCATCGGCTAAGAAGCCCGCCGCCGCCAAGTCGGCCCCCAAGGCTGCCGCCGCCTCCGGCTCCGCCAAGACCAAGAAGGCAGCAACCGCAGCGTCGTCCGGCAGGGCGAAGAAGGCCGCAGCCGCTGCATCCTCGTCGCCATCCAAACCGAAATCGGCAGCCGCCACCAAGGACAAGAAGGCGGCAGCCGCCAAGAAGAAGCCGGCAGCCAAGAAGCCCTCCACCCCGGCCAAGGGCAAGAGCGCAGCCGCGCCTAAGGCCAAGAAGAGCGCGAAACCGCCCACCAAGAAGCCCAAGGCACCCAAGCCGAAGAAGGCGGCGGCCGCACCCAAGGCCAAGCCGGCAGCGAAGAAGGCAGCCGCCAAGAAGTAAGCGCGATACGGACGGACGGACAGACGCAAGCACGCACACACGCACGCAAGAAGAAGAAGATGATGATCTTGTCCTCTGCCTCTGCCCTGTTCGGTTGGTTCGTTCGTTCATCGCTTCGCGTCGCGTAGCCTCGAACGAACGTCAAAGGAGAAGGAGAAGGAGGAGGAGGGAAGACCACACTTACTTTCCACTCAACATACGCCCGTGCGCGTTTAAAGCACACCAAAACAGCCCTTCTGAGGGCTAAAAAATGATTCGAAGCCAGAGCAATAAGTTTCTTATAGCAGACGTCACACGAAATGAAATATAAATGTGCCTACACCTACCTACCTACCTACCTAACTAACTAACTAAATATATTATGTTGAAACACAGTTACTTACACAAGGGGACCGATAATAATACTTAATAATTTTATCAATTATCAACTTCACTGAACACAATACACACACACACACACACACACACACACGCACGCACACAATTGATATTTTTTATGCCTTGACTAGCAGGCAAATCAAATCAAATCAAATCAAATCAAAGCGACATACGAACGAATACGAATACGGTGGTGATGAATGATGATCATGATTCTACTGCTAAATAATAGTTAGTTATTAAATTAAATAAAATATGCAATATAAACTCGCTTTACCCAGAACATCGTTTTCTGTTGGGAAGCGAAGTGGCTGGCGGCCGGCGCGGCGCGGTAGCGCCGCGCCGGTTCGGATTTCAGGCCTGCCCGCCTGCCGCGCGCGCTGCTGCTGCTGGGGCTGGGGCCGGCGCGGCGCGGATGCCGCTCCGCACCGTTCCGTCCGGCGGGTCGTAGGCCTTATTTATTTTGACAAACAGCACACGTTAATGATGCGTTCACACAAAAATAACAATAAATAATAATAATAATAAACTACTGACCTAAACAAATAAATAAAAAATATATACTAACAACAGTTACATATGCTAATATATAGTTATTAACCGTCTTAATTTCTTGTGTCATATTATCATCTTCTATTCTACCTACACACAATCAGGATGTTGTTGTAGTCCTATACCTATGGATGTTTTGTTCGCTGTTTTTCACATAGTAGCCATCCATGCAGGCAGCGCTTGCGCGACCATTCGACTCTAGGGGCGGAGCCGCGGAGCGACGAAGCGGTGCGCGCGCGGGCATCCCCACTAAGCGAGCCTCGCTGCGATCGTATAAAATGAGGCGACCTAAGAATCGCCGATTTATTGTTCGTTACGACTCGCTAGCGCTGCACGCACCGCTAGTGTTCCAGTTATTCGTTTAACGTGAAACAAACAAACAAAACTCTCGACAATGTCTGGACGCGGCAAGGGTGGCAAAGTGAAGGGGAAGGCAAAGTCCCGTTCGAACCGCGCCGGACTCCAGTTCCCGGTCGGCCGTATACACAGGCTGCTGCGCAAGGGTAACTACGCCGAGCGCGTCGGTGCCGGCGCCCCCGTGTACCTCGCCGCCGTTATGGAGTACCTCGCCGCTGAGGTGCTCGAGTTGGCCGGCAACGCCGCGCGCGACAACAAAAAGACCAGGATCATCCCTCGCCACCTCCAGCTGGCGATCCGCAACGACGAGGAGCTGAACAAGCTACTCTCCGGCGTGACCATCGCACAGGGCGGTGTGCTGCCCAACATCCAGGCGGTGCTCTTGCCCAAGAAGACTGAGAAGAAGGCTTAAGTCACGCACTCTCGCCCGCCACGCACCTGATCCCTAGTGACACGTTGTGTTTTTGTATATCCGTAGTGTCACGACACACGACGCACACGGATTACAAATTCCTACGCTACACAAAAATCGCAAAAGGCCCTTCTAAGGGCCACAATATGATTCGTATTAATATTGAGTTTCTATTAATACATGACGTCATCCGATGATTCTAATGTCTAATCATAATTTATTCGTTAGTTAGTTAGTTAGTTAGTTAATTTAATCACTAGATGATTAAAATATATTATCTAATAGCGCTCAGGCTTGAGTACAAAAAAAAAAAAAAAAAAAATTCTCTGCCTGCCCGTCTGTCACTCAGGATAGATACATACATATGTATAAAGATATTAATTAATAAGTATGTATATACATACATACATACATACATACATACATACATACATACACGCACGCATGCATGCATGTATGCATACCCAACCTCCTCCTGCCGCCTATGCCTTATTATATTTTAGACTAACTAATAAATAGTAAAACTCTACTGTTATTATTGCATCGAGCGTTGTCAAACCTCATTATTTAAATAGGTACGTACCTATATACACAATTATAATGTTCTTCACCGATGGATGAGTGATGGAATGGATGACGATGCGATGCGACCGACGGCAGGATACGACGGGCTGGGCTCGCGTCAGGCATTTCTGTAATTATGTTTATAAATGTTATGTTAAGTTGAGTTAGGTCGTTTTAGGTTAGGTTCGATTATGTTAGGTTTGATACAGGTGTAATTTTTAAAGCAACAAAAAAAAAAGAGCCAAGAAAACATAGCAACGCTAAACAATATCCCCCTCCCCCCGTCGCCCTCACCCGCCGCTACGGCTTACGCGCGCCGGTCGCACGCTATTGGTCGAGTACGGTGATATCGTGATAGAGGGACGACGTTCGGTGCGCGCCGCATCGGCATTAACAAAAAGCGACTCGCATCGCCGGTGCGCGTCAGAACTCGTTCGACTCTCGCGTCGCTCGCATCTCTGCTATTTCTCCGTGACCGCGTAACTAGCCGCCACAACAACAACAACCATGCCGCCCAAGACAAGCGGAAAGGCCGCCAAGAAATCGGGCAAGGCCCAAAAGAACATCTCCAAGTCCGACAAGAAAAAGAAGAAGCACAAGAGGAAGGAGAGCTACGCCATCTACATCTACAAGGTGCTCAAGCAGGTCCACCCCGACACCGGTATCTCCAGCAAGGCGATGTCGATCATGAACTCGTTCGTGAACGACATATTCGAGCGCATCGCCGCCGAAGCTTCCCGCCTCGCGCACTACAACAAGAGGTCCACCATCACCAGCAGGGAGGTGCAGACCTCGGTGAGGCTGCTGCTGCCTGGCGAGCTCGCCAAGCACGCGGTCAGCGAGGGCACCAAGGCTGTCACCAAGTACACGAGCTCAAAGTAAACAACTAGCGCGCTCGCGTCCTGCAGGCGACACCCGCCGGCTCGCGCCCTCCTCTCTCATAGACCAGAAGCACATCATCAACAAAAAGGCCCTTCTGAGGGCCACAATATGATTCGTAAACATAAGTTAACGTTTCTATTTATACACGACGTCAAAAACCGACAGACTAATATTATATGTATGTACATACATACATACATACATACATACATACATACATACATGCATAGATAGTTTAAAGTAATAATCTGCATGCATGCGTATAAAGTGGAACTAATATATTATATTCAAAACGTACCTACGTTTGTTTTGTTGTTTGTTGTTTGTTGATTGGTTGGATTATCTAATTATATACATGGTACTTGAGATGAGAGATTTAAATCTTGTACTAAATTAAATTAAGAAGAAGAGGCAGGCAAATTTATACTGTATGCAAACTTGCGATAGTATCAGATTCTGGACTTATGCTACGTTTAAGTGCGTGCGTACGTACGTACATATAAATAATAATGTTGTATAGAAAACTTTTTTTTTTTTTTTTTTTTTTCTAATGTACATTTCGTCATTTACGTGTAAATATTATTATATCTCTCATTCGCATTCTGGTACCTACTTCAGTACATAAATATTACAATATTTCTTTTAAATGATATTAAATAAAAATATAATACGGCCGGCCGGCTCTCCCCCCGCCCCACCCGCGTTTCGCATCTCGCTCGCTCGCGCATCGCACGTACTACGTCACCCCACCGCGTTTGTATATATAGGGCTCTCAGTGCCCGCTAACGTTTTATTATCGTCTGTGACTCGGTTCGCACGCACGCTAGTACCTACTCTCTCGTCCGATCGCTCGCACCGATTGTTCAATTATACGACATGGCTCGTACTAAGCAGACCGCTCGTAAATCAACCGGTGGCAAAGCGCCCCGCAAACAGCTCGCAACCAAGGCGGCTCGCAAGAGCGCACCGGCCACCGGAGGTGTCAAGAAGCCGCATCGCTACAGGCCCGGAACCGTCGCCCTGCGTGAGATCCGTCGCTACCAGAAGAGCACCGAGCTATTGATTCGCAAATTGCCCTTCCAGCGTCTGGTCCGTGAGATCGCGCAAGACTTCAAGACCGACTTGCGTTTCCAGAGCTCGGCCGTTATGGCCCTCCAGGAGGCCAGCGAGGCGTACCTGGTGGGTCTCTTCGAGGACACGAACCTTTGCGCGATCCACGCCAAGCGCGTGACGATCATGCCTAAGGATATCCAGCTTGCTCGCAGGATTCGCGGTGAACGCGCCTAAACGGTGTCTTGACCCGCGCTGCCCCGCTTGCAGCACACTACACTACAACAACCCCAAAAAAAGGCCCTTCTGAGGGCCGCAATTATGATTCAATGATTTATAAAAGTTTCTCTAAACAAACGGAACGTCAAAACCCCATAGATTAATTATTAATTTATCTCATCATCATTGACAGCTAAATAGTATACTTTATTCGGTATACATATACAGAGCAGCTAGCTGGTTAGATGGTTACAAGTTAATTGATTGATTGATTGATTGATAGATACATAGACCTCTGGCTATTTATTTTTATTTATTATTCACGACTATACGATCGCGCTACTAACCACGGTTATGGTGAGCGCTACGTTACGGATGCACGGATGGAGATGCATATTATAAGTACACATATTTATTATAATCATTGACAACGTTATTTTATTGTTATACATACATATAACTTAAGCAAGTAAGGCTCAAGTCGTCCCATAATGCCGAATGAGGATTCGGTTAGGTAGTACCTAGGTATAGAGACTTAGTACGCGAAGAACGGTGTGGTGTGGTTTTTTTTTTTTTTTCATCATTCTTTAAATTTATTGATAATATTATATAAATAATTAACCTAATTCTAGTTTATTATTAATTTATTTATTTATAAGTTCAAATAATAACAACGTCATCGATAGTCCCGCTCTCGTTCGTTCTCGCTCAAAACAGGACTCCACCCCCCACCCCGCTCGCTCGGTCGGTCGGTTGGTTAGCAGCAGGGCGATAGTATAAATAGACGGCCTGCCGGCGGAGCGATTTCAACCCGACTGAGTTTCTTGTCGTTTCTTCTCAGTCGGGACTAACGTAGTCCTTCCGAAACGACGTAGCATTAAAAATCCGATTGTTTGCTTTCTCCCTTAGCGTCCAAAGACCGAGGTCGGCTCAATAGGAGCACCCTTTGGCATGCTAAGCTAAATATACCCACTTGCTGAGCAGCCCATCTGGCAGCTCGCCCTCTCTCCGGTAAGCTGTAAAGGCCGTCTGAGGCCAACAGCAACAGTCCGTCCGAAAAAAAAAAAAAAAAAAAAAAAAAAAAAAAAAAAAAGGAGCGATTTCAGAATCGTTCGCATCGCGTCGCGCGCAGTCGTAGCAGCGTTTGTTTACGTACGTTCTAATCTTAAAGAAGCTTCAGAATGACCGGTCGCGGCAAGGGAGGAAAAGGTCTGGGGAAAGGAGGCGCGAAGCGTCACAGGAAAGTGCTTCGTGACAACATCCAGGGCATCACCAAGCCCGCCATCCGTCGTCTGGCCCGCAGAGGTGGCGTGAAACGTATCTCCGGTCTGATCTACGAGGAGACCCGCGGCGTGCTGAAAGTGTTCCTAGAGAACGTGATCCGTGACGCGGTCACCTACACCGAGCACGCCAAGAGGAAGACCGTCACGGCGATGGACGTCGTGTACGCTCTGAAACGCCAGGGCCGTACCCTCTACGGTTTCGGTGGTTAAACACCGTGCTCGTTCGTCGATCGGCAACGGCACAATAAATTATCTACAACAAAAAGGCCCTTCTCAGGGCCGCAAATGCCTATCAGAACTATATGAGTTTCTTTAATACTGGACTGTCAATCTACTATATACATACATATATAAAATAAGGAAAAACATTACATACATACATACATACATACATCCATCTAACTAAATACATGCGTGCATGCATCTATACGACTTGTTCACTCTGCCTTGCACGCACACGTCACATTTGCCTAAGCTATACTTAATACCTAGTACTCGTTCGATGCCATGCCATGGCATGTTTGTTTATGTTATGTTATGTATGTATGTCCAACAGAAAGGACCGATTTACCCTCTAAACTAGGTAGGCACTTTGCCGATTTGTTAGAACCGATAATTTATCAGGTTTCTCGATCTCATTAAAAAATATATCAAAATAAGCAGCTTACACACACCTCTCTGTAAGACGAACTGGAATAGGTGCGGGTGCGATACGAATGAATGCTTGAAAAATATAATATCTCCGTGTCCGTTTCGATAGAGTACTTAGTAGGTAGTAAATAAGTATGTACATGGTAAGTACTTATGTACCTAATACACATCGATACGAAACGAAGCTAAGCTAAGCACGCGCATCCATCCATATAGGTACGTAGCGCCGCGCGCTCGGAGCCGCGTATTAAGTATATTCAATTTTCGTTTCTACACATTATTCTTGCGACGATCGGACTTGCTTGCTTGCTTGCTGATTATAATTTCATTATTAAACACTGGCTTGGCTGCTACTGTACTGTACGATAAAAAAAAAAAAAAAATCCGCCGACAGGCATCATAGCGCCGCCCGACTGCCCGTGCCTGCTTGCTCTCTACTCCAATAACTAACTCTTAAACGCAAGCCTGTCTTGTCATGTTTTGTTCGTTCGTACCCACTTAGTATATATCGCGATACTTTTGATTACTTTTTCTGTTATGTATATACGTAGCATTGGATTAAATTAAATTTAAACAACAAAAAAATGATGTTATACCTATAAACAATATAGTCTGGCATTTTTCAAAAGCCAGCAACGACGGTCTTGGAACGGCACTCAGTATTCGGCCACTAGACTAGACGGGCTGCAGCTGTTTTACGACACCGAACATAAACATACAAAATAACACTATCCAGGGGGTCTACGAGTCGTCCTATTGTGTTATTTCCATAAACGGAATCTTCACTTTCAACTGGTCGATAAATAATAACAATATTTAAGTGTTTTAATAAGTAAAAACCATTTTTAAAGTGACCCGAGGTACGCGCAGTCTATAATACCGAAAATAAACATGCTCCTCTCGCTAACAAACAAATGCAGTTTCACAAAAGCGATAATTTAACATAGACGCATTCATAAAGATTCCACTAATCGATTTTGATAGTTCAAAAACTGATATTTTTATGAGAAAATACGATTTAATCACACACTGGTAAGTGAAAAGTTGGAAGTGTTATTACGAGAAAACGTCCCGCGACACCAGAGTCTGCCTTACGGTTTAGCCGCGCTCGATATATATAGGTGGCTCCCTCTCTCCGCTTGCTCATACTACTTTGCACTGCGCCGCGCGCCGCACGTACACGTACACCTCTCGCGTCTCGCACCCGAGCGTTGATAGTTGTTATAGCTACGCCGCCGCGCCGCTCTCAGCACAGTCGTTTTTGTTGTTGTTGAAGTGAAGAAATAAAGTAATAAAGGAAAAGATGGCCGATACCGCAGTTGCCGCCGACGCACCCGCTCCAGCGACGCCCGCTAAGAAGCCGAAGGCGTCCGCCGCCGCAGCCGGCGCCAAGAAGCCGAAGGCGAAGCCGACGCACCCCAAGACCTCCGAGATGGTGAACAGCGCCATCAAGGAGCTCAAGGAGCGCAGCGGATCCTCGCTGCAGGCGATCAAGAAATACATCGCCGCCCAATACAAGGTGGACGCCGAGAAATTGGCTCCGTTCATAAGGAAATACTTGAAGAGCGCCGTCGAATCTGGCGCCCTGATCCAGACCAAGGGCAAAGGCGCTTCGGGATCGTTCAAGCTAGAATCGAAGTCGTCATCGGCTAAGAAGCCCGCCGCCGCCAAGTCGGCCCCCAAGGCTGCCGCCGCCTCCGGCTCCGCCAAGACCAAGAAGGCAGCAACCGCAGCGTCGTCCGGCAGGGCGAAGAAGGCCGCAGCCGCTGCATCCTCGTCGCCATCCAAACCGAAATCGGCAGCCGCCACCAAGGACAAGAAGGCGGCAGCCGCCAAGAAGAAGCCGGCAGCCAAGAAGCCCTCCACCCCGGCCAAGGGCAAGAGCGCAGCCGCGCCTAAGGCCAAGAAGAGCGCGAAACCGCCCACCAAGAAGCCCAAGGCACCCAAGCCGAAGAAGGCGGCGGCCGCACCCAAGGCCAAGCCGGCAGCGAAGAAGGCAGCCGCCAAGAAGTAAGCGCGATACGGACGGACGGACAGACGCAAGCACGCACACACGCACGCAAGAAGAAGAAGATGATGATCTTGTCCTCTGCCTCTGCCCTGTTCGGTTGGTTCGTTCGTTCATCGCTTCGCGTCGCGTAGCCTCGAACGAACGTCAAAGGAGAAGGAGAAGGAGGAGGAGGGAAGACCACACTTACTTTCCACTCAACATACGCCCGTGCGCGTTTAAAGCACACCAAAACAGCCCTTCTGAGGGCTAAAAAATGATTCGAAGCCAGAGCAATAAGTTTCTTATAGCAGACGTCACACGAAATGAAATATAAATGTGCCTACACCTACCTACCTACCTACCTAACTAACTAACTAAATATATTATGTTGAAACACAGTTACTTACACAAGGGGACCGATAATAATACTTAATAATTTTATCAATTATCAACTTCACTGAACACAATACACACACACACACACACACACACACACGCACGCACACAATTGATATTTTTTATGCCTTGACTAGCAGGCAAATCAAATCAAATCAAATCAAATCAAAGCGACATACGAACGAATACGAATACGGTGGTGATGAATGATGATCATGATTCTACTGCTAAATAATAGTTAGTTATTAAATTAAATAAAATATGCAATATAAACTCGCTTTACCCAGAACATCGTTTTCTGTTGGGAAGCGAAGTGGCTGGCGGCCGGCGCGGCGCGGTAGCGCCGCGCCGGTTCGGATTTCAGGCCTGCCCGCCTGCCGCGCGCGCTGCTGCTGCTGGGGCTGGGGCCGGCGCGGCGCGGATGCCGCTCCGCACCGTTCCGTCCGGCGGGTCGTAGGCCTTATTTATTTTGACAAACAGCACACGTTAATGATGCGTTCACACAAAAATAACAATAAATAATAATAATAATAAACTACTGACCTAAACAAATAAATAAAAAATATATACTAACAACAGTTACATATGCTAATATATAGTTATTAACCGTCTTAATTTCTTGTGTCATATTATCATCTTCTATTCTACCTACACACAATCAGGATGTTGTTGTAGTCCTATACCTATGGATGTTTTGTTCGCTGTTTTTCACATAGTAGCCATCCATGCAGGCAGCGCTTGCGCGACCATTCGACTCTAGGGGCGGAGCCGCGGAGCGACGAAGCGGTGCGCGCGCGGGCATCCCCACTAAGCGAGCCTCGCTGCGATCGTATAAAATGAGGCGACCTAAGAATCGCCGATTTATTGTTCGTTACGACTCGCTAGCGCTGCACGCACCGCTAGTGTTCCAGTTATTCGTTTAACGTGAAACAAACAAACAAAACTCTCGACAATGTCTGGACGCGGCAAGGGTGGCAAAGTGAAGGGGAAGGCAAAGTCCCGTTCGAACCGCGCCGGACTCCAGTTCCCGGTCGGCCGTATACACAGGCTGCTGCGCAAGGGTAACTACGCCGAGCGCGTCGGTGCCGGCGCCCCCGTGTACCTCGCCGCCGTTATGGAGTACCTCGCCGCTGAGGTGCTCGAGTTGGCCGGCAACGCCGCGCGCGACAACAAAAAGACCAGGATCATCCCTCGCCACCTCCAGCTGGCGATCCGCAACGACGAGGAGCTGAACAAGCTACTCTCCGGCGTGACCATCGCACAGGGCGGTGTGCTGCCCAACATCCAGGCGGTGCTCTTGCCCAAGAAGACTGAGAAGAAGGCTTAAGTCACGCACTCTCGCCCGCCACGCACCTGATCCCTAGTGACACGTTGTGTTTTTGTATATCCGTAGTGTCACGACACACGACGCACACGGATTACAAATTCCTACGCTACACAAAAATCGCAAAAGGCCCTTCTAAGGGCCACAATATGATTCGTATTAATATTGAGTTTCTATTAATACATGACGTCATCCGATGATTCTAATGTCTAATCATAATTTATTCGTTAGTTAGTTAGTTAGTTAGTTAATTTAATCACTAGATGATTAAAATATATTATCTAATAGCGCTCAGGCTTGAGTACAAAAAAAAAAAAAAAAAAAATTCTCTGCCTGCCCGTCTGTCACTCAGGATAGATACATACATATGTATAAAGATATTAATTAATAAGTATGTATATACATACATACATACATACATACATACATACATACATACACGCACGCATGCATGCATGTATGCATACCCAACCTCCTCCTGCCGCCTATGCCTTATTATATTTTAGACTAACTAATAAATAGTAAAACTCTACTGTTATTATTGCATCGAGCGTTGTCAAACCTCATTATTTAAATAGGTACGTACCTATATACACAATTATAATGTTCTTCACCGATGGATGAGTGATGGAATGGATGACGATGCGATGCGACCGACGGCAGGATACGACGGGCTGGGCTCGCGTCAGGCATTTCTGTAATTATGTTTATAAATGTTATGTTAAGTTGAGTTAGGTCGTTTTAGGTTAGGTTCGATTATGTTAGGTTTGATACAGGTGTAATTTTTAAAGCAACAAAAAAAAAAGAGCCAAGAAAACATAGCAACGCTAAACAATATCCCCCTCCCCCCGTCGCCCTCACCCGCCGCTACGGCTTACGCGCGCCGGTCGCACGCTATTGGTCGAGTACGGTGATATCGTGATAGAGGGACGACGTTCGGTGCGCGCCGCATCGGCATTAACAAAAAGCGACTCGCATCGCCGGTGCGCGTCAGAACTCGTTCGACTCTCGCGTCGCTCGCATCTCTGCTATTTCTCCGTGACCGCGTAACTAGCCGCCACAACAACAACAACCATGCCGCCCAAGACAAGCGGAAAGGCCGCCAAGAAATCGGGCAAGGCCCAAAAGAACATCTCCAAGTCCGACAAGAAAAAGAAGAAGCACAAGAGGAAGGAGAGCTACGCCATCTACATCTACAAGGTGCTCAAGCAGGTCCACCCCGACACCGGTATCTCCAGCAAGGCGATGTCGATCATGAACTCGTTCGTGAACGACATATTCGAGCGCATCGCCGCCGAAGCTTCCCGCCTCGCGCACTACAACAAGAGGTCCACCATCACCAGCAGGGAGGTGCAGACCTCGGTGAGGCTGCTGCTGCCTGGCGAGCTCGCCAAGCACGCGGTCAGCGAGGGCACCAAGGCTGTCACCAAGTACACGAGCTCAAAGTAAACAACTAGCGCGCTCGCGTCCTGCAGGCGACACCCGCCGGCTCGCGCCCTCCTCTCTCATAGACCAGAAGCACATCATCAACAAAAAGGCCCTTCTGAGGGCCACAATATGATTCGTAAACATAAGTTAACGTTTCTATTTATACACGACGTCAAAAACCGACAGACTAATATTATATGTATGTACATACATACATACATACATACATACATACATACATACATGCATAGATAGTTTAAAGTAATAATCTGCATGCATGCGTATAAAGTGGAACTAATATATTATATTCAAAACGTACCTACGTTTGTTTTGTTGTTTGTTGTTTGTTGATTGGTTGGATTATCTAATTATATACATGGTACTTGAGATGAGAGATTTAAATCTTGTACTAAATTAAATTAAGAAGAAGAGGCAGGCAAATTTATACTGTATGCAAACTTGCGATAGTATCAGATTCTGGACTTATGCTACGTTTAAGTGCGTGCGTACGTACGTACATATAAATAATAATGTTGTATAGAAAACTTTTTTTTTTTTTTTTTTTTTTCTAATGTACATTTCGTCATTTACGTGTAAATATTATTATATCTCTCATTCGCATTCTGGTACCTACTTCAGTACATAAATATTACAATATTTCTTTTAAATGATATTAAATAAAAATATAATACGGCCGGCCGGCTCTCCCCCCGCCCCACCCGCGTTTCGCATCTCGCTCGCTCGCGCATCGCACGTACTACGTCACCCCACCGCGTTTGTATATATAGGGCTCTCAGTGCCCGCTAACGTTTTATTATCGTCTGTGACTCGGTTCGCACGCACGCTAGTACCTACTCTCTCGTCCGATCGCTCGCACCGATTGTTCAATTATACGACATGGCTCGTACTAAGCAGACCGCTCGTAAATCAACCGGTGGCAAAGCGCCCCGCAAACAGCTCGCAACCAAGGCGGCTCGCAAGAGCGCACCGGCCACCGGAGGTGTCAAGAAGCCGCATCGCTACAGGCCCGGAACCGTCGCCCTGCGTGAGATCCGTCGCTACCAGAAGAGCACCGAGCTATTGATTCGCAAATTGCCCTTCCAGCGTCTGGTCCGTGAGATCGCGCAAGACTTCAAGACCGACTTGCGTTTCCAGAGCTCGGCCGTTATGGCCCTCCAGGAGGCCAGCGAGGCGTACCTGGTGGGTCTCTTCGAGGACACGAACCTTTGCGCGATCCACGCCAAGCGCGTGACGATCATGCCTAAGGATATCCAGCTTGCTCGCAGGATTCGCGGTGAACGCGCCTAAACGGTGTCTTGACCCGCGCTGCCCCGCTTGCAGCACACTACACTACAACAACCCCAAAAAAAGGCCCTTCTGAGGGCCGCAATTATGATTCAATGATTTATAAAAGTTTCTCTAAACAAACGGAACGTCAAAACCCCATAGATTAATTATTAATTTATCTCATCATCATTGACAGCTAAATAGTATACTTTATTCGGTATACATATACAGAGCAGCTAGCTGGTTAGATGGTTACAAGTTAATTGATTGATTGATTGATTGATAGATACATAGACCTCTGGCTATTTATTTTTATTTATTATTCACGACTATACGATCGCGCTACTAACCACGGTTATGGTGAGCGCTACGTTACGGATGCACGGATGGAGATGCATATTATAAGTACACATATTTATTATAATCATTGACAACGTTATTTTATTGTTATACATACATATAACTTAAGCAAGTAAGGCTCAAGTCGTCCCATAATGCCGAATGAGGATTCGGTTAGGTAGTACCTAGGTATAGAGACTTAGTACGCGAAGAACGGTGTGGTGTGGTTTTTTTTTTTTTTTCATCATTCTTTAAATTTATTGATAATATTATATAAATAATTAACCTAATTCTAGTTTATTATTAATTTATTTATTTATAAGTTCAAATAATAACAACGTCATCGATAGTCCCGCTCTCGTTCGTTCTCGCTCAAAACAGGACTCCACCCCCCACCCCGCTCGCTCGGTCGGTCGGTTGGTTAGCAGCAGGGCGATAGTATAAATAGACGGCCTGCCGGCGGAGCGATTTCAGAATCGTTCGCATCGCGTCGCGCGCAGTCGTAGCAGCGTTTGTTTACGTACGTTCTAATCTTAAAGAAGCTTCAGAATGACCGGTCGCGGCAAGGGAGGAAAAGGTCTGGGGAAAGGAGGCGCGAAGCGTCACAGGAAAGTGCTTCGTGACAACATCCAGGGCATCACCAAGCCCGCCATCCGTCGTCTGGCCCGCAGAGGTGGCGTGAAACGTATCTCCGGTCTGATCTACGAGGAGACCCGCGGCGTGCTGAAAGTGTTCCTAGAGAACGTGATCCGTGACGCGGTCACCTACACCGAGCACGCCAAGAGGAAGACCGTCACGGCGATGGACGTCGTGTACGCTCTGAAACGCCAGGGCCGTACCCTCTACGGTTTCGGTGGTTAAACACCGTGCTCGTTCGTCGATCGGCAACGGCACAATAAATTATCTACAACAAAAAGGCCCTTCTCAGGGCCGCAAATGCCTATCAGAACTATATGAGTTTCTTTAATACTGGACTGTCAATCTACTATATACATACATATATAAAATAAGGAAAAACATTACATACATACATACATACATACATCCATCTAACTAAATACATGCGTGCATGCATCTATACGACTTGTTCACTCTGCCTTGCACGCACACGTCACATTTGCCTAAGCTATACTTAATACCTAGTACTCGTTCGATGCCATGCCATGGCATGTTTGTTTATGTTATGTTATGTATGTATGTCCAACAGAAAGGACCGATTTACCCTCTAAACTAGGTAGGCACTTTGCCGATTTGTTAGAACCGATAATTTATCAGGTTTCTCGATCTCATTAAAAAATATATCAAAATAAGCAGCTTACACACACCTCTCTGTAAGACGAACTGGAATAGGTGCGGGTGCGATACGAATGAATGCTTGAAAAATATAATATCTCCGTGTCCGTTTCGATAGAGTACTTAGTAGGTAGTAAATAAGTATGTACATGGTAAGTACTTATGTACCTAATACACATCGATACGAAACGAAGCTAAGCTAAGCACGCGCATCCATCCATATAGGTACGTAGCGCCGCGCGCTCGGAGCCGCGTATTAAGTATATTCAATTTTCGTTTCTACACATTATTCTTGCGACGATCGGACTTGCTTGCTTGCTTGCTGATTATAATTTCATTATTAAACACTGGCTTGGCTGCTACTGTACTGTACGATAAAAAAAAAAAAAAAATCCGCCGACAGGCATCATAGCGCCGCCCGACTGCCCGTGCCTGCTTGCTCTCTACTCCAATAACTAACTCTTAAACGCAAGCCTGTCTTGTCATGTTTTGTTCGTTCGTACCCACTTAGTATATATCGCGATACTTTTGATTACTTTTTCTGTTATGTATATACGTAGCATTGGATTAAATTAAATTTAAACAACAAAAAAATGATGTTATACCTATAAACAATATAGTCTGGCATTTTTCAAAAGCCAGCAACGACGGTCTTGGAACGGCACTCAGTATTCGGCCACTAGACTAGACGGGCTGCAGCTGTTTTACGACACCGAACATAAACATACAAAATAACACTATCCAGGGGGTCTACGAGTCGTCCTATTGTGTTATTTCCATAAACGGAATCTTCACTTTCAACTGGTCGATAAATAATAACAATATTTAAGTGTTTTAATAAGTAAAAACCATTTTTAAAGTGACCCGAGGTACGCGCAGTCTATAATACCGAAAATAAACATGCTCCTCTCGCTAACAAACAAATGCAGTTTCACAAAAGCGATAATTTAACATAGACGCATTCATAAAGATTCCACTAATCGATTTTGATAGTTCAAAAACTGATATTTTTATGAGAAAATACGATTTAATCACACACTGGTAAGTGAAAAGTTGGAAGTGTTATTACGAGAAAACGTCCCGCGACACCAGAGTCTGCCTTACGGTTTAGCCGCGCTCGATATATATAGGTGGCTCCCTCTCTCCGCTTGCTCATACTACTTTGCACTGCGCCGCGCGCCGCACGTACACGTACACCTCTCGCGTCTCGCACCCGAGCGTTGATAGTTGTTATAGCTACGCCGCCGCGCCGCTCTCAGCACAGTCGTTTTTGTTGTTGTTGAAGTGAAGAAATAAAGTAATAAAGGAAAAGATGGCCGATACCGCAGTTGCCGCCGACGCACCCGCTCCAGCGACGCCCGCTAAGAAGCCGAAGGCGTCCGCCGCCGCAGCCGGCGCCAAGAAGCCGAAGGCGAAGCCGACGCACCCCAAGACCTCCGAGATGGTGAACAGCGCCATCAAGGAGCTCAAGGAGCGCAGCGGATCCTCGCTGCAGGCGATCAAGAAATACATCGCCGCCCAATACAAGGTGGACGCCGAGAAATTGGCTCCGTTCATAAGGAAATACTTGAAGAGCGCCGTCGAATCTGGCGCCCTGATCCAGACCAAGGGCAAAGGCGCTTCGGGATCGTTCAAGCTAGAATCGAAGTCGTCATCGGCTAAGAAGCCCGCCGCCGCCAAGTCGGCCCCCAAGGCTGCCGCCGCCTCCGGCTCCGCCAAGACCAAGAAGGCAGCAACCGCAGCGTCGTCCGGCAGGGCGAAGAAGGCCGCAGCCGCTGCATCCTCGTCGCCATCCAAACCGAAATCGGCAGCCGCCACCAAGGACAAGAAGGCGGCAGCCGCCAAGAAGAAGCCGGCAGCCAAGAAGCCCTCCACCCCGGCCAAGGGCAAGAGCGCAGCCGCGCCTAAGGCCAAGAAGAGCGCGAAACCGCCCACCAAGAAGCCCAAGGCACCCAAGCCGAAGAAGGCGGCGGCCGCACCCAAGGCCAAGCCGGCAGCGAAGAAGGCAGCCGCCAAGAAGTAAGCGCGATACGGACGGACGGACAGACGCAAGCACGCACACACGCACGCAAGAAGAAGAAGATGATGATCTTGTCCTCTGCCTCTGCCCTGTTCGGTTGGTTCGTTCGTTCATCGCTTCGCGTCGCGTAGCCTCGAACGAACGTCAAAGGAGAAGGAGAAGGAGGAGGAGGGAAGACCACACTTACTTTCCACTCAACATACGCCCGTGCGCGTTTAAAGCACACCAAAACAGCCCTTCTGAGGGCTAAAAAATGATTCGAAGCCAGAGCAATAAGTTTCTTATAGCAGACGTCACACGAAATGAAATATAAATGTGCCTACACCTACCTACCTACCTACCTAACTAACTAACTAAATATATTATGTTGAAACACAGTTACTTACACAAGGGGACCGATAATAATACTTAATAATTTTATCAATTATCAACTTCACTGAACACAATACACACACACACACACACACACACACACGCACGCACACAATTGATATTTTTTATGCCTTGACTAGCAGGCAAATCAAATCAAATCAAATCAAATCAAAGCGACATACGAACGAATACGAATACGGTGGTGATGAATGATGATCATGATTCTACTGCTAAATAATAGTTAGTTATTAAATTAAATAAAATATGCAATATAAACTCGCTTTACCCAGAACATCGTTTTCTGTTGGGAAGCGAAGTGGCTGGCGGCCGGCGCGGCGCGGTAGCGCCGCGCCGGTTCGGATTTCAGGCCTGCCCGCCTGCCGCGCGCGCTGCTGCTGCTGGGGCTGGGGCCGGCGCGGCGCGGATGCCGCTCCGCACCGTTCCGTCCGGCGGGTCGTAGGCCTTATTTATTTTGACAAACAGCACACGTTAATGATGCGTTCACACAAAAATAACAATAAATAATAATAATAATAAACTACTGACCTAAACAAATAAATAAAAAATATATACTAACAACAGTTACATATGCTAATATATAGTTATTAACCGTCTTAATTTCTTGTGTCATATTATCATCTTCTATTCTACCTACACACAATCAGGATGTTGTTGTAGTCCTATACCTATGGATGTTTTGTTCGCTGTTTTTCACATAGTAGCCATCCATGCAGGCAGCGCTTGCGCGACCATTCGACTCTAGGGGCGGAGCCGCGGAGCGACGAAGCGGTGCGCGCGCGGGCATCCCCACTAAGCGAGCCTCGCTGCGATCGTATAAAATGAGGCGACCTAAGAATCGCCGATTTATTGTTCGTTACGACTCGCTAGCGCTGCACGCACCGCTAGTGTTCCAGTTATTCGTTTAACGTGAAACAAACAAACAAAACTCTCGACAATGTCTGGACGCGGCAAGGGTGGCAAAGTGAAGGGGAAGGCAAAGTCCCGTTCGAACCGCGCCGGACTCCAGTTCCCGGTCGGCCGTATACACAGGCTGCTGCGCAAGGGTAACTACGCCGAGCGCGTCGGTGCCGGCGCCCCCGTGTACCTCGCCGCCGTTATGGAGTACCTCGCCGCTGAGGTGCTCGAGTTGGCCGGCAACGCCGCGCGCGACAACAAAAAGACCAGGATCATCCCTCGCCACCTCCAGCTGGCGATCCGCAACGACGAGGAGCTGAACAAGCTACTCTCCGGCGTGACCATCGCACAGGGCGGTGTGCTGCCCAACATCCAGGCGGTGCTCTTGCCCAAGAAGACTGAGAAGAAGGCTTAAGTCACGCACTCTCGCCCGCCACGCACCTGATCCCTAGTGACACGTTGTGTTTTTGTATATCCGTAGTGTCACGACACACGACGCACACGGATTACAAATTCCTACGCTACACAAAAATCGCAAAAGGCCCTTCTAAGGGCCACAATATGATTCGTATTAATATTGAGTTTCTATTAATACATGACGTCATCCGATGATTCTAATGTCTAATCATAATTTATTCGTTAGTTAGTTAGTTAGTTAGTTAATTTAATCACTAGATGATTAAAATATATTATCTAATAGCGCTCAGGCTTGAGTACAAAAAAAAAAAAAAAAAAAATTCTCTGCCTGCCCGTCTGTCACTCAGGATAGATACATACATATGTATAAAGATATTAATTAATAAGTATGTATATACATACATACATACATACATACATACATACATACATACACGCACGCATGCATGCATGTATGCA
This sequence comes from Choristoneura rosaceana, assembly GCA_037349165.1. Lineage (NCBI taxonomy): Eukaryota > Metazoa > Arthropoda > Insecta > Lepidoptera > Tortricidae > Choristoneura > Choristoneura rosaceana. The sequence continues at coordinate 5,996,634 of JAZBNJ010000029.1, read as the reverse complement.
TACCCAACCTCCTCCTGCCGCCTATGCCTTATTATATTTTAGACTAACTAATAAATAGTAAAACTCTACTGTTATTATTGCATCGAGCGTTGTCAAACCTCATTATTTAAATAGGTACGTACCTATATACACAATTATAATGTTCTTCACCGATGGATGAGTGATGGAATGGATGACGATGCGATGCGACCGACGGCAGGATACGACGGGCTGGGCTCGCGTCAGGCATTTCTGTAATTATGTTTATAAATGTTATGTTAAGTTGAGTTAGGTCGTTTTAGGTTAGGTTCGATTATGTTAGGTTTGATACAGGTGTAATTTTTAAAGCAACAAAAAAAAAAGAGCCAAGAAAACATAGCAACGCTAAACAATATCCCCCTCCCCCCGTCGCCCTCACCCGCCGCTACGGCTTACGCGCGCCGGTCGCACGCTATTGGTCGAGTACGGTGATATCGTGATAGAGGGACGACGTTCGGTGCGCGCCGCATCGGCATTAACAAAAAGCGACTCGCATCGCCGGTGCGCGTCAGAACTCGTTCGACTCTCGCGTCGCTCGCATCTCTGCTATTTCTCCGTGACCGCGTAACTAGCCGCCACAACAACAACAACCATGCCGCCCAAGACAAGCGGAAAGGCCGCCAAGAAATCGGGCAAGGCCCAAAAGAACATCTCCAAGTCCGACAAGAAAAAGAAGAAGCACAAGAGGAAGGAGAGCTACGCCATCTACATCTACAAGGTGCTCAAGCAGGTCCACCCCGACACCGGTATCTCCAGCAAGGCGATGTCGATCATGAACTCGTTCGTGAACGACATATTCGAGCGCATCGCCGCCGAAGCTTCCCGCCTCGCGCACTACAACAAGAGGTCCACCATCACCAGCAGGGAGGTGCAGACCTCGGTGAGGCTGCTGCTGCCTGGCGAGCTCGCCAAGCACGCGGTCAGCGAGGGCACCAAGGCTGTCACCAAGTACACGAGCTCAAAGTAAACAACTAGCGCGCTCGCGTCCTGCAGGCGACACCCGCCGGCTCGCGCCCTCCTCTCTCATAGACCAGAAGCACATCATCAACAAAAAGGCCCTTCTGAGGGCCACAATATGATTCGTAAACATAAGTTAACGTTTCTATTTATACACGACGTCAAAAACCGACAGACTAATATTATATGTATGTACATACATACATACATACATACATACATACATACATACATGCATAGATAGTTTAAAGTAATAATCTGCATGCATGCGTATAAAGTGGAACTAATATATTATATTCAAAACGTACCTACGTTTGTTTTGTTGTTTGTTGTTTGTTGATTGGTTGGATTATCTAATTATATACATGGTACTTGAGATGAGAGATTTAAATCTTGTACTAAATTAAATTAAGAAGAAGAGGCAGGCAAATTTATACTGTATGCAAACTTGCGATAGTATCAGATTCTGGACTTATGCTACGTTTAAGTGCGTGCGTACGTACGTACATATAAATAATAATGTTGTATAGAAAACTTTTTTTTTTTTTTTTTTTTTTCTAATGTACATTTCGTCATTTACGTGTAAATATTATTATATCTCTCATTCGCATTCTGGTACCTACTTCAGTACATAAATATTACAATATTTCTTTTAAATGATATTAAATAAAAATATAATACGGCCGGCCGGCTCTCCCCCCGCCCCACCCGCGTTTCGCATCTCGCTCGCTCGCGCATCGCACGTACTACGTCACCCCACCGCGTTTGTATATATAGGGCTCTCAGTGCCCGCTAACGTTTTATTATCGTCTGTGACTCGGTTCGCACGCACGCTAGTACCTACTCTCTCGTCCGATCGCTCGCACCGATTGTTCAATTATACGACATGGCTCGTACTAAGCAGACCGCTCGTAAATCAACCGGTGGCAAAGCGCCCCGCAAACAGCTCGCAACCAAGGCGGCTCGCAAGAGCGCACCGGCCACCGGAGGTGTCAAGAAGCCGCATCGCTACAGGCCCGGAACCGTCGCCCTGCGTGAGATCCGTCGCTACCAGAAGAGCACCGAGCTATTGATTCGCAAATTGCCCTTCCAGCGTCTGGTCCGTGAGATCGCGCAAGACTTCAAGACCGACTTGCGTTTCCAGAGCTCGGCCGTTATGGCCCTCCAGGAGGCCAGCGAGGCGTACCTGGTGGGTCTCTTCGAGGACACGAACCTTTGCGCGATCCACGCCAAGCGCGTGACGATCATGCCTAAGGATATCCAGCTTGCTCGCAGGATTCGCGGTGAACGCGCCTAAACGGTGTCTTGACCCGCGCTGCCCCGCTTGCAGCACACTACACTACAACAACCCCAAAAAAAGGCCCTTCTGAGGGCCGCAATTATGATTCAATGATTTATAAAAGTTTCTCTAAACAAACGGAACGTCAAAACCCCATAGATTAATTATTAATTTATCTCATCATCATTGACAGCTAAATAGTATACTTTATTCGGTATACATATACAGAGCAGCTAGCTGGTTAGATGGTTACAAGTTAATTGATTGATTGATTGATTGATAGATACATAGACCTCTGGCTATTTATTTTTATTTATTATTCACGACTATACGATCGCGCTACTAACCACGGTTATGGTGAGCGCTACGTTACGGATGCACGGATGGAGATGCATATTATAAGTACACATATTTATTATAATCATTGACAACGTTATTTTATTGTTATACATACATATAACTTAAGCAAGTAAGGCTCAAGTCGTCCCATAATGCCGAATGAGGATTCGGTTAGGTAGTACCTAGGTATAGAGACTTAGTACGCGAAGAACGGTGTGGTGTGGTTTTTTTTTTTTTTTCATCATTCTTTAAATTTATTGATAATATTATATAAATAATTAACCTAATTCTAGTTTATTATTAATTTATTTATTTATAAGTTCAAATAATAACAACGTCATCGATAGTCCCGCTCTCGTTCGTTCTCGCTCAAAACAGGACTCCACCCCCCACCCCGCTCGCTCGGTCGGTCGGTTGGTTAGCAGCAGGGCGATAGTATAAATAGACGGCCTGCCGGCGGAGCGATTTCAGAATCGTTCGCATCGCGTCGCGCGCAGTCGTAGCAGCGTTTGTTTACGTACGTTCTAATCTTAAAGAAGCTTCAGAATGACCGGTCGCGGCAAGGGAGGAAAAGGTCTGGGGAAAGGAGGCGCGAAGCGTCACAGGAAAGTGCTTCGTGACAACATCCAGGGCATCACCAAGCCCGCCATCCGTCGTCTGGCCCGCAGAGGTGGCGTGAAACGTATCTCCGGTCTGATCTACGAGGAGACCCGCGGCGTGCTGAAAGTGTTCCTAGAGAACGTGATCCGTGACGCGGTCACCTACACCGAGCACGCCAAGAGGAAGACCGTCACGGCGATGGACGTCGTGTACGCTCTGAAACGCCAGGGCCGTACCCTCTACGGTTTCGGTGGTTAAACACCGTGCTCGTTCGTCGATCGGCAACGGCACAATAAATTATCTACAACAAAAAGGCCCTTCTCAGGGCCGCAAATGCCTATCAGAACTATATGAGTTTCTTTAATACTGGACTGTCAATCTACTATATACATACATATATAAAATAAGGAAAAACATTACATACATACATACATACATACATCCATCTAACTAAATACATGCGTGCATGCATCTATACGACTTGTTCACTCTGCCTTGCACGCACACGTCACATTTGCCTAAGCTATACTTAATACCTAGTACTCGTTCGATGCCATGCCATGGCATGTTTGTTTATGTTATGTTATGTATGTATGTCCAACAGAAAGGACCGATTTACCCTCTAAACTAGGTAGGCACTTTGCCGATTTGTTAGAACCGATAATTTATCAGGTTTCTCGATCTCATTAAAAAATATATCAAAATAAGCAGCTTACACACACCTCTCTGTAAGACGAACTGGAATAGGTGCGGGTGCGATACGAATGAATGCTTGAAAAATATAATATCTCCGTGTCCGTTTCGATAGAGTACTTAGTAGGTAGTAAATAAGTATGTACATGGTAAGTACTTATGTACCTAATACACATCGATACGAAACGAAGCTAAGCTAAGCACGCGCATCCATCCATATAGGTACGTAGCGCCGCGCGCTCGGAGCCGCGTATTAAGTATATTCAATTTTCGTTTCTACACATTATTCTTGCGACGATCGGACTTGCTTGCTTGCTTGCTGATTATAATTTCATTATTAAACACTGGCTTGGCTGCTACTGTACTGTACGATAAAAAAAAAAAAAAAATCCGCCGACAGGCATCATAGCGCCGCCCGACTGCCCGTGCCTGCTTGCTCTCTACTCCAATAACTAACTCTTAAACGCAAGCCTGTCTTGTCATGTTTTGTTCGTTCGTACCCACTTAGTATATATCGCGATACTTTTGATTACTTTTTCTGTTATGTATATACGTAGCATTGGATTAAATTAAATTTAAACAACAAAAAAATGATGTTATACCTATAAACAATATAGTCTGGCATTTTTCAAAAGCCAGCAACGACGGTCTTGGAACGGCACTCAGTATTCGGCCACTAGACTAGACGGGCTGCAGCTGTTTTACGACACCGAACATAAACATACAAAATAACACTATCCAGGGGGTCTACGAGTCGTCCTATTGTGTTATTTCCATAAACGGAATCTTCACTTTCAACTGGTCGATAAATAATAACAATATTTAAGTGTTTTAATAAGTAAAAACCATTTTTAAAGTGACCCGAGGTACGCGCAGTCTATAATACCGAAAATAAACATGCTCCTCTCGCTAACAAACAAATGCAGTTTCACAAAAGCGATAATTTAACATAGACGCATTCATAAAGATTCCACTAATCGATTTTGATAGTTCAAAAACTGATATTTTTATGAGAAAATACGATTTAATCACACACTGGTAAGTGAAAAGTTGGAAGTGTTATTACGAGAAAACGTCCCGCGACACCAGAGTCTGCCTTACGGTTTAGCCGCGCTCGATATATATAGGTGGCTCCCTCTCTCCGCTTGCTCATACTACTTTGCACTGCGCCGCGCGCCGCACGTACACGTACACCTCTCGCGTCTCGCACCCGAGCGTTGATAGTTGTTATAGCTACGCCGCCGCGCCGCTCTCAGCACAGTCGTTTTTGTTGTTGTTGAAGTGAAGAAATAAAGTAATAAAGGAAAAGATGGCCGATACCGCAGTTGCCGCCGACGCACCCGCTCCAGCGACGCCCGCTAAGAAGCCGAAGGCGTCCGCCGCCGCAGCCGGCGCCAAGAAGCCGAAGGCGAAGCCGACGCACCCCAAGACCTCCGAGATGGTGAACAGCGCCATCAAGGAGCTCAAGGAGCGCAGCGGATCCTCGCTGCAGGCGATCAAGAAATACATCGCCGCCCAATACAAGGTGGACGCCGAGAAATTGGCTCCGTTCATAAGGAAATACTTGAAGAGCGCCGTCGAATCTGGCGCCCTGATCCAGACCAAGGGCAAAGGCGCTTCGGGATCGTTCAAGCTAGAATCGAAGTCGTCATCGGCTAAGAAGCCCGCCGCCGCCAAGTCGGCCCCCAAGGCTGCCGCCGCCTCCGGCTCCGCCAAGACCAAGAAGGCAGCAACCGCAGCGTCGTCCGGCAGGGCGAAGAAGGCCGCAGCCGCTGCATCCTCGTCGCCATCCAAACCGAAATCGGCAGCCGCCACCAAGGACAAGAAGGCGGCAGCCGCCAAGAAGAAGCCGGCAGCCAAGAAGCCCTCCACCCCGGCCAAGGGCAAGAGCGCAGCCGCGCCTAAGGCCAAGAAGAGCGCGAAACCGCCCACCAAGAAGCCCAAGGCACCCAAGCCGAAGAAGGCGGCGGCCGCACCCAAGGCCAAGCCGGCAGCGAAGAAGGCAGCCGCCAAGAAGTAAGCGCGATACGGACGGACGGACAGACGCAAGCACGCACACACGCACGCAAGAAGAAGAAGATGATGATCTTGTCCTCTGCCTCTGCCCTGTTCGGTTGGTTCGTTCGTTCATCGCTTCGCGTCGCGTAGCCTCGAACGAACGTCAAAGGAGAAGGAGAAGGAGGAGGAGGGAAGACCACACTTACTTTCCACTCAACATACGCCCGTGCGCGTTTAAAGCACACCAAAACAGCCCTTCTGAGGGCTAAAAAATGATTCGAAGCCAGAGCAATAAGTTTCTTATAGCAGACGTCACACGAAATGAAATATAAATGTGCCTACACCTACCTACCTACCTACCTAACTAACTAACTAAATATATTATGTTGAAACACAGTTACTTACACAAGGGGACCGATAATAATACTTAATAATTTTATCAATTATCAACTTCACTGAACACAATACACACACACACACACACACACACACACGCACGCACACAATTGATATTTTTTATGCCTTGACTAGCAGGCAAATCAAATCAAATCAAATCAAATCAAAGCGACATACGAACGAATACGAATACGGTGGTGATGAATGATGATCATGATTCTACTGCTAAATAATAGTTAGTTATTAAATTAAATAAAATATGCAATATAAACTCGCTTTACCCAGAACATCGTTTTCTGTTGGGAAGCGAAGTGGCTGGCGGCCGGCGCGGCGCGGTAGCGCCGCGCCGGTTCGGATTTCAGGCCTGCCCGCCTGCCGCGCGCGCTGCTGCTGCTGGGGCTGGGGCCGGCGCGGCGCGGATGCCGCTCCGCACCGTTCCGTCCGGCGGGTCGTAGGCCTTATTTATTTTGACAAACAGCACACGTTAATGATGCGTTCACACAAAAATAACAATAAATAATAATAATAATAAACTACTGACCTAAACAAATAAATAAAAAATATATACTAACAACAGTTACATATGCTAATATATAGTTATTAACCGTCTTAATTTCTTGTGTCATATTATCATCTTCTATTCTACCTACACACAATCAGGATGTTGTTGTAGTCCTATACCTATGGATGTTTTGTTCGCTGTTTTTCACATAGTAGCCATCCATGCAGGCAGCGCTTGCGCGACCATTCGACTCTAGGGGCGGAGCCGCGGAGCGACGAAGCGGTGCGCGCGCGGGCATCCCCACTAAGCGAGCCTCGCTGCGATCGTATAAAATGAGGCGACCTAAGAATCGCCGATTTATTGTTCGTTACGACTCGCTAGCGCTGCACGCACCGCTAGTGTTCCAGTTATTCGTTTAACGTGAAACAAACAAACAAAACTCTCGACAATGTCTGGACGCGGCAAGGGTGGCAAAGTGAAGGGGAAGGCAAAGTCCCGTTCGAACCGCGCCGGACTCCAGTTCCCGGTCGGCCGTATACACAGGCTGCTGCGCAAGGGTAACTACGCCGAGCGCGTCGGTGCCGGCGCCCCCGTGTACCTCGCCGCCGTTATGGAGTACCTCGCCGCTGAGGTGCTCGAGTTGGCCGGCAACGCCGCGCGCGACAACAAAAAGACCAGGATCATCCCTCGCCACCTCCAGCTGGCGATCCGCAACGACGAGGAGCTGAACAAGCTACTCTCCGGCGTGACCATCGCACAGGGCGGTGTGCTGCCCAACATCCAGGCGGTGCTCTTGCCCAAGAAGACTGAGAAGAAGGCTTAAGTCACGCACTCTCGCCCGCCACGCACCTGATCCCTAGTGACACGTTGTGTTTTTGTATATCCGTAGTGTCACGACACACGACGCACACGGATTACAAATTCCTACGCTACACAAAAATCGCAAAAGGCCCTTCTAAGGGCCACAATATGATTCGTATTAATATTGAGTTTCTATTAATACATGACGTCATCCGATGATTCTAATGTCTAATCATAATTTATTCGTTAGTTAGTTAGTTAGTTAGTTAATTTAATCACTAGATGATTAAAATATATTATCTAATAGCGCTCAGGCTTGAGTACAAAAAAAAAAAAAAAAAAAATTCTCTGCCTGCCCGTCTGTCACTCAGGATAGATACATACATATGTATAAAGATATTAATTAATAAGTATGTATATACATACATACATACATACATACATACATACATACATACACGCACGCATGCATGCATGTATGCATACCCAACCTCCTCCTGCCGCCTATGCCTTATTATATTTTAGACTAACTAATAAATAGTAAAACTCTACTGTTATTATTGCATCGAGCGTTGTCAAACCTCATTATTTAAATAGGTACGTACCTATATACACAATTATAATGTTCTTCACCGATGGATGAGTGATGGAATGGATGACGATGCGATGCGACCGACGGCAGGATACGACGGGCTGGGCTCGCGTCAGGCATTTCTGTAATTATGTTTATAAATGTTATGTTAAGTTGAGTTAGGTCGTTTTAGGTTAGGTTCGATTATGTTAGGTTTGATACAGGTGTAATTTTTAAAGCAACAAAAAAAAAAGAGCCAAGAAAACATAGCAACGCTAAACAATATCCCCCTCCCCCCGTCGCCCTCACCCGCCGCTACGGCTTACGCGCGCCGGTCGCACGCTATTGGTCGAGTACGGTGATATCGTGATAGAGGGACGACGTTCGGTGCGCGCCGCATCGGCATTAACAAAAAGCGACTCGCATCGCCGGTGCGCGTCAGAACTCGTTCGACTCTCGCGTCGCTCGCATCTCTGCTATTTCTCCGTGACCGCGTAACTAGCCGCCACAACAACAACAACCATGCCGCCCAAGACAAGCGGAAAGGCCGCCAAGAAATCGGGCAAGGCCCAAAAGAACATCTCCAAGTCCGACAAGAAAAAGAAGAAGCACAAGAGGAAGGAGAGCTACGCCATCTACATCTACAAGGTGCTCAAGCAGGTCCACCCCGACACCGGTATCTCCAGCAAGGCGATGTCGATCATGAACTCGTTCGTGAACGACATATTCGAGCGCATCGCCGCCGAAGCTTCCCGCCTCGCGCACTACAACAAGAGGTCCACCATCACCAGCAGGGAGGTGCAGACCTCGGTGAGGCTGCTGCTGCCTGGCGAGCTCGCCAAGCACGCGGTCAGCGAGGGCACCAAGGCTGTCACCAAGTACACGAGCTCAAAGTAAACAACTAGCGCGCTCGCGTCCTGCAGGCGACACCCGCCGGCTCGCGCCCTCCTCTCTCATAGACCAGAAGCACATCATCAACAAAAAGGCCCTTCTGAGGGCCACAATATGATTCGTAAACATAAGTTAACGTTTCTATTTATACACGACGTCAAAAACCGACAGACTAATATTATATGTATGTACATACATACATACATACATACATACATACATACATACATGCATAGATAGTTTAAAGTAATAATCTGCATGCATGCGTATAAAGTGGAACTAATATATTATATTCAAAACGTACCTACGTTTGTTTTGTTGTTTGTTGTTTGTTGATTGGTTGGATTATCTAATTATATACATGGTACTTGAGATGAGAGATTTAAATCTTGTACTAAATTAAATTAAGAAGAAGAGGCAGGCAAATTTATACTGTATGCAAACTTGCGATAGTATCAGATTCTGGACTTATGCTACGTTTAAGTGCGTGCGTACGTACGTACATATAAATAATAATGTTGTATAGAAAACTTTTTTTTTTTTTTTTTTTTTTCTAATGTACATTTCGTCATTTACGTGTAAATATTATTATATCTCTCATTCGCATTCTGGTACCTACTTCAGTACATAAATATTACAATATTTCTTTTAAATGATATTAAATAAAAATATAATACGGCCGGCCGGCTCTCCCCCCGCCCCACCCGCGTTTCGCATCTCGCTCGCTCGCGCATCGCACGTACTACGTCACCCCACCGCGTTTGTATATATAGGGCTCTCAGTGCCCGCTAACGTTTTATTATCGTCTGTGACTCGGTTCGCACGCACGCTAGTACCTACTCTCTCGTCCGATCGCTCGCACCGATTGTTCAATTATACGACATGGCTCGTACTAAGCAGACCGCTCGTAAATCAACCGGTGGCAAAGCGCCCCGCAAACAGCTCGCAACCAAGGCGGCTCGCAAGAGCGCACCGGCCACCGGAGGTGTCAAGAAGCCGCATCGCTACAGGCCCGGAACCGTCGCCCTGCGTGAGATCCGTCGCTACCAGAAGAGCACCGAGCTATTGATTCGCAAATTGCCCTTCCAGCGTCTGGTCCGTGAGATCGCGCAAGACTTCAAGACCGACTTGCGTTTCCAGAGCTCGGCCGTTATGGCCCTCCAGGAGGCCAGCGAGGCGTACCTGGTGGGTCTCTTCGAGGACACGAACCTTTGCGCGATCCACGCCAAGCGCGTGACGATCATGCCTAAGGATATCCAGCTTGCTCGCAGGATTCGCGGTGAACGCGCCTAAACGGTGTCTTGACCCGCGCTGCCCCGCTTGCAGCACACTACACTACAACAACCCCAAAAAAAGGCCCTTCTGAGGGCCGCAATTATGATTCAATGATTTATAAAAGTTTCTCTAAACAAACGGAACGTCAAAACCCCATAGATTAATTATTAATTTATCTCATCATCATTGACAGCTAAATAGTATACTTTATTCGGTATACATATACAGAGCAGCTAGCTGGTTAGATGGTTACAAGTTAATTGATTGATTGATTGATTGATAGATACATAGACCTCTGGCTATTTATTTTTATTTATTATTCACGACTATACGATCGCGCTACTAACCACGGTTATGGTGAGCGCTACGTTACGGATGCACGGATGGAGATGCATATTATAAGTACACATATTTATTATAATCATTGACAACGTTATTTTATTGTTATACATACATATAACTTAAGCAAGTAAGGCTCAAGTCGTCCCATAATGCCGAATGAGGATTCGGTTAGGTAGTACCTAGGTATAGAGACTTAGTACGCGAAGAACGGTGTGGTGTGGTTTTTTTTTTTTTTTCATCATTCTTTAAATTTATTGATAATATTATATAAATAATTAACCTAATTCTAGTTTATTATTAATTTATTTATTTATAAGTTCAAATAATAACAACGTCATCGATAGTCCCGCTCTCGTTCGTTCTCGCTCAAAACAGGACTCCACCCCCCACCCCGCTCGCTCGGTCGGTCGGTTGGTTAGCAGCAGGGCGATAGTATAAATAGACGGCCTGCCGGCGGAGCGATTTCAGAATCGTTCGCATCGCGTCGCGCGCAGTCGTAGCAGCGTTTGTTTACGTACGTTCTAATCTTAAAGAAGCTTCAGAATGACCGGTCGCGGCAAGGGAGGAAAAGGTCTGGGGAAAGGAGGCGCGAAGCGTCACAGGAAAGTGCTTCGTGACAACATCCAGGGCATCACCAAGCCCGCCATCCGTCGTCTGGCCCGCAGAGGTGGCGTGAAACGTATCTCCGGTCTGATCTACGAGGAGACCCGCGGCGTGCTGAAAGTGTTCCTAGAGAACGTGATCCGTGACGCGGTCACCTACACCGAGCACGCCAAGAGGAAGACCGTCACGGCGATGGACGTCGTGTACGCTCTGAAACGCCAGGGCCGTACCCTCTACGGTTTCGGTGGTTAAACACCGTGCTCGTTCGTCGATCGGCAACGGCACAATAAATTATCTACAACAAAAAGGCCCTTCTCAGGGCCGCAAATGCCTATCAGAACTATATGAGTTTCTTTAATACTGGACTGTCAATCTACTATATACATACATATATAAAATAAGGAAAAACATTACATACATACATACATACATACATCCATCTAACTAAATACATGCGTGCATGCATCTATACGACTTGTTCACTCTGCCTTGCACGCACACGTCACATTTGCCTAAGCTATACTTAATACCTAGTACTCGTTCGATGCCATGCCATGGCATGTTTGTTTATGTTATGTTATGTATGTATGTCCAACAGAAAGGACCGATTTACCCTCTAAACTAGGTAGGCACTTTGCCGATTTGTTAGAACCGATAATTTATCAGGTTTCTCGATCTCATTAAAAAATATATCAAAATAAGCAGCTTACACACACCTCTCTGTAAGACGAACTGGAATAGGTGCGGGTGCGATACGAATGAATGCTTGAAAAATATAATATCTCCGTGTCCGTTTCGATAGAGTACTTAGTAGGTAGTAAATAAGTATGTACATGGTAAGTACTTATGTACCTAATACACATCGATACGAAACGAAGCTAAGCTAAGCACGCGCATCCATCCATATAGGTACGTAGCGCCGCGCGCTCGGAGCCGCGTATTAAGTATATTCAATTTTCGTTTCTACACATTATTCTTGCGACGATCGGACTTGCTTGCTTGCTTGCTGATTATAATTTCATTATTAAACACTGGCTTGGCTGCTACTGTACTGTACGATAAAAAAAAAAAAAAAATCCGCCGACAGGCATCATAGCGCCGCCCGACTGCCCGTGCCTGCTTGCTCTCTACTCCAATAACTAACTCTTAAACGCAAGCCTGTCTTGTTGTCGTCGACACGACAGCCTCGGGATCTCGTTTATCAAAAATAAAATACGCAGCAGGTCACTGGTGAATGGACTGTATTTCTTCGTCGTACAAAATCGCTAGCAGATCGGAATCCGGAATCGCAGCCTTGGTCGTCGGGTAAGCATAAATCGTAGTCCAATTTCGAAAGCCAGGGGTCGCAGGTAGAGAGGGGTACGGGGTCCGGGGGAATCGCTGAGCTCGTTTGGACGTTCGATCGATTTATTTCGGAAGGCTTTTATCGCTAACTGAAGTCGACGCAACTGAACGCTGTATAGAGGGAAGCCGTCGTATTTATACCCGAGCGGCGGGCCGACGGCTTCCCTCTGATTGGCGATAATTCAGGCGGTCTCATTGGTCGCTGTATTTCAGAAACCGCACTGAATTATCGCCATTTTCGCTTTTGATTTCGGATCCCTATCGGCTTTACTTATAACTACTTAACCTATTATATACAGACTTAACCTAATTCGCTGGGGATCGGGGTGCCCTAGCCCACTCAAGTCGCAATTTTATTATATATTCGTCGGTGTGGGCTAGGGTCGCGGATAAATAATACAAAATCAGCTTTATTGAAAATCTTATCCTAACTAAATCTAATTACAGCTAACTTAAAACTAATTATGCTATATATTAATAATATTTACATCGCATTTAACCTATATATTATATATTTACATAAAAAACTTAAAACTATTGCGCAGCTCCGCGTGGCTGTCCGGAACATTCTCCCCCCGCCGCATCCGCAGGGGAGGCTCCTTCTTCCGTCGGGAGGACAGCCAGTCGCGTCGTCGGCCGCCGGAACACGCCGCCCTTCGTGCGCACGTCCGCGCTCCGGACGCCGCCATCTGGTCCGGGGAAGACTGCTTCGACGACCCCGCGCGGCCACACGTTCCGGGGCAGGCTGGCGTCGACGACCACCACAAGGTCGCCGACTCGGAGTGGTCGCTCGCCCCCGCTTGGAGAGCGGCGGGGGGCAAGCGTCGGGAGGTATTCCCGGACCCAGCGGGCCCAGAAGTGGTCCGCCAAGGCCTGGCTAGCGCGCCAGGTCCGGCGGTCGGCGTCGTCGCAGGGGCCGGTGATGGGGGCGTCTGCCGAACCACCAAGGAGGAAGTGGTTCGGCGTAAGCGCCTCTTCGTCGCGGGGATCCACGGAGACGTGCGTCAGAGGCCGCGCGTTTACAGTCTGCTCGGCCTCCGCCAGCAGCGTCGTCAGCACCTCTTCTTTGGGGGCCCGGGATGAGAGTGTAGCGGCCAGTGCGACTTTTATTGAACGCACCAGCCTCTCCCAGGCCCCTCCCTGGTTCGGAGCTCCCGGAGGGATGAAGCGCCACTCCGTCCGGTGGCGCAGCGCATAGTCGCGCAGCGCTGGCAGCCACTCGGTGTAGGCGGCGCGCAGCTCGGTGTCGGCCCCGCGGAAGCACGTCGCGTTGTCGCTGTAGATGAGGCGGGGCCATCCGCGCCGCGCCGCCAGGCGCCTAAGCGCCATGATCGCAGAGTCGGTGGACAGGCTGGCCACTGTCTCGAGGTGCACAGCGCGCGTCGTCAGGCACGTGAACAGCGCCACCCAGCGCTTCTCGTGCCGCCGCCCGATGGTGACGGTGAGCGGGCCGAAATAATCGACCCCGCAGTTGGTGAAGGGCCGGTGGTGCGGCTCGATCCGAGCCCGCGGCAGGTCGCCCATCGCTGGAGGCCGGGGCGTCGCGCGTCGCACGGCGCACGTGCGGCAGGCGCGCGCCACCTTCTTCACGGTGGGGCGCAGATGGAGCACCCACAGCCGCTGCCGCAGGTCGTTCACCACCCGCTCGTTTGATGAGTGGGCGGCGTCGCGGTGCGCCTTTTCAATCAGAAGGCGCACGAAGGCGTGTCGTCCGTCAAGTATGACGGGCCTTTTGGTTAGGCCCGGCACTGGCGCGGCGTCGATCCGCCCGCGCATCCGCAGTAAGCCGTCCTCCAGGACGGGATCGAGGGCGTAGAGGCGGCTCCTCTTCGGCAGCCTCCCCCCGCTTTGGAGGAGGCGGATCTCTTCCGTGAAATTTTCACTTTGGCACCTCTGATACCAGAGGTGCTCCGCTCGTCGCACTAAGTCTATATTTAGCTCGCTTTTCGTATCGCGAGCGCGGCACTTCGCGATAAACAGAAGCACTCGCGCGGTGGCTCTTATTAGCTTCTCGTAACTTGAGAACCGCACGATATTCGGCAAATGCCCACTCGCGGTCGCTATGTCCGTCTCACTCGCACTATAGGTTGCTTCTCTGTCGCACACTGTCGGAGGCTCCTGCGGCCACTGATCCTCGGGCAGCCGCAGGAAATCGGGCCCGGTAAACCACCGGTCGGTGGCGGCGATCTCGCGGGCACTATCCGCCCGCGTAGCGTCGTCGGCCGGGTTCTCGCGGGTCGGTACCCAGCGCCACTGCTCGGGCTGGGTAAGCTCGGCTATTTCGCCGAGTCGGTGTGCTACGAACGGCGTGTAGCGCTTGGCGTCGTCCCGTATCCACGACAAAACGGTTCGTGAATCGCTCCACAGGACGACGCGCTCGATGTCCAGCCGTTGTTCAGCGACGATCGTAGCCGCCAGGCGGGCCCCGGTGAGGGCAGCCTGCAGCTCCATCCGCGGGATGCTCTGCTGCCGCAGGGGGGCGACCTTGGCTCTTCCAGCCACCAAAGTCGTAGCAATCGCCCCCGCGGCGTCGGTTATCCGTAGATAGGCCGCTACGGCGTAGGCGCTCTCGCTCGCGTCTACGAACGCGTGAAGTTCGTAGCGGCCAATCGCGTAGCTCCGGCTCAGGCGTAGCGCTGCTACGGCCGGCAGGCCGTGCGCCCACCGAATGAATGCGCCGCCGTCCTCGGTGTCCAGCGGCTCGTCCCATGGCGCTTGCTTGCGCCATGTCGCCTGCAGTATCACCTTCGCGGTGATGGTGTAGGGGGCGAGAAGCCCGAGCGGGTCATAAATTGACATGACCGCGCTCAGGGCCTCCCGCTTCGTCGGCGTGCGCGCCCCGTCGCGCACCTCCTTGGGCACTCGGTTCATGCTCGTGTTAAAACCGAGTGCGTCGCTGGTTGGGTCCCATATGAGACCCAAAATTTTAGGCCCCTCGCACGGGCCTAGTGTTGCGGGCGCTGTTGCCCGCAGCTCGGGCTGGATCTTCTCTGCAAGTTTCGTAGCGTTGGTGTTCCACCCGCGTAGCGTGAATCCCGCCCGCGAGTGGACTTCGATGACCGCTGTTGCTACGCGCACGGCCTCGCTCTCCGTGGCGTAGCTGTCTACGTAGTCGTCCATATAGTGACTACGTGTGATGGCGTACACTGCGTCCGGGAATTCGCCCGCGTGCCGCTCCGCATTGTAGTTCCGCACGCTGTGGGCCAGGAACGGCGAACTAGAGGCCCCGAATATCATGCTCTTCATCTTGTATAACCGCGGACTTTCTTCGCCCGGCTCTCTCCACAGAAATAGCTGTGCCGGGCGGTCCTCCGGACGGATCTTTATCCGGAGGAACATCTCCTGGATGTCCGCGGTCACTGCGTATCGGCCCTCCCGGAACCTCAGTAGTATGCCCGGGAGGGATTGGAGTAGATCGGGGCCCTCTAATAAAAAATCGTTGAGGCAGCGGCCCTGGCTCCGGCTCGCCGCGTCGAACACTAAGCGCAGCTTGCCGGGTTTGTTGACATTTTTTACGCCGAAGTGCGGCAAGACCCAGGCGCGCGGGTCATAAACTTCTTCGCCGCTCGCAGGCTCGGCGTAGTCCTTCTTCAACAAGTTTTCGATTTGCGCAGTATAATCGCGCGCAAATACCGCGTCGCGCCGCATCTTTCGCTCTACGCCCCGCAGCCTCTGTAGCGCGGTGGCGTAGCTCGCCGGTGTTGCATCTTCATCGTTTTTCCACGGCAACCCGACCTCGTAATGGTCGCCGTGGAATTTCACGGTGTCCGTGAATATTTTCTTCGCGCGCTCGTCCGCCGGGCGTGTCTTTGTTTTGTGTGACACGCCGAGCGCGTCGATGTCGAAATGCTCCCTCACGAGCCGCTCGGTCGTATCGTTGGTGGCCTTGTAAACGTACAGAACGTCCTCTTCACCACCACTCGCGGTTATGGCCCGGGGCACTGAGCCGTAGATCACCCAGCCCAGTGCCGTTCGGACCGCCGCCGGCTGGCGGCGCTTCCCCGTCCGCGCCTCGTGGACAAGCAGCAGGTGCCAATTGTCCGCGCCTATAAGCAGGCGCGGAGTTGCTTCGTCGTAGCACGCCTCCTCGAGACCCGCTAAGTGAGGGAAGCGGGTCACCTCTTCACTAAGTCGCTGCTGGTGGATAAGGAGGCGCTCCACAGTGCGCGCGGTGATGTTGTGGGCGTCGCCGCGTCCTTGGACCGTGATGGCGACACGGCGGCTATTGGGCAGCTCCGTGGTGGCGCTTATGCCCCGCATTGTCATTGGTGCTGCGGGGCCGGTAGCGCCGATGGTGCGCGCTAACTCGCTATCAATTAGCGTCACTGTCGACCCGTCGTCCAGCAGCGCGTATGTATCGACCGCGCCGCTGGGACCGCTAACTCGCACTTTGCACATTTTTAACAACACTTTGGACCCGCTGTTGTCCTCGCGCACTGTCGACACTAACTGTTCGTCGGCGTTCGGCGCCCGCCCGTCAGTGGAAGGCGGCGCCGATTTCACTGGTGGTGGTGAAGGCGCCCGCCCCCGGGGCGGCGCGCGCTCGCGGTTGTCGTCGGTTTGGCGCGGCACTTTTGCCGCGCTCGCGTGTAGTAGTGGATGGTGTACATGGCGGCACCCGTCGACCTCGCAAGTCCGGGCGCGGCAAGTCTCGCGGCGGTGTTGTCGGTCGAGGCACCGGAAGCAGACCCGATTGTCGCGGGCCCACCGCCAGCGCTCGTTCACCGCCATCTGGGCGACCCGCTTGCAGCGCGGGGTGGGGTGGCCGCCCCCGCAGGCGAGGCAGTTGCGCGCGTCCTGCGCCTCGGTGGTGTAAATCGGCCGCGGCGTGTTCCATGCCGCGGGCTTCGTCGGCTTGGTAGGTGCCGGTCGGGCCGCCTCTCGTCGGGGCGGCTGCGGCGCCGCGGCGGCGGCGGCGGCGGACGTCGTACCCGCCGAAGTGTAGGCGTACCGGAGGGCACGGTCCGCCTCGCGCATAAGGAAGCGCGATAGCACCACTATTTGCGGCTCTGCTGTGGTTTGTTCGGCCGCGTAGTCGCCGAATCGTGCCCGGAGATGCGGGCTCAGCTTTTCCATTACGTCCCGGGCGAGCAGGGGGCTGGCGAGGTAGCCCTGCTGCTCAATGGACCCCAGCACCGTCACGATGTTTTGAAGCTTCACCGCGAACGTGTTGATCTCGGTGGCACTGGATCCCAGGCGCGGCAGCTTCTTGAGGTCGTCCAAGGCCTTTGATGCCAGGACCTCGGGACGCCCGTAGCACTGCCGCAAAGTCTGCATAACCGCCTCGGGGTCGGCGGCGGTGTGCAGCAGCGATTCCACTGCTTCGCGTGCGGGGCCGCGCAAGCATGAGCGCAGCCGCGCCATATTTTCGTTGGGCGTAAAATTGTACGCCTTCGTCGATTCCAGGTACGCTGCCTGGAACGGTAGCCACTCCCCCGCTGCTCCGGAGAAAGTAGGCAGCTCGTATACTTGTCGTGGTGGTGGGCGCACCCGCACCATTTTTTCGAGTGCTTCGGCGAGTTTCTCGATGCCCCGCTGCCCGCTCGCGCTGCGCTCGCGAGCGGGTGTCACTGGCGGCGAACGATGCCGCTTCGGTTCGGGTGGCGGCGAACGGCGCCGCTTGTGTTCGGCTGGTGGCGGCGATGGGCGCCGCTTCGGCTCCGGCTTGGGCGCCTGTTGCGGCGTCGGTAGCTCCGCCATGGAGCGCCGGAACCAATCATCCACCTTTGCGTTGGGCGCGATGATGCTTCCGGCTTGTGATGCCTCGGCCTCGATGACCGATATCTTCGTGCGTAGTTTGGCCCGTACCCGCTGCTTTTGTAGCTCGAGCTCCTGCTGTTTGATTTGCAGGAGCTCTTCTTCAGCCTCTTCTTCCGCAAGCCTAATGCGGATCGCCGTCGTATTTGATACGTGCGAGAGTACCGGCGACCTCGCATAGGCCTGCATCGCTGCCTGCGGTTCTTGGAAGAAAGCGACGGATCGCCGCGGTCGCTCTTCGTTGGCAGCCCAGTCCGCTGCTGCCAACTCTTCTCCCCCCATTTGGGAGTAGGGGGCGTATGCAGGAGCCTCTTGATGCACCGCCGCTGCCCCCCCACTGCTTCGCTGTTGCACCTGACTGGGGCCGGGTTGCACGCCCAGCTCCCCCCGCCGTGCAGCTAATTGCGCCTCACCGGGGCCGGGCTGCACGCCCAGCTCCCCCCGCCGATCGTCGAGTTGCGCCTCACCGGCTCGGATGAGCGGCCGGAAGTACTCGGCGTGAGATGGGGGCGTGGCCTGCTGCCCCACCTCCCTTTCCCCCTCGCGGGTCATCGGGGGGAAGTAAATGTCGTCGCGGCGCCTTGCTCCGGTGACGGTGTCGCGCGGCATGTCGCGCGCCGCCACTAGTGTTTCGCCGCGGGGAAACATCGCCGGCGAGATGACGTCGCGGTGGACGATGCGCTCCAGCTGGCGCTGCCATGCGTCCTCGGGTGTCGTCGTCGTGGTAGTCGTCGCTGCGGTGGTTGTCGCGGGGGCCCGTTCGGCGGCGGCTTGCTCGTCGGGGTTCGGTGATAAACGACGCTCCTCGCGGTCGCCCTGTGATCGGGTCACCACCATATCGCGGGTCTTGATTAATCGGGTCGCTGGATACAGTCGCTTGAGATCCGGGCTCGATGGACCAAACACTGTCGTCGACACGACAGCCTCGGGATCTCGTTTATCAAAAATAAAATACGCAGCAGGTCACTGGTGAATGGACTGTATTTCTTCGTCGTACAAAATCGCTAGCAGATCGGAATCCGGAATCGCAGCCTTGGTCGTCGGGTAAGCATAAATCGTAGTCCAATTTCGAAAGCCAGGGGTCGCAGGTAGAGAGGGGTACGGGGTCCGGGGGAATCGCTGAGCTCGTTTGGACGTTCGATCGATTTATTTCGGAAGGCTTTTATCGCTAACTGAAGTCGACGCAACTGAACGCTGTATAGAGGGAAGCCGTCGTATTTATACCCGAGCGGCGGGCCGACGGCTTCCCTCTGATTGGCGATAATTCAGGCGGTCTCATTGGTCGCTGTATTTCAGAAACCGCACTGAATTATCGCCATTTTCGCTTTTGATTTCGGATCCCTATCGGCTTTACTTATAACTACTTAACCTATTATATACAGACTTAACCTAATTCGCTGGGGATCGGGGTGCCCTAGCCCACTCAAGTCGCAATTTTATTATATATTCGTCGGTGTGGGCTAGGGTCGCGGATAAATAATACAAAATCAGCTTTATTGAAAATCTTATCCTAACTAAATCTAATTACAGCTAACTTAAAACTAATTATGCTATATATTAATAATATTTACATCGCATTTAACCTATATATTATATATTTACATAAAAAACTTAAAACTATTGCGCAGCTCCGCGTGGCTGTCCGGAACACTTGTCATGTTTTGTTCGTTCGTACCCACTTAGTATATATCGCGATACTTTTGATTACTTTTTCTGTTATGTATATACGTAGCATTGGATTAAATTAAATTTAAACAACAAAAAAATGATGTTATACCTATAAACAATATAGTCTGGCATTTTTCAAAAGCCAGCAACGACGGTCTTGGAACGGCACTCAGTATTCGGCCACTAGACTAGACGGGCTGCAGCTGTTTTACGACACCGAACATAAACATACAAAATAACACTATCCAGGGGGTCTACGAGTCGTCCTATTGTGTTATTTCCATAAACGGAATCTTCACTTTCAACTGGTCGATAAATAATAACAATATTTAAGTGTTTTAATAAGTAAAAACCATTTTTAAAGTGACCCGAGGTACGCGCAGTCTATAATACCGAAAATAAACATGCTCCTCTCGCTAACAAACAAATGCAGTTTCACAAAAGCGATAATTTAACATAGACGCATTCATAAAGATTCCACTAATCGATTTTGATAGTTCAAAAACTGATATTTTTATGAGAAAATACGATTTAATCACACACTGGTAAGTGAAAAGTTGGAAGTGTTATTACGAGAAAACGTCCCGCGACACCAGAGTCTGCCTTACGGTTTAGCCGCGCTCGATATATATAGGTGGCTCCCTCTCTCCGCTTGCTCATACTACTTTGCACTGCGCCGCGCGCCGCACGTACACGTACACCTCTCGCGTCTCGCACCCGAGCGTTGATAGTTGTTATAGCTACGCCGCCGCGCCGCTCTCAGCACAGTCGTTTTTGTTGTTGTTGAAGTGAAGAAATAAAGTAATAAAGGAAAAGATGGCCGATACCGCAGTTGCCGCCGACGCACCCGCTCCAGCGACGCCCGCTAAGAAGCCGAAGGCGTCCGCCGCCGCAGCCGGCGCCAAGAAGCCGAAGGCGAAGCCGACGCACCCCAAGACCTCCGAGATGGTGAACAGCGCCATCAAGGAGCTCAAGGAGCGCAGCGGATCCTCGCTGCAGGCGATCAAGAAATACATCGCCGCCCAATACAAGGTGGACGCCGAGAAATTGGCTCCGTTCATAAGGAAATACTTGAAGAGCGCCGTCGAATCTGGCGCCCTGATCCAGACCAAGGGCAAAGGCGCTTCGGGATCGTTCAAGCTAGAATCGAAGTCGTCATCGGCTAAGAAGCCCGCCGCCGCCAAGTCGGCCCCCAAGGCTGCCGCCGCCTCCGGCTCCGCCAAGACCAAGAAGGCAGCAACCGCAGCGTCGTCCGGCAGGGCGAAGAAGGCCGCAGCCGCTGCATCCTCGTCGCCATCCAAACCGAAATCGGCAGCCGCCACCAAGGACAAGAAGGCGGCAGCCGCCAAGAAGAAGCCGGCAGCCAAGAAGCCCTCCACCCCGGCCAAGGGCAAGAGCGCAGCCGCGCCTAAGGCCAAGAAGAGCGCGAAACCGCCCACCAAGAAGCCCAAGGCACCCAAGCCGAAGAAGGCGGCGGCCGCACCCAAGGCCAAGCCGGCAGCGAAGAAGGCAGCCGCCAAGAAGTAAGCGCGATACGGACGGACGGACAGACGCAAGCACGCACACACGCACGCAAGAAGAAGAAGATGATGATCTTGTCCTCTGCCTCTGCCCTGTTCGGTTGGTTCGTTCGTTCATCGCTTCGCGTCGCGTAGCCTCGAACGAACGTCAAAGGAGAAGGAGAAGGAGGAGGAGGGAAGACCACACTTACTTTCCACTCAACATACGCCCGTGCGCGTTTAAAGCACACCAAAACAGCCCTTCTGAGGGCTAAAAAATGATTCGAAGCCAGAGCAATAAGTTTCTTATAGCAGACGTCACACGAAATGAAATATAAATGTGCCTACACCTACCTACCTACCTACCTAACTAACTAACTAAATATATTATGTTGAAACACAGTTACTTACACAAGGGGACCGATAATAATACTTAATAATTTTATCAATTATCAACTTCACTGAACACAATACACACACACACACACACACACACACACGCACGCACACAATTGATATTTTTTATGCCTTGACTAGCAGGCAAATCAAATCAAATCAAATCAAATCAAAGCGACATACGAACGAATACGAATACGGTGGTGATGAATGATGATCATGATTCTACTGCTAAATAATAGTTAGTTATTAAATTAAATAAAATATGCAATATAAACTCGCTTTACCCAGAACATCGTTTTCTGTTGGGAAGCGAAGTGGCTGGCGGCCGGCGCGGCGCGGTAGCGCCGCGCCGGTTCGGATTTCAGGCCTGCCCGCCTGCCGCGCGCGCTGCTGCTGCTGGGGCTGGGGCCGGCGCGGCGCGGATGCCGCTCCGCACCGTTCCGTCCGGCGGGTCGTAGGCCTTATTTATTTTGACAAACAGCACACGTTAATGATGCGTTCACACAAAAATAACAATAAATAATAATAATAATAAACTACTGACCTAAACAAATAAATAAAAAATATATACTAACAACAGTTACATATGCTAATATATAGTTATTAACCGTCTTAATTTCTTGTGTCATATTATCATCTTCTATTCTACCTACACACAATCAGGATGTTGTTGTAGTCCTATACCTATGGATGTTTTGTTCGCTGTTTTTCACATAGTAGCCATCCATGCAGGCAGCGCTTGCGCGACCATTCGACTCTAGGGGCGGAGCCGCGGAGCGACGAAGCGGTGCGCGCGCGGGCATCCCCACTAAGCGAGCCTCGCTGCGATCGTATAAAATGAGGCGACCTAAGAATCGCCGATTTATTGTTCGTTACGACTCGCTAGCGCTGCACGCACCGCTAGTGTTCCAGTTATTCGTTTAACGTGAAACAAACAAACAAAACTCTCGACAATGTCTGGACGCGGCAAGGGTGGCAAAGTGAAGGGGAAGGCAAAGTCCCGTTCGAACCGCGCCGGACTCCAGTTCCCGGTCGGCCGTATACACAGGCTGCTGCGCAAGGGTAACTACGCCGAGCGCGTCGGTGCCGGCGCCCCCGTGTACCTCGCCGCCGTTATGGAGTACCTCGCCGCTGAGGTGCTCGAGTTGGCCGGCAACGCCGCGCGCGACAACAAAAAGACCAGGATCATCCCTCGCCACCTCCAGCTGGCGATCCGCAACGACGAGGAGCTGAACAAGCTACTCTCCGGCGTGACCATCGCACAGGGCGGTGTGCTGCCCAACATCCAGGCGGTGCTCTTGCCCAAGAAGACTGAGAAGAAGGCTTAAGTCACGCACTCTCGCCCGCCACGCACCTGATCCCTAGTGACACGTTGTGTTTTTGTATATCCGTAGTGTCACGACACACGACGCACACGGATTACAAATTCCTACGCTACACAAAAATCGCAAAAGGCCCTTCTAAGGGCCACAATATGATTCGTATTAATATTGAGTTTCTATTAATACATGACGTCATCCGATGATTCTAATGTCTAATCATAATTTATTCGTTAGTTAGTTAGTTAGTTAGTTAATTTAATCACTAGATGATTAAAATATATTATCTAATAGCGCTCAGGCTTGAGTACAAAAAAAAAAAAAAAAAAAATTCTCTGCCTGCCCGTCTGTCACTCAGGATAGATACATACATATGTATAAAGATATTAATTAATAAGTATGTATATACATACATACATACATACATACATACATACATACATACACGCACGCATGCATGCATGTATGCATACCCAACCTCCTCCTGCCGCCTATGCCTTATTATATTTTAGACTAACTAATAAATAGTAAAACTCTACTGTTATTATTGCATCGAGCGTTGTCAAACCTCATTATTTAAATAGGTACGTACCTATATACACAATTATAATGTTCTTCACCGATGGATGAGTGATGGAATGGATGACGATGCGATGCGACCGACGGCAGGATACGACGGGCTGGGCTCGCGTCAGGCATTTCTGTAATTATGTTTATAAATGTTATGTTAAGTTGAGTTAGGTCGTTTTAGGTTAGGTTCGATTATGTTAGGTTTGATACAGGTGTAATTTTTAAAGCAACAAAAAAAAAAGAGCCAAGAAAACATAGCAACGCTAAACAATATCCCCCTCCCCCCGTCGCCCTCACCCGCCGCTACGGCTTACGCGCGCCGGTCGCACGCTATTGGTCGAGTACGGTGATATCGTGATAGAGGGACGACGTTCGGTGCGCGCCGCATCGGCATTAACAAAAAGCGACTCGCATCGCCGGTGCGCGTCAGAACTCGTTCGACTCTCGCGTCGCTCGCATCTCTGCTATTTCTCCGTGACCGCGTAACTAGCCGCCACAACAACAACAACCATGCCGCCCAAGACAAGCGGAAAGGCCGCCAAGAAATCGGGCAAGGCCCAAAAGAACATCTCCAAGTCCGACAAGAAAAAGAAGAAGCACAAGAGGAAGGAGAGCTACGCCATCTACATCTACAAGGTGCTCAAGCAGGTCCACCCCGACACCGGTATCTCCAGCAAGGCGATGTCGATCATGAACTCGTTCGTGAACGACATATTCGAGCGCATCGCCGCCGAAGCTTCCCGCCTCGCGCACTACAACAAGAGGTCCACCATCACCAGCAGGGAGGTGCAGACCTCGGTGAGGCTGCTGCTGCCTGGCGAGCTCGCCAAGCACGCGGTCAGCGAGGGCACCAAGGCTGTCACCAAGTACACGAGCTCAAAGTAAACAACTAGCGCGCTCGCGTCCTGCAGGCGACACCCGCCGGCTCGCGCCCTCCTCTCTCATAGACCAGAAGCACATCATCAACAAAAAGGCCCTTCTGAGGGCCACAATATGATTCGTAAACATAAGTTAACGTTTCTATTTATACACGACGTCAAAAACCGACAGACTAATATTATATGTATGTACATACATACATACATACATACATACATACATACATACATGCATAGATAGTTTAAAGTAATAATCTGCATGCATGCGTATAAAGTGGAACTAATATATTATATTCAAAACGTACCTACGTTTGTTTTGTTGTTTGTTGTTTGTTGATTGGTTGGATTATCTAATTATATACATGGTACTTGAGATGAGAGATTTAAATCTTGTACTAAATTAAATTAAGAAGAAGAGGCAGGCAAATTTATACTGTATGCAAACTTGCGATAGTATCAGATTCTGGACTTATGCTACGTTTAAGTGCGTGCGTACGTACGTACATATAAATAATAATGTTGTATAGAAAACTTTTTTTTTTTTTTTTTTTTTTCTAATGTACATTTCGTCATTTACGTGTAAATATTATTATATCTCTCATTCGCATTCTGGTACCTACTTCAGTACATAAATATTACAATATTTCTTTTAAATGATATTAAATAAAAATATAATACGGCCGGCCGGCTCTCCCCCCGCCCCACCCGCGTTTCGCATCTCGCTCGCTCGCGCATCGCACGTACTACGTCACCCCACCGCGTTTGTATATATAGGGCTCTCAGTGCCCGCTAACGTTTTATTATCGTCTGTGACTCGGTTCGCACGCACGCTAGTACCTACTCTCTCGTCCGATCGCTCGCACCGATTGTTCAATTATACGACATGGCTCGTACTAAGCAGACCGCTCGTAAATCAACCGGTGGCAAAGCGCCCCGCAAACAGCTCGCAACCAAGGCGGCTCGCAAGAGCGCACCGGCCACCGGAGGTGTCAAGAAGCCGCATCGCTACAGGCCCGGAACCGTCGCCCTGCGTGAGATCCGTCGCTACCAGAAGAGCACCGAGCTATTGATTCGCAAATTGCCCTTCCAGCGTCTGGTCCGTGAGATCGCGCAAGACTTCAAGACCGACTTGCGTTTCCAGAGCTCGGCCGTTATGGCCCTCCAGGAGGCCAGCGAGGCGTACCTGGTGGGTCTCTTCGAGGACACGAACCTTTGCGCGATCCACGCCAAGCGCGTGACGATCATGCCTAAGGATATCCAGCTTGCTCGCAGGATTCGCGGTGAACGCGCCTAAACGGTGTCTTGACCCGCGCTGCCCCGCTTGCAGCACACTACACTACAACAACCCCAAAAAAAGGCCCTTCTGAGGGCCGCAATTATGATTCAATGATTTATAAAAGTTTCTCTAAACAAACGGAACGTCAAAACCCCATAGATTAATTATTAATTTATCTCATCATCATTGACAGCTAAATAGTATACTTTATTCGGTATACATATACAGAGCAGCTAGCTGGTTAGATGGTTACAAGTTAATTGATTGATTGATTGATTGATAGATACATAGACCTCTGGCTATTTATTTTTATTTATTATTCACGACTATACGATCGCGCTACTAACCACGGTTATGGTGAGCGCTACGTTACGGATGCACGGATGGAGATGCATATTATAAGTACACATATTTATTATAATCATTGACAACGTTATTTTATTGTTATACATACATATAACTTAAGCAAGTAAGGCTCAAGTCGTCCCATAATGCCGAATGAGGATTCGGTTAGGTAGTACCTAGGTATAGAGACTTAGTACGCGAAGAACGGTGTGGTGTGGTTTTTTTTTTTTTTTCATCATTCTTTAAATTTATTGATAATATTATATAAATAATTAACCTAATTCTAGTTTATTATTAATTTATTTATTTATAAGTTCAAATAATAACAACGTCATCGATAGTCCCGCTCTCGTTCGTTCTCGCTCAAAACAGGACTCCACCCCCCACCCCGCTCGCTCGGTCGGTCGGTTGGTTAGCAGCAGGGCGATAGTATAAATAGACGGCCTGCCGGCGGAGCGATTTCAGAATCGTTCGCATCGCGTCGCGCGCAGTCGTAGCAGCGTTTGTTTACGTACGTTCTAATCTTAAAGAAGCTTCAGAATGACCGGTCGCGGCAAGGGAGGAAAAGGTCTGGGGAAAGGAGGCGCGAAGCGTCACAGGAAAGTGCTTCGTGACAACATCCAGGGCATCACCAAGCCCGCCATCCGTCGTCTGGCCCGCAGAGGTGGCGTGAAACGTATCTCCGGTCTGATCTACGAGGAGACCCGCGGCGTGCTGAAAGTGTTCCTAGAGAACGTGATCCGTGACGCGGTCACCTACACCGAGCACGCCAAGAGGAAGACCGTCACGGCGATGGACGTCGTGTACGCTCTGAAACGCCAGGGCCGTACCCTCTACGGTTTCGGTGGTTAAACACCGTGCTCGTTCGTCGATCGGCAACGGCACAATAAATTATCTACAACAAAAAGGCCCTTCTCAGGGCCGCAAATGCCTATCAGAACTATATGAGTTTCTTTAATACTGGACTGTCAATCTACTATATACATACATATATAAAATAAGGAAAAACATTACATACATACATACATACATACATCCATCTAACTAAATACATGCGTGCATGCATCTATACGACTTGTTCACTCTGCCTTGCACGCACACGTCACATTTGCCTAAGCTATACTTAATACCTAGTACTCGTTCGATGCCATGCCATGGCATGTTTGTTTATGTTATGTTATGTATGTATGTCCAACAGAAAGGACCGATTTACCCTCTAAACTAGGTAGGCACTTTGCCGATTTGTTAGAACCGATAATTTATCAGGTTTCTCGATCTCATTAAAAAATATATCAAAATAAGCAGCTTACACACACCTCTCTGTAAGACGAACTGGAATAGGTGCGGGTGCGATACGAATGAATGCTTGAAAAATATAATATCTCCGTGTCCGTTTCGATAGAGTACTTAGTAGGTAGTAAATAAGTATGTACATGGTAAGTACTTATGTACCTAATACACATCGATACGAAACGAAGCTAAGCTAAGCACGCGCATCCATCCATATAGGTACGTAGCGCCGCGCGCTCGGAGCCGCGTATTAAGTATATTCAATTTTCGTTTCTACACATTATTCTTGCGACGATCGGACTTGCTTGCTTGCTTGCTGATTATAATTTCATTATTAAACACTGGCTTGGCTGCTACTGTACTGTACGATAAAAAAAAAAAAAAAATCCGCCGACAGGCATCATAGCGCCGCCCGACTGCCCGTGCCTGCTTGCTCTCTACTCCAATAACTAACTCTTAAACGCAAGCCTGTCTTGTCATGTTTTGTTCGTTCGTACCCACTTAGTATATATCGCGATACTTTTGATTACTTTTTCTGTTATGTATATACGTAGCATTGGATTAAATTAAATTTAAACAACAAAAAAATGATGTTATACCTATAAACAATATAGTCTGGCATTTTTCAAAAGCCAGCAACGACGGTCTTGGAACGGCACTCAGTATTCGGCCACTAGACTAGACGGGCTGCAGCTGTTTTACGACACCGAACATAAACATACAAAATAACACTATCCAGGGGGTCTACGAGTCGTCCTATTGTGTTATTTCCATAAACGGAATCTTCACTTTCAACTGGTCGATAAATAATAACAATATTTAAGTGTTTTAATAAGTAAAAACCATTTTTAAAGTGACCCGAGGTACGCGCAGTCTATAATACCGAAAATAAACATGCTCCTCTCGCTAACAAACAAATGCAGTTTCACAAAAGCGATAATTTAACATAGACGCATTCATAAAGATTCCACTAATCGATTTTGATAGTTCAAAAACTGATATTTTTATGAGAAAATACGATTTAATCACACACTGGTAAGTGAAAAGTTGGAAGTGTTATTACGAGAAAACGTCCCGCGACACCAGAGTCTGCCTTACGGTTTAGCCGCGCTCGATATATATAGGTGGCTCCCTCTCTCCGCTTGCTCATACTACTTTGCACTGCGCCGCGCGCCGCACGTACACGTACACCTCTCGCGTCTCGCACCCGAGCGTTGATAGTTGTTATAGCTACGCCGCCGCGCCGCTCTCAGCACAGTCGTTTTTGTTGTTGTTGAAGTGAAGAAATAAAGTAATAAAGGAAAAGATGGCCGATACCGCAGTTGCCGCCGACGCACCCGCTCCAGCGACGCCCGCTAAGAAGCCGAAGGCGTCCGCCGCCGCAGCCGGCGCCAAGAAGCCGAAGGCGAAGCCGACGCACCCCAAGACCTCCGAGATGGTGAACAGCGCCATCAAGGAGCTCAAGGAGCGCAGCGGATCCTCGCTGCAGGCGATCAAGAAATACATCGCCGCCCAATACAAGGTGGACGCCGAGAAATTGGCTCCGTTCATAAGGAAATACTTGAAGAGCGCCGTCGAATCTGGCGCCCTGATCCAGACCAAGGGCAAAGGCGCTTCGGGATCGTTCAAGCTAGAATCGAAGTCGTCATCGGCTAAGAAGCCCGCCGCCGCCAAGTCGGCCCCCAAGGCTGCCGCCGCCTCCGGCTCCGCCAAGACCAAGAAGGCAGCAACCGCAGCGTCGTCCGGCAGGGCGAAGAAGGCCGCAGCCGCTGCATCCTCGTCGCCATCCAAACCGAAATCGGCAGCCGCCACCAAGGACAAGAAGGCGGCAGCCGCCAAGAAGAAGCCGGCAGCCAAGAAGCCCTCCACCCCGGCCAAGGGCAAGAGCGCAGCCGCGCCTAAGGCCAAGAAGAGCGCGAAACCGCCCACCAAGAAGCCCAAGGCACCCAAGCCGAAGAAGGCGGCGGCCGCACCCAAGGCCAAGCCGGCAGCGAAGAAGGCAGCCGCCAAGAAGTAAGCGCGATACGGACGGACGGACAGACGCAAGCACGCACACACGCACGCAAGAAGAAGAAGATGATGATCTTGTCCTCTGCCTCTGCCCTGTTCGGTTGGTTCGTTCGTTCATCGCTTCGCGTCGCGTAGCCTCGAACGAACGTCAAAGGAGAAGGAGAAGGAGGAGGAGGGAAGACCACACTTACTTTCCACTCAACATACGCCCGTGCGCGTTTAAAGCACACCAAAACAGCCCTTCTGAGGGCTAAAAAATGATTCGAAGCCAGAGCAATAAGTTTCTTATAGCAGACGTCACACGAAATGAAATATAAATGTGCCTACACCTACCTACCTACCTACCTAACTAACTAACTAAATATATTATGTTGAAACACAGTTACTTACACAAGGGGACCGATAATAATACTTAATAATTTTATCAATTATCAACTTCACTGAACACAATACACACACACACACACACACACACACACGCACGCACACAATTGATATTTTTTATGCCTTGACTAGCAGGCAAATCAAATCAAATCAAATCAAATCAAAGCGACATACGAACGAATACGAATACGGTGGTGATGAATGATGATCATGATTCTACTGCTAAATAATAGTTAGTTATTAAATTAAATAAAATATGCAATATAAACTCGCTTTACCCAGAACATCGTTTTCTGTTGGGAAGCGAAGTGGCTGGCGGCCGGCGCGGCGCGGTAGCGCCGCGCCGGTTCGGATTTCAGGCCTGCCCGCCTGCCGCGCGCGCTGCTGCTGCTGGGGCTGGGGCCGGCGCGGCGCGGATGCCGCTCCGCACCGTTCCGTCCGGCGGGTCGTAGGCCTTATTTATTTTGACAAACAGCACACGTTAATGATGCGTTCACACAAAAATAACAATAAATAATAATAATAATAAACTACTGACCTAAACAAATAAATAAAAAATATATACTAACAACAGTTACATATGCTAATATATAGTTATTAACCGTCTTAATTTCTTGTGTCATATTATCATCTTCTATTCTACCTACACACAATCAGGATGTTGTTGTAGTCCTATACCTATGGATGTTTTGTTCGCTGTTTTTCACATAGTAGCCATCCATGCAGGCAGCGCTTGCGCGACCATTCGACTCTAGGGGCGGAGCCGCGGAGCGACGAAGCGGTGCGCGCGCGGGCATCCCCACTAAGCGAGCCTCGCTGCGATCGTATAAAATGAGGCGACCTAAGAATCGCCGATTTATTGTTCGTTACGACTCGCTAGCGCTGCACGCACCGCTAGTGTTCCAGTTATTCGTTTAACGTGAAACAAACAAACAAAACTCTCGACAATGTCTGGACGCGGCAAGGGTGGCAAAGTGAAGGGGAAGGCAAAGTCCCGTTCGAACCGCGCCGGACTCCAGTTCCCGGTCGGCCGTATACACAGGCTGCTGCGCAAGGGTAACTACGCCGAGCGCGTCGGTGCCGGCGCCCCCGTGTACCTCGCCGCCGTTATGGAGTACCTCGCCGCTGA
This sequence comes from Choristoneura rosaceana, assembly GCA_037349165.1. Taxonomy (NCBI): domain Eukaryota; kingdom Metazoa; phylum Arthropoda; class Insecta; order Lepidoptera; family Tortricidae; genus Choristoneura; species Choristoneura rosaceana. The sequence continues at coordinate 5,965,501 of JAZBNJ010000029.1, read as the reverse complement.
GGTGCTCGAGTTGGCCGGCAACGCCGCGCGCGACAACAAAAAGACCAGGATCATCCCTCGCCACCTCCAGCTGGCGATCCGCAACGACGAGGAGCTGAACAAGCTACTCTCCGGCGTGACCATCGCACAGGGCGGTGTGCTGCCCAACATCCAGGCGGTGCTCTTGCCCAAGAAGACTGAGAAGAAGGCTTAAGTCACGCACTCTCGCCCGCCACGCACCTGATCCCTAGTGACACGTTGTGTTTTTGTATATCCGTAGTGTCACGACACACGACGCACACGGATTACAAATTCCTACGCTACACAAAAATCGCAAAAGGCCCTTCTAAGGGCCACAATATGATTCGTATTAATATTGAGTTTCTATTAATACATGACGTCATCCGATGATTCTAATGTCTAATCATAATTTATTCGTTAGTTAGTTAGTTAGTTAGTTAATTTAATCACTAGATGATTAAAATATATTATCTAATAGCGCTCAGGCTTGAGTACAAAAAAAAAAAAAAAAAAAATTCTCTGCCTGCCCGTCTGTCACTCAGGATAGATACATACATATGTATAAAGATATTAATTAATAAGTATGTATATACATACATACATACATACATACATACATACATACATACACGCACGCATGCATGCATGTATGCATACCCAACCTCCTCCTGCCGCCTATGCCTTATTATATTTTAGACTAACTAATAAATAGTAAAACTCTACTGTTATTATTGCATCGAGCGTTGTCAAACCTCATTATTTAAATAGGTACGTACCTATATACACAATTATAATGTTCTTCACCGATGGATGAGTGATGGAATGGATGACGATGCGATGCGACCGACGGCAGGATACGACGGGCTGGGCTCGCGTCAGGCATTTCTGTAATTATGTTTATAAATGTTATGTTAAGTTGAGTTAGGTCGTTTTAGGTTAGGTTCGATTATGTTAGGTTTGATACAGGTGTAATTTTTAAAGCAACAAAAAAAAAAGAGCCAAGAAAACATAGCAACGCTAAACAATATCCCCCTCCCCCCGTCGCCCTCACCCGCCGCTACGGCTTACGCGCGCCGGTCGCACGCTATTGGTCGAGTACGGTGATATCGTGATAGAGGGACGACGTTCGGTGCGCGCCGCATCGGCATTAACAAAAAGCGACTCGCATCGCCGGTGCGCGTCAGAACTCGTTCGACTCTCGCGTCGCTCGCATCTCTGCTATTTCTCCGTGACCGCGTAACTAGCCGCCACAACAACAACAACCATGCCGCCCAAGACAAGCGGAAAGGCCGCCAAGAAATCGGGCAAGGCCCAAAAGAACATCTCCAAGTCCGACAAGAAAAAGAAGAAGCACAAGAGGAAGGAGAGCTACGCCATCTACATCTACAAGGTGCTCAAGCAGGTCCACCCCGACACCGGTATCTCCAGCAAGGCGATGTCGATCATGAACTCGTTCGTGAACGACATATTCGAGCGCATCGCCGCCGAAGCTTCCCGCCTCGCGCACTACAACAAGAGGTCCACCATCACCAGCAGGGAGGTGCAGACCTCGGTGAGGCTGCTGCTGCCTGGCGAGCTCGCCAAGCACGCGGTCAGCGAGGGCACCAAGGCTGTCACCAAGTACACGAGCTCAAAGTAAACAACTAGCGCGCTCGCGTCCTGCAGGCGACACCCGCCGGCTCGCGCCCTCCTCTCTCATAGACCAGAAGCACATCATCAACAAAAAGGCCCTTCTGAGGGCCACAATATGATTCGTAAACATAAGTTAACGTTTCTATTTATACACGACGTCAAAAACCGACAGACTAATATTATATGTATGTACATACATACATACATACATACATACATACATACATACATGCATAGATAGTTTAAAGTAATAATCTGCATGCATGCGTATAAAGTGGAACTAATATATTATATTCAAAACGTACCTACGTTTGTTTTGTTGTTTGTTGTTTGTTGATTGGTTGGATTATCTAATTATATACATGGTACTTGAGATGAGAGATTTAAATCTTGTACTAAATTAAATTAAGAAGAAGAGGCAGGCAAATTTATACTGTATGCAAACTTGCGATAGTATCAGATTCTGGACTTATGCTACGTTTAAGTGCGTGCGTACGTACGTACATATAAATAATAATGTTGTATAGAAAACTTTTTTTTTTTTTTTTTTTTTTCTAATGTACATTTCGTCATTTACGTGTAAATATTATTATATCTCTCATTCGCATTCTGGTACCTACTTCAGTACATAAATATTACAATATTTCTTTTAAATGATATTAAATAAAAATATAATACGGCCGGCCGGCTCTCCCCCCGCCCCACCCGCGTTTCGCATCTCGCTCGCTCGCGCATCGCACGTACTACGTCACCCCACCGCGTTTGTATATATAGGGCTCTCAGTGCCCGCTAACGTTTTATTATCGTCTGTGACTCGGTTCGCACGCACGCTAGTACCTACTCTCTCGTCCGATCGCTCGCACCGATTGTTCAATTATACGACATGGCTCGTACTAAGCAGACCGCTCGTAAATCAACCGGTGGCAAAGCGCCCCGCAAACAGCTCGCAACCAAGGCGGCTCGCAAGAGCGCACCGGCCACCGGAGGTGTCAAGAAGCCGCATCGCTACAGGCCCGGAACCGTCGCCCTGCGTGAGATCCGTCGCTACCAGAAGAGCACCGAGCTATTGATTCGCAAATTGCCCTTCCAGCGTCTGGTCCGTGAGATCGCGCAAGACTTCAAGACCGACTTGCGTTTCCAGAGCTCGGCCGTTATGGCCCTCCAGGAGGCCAGCGAGGCGTACCTGGTGGGTCTCTTCGAGGACACGAACCTTTGCGCGATCCACGCCAAGCGCGTGACGATCATGCCTAAGGATATCCAGCTTGCTCGCAGGATTCGCGGTGAACGCGCCTAAACGGTGTCTTGACCCGCGCTGCCCCGCTTGCAGCACACTACACTACAACAACCCCAAAAAAAGGCCCTTCTGAGGGCCGCAATTATGATTCAATGATTTATAAAAGTTTCTCTAAACAAACGGAACGTCAAAACCCCATAGATTAATTATTAATTTATCTCATCATCATTGACAGCTAAATAGTATACTTTATTCGGTATACATATACAGAGCAGCTAGCTGGTTAGATGGTTACAAGTTAATTGATTGATTGATTGATTGATAGATACATAGACCTCTGGCTATTTATTTTTATTTATTATTCACGACTATACGATCGCGCTACTAACCACGGTTATGGTGAGCGCTACGTTACGGATGCACGGATGGAGATGCATATTATAAGTACACATATTTATTATAATCATTGACAACGTTATTTTATTGTTATACATACATATAACTTAAGCAAGTAAGGCTCAAGTCGTCCCATAATGCCGAATGAGGATTCGGTTAGGTAGTACCTAGGTATAGAGACTTAGTACGCGAAGAACGGTGTGGTGTGGTTTTTTTTTTTTTTTCATCATTCTTTAAATTTATTGATAATATTATATAAATAATTAACCTAATTCTAGTTTATTATTAATTTATTTATTTATAAGTTCAAATAATAACAACGTCATCGATAGTCCCGCTCTCGTTCGTTCTCGCTCAAAACAGGACTCCACCCCCCACCCCGCTCGCTCGGTCGGTCGGTTGGTTAGCAGCAGGGCGATAGTATAAATAGACGGCCTGCCGGCGGAGCGATTTCAGAATCGTTCGCATCGCGTCGCGCGCAGTCGTAGCAGCGTTTGTTTACGTACGTTCTAATCTTAAAGAAGCTTCAGAATGACCGGTCGCGGCAAGGGAGGAAAAGGTCTGGGGAAAGGAGGCGCGAAGCGTCACAGGAAAGTGCTTCGTGACAACATCCAGGGCATCACCAAGCCCGCCATCCGTCGTCTGGCCCGCAGAGGTGGCGTGAAACGTATCTCCGGTCTGATCTACGAGGAGACCCGCGGCGTGCTGAAAGTGTTCCTAGAGAACGTGATCCGTGACGCGGTCACCTACACCGAGCACGCCAAGAGGAAGACCGTCACGGCGATGGACGTCGTGTACGCTCTGAAACGCCAGGGCCGTACCCTCTACGGTTTCGGTGGTTAAACACCGTGCTCGTTCGTCGATCGGCAACGGCACAATAAATTATCTACAACAAAAAGGCCCTTCTCAGGGCCGCAAATGCCTATCAGAACTATATGAGTTTCTTTAATACTGGACTGTCAATCTACTATATACATACATATATAAAATAAGGAAAAACATTACATACATACATACATACATACATCCATCTAACTAAATACATGCGTGCATGCATCTATACGACTTGTTCACTCTGCCTTGCACGCACACGTCACATTTGCCTAAGCTATACTTAATACCTAGTACTCGTTCGATGCCATGCCATGGCATGTTTGTTTATGTTATGTTATGTATGTATGTCCAACAGAAAGGACCGATTTACCCTCTAAACTAGGTAGGCACTTTGCCGATTTGTTAGAACCGATAATTTATCAGGTTTCTCGATCTCATTAAAAAATATATCAAAATAAGCAGCTTACACACACCTCTCTGTAAGACGAACTGGAATAGGTGCGGGTGCGATACGAATGAATGCTTGAAAAATATAATATCTCCGTGTCCGTTTCGATAGAGTACTTAGTAGGTAGTAAATAAGTATGTACATGGTAAGTACTTATGTACCTAATACACATCGATACGAAACGAAGCTAAGCTAAGCACGCGCATCCATCCATATAGGTACGTAGCGCCGCGCGCTCGGAGCCGCGTATTAAGTATATTCAATTTTCGTTTCTACACATTATTCTTGCGACGATCGGACTTGCTTGCTTGCTTGCTGATTATAATTTCATTATTAAACACTGGCTTGGCTGCTACTGTACTGTACGATAAAAAAAAAAAAAAAATCCGCCGACAGGCATCATAGCGCCGCCCGACTGCCCGTGCCTGCTTGCTCTCTACTCCAATAACTAACTCTTAAACGCAAGCCTGTCTTGTCATGTTTTGTTCGTTCGTACCCACTTAGTATATATCGCGATACTTTTGATTACTTTTTCTGTTATGTATATACGTAGCATTGGATTAAATTAAATTTAAACAACAAAAAAATGATGTTATACCTATAAACAATATAGTCTGGCATTTTTCAAAAGCCAGCAACGACGGTCTTGGAACGGCACTCAGTATTCGGCCACTAGACTAGACGGGCTGCAGCTGTTTTACGACACCGAACATAAACATACAAAATAACACTATCCAGGGGGTCTACGAGTCGTCCTATTGTGTTATTTCCATAAACGGAATCTTCACTTTCAACTGGTCGATAAATAATAACAATATTTAAGTGTTTTAATAAGTAAAAACCATTTTTAAAGTGACCCGAGGTACGCGCAGTCTATAATACCGAAAATAAACATGCTCCTCTCGCTAACAAACAAATGCAGTTTCACAAAAGCGATAATTTAACATAGACGCATTCATAAAGATTCCACTAATCGATTTTGATAGTTCAAAAACTGATATTTTTATGAGAAAATACGATTTAATCACACACTGGTAAGTGAAAAGTTGGAAGTGTTATTACGAGAAAACGTCCCGCGACACCAGAGTCTGCCTTACGGTTTAGCCGCGCTCGATATATATAGGTGGCTCCCTCTCTCCGCTTGCTCATACTACTTTGCACTGCGCCGCGCGCCGCACGTACACGTACACCTCTCGCGTCTCGCACCCGAGCGTTGATAGTTGTTATAGCTACGCCGCCGCGCCGCTCTCAGCACAGTCGTTTTTGTTGTTGTTGAAGTGAAGAAATAAAGTAATAAAGGAAAAGATGGCCGATACCGCAGTTGCCGCCGACGCACCCGCTCCAGCGACGCCCGCTAAGAAGCCGAAGGCGTCCGCCGCCGCAGCCGGCGCCAAGAAGCCGAAGGCGAAGCCGACGCACCCCAAGACCTCCGAGATGGTGAACAGCGCCATCAAGGAGCTCAAGGAGCGCAGCGGATCCTCGCTGCAGGCGATCAAGAAATACATCGCCGCCCAATACAAGGTGGACGCCGAGAAATTGGCTCCGTTCATAAGGAAATACTTGAAGAGCGCCGTCGAATCTGGCGCCCTGATCCAGACCAAGGGCAAAGGCGCTTCGGGATCGTTCAAGCTAGAATCGAAGTCGTCATCGGCTAAGAAGCCCGCCGCCGCCAAGTCGGCCCCCAAGGCTGCCGCCGCCTCCGGCTCCGCCAAGACCAAGAAGGCAGCAACCGCAGCGTCGTCCGGCAGGGCGAAGAAGGCCGCAGCCGCTGCATCCTCGTCGCCATCCAAACCGAAATCGGCAGCCGCCACCAAGGACAAGAAGGCGGCAGCCGCCAAGAAGAAGCCGGCAGCCAAGAAGCCCTCCACCCCGGCCAAGGGCAAGAGCGCAGCCGCGCCTAAGGCCAAGAAGAGCGCGAAACCGCCCACCAAGAAGCCCAAGGCACCCAAGCCGAAGAAGGCGGCGGCCGCACCCAAGGCCAAGCCGGCAGCGAAGAAGGCAGCCGCCAAGAAGTAAGCGCGATACGGACGGACGGACAGACGCAAGCACGCACACACGCACGCAAGAAGAAGAAGATGATGATCTTGTCCTCTGCCTCTGCCCTGTTCGGTTGGTTCGTTCGTTCATCGCTTCGCGTCGCGTAGCCTCGAACGAACGTCAAAGGAGAAGGAGAAGGAGGAGGAGGGAAGACCACACTTACTTTCCACTCAACATACGCCCGTGCGCGTTTAAAGCACACCAAAACAGCCCTTCTGAGGGCTAAAAAATGATTCGAAGCCAGAGCAATAAGTTTCTTATAGCAGACGTCACACGAAATGAAATATAAATGTGCCTACACCTACCTACCTACCTACCTAACTAACTAACTAAATATATTATGTTGAAACACAGTTACTTACACAAGGGGACCGATAATAATACTTAATAATTTTATCAATTATCAACTTCACTGAACACAATACACACACACACACACACACACACACGCACGCACACAATTGATATTTTTTATGCCTTGACTAGCAGGCAAATCAAATCAAATCAAATCAAATCAAAGCGACATACGAACGAATACGAATACGGTGGTGATGAATGATGATCATGATTCTACTGCTAAATAATAGTTAGTTATTAAATTAAATAAAATATGCAATATAAACTCGCTTTACCCAGAACATCGTTTTCTGTTGGGAAGCGAAGTGGCTGGCGGCCGGCGCGGCGCGGTAGCGCCGCGCCGGTTCGGATTTCAGGCCTGCCCGCCTGCCGCGCGCGCTGCTGCTGCTGGGGCTGGGGCCGGCGCGGCGCGGATGCCGCTCCGCACCGTTCCGTCCGGCGGGTCGTAGGCCTTATTTATTTTGACAAACAGCACACGTTAATGATGCGTTCACACAAAAATAACAATAAATAATAATAATAATAAACTACTGACCTAAACAAATAAATAAAAAATATATACTAACAACAGTTACATATGCTAATATATAGTTATTAACCGTCTTAATTTCTTGTGTCATATTATCATCTTCTATTCTACCTACACACAATCAGGATGTTGTTGTAGTCCTATACCTATGGATGTTTTGTTCGCTGTTTTTCACATAGTAGCCATCCATGCAGGCAGCGCTTGCGCGACCATTCGACTCTAGGGGCGGAGCCGCGGAGCGACGAAGCGGTGCGCGCGCGGGCATCCCCACTAAGCGAGCCTCGCTGCGATCGTATAAAATGAGGCGACCTAAGAATCGCCGATTTATTGTTCGTTACGACTCGCTAGCGCTGCACGCACCGCTAGTGTTCCAGTTATTCGTTTAACGTGAAACAAACAAACAAAACTCTCGACAATGTCTGGACGCGGCAAGGGTGGCAAAGTGAAGGGGAAGGCAAAGTCCCGTTCGAACCGCGCCGGACTCCAGTTCCCGGTCGGCCGTATACACAGGCTGCTGCGCAAGGGTAACTACGCCGAGCGCGTCGGTGCCGGCGCCCCCGTGTACCTCGCCGCCGTTATGGAGTACCTCGCCGCTGAGGTGCTCGAGTTGGCCGGCAACGCCGCGCGCGACAACAAAAAGACCAGGATCATCCCTCGCCACCTCCAGCTGGCGATCCGCAACGACGAGGAGCTGAACAAGCTACTCTCCGGCGTGACCATCGCACAGGGCGGTGTGCTGCCCAACATCCAGGCGGTGCTCTTGCCCAAGAAGACTGAGAAGAAGGCTTAAGTCACGCACTCTCGCCCGCCACGCACCTGATCCCTAGTGACACGTTGTGTTTTTGTATATCCGTAGTGTCACGACACACGACGCACACGGATTACAAATTCCTACGCTACACAAAAATCGCAAAAGGCCCTTCTAAGGGCCACAATATGATTCGTATTAATATTGAGTTTCTATTAATACATGACGTCATCCGATGATTCTAATGTCTAATCATAATTTATTCGTTAGTTAGTTAGTTAGTTAGTTAATTTAATCACTAGATGATTAAAATATATTATCTAATAGCGCTCAGGCTTGAGTACAAAAAAAAAAAAAAAAAAAATTCTCTGCCTGCCCGTCTGTCACTCAGGATAGATACATACATATGTATAAAGATATTAATTAATAAGTATGTATATACATACATACATACATACATACATACATACATACATACACGCACGCATGCATGCATGTATGCATACCCAACCTCCTCCTGCCGCCTATGCCTTATTATATTTTAGACTAACTAATAAATAGTAAAACTCTACTGTTATTATTGCATCGAGCGTTGTCAAACCTCATTATTTAAATAGGTACGTACCTATATACACAATTATAATGTTCTTCACCGATGGATGAGTGATGGAATGGATGACGATGCGATGCGACCGACGGCAGGATACGACGGGCTGGGCTCGCGTCAGGCATTTCTGTAATTATGTTTATAAATGTTATGTTAAGTTGAGTTAGGTCGTTTTAGGTTAGGTTCGATTATGTTAGGTTTGATACAGGTGTAATTTTTAAAGCAACAAAAAAAAAAGAGCCAAGAAAACATAGCAACGCTAAACAATATCCCCCTCCCCCCGTCGCCCTCACCCGCCGCTACGGCTTACGCGCGCCGGTCGCACGCTATTGGTCGAGTACGGTGATATCGTGATAGAGGGACGACGTTCGGTGCGCGCCGCATCGGCATTAACAAAAAGCGACTCGCATCGCCGGTGCGCGTCAGAACTCGTTCGACTCTCGCGTCGCTCGCATCTCTGCTATTTCTCCGTGACCGCGTAACTAGCCGCCACAACAACAACAACCATGCCGCCCAAGACAAGCGGAAAGGCCGCCAAGAAATCGGGCAAGGCCCAAAAGAACATCTCCAAGTCCGACAAGAAAAAGAAGAAGCACAAGAGGAAGGAGAGCTACGCCATCTACATCTACAAGGTGCTCAAGCAGGTCCACCCCGACACCGGTATCTCCAGCAAGGCGATGTCGATCATGAACTCGTTCGTGAACGACATATTCGAGCGCATCGCCGCCGAAGCTTCCCGCCTCGCGCACTACAACAAGAGGTCCACCATCACCAGCAGGGAGGTGCAGACCTCGGTGAGGCTGCTGCTGCCTGGCGAGCTCGCCAAGCACGCGGTCAGCGAGGGCACCAAGGCTGTCACCAAGTACACGAGCTCAAAGTAAACAACTAGCGCGCTCGCGTCCTGCAGGCGACACCCGCCGGCTCGCGCCCTCCTCTCTCATAGACCAGAAGCACATCATCAACAAAAAGGCCCTTCTGAGGGCCACAATATGATTCGTAAACATAAGTTAACGTTTCTATTTATACACGACGTCAAAAACCGACAGACTAATATTATATGTATGTACATACATACATACATACATACATACATACATACATACATGCATAGATAGTTTAAAGTAATAATCTGCATGCATGCGTATAAAGTGGAACTAATATATTATATTCAAAACGTACCTACGTTTGTTTTGTTGTTTGTTGTTTGTTGATTGGTTGGATTATCTAATTATATACATGGTACTTGAGATGAGAGATTTAAATCTTGTACTAAATTAAATTAAGAAGAAGAGGCAGGCAAATTTATACTGTATGCAAACTTGCGATAGTATCAGATTCTGGACTTATGCTACGTTTAAGTGCGTGCGTACGTACGTACATATAAATAATAATGTTGTATAGAAAACTTTTTTTTTTTTTTTTTTTTTTCTAATGTACATTTCGTCATTTACGTGTAAATATTATTATATCTCTCATTCGCATTCTGGTACCTACTTCAGTACATAAATATTACAATATTTCTTTTAAATGATATTAAATAAAAATATAATACGGCCGGCCGGCTCTCCCCCCGCCCCACCCGCGTTTCGCATCTCGCTCGCTCGCGCATCGCACGTACTACGTCACCCCACCGCGTTTGTATATATAGGGCTCTCAGTGCCCGCTAACGTTTTATTATCGTCTGTGACTCGGTTCGCACGCACGCTAGTACCTACTCTCTCGTCCGATCGCTCGCACCGATTGTTCAATTATACGACATGGCTCGTACTAAGCAGACCGCTCGTAAATCAACCGGTGGCAAAGCGCCCCGCAAACAGCTCGCAACCAAGGCGGCTCGCAAGAGCGCACCGGCCACCGGAGGTGTCAAGAAGCCGCATCGCTACAGGCCCGGAACCGTCGCCCTGCGTGAGATCCGTCGCTACCAGAAGAGCACCGAGCTATTGATTCGCAAATTGCCCTTCCAGCGTCTGGTCCGTGAGATCGCGCAAGACTTCAAGACCGACTTGCGTTTCCAGAGCTCGGCCGTTATGGCCCTCCAGGAGGCCAGCGAGGCGTACCTGGTGGGTCTCTTCGAGGACACGAACCTTTGCGCGATCCACGCCAAGCGCGTGACGATCATGCCTAAGGATATCCAGCTTGCTCGCAGGATTCGCGGTGAACGCGCCTAAACGGTGTCTTGACCCGCGCTGCCCCGCTTGCAGCACACTACACTACAACAACCCCAAAAAAAGGCCCTTCTGAGGGCCGCAATTATGATTCAATGATTTATAAAAGTTTCTCTAAACAAACGGAACGTCAAAACCCCATAGATTAATTATTAATTTATCTCATCATCATTGACAGCTAAATAGTATACTTTATTCGGTATACATATACAGAGCAGCTAGCTGGTTAGATGGTTACAAGTTAATTGATTGATTGATTGATTGATAGATACATAGACCTCTGGCTATTTATTTTTATTTATTATTCACGACTATACGATCGCGCTACTAACCACGGTTATGGTGAGCGCTACGTTACGGATGCACGGATGGAGATGCATATTATAAGTACACATATTTATTATAATCATTGACAACGTTATTTTATTGTTATACATACATATAACTTAAGCAAGTAAGGCTCAAGTCGTCCCATAATGCCGAATGAGGATTCGGTTAGGTAGTACCTAGGTATAGAGACTTAGTACGCGAAGAACGGTGTGGTGTGGTTTTTTTTTTTTTTTCATCATTCTTTAAATTTATTGATAATATTATATAAATAATTAACCTAATTCTAGTTTATTATTAATTTATTTATTTATAAGTTCAAATAATAACAACGTCATCGATAGTCCCGCTCTCGTTCGTTCTCGCTCAAAACAGGACTCCACCCCCCACCCCGCTCGCTCGGTCGGTCGGTTGGTTAGCAGCAGGGCGATAGTATAAATAGACGGCCTGCCGGCGGAGCGATTTCAGAATCGTTCGCATCGCGTCGCGCGCAGTCGTAGCAGCGTTTGTTTACGTACGTTCTAATCTTAAAGAAGCTTCAGAATGACCGGTCGCGGCAAGGGAGGAAAAGGTCTGGGGAAAGGAGGCGCGAAGCGTCACAGGAAAGTGCTTCGTGACAACATCCAGGGCATCACCAAGCCCGCCATCCGTCGTCTGGCCCGCAGAGGTGGCGTGAAACGTATCTCCGGTCTGATCTACGAGGAGACCCGCGGCGTGCTGAAAGTGTTCCTAGAGAACGTGATCCGTGACGCGGTCACCTACACCGAGCACGCCAAGAGGAAGACCGTCACGGCGATGGACGTCGTGTACGCTCTGAAACGCCAGGGCCGTACCCTCTACGGTTTCGGTGGTTAAACACCGTGCTCGTTCGTCGATCGGCAACGGCACAATAAATTATCTACAACAAAAAGGCCCTTCTCAGGGCCGCAAATGCCTATCAGAACTATATGAGTTTCTTTAATACTGGACTGTCAATCTACTATATACATACATATATAAAATAAGGAAAAACATTACATACATACATACATACATACATCCATCTAACTAAATACATGCGTGCATGCATCTATACGACTTGTTCACTCTGCCTTGCACGCACACGTCACATTTGCCTAAGCTATACTTAATACCTAGTACTCGTTCGATGCCATGCCATGGCATGTTTGTTTATGTTATGTTATGTATGTATGTCCAACAGAAAGGACCGATTTACCCTCTAAACTAGGTAGGCACTTTGCCGATTTGTTAGAACCGATAATTTATCAGGTTTCTCGATCTCATTAAAAAATATATCAAAATAAGCAGCTTACACACACCTCTCTGTAAGACGAACTGGAATAGGTGCGGGTGCGATACGAATGAATGCTTGAAAAATATAATATCTCCGTGTCCGTTTCGATAGAGTACTTAGTAGGTAGTAAATAAGTATGTACATGGTAAGTACTTATGTACCTAATACACATCGATACGAAACGAAGCTAAGCTAAGCACGCGCATCCATCCATATAGGTACGTAGCGCCGCGCGCTCGGAGCCGCGTATTAAGTATATTCAATTTTCGTTTCTACACATTATTCTTGCGACGATCGGACTTGCTTGCTTGCTTGCTGATTATAATTTCATTATTAAACACTGGCTTGGCTGCTACTGTACTGTACGATAAAAAAAAAAAAAAAATCCGCCGACAGGCATCATAGCGCCGCCCGACTGCCCGTGCCTGCTTGCTCTCTACTCCAATAACTAACTCTTAAACGCAAGCCTGTCTTGTCATGTTTTGTTCGTTCGTACCCACTTAGTATATATCGCGATACTTTTGATTACTTTTTCTGTTATGTATATACGTAGCATTGGATTAAATTAAATTTAAACAACAAAAAAATGATGTTATACCTATAAACAATATAGTCTGGCATTTTTCAAAAGCCAGCAACGACGGTCTTGGAACGGCACTCAGTATTCGGCCACTAGACTAGACGGGCTGCAGCTGTTTTACGACACCGAACATAAACATACAAAATAACACTATCCAGGGGGTCTACGAGTCGTCCTATTGTGTTATTTCCATAAACGGAATCTTCACTTTCAACTGGTCGATAAATAATAACAATATTTAAGTGTTTTAATAAGTAAAAACCATTTTTAAAGTGACCCGAGGTACGCGCAGTCTATAATACCGAAAATAAACATGCTCCTCTCGCTAACAAACAAATGCAGTTTCACAAAAGCGATAATTTAACATAGACGCATTCATAAAGATTCCACTAATCGATTTTGATAGTTCAAAAACTGATATTTTTATGAGAAAATACGATTTAATCACACACTGGTAAGTGAAAAGTTGGAAGTGTTATTACGAGAAAACGTCCCGCGACACCAGAGTCTGCCTTACGGTTTAGCCGCGCTCGATATATATAGGTGGCTCCCTCTCTCCGCTTGCTCATACTACTTTGCACTGCGCCGCGCGCCGCACGTACACGTACACCTCTCGCGTCTCGCACCCGAGCGTTGATAGTTGTTATAGCTACGCCGCCGCGCCGCTCTCAGCACAGTCGTTTTTGTTGTTGTTGAAGTGAAGAAATAAAGTAATAAAGGAAAAGATGGCCGATACCGCAGTTGCCGCCGACGCACCCGCTCCAGCGACGCCCGCTAAGAAGCCGAAGGCGTCCGCCGCCGCAGCCGGCGCCAAGAAGCCGAAGGCGAAGCCGACGCACCCCAAGACCTCCGAGATGGTGAACAGCGCCATCAAGGAGCTCAAGGAGCGCAGCGGATCCTCGCTGCAGGCGATCAAGAAATACATCGCCGCCCAATACAAGGTGGACGCCGAGAAATTGGCTCCGTTCATAAGGAAATACTTGAAGAGCGCCGTCGAATCTGGCGCCCTGATCCAGACCAAGGGCAAAGGCGCTTCGGGATCGTTCAAGCTAGAATCGAAGTCGTCATCGGCTAAGAAGCCCGCCGCCGCCAAGTCGGCCCCCAAGGCTGCCGCCGCCTCCGGCTCCGCCAAGACCAAGAAGGCAGCAACCGCAGCGTCGTCCGGCAGGGCGAAGAAGGCCGCAGCCGCTGCATCCTCGTCGCCATCCAAACCGAAATCGGCAGCCGCCACCAAGGACAAGAAGGCGGCAGCCGCCAAGAAGAAGCCGGCAGCCAAGAAGCCCTCCACCCCGGCCAAGGGCAAGAGCGCAGCCGCGCCTAAGGCCAAGAAGAGCGCGAAACCGCCCACCAAGAAGCCCAAGGCACCCAAGCCGAAGAAGGCGGCGGCCGCACCCAAGGCCAAGCCGGCAGCGAAGAAGGCAGCCGCCAAGAAGTAAGCGCGATACGGACGGACGGACAGACGCAAGCACGCACACACGCACGCAAGAAGAAGAAGATGATGATCTTGTCCTCTGCCTCTGCCCTGTTCGGTTGGTTCGTTCGTTCATCGCTTCGCGTCGCGTAGCCTCGAACGAACGTCAAAGGAGAAGGAGAAGGAGGAGGAGGGAAGACCACACTTACTTTCCACTCAACATACGCCCGTGCGCGTTTAAAGCACACCAAAACAGCCCTTCTGAGGGCTAAAAAATGATTCGAAGCCAGAGCAATAAGTTTCTTATAGCAGACGTCACACGAAATGAAATATAAATGTGCCTACACCTACCTACCTACCTACCTAACTAACTAACTAAATATATTATGTTGAAACACAGTTACTTACACAAGGGGACCGATAATAATACTTAATAATTTTATCAATTATCAACTTCACTGAACACAATACACACACACACACACACACACACACACGCACGCACACAATTGATATTTTTTATGCCTTGACTAGCAGGCAAATCAAATCAAATCAAATCAAATCAAAGCGACATACGAACGAATACGAATACGGTGGTGATGAATGATGATCATGATTCTACTGCTAAATAATAGTTAGTTATTAAATTAAATAAAATATGCAATATAAACTCGCTTTACCCAGAACATCGTTTTCTGTTGGGAAGCGAAGTGGCTGGCGGCCGGCGCGGCGCGGTAGCGCCGCGCCGGTTCGGATTTCAGGCCTGCCCGCCTGCCGCGCGCGCTGCTGCTGCTGGGGCTGGGGCCGGCGCGGCGCGGATGCCGCTCCGCACCGTTCCGTCCGGCGGGTCGTAGGCCTTATTTATTTTGACAAACAGCACACGTTAATGATGCGTTCACACAAAAATAACAATAAATAATAATAATAATAAACTACTGACCTAAACAAATAAATAAAAAATATATACTAACAACAGTTACATATGCTAATATATAGTTATTAACCGTCTTAATTTCTTGTGTCATATTATCATCTTCTATTCTACCTACACACAATCAGGATGTTGTTGTAGTCCTATACCTATGGATGTTTTGTTCGCTGTTTTTCACATAGTAGCCATCCATGCAGGCAGCGCTTGCGCGACCATT
The DNA here is from genome assembly GCA_037349165.1 of Choristoneura rosaceana. Taxonomy (NCBI): domain Eukaryota; kingdom Metazoa; phylum Arthropoda; class Insecta; order Lepidoptera; family Tortricidae; genus Choristoneura; species Choristoneura rosaceana. The sequence goes on along the minus strand of JAZBNJ010000029.1, from coordinate 5,949,754 downwards.
CGACTCTAGGGGCGGAGCCGCGGAGCGACGAAGCGGTGCGCGCGCGGGCATCCCCACTAAGCGAGCCTCGCTGCGATCGTATAAAATGAGGCGACCTAAGAATCGCCGATTTATTGTTCGTTACGACTCGCTAGCGCTGCACGCACCGCTAGTGTTCCAGTTATTCGTTTAACGTGAAACAAACAAACAAAACTCTCGACAATGTCTGGACGCGGCAAGGGTGGCAAAGTGAAGGGGAAGGCAAAGTCCCGTTCGAACCGCGCCGGACTCCAGTTCCCGGTCGGCCGTATACACAGGCTGCTGCGCAAGGGTAACTACGCCGAGCGCGTCGGTGCCGGCGCCCCCGTGTACCTCGCCGCCGTTATGGAGTACCTCGCCGCTGAGGTGCTCGAGTTGGCCGGCAACGCCGCGCGCGACAACAAAAAGACCAGGATCATCCCTCGCCACCTCCAGCTGGCGATCCGCAACGACGAGGAGCTGAACAAGCTACTCTCCGGCGTGACCATCGCACAGGGCGGTGTGCTGCCCAACATCCAGGCGGTGCTCTTGCCCAAGAAGACTGAGAAGAAGGCTTAAGTCACGCACTCTCGCCCGCCACGCACCTGATCCCTAGTGACACGTTGTGTTTTTGTATATCCGTAGTGTCACGACACACGACGCACACGGATTACAAATTCCTACGCTACACAAAAATCGCAAAAGGCCCTTCTAAGGGCCACAATATGATTCGTATTAATATTGAGTTTCTATTAATACATGACGTCATCCGATGATTCTAATGTCTAATCATAATTTATTCGTTAGTTAGTTAGTTAGTTAGTTAATTTAATCACTAGATGATTAAAATATATTATCTAATAGCGCTCAGGCTTGAGTACAAAAAAAAAAAAAAAAAAAATTCTCTGCCTGCCCGTCTGTCACTCAGGATAGATACATACATATGTATAAAGATATTAATTAATAAGTATGTATATACATACATACATACATACATACATACATACATACATACACGCACGCATGCATGCATGTATGCATACCCAACCTCCTCCTGCCGCCTATGCCTTATTATATTTTAGACTAACTAATAAATAGTAAAACTCTACTGTTATTATTGCATCGAGCGTTGTCAAACCTCATTATTTAAATAGGTACGTACCTATATACACAATTATAATGTTCTTCACCGATGGATGAGTGATGGAATGGATGACGATGCGATGCGACCGACGGCAGGATACGACGGGCTGGGCTCGCGTCAGGCATTTCTGTAATTATGTTTATAAATGTTATGTTAAGTTGAGTTAGGTCGTTTTAGGTTAGGTTCGATTATGTTAGGTTTGATACAGGTGTAATTTTTAAAGCAACAAAAAAAAAAGAGCCAAGAAAACATAGCAACGCTAAACAATATCCCCCTCCCCCCGTCGCCCTCACCCGCCGCTACGGCTTACGCGCGCCGGTCGCACGCTATTGGTCGAGTACGGTGATATCGTGATAGAGGGACGACGTTCGGTGCGCGCCGCATCGGCATTAACAAAAAGCGACTCGCATCGCCGGTGCGCGTCAGAACTCGTTCGACTCTCGCGTCGCTCGCATCTCTGCTATTTCTCCGTGACCGCGTAACTAGCCGCCACAACAACAACAACCATGCCGCCCAAGACAAGCGGAAAGGCCGCCAAGAAATCGGGCAAGGCCCAAAAGAACATCTCCAAGTCCGACAAGAAAAAGAAGAAGCACAAGAGGAAGGAGAGCTACGCCATCTACATCTACAAGGTGCTCAAGCAGGTCCACCCCGACACCGGTATCTCCAGCAAGGCGATGTCGATCATGAACTCGTTCGTGAACGACATATTCGAGCGCATCGCCGCCGAAGCTTCCCGCCTCGCGCACTACAACAAGAGGTCCACCATCACCAGCAGGGAGGTGCAGACCTCGGTGAGGCTGCTGCTGCCTGGCGAGCTCGCCAAGCACGCGGTCAGCGAGGGCACCAAGGCTGTCACCAAGTACACGAGCTCAAAGTAAACAACTAGCGCGCTCGCGTCCTGCAGGCGACACCCGCCGGCTCGCGCCCTCCTCTCTCATAGACCAGAAGCACATCATCAACAAAAAGGCCCTTCTGAGGGCCACAATATGATTCGTAAACATAAGTTAACGTTTCTATTTATACACGACGTCAAAAACCGACAGACTAATATTATATGTATGTACATACATACATACATACATACATACATACATACATACATGCATAGATAGTTTAAAGTAATAATCTGCATGCATGCGTATAAAGTGGAACTAATATATTATATTCAAAACGTACCTACGTTTGTTTTGTTGTTTGTTGTTTGTTGATTGGTTGGATTATCTAATTATATACATGGTACTTGAGATGAGAGATTTAAATCTTGTACTAAATTAAATTAAGAAGAAGAGGCAGGCAAATTTATACTGTATGCAAACTTGCGATAGTATCAGATTCTGGACTTATGCTACGTTTAAGTGCGTGCGTACGTACGTACATATAAATAATAATGTTGTATAGAAAACTTTTTTTTTTTTTTTTTTTTTTCTAATGTACATTTCGTCATTTACGTGTAAATATTATTATATCTCTCATTCGCATTCTGGTACCTACTTCAGTACATAAATATTACAATATTTCTTTTAAATGATATTAAATAAAAATATAATACGGCCGGCCGGCTCTCCCCCCGCCCCACCCGCGTTTCGCATCTCGCTCGCTCGCGCATCGCACGTACTACGTCACCCCACCGCGTTTGTATATATAGGGCTCTCAGTGCCCGCTAACGTTTTATTATCGTCTGTGACTCGGTTCGCACGCACGCTAGTACCTACTCTCTCGTCCGATCGCTCGCACCGATTGTTCAATTATACGACATGGCTCGTACTAAGCAGACCGCTCGTAAATCAACCGGTGGCAAAGCGCCCCGCAAACAGCTCGCAACCAAGGCGGCTCGCAAGAGCGCACCGGCCACCGGAGGTGTCAAGAAGCCGCATCGCTACAGGCCCGGAACCGTCGCCCTGCGTGAGATCCGTCGCTACCAGAAGAGCACCGAGCTATTGATTCGCAAATTGCCCTTCCAGCGTCTGGTCCGTGAGATCGCGCAAGACTTCAAGACCGACTTGCGTTTCCAGAGCTCGGCCGTTATGGCCCTCCAGGAGGCCAGCGAGGCGTACCTGGTGGGTCTCTTCGAGGACACGAACCTTTGCGCGATCCACGCCAAGCGCGTGACGATCATGCCTAAGGATATCCAGCTTGCTCGCAGGATTCGCGGTGAACGCGCCTAAACGGTGTCTTGACCCGCGCTGCCCCGCTTGCAGCACACTACACTACAACAACCCCAAAAAAAGGCCCTTCTGAGGGCCGCAATTATGATTCAATGATTTATAAAAGTTTCTCTAAACAAACGGAACGTCAAAACCCCATAGATTAATTATTAATTTATCTCATCATCATTGACAGCTAAATAGTATACTTTATTCGGTATACATATACAGAGCAGCTAGCTGGTTAGATGGTTACAAGTTAATTGATTGATTGATTGATTGATAGATACATAGACCTCTGGCTATTTATTTTTATTTATTATTCACGACTATACGATCGCGCTACTAACCACGGTTATGGTGAGCGCTACGTTACGGATGCACGGATGGAGATGCATATTATAAGTACACATATTTATTATAATCATTGACAACGTTATTTTATTGTTATACATACATATAACTTAAGCAAGTAAGGCTCAAGTCGTCCCATAATGCCGAATGAGGATTCGGTTAGGTAGTACCTAGGTATAGAGACTTAGTACGCGAAGAACGGTGTGGTGTGGTTTTTTTTTTTTTTTCATCATTCTTTAAATTTATTGATAATATTATATAAATAATTAACCTAATTCTAGTTTATTATTAATTTATTTATTTATAAGTTCAAATAATAACAACGTCATCGATAGTCCCGCTCTCGTTCGTTCTCGCTCAAAACAGGACTCCACCCCCCACCCCGCTCGCTCGGTCGGTCGGTTGGTTAGCAGCAGGGCGATAGTATAAATAGACGGCCTGCCGGCGGAGCGATTTCAGAATCGTTCGCATCGCGTCGCGCGCAGTCGTAGCAGCGTTTGTTTACGTACGTTCTAATCTTAAAGAAGCTTCAGAATGACCGGTCGCGGCAAGGGAGGAAAAGGTCTGGGGAAAGGAGGCGCGAAGCGTCACAGGAAAGTGCTTCGTGACAACATCCAGGGCATCACCAAGCCCGCCATCCGTCGTCTGGCCCGCAGAGGTGGCGTGAAACGTATCTCCGGTCTGATCTACGAGGAGACCCGCGGCGTGCTGAAAGTGTTCCTAGAGAACGTGATCCGTGACGCGGTCACCTACACCGAGCACGCCAAGAGGAAGACCGTCACGGCGATGGACGTCGTGTACGCTCTGAAACGCCAGGGCCGTACCCTCTACGGTTTCGGTGGTTAAACACCGTGCTCGTTCGTCGATCGGCAACGGCACAATAAATTATCTACAACAAAAAGGCCCTTCTCAGGGCCGCAAATGCCTATCAGAACTATATGAGTTTCTTTAATACTGGACTGTCAATCTACTATATACATACATATATAAAATAAGGAAAAACATTACATACATACATACATACATACATCCATCTAACTAAATACATGCGTGCATGCATCTATACGACTTGTTCACTCTGCCTTGCACGCACACGTCACATTTGCCTAAGCTATACTTAATACCTAGTACTCGTTCGATGCCATGCCATGGCATGTTTGTTTATGTTATGTTATGTATGTATGTCCAACAGAAAGGACCGATTTACCCTCTAAACTAGGTAGGCACTTTGCCGATTTGTTAGAACCGATAATTTATCAGGTTTCTCGATCTCATTAAAAAATATATCAAAATAAGCAGCTTACACACACCTCTCTGTAAGACGAACTGGAATAGGTGCGGGTGCGATACGAATGAATGCTTGAAAAATATAATATCTCCGTGTCCGTTTCGATAGAGTACTTAGTAGGTAGTAAATAAGTATGTACATGGTAAGTACTTATGTACCTAATACACATCGATACGAAACGAAGCTAAGCTAAGCACGCGCATCCATCCATATAGGTACGTAGCGCCGCGCGCTCGGAGCCGCGTATTAAGTATATTCAATTTTCGTTTCTACACATTATTCTTGCGACGATCGGACTTGCTTGCTTGCTTGCTGATTATAATTTCATTATTAAACACTGGCTTGGCTGCTACTGTACTGTACGATAAAAAAAAAAAAAAAATCCGCCGACAGGCATCATAGCGCCGCCCGACTGCCCGTGCCTGCTTGCTCTCTACTCCAATAACTAACTCTTAAACGCAAGCCTGTCTTGTCATGTTTTGTTCGTTCGTACCCACTTAGTATATATCGCGATACTTTTGATTACTTTTTCTGTTATGTATATACGTAGCATTGGATTAAATTAAATTTAAACAACAAAAAAATGATGTTATACCTATAAACAATATAGTCTGGCATTTTTCAAAAGCCAGCAACGACGGTCTTGGAACGGCACTCAGTATTCGGCCACTAGACTAGACGGGCTGCAGCTGTTTTACGACACCGAACATAAACATACAAAATAACACTATCCAGGGGGTCTACGAGTCGTCCTATTGTGTTATTTCCATAAACGGAATCTTCACTTTCAACTGGTCGATAAATAATAACAATATTTAAGTGTTTTAATAAGTAAAAACCATTTTTAAAGTGACCCGAGGTACGCGCAGTCTATAATACCGAAAATAAACATGCTCCTCTCGCTAACAAACAAATGCAGTTTCACAAAAGCGATAATTTAACATAGACGCATTCATAAAGATTCCACTAATCGATTTTGATAGTTCAAAAACTGATATTTTTATGAGAAAATACGATTTAATCACACACTGGTAAGTGAAAAGTTGGAAGTGTTATTACGAGAAAACGTCCCGCGACACCAGAGTCTGCCTTACGGTTTAGCCGCGCTCGATATATATAGGTGGCTCCCTCTCTCCGCTTGCTCATACTACTTTGCACTGCGCCGCGCGCCGCACGTACACGTACACCTCTCGCGTCTCGCACCCGAGCGTTGATAGTTGTTATAGCTACGCCGCCGCGCCGCTCTCAGCACAGTCGTTTTTGTTGTTGTTGAAGTGAAGAAATAAAGTAATAAAGGAAAAGATGGCCGATACCGCAGTTGCCGCCGACGCACCCGCTCCAGCGACGCCCGCTAAGAAGCCGAAGGCGTCCGCCGCCGCAGCCGGCGCCAAGAAGCCGAAGGCGAAGCCGACGCACCCCAAGACCTCCGAGATGGTGAACAGCGCCATCAAGGAGCTCAAGGAGCGCAGCGGATCCTCGCTGCAGGCGATCAAGAAATACATCGCCGCCCAATACAAGGTGGACGCCGAGAAATTGGCTCCGTTCATAAGGAAATACTTGAAGAGCGCCGTCGAATCTGGCGCCCTGATCCAGACCAAGGGCAAAGGCGCTTCGGGATCGTTCAAGCTAGAATCGAAGTCGTCATCGGCTAAGAAGCCCGCCGCCGCCAAGTCGGCCCCCAAGGCTGCCGCCGCCTCCGGCTCCGCCAAGACCAAGAAGGCAGCAACCGCAGCGTCGTCCGGCAGGGCGAAGAAGGCCGCAGCCGCTGCATCCTCGTCGCCATCCAAACCGAAATCGGCAGCCGCCACCAAGGACAAGAAGGCGGCAGCCGCCAAGAAGAAGCCGGCAGCCAAGAAGCCCTCCACCCCGGCCAAGGGCAAGAGCGCAGCCGCGCCTAAGGCCAAGAAGAGCGCGAAACCGCCCACCAAGAAGCCCAAGGCACCCAAGCCGAAGAAGGCGGCGGCCGCACCCAAGGCCAAGCCGGCAGCGAAGAAGGCAGCCGCCAAGAAGTAAGCGCGATACGGACGGACGGACAGACGCAAGCACGCACACACGCACGCAAGAAGAAGAAGATGATGATCTTGTCCTCTGCCTCTGCCCTGTTCGGTTGGTTCGTTCGTTCATCGCTTCGCGTCGCGTAGCCTCGAACGAACGTCAAAGGAGAAGGAGAAGGAGGAGGAGGGAAGACCACACTTACTTTCCACTCAACATACGCCCGTGCGCGTTTAAAGCACACCAAAACAGCCCTTCTGAGGGCTAAAAAATGATTCGAAGCCAGAGCAATAAGTTTCTTATAGCAGACGTCACACGAAATGAAATATAAATGTGCCTACACCTACCTACCTACCTACCTAACTAACTAACTAAATATATTATGTTGAAACACAGTTACTTACACAAGGGGACCGATAATAATACTTAATAATTTTATCAATTATCAACTTCACTGAACACAATACACACACACACACACACACACACACACGCACGCACACAATTGATATTTTTTATGCCTTGACTAGCAGGCAAATCAAATCAAATCAAATCAAATCAAAGCGACATACGAACGAATACGAATACGGTGGTGATGAATGATGATCATGATTCTACTGCTAAATAATAGTTAGTTATTAAATTAAATAAAATATGCAATATAAACTCGCTTTACCCAGAACATCGTTTTCTGTTGGGAAGCGAAGTGGCTGGCGGCCGGCGCGGCGCGGTAGCGCCGCGCCGGTTCGGATTTCAGGCCTGCCCGCCTGCCGCGCGCGCTGCTGCTGCTGGGGCTGGGGCCGGCGCGGCGCGGATGCCGCTCCGCACCGTTCCGTCCGGCGGGTCGTAGGCCTTATTTATTTTGACAAACAGCACACGTTAATGATGCGTTCACACAAAAATAACAATAAATAATAATAATAATAAACTACTGACCTAAACAAATAAATAAAAAATATATACTAACAACAGTTACATATGCTAATATATAGTTATTAACCGTCTTAATTTCTTGTGTCATATTATCATCTTCTATTCTACCTACACACAATCAGGATGTTGTTGTAGTCCTATACCTATGGATGTTTTGTTCGCTGTTTTTCACATAGTAGCCATCCATGCAGGCAGCGCTTGCGCGACCATTCGACTCTAGGGGCGGAGCCGCGGAGCGACGAAGCGGTGCGCGCGCGGGCATCCCCACTAAGCGAGCCTCGCTGCGATCGTATAAAATGAGGCGACCTAAGAATCGCCGATTTATTGTTCGTTACGACTCGCTAGCGCTGCACGCACCGCTAGTGTTCCAGTTATTCGTTTAACGTGAAACAAACAAACAAAACTCTCGACAATGTCTGGACGCGGCAAGGGTGGCAAAGTGAAGGGGAAGGCAAAGTCCCGTTCGAACCGCGCCGGACTCCAGTTCCCGGTCGGCCGTATACACAGGCTGCTGCGCAAGGGTAACTACGCCGAGCGCGTCGGTGCCGGCGCCCCCGTGTACCTCGCCGCCGTTATGGAGTACCTCGCCGCTGAGGTGCTCGAGTTGGCCGGCAACGCCGCGCGCGACAACAAAAAGACCAGGATCATCCCTCGCCACCTCCAGCTGGCGATCCGCAACGACGAGGAGCTGAACAAGCTACTCTCCGGCGTGACCATCGCACAGGGCGGTGTGCTGCCCAACATCCAGGCGGTGCTCTTGCCCAAGAAGACTGAGAAGAAGGCTTAAGTCACGCACTCTCGCCCGCCACGCACCTGATCCCTAGTGACACGTTGTGTTTTTGTATATCCGTAGTGTCACGACACACGACGCACACGGATTACAAATTCCTACGCTACACAAAAATCGCAAAAGGCCCTTCTAAGGGCCACAATATGATTCGTATTAATATTGAGTTTCTATTAATACATGACGTCATCCGATGATTCTAATGTCTAATCATAATTTATTCGTTAGTTAGTTAGTTAGTTAGTTAATTTAATCACTAGATGATTAAAATATATTATCTAATAGCGCTCAGGCTTGAGTACAAAAAAAAAAAAAAAAAAAATTCTCTGCCTGCCCGTCTGTCACTCAGGATAGATACATACATATGTATAAAGATATTAATTAATAAGTATGTATATACATACATACATACATACATACATACATACATACATACACGCACGCATGCATGCATGTATGCATACCCAACCTCCTCCTGCCGCCTATGCCTTATTATATTTTAGACTAACTAATAAATAGTAAAACTCTACTGTTATTATTGCATCGAGCGTTGTCAAACCTCATTATTTAAATAGGTACGTACCTATATACACAATTATAATGTTCTTCACCGATGGATGAGTGATGGAATGGATGACGATGCGATGCGACCGACGGCAGGATACGACGGGCTGGGCTCGCGTCAGGCATTTCTGTAATTATGTTTATAAATGTTATGTTAAGTTGAGTTAGGTCGTTTTAGGTTAGGTTCGATTATGTTAGGTTTGATACAGGTGTAATTTTTAAAGCAACAAAAAAAAAAGAGCCAAGAAAACATAGCAACGCTAAACAATATCCCCCTCCCCCCGTCGCCCTCACCCGCCGCTACGGCTTACGCGCGCCGGTCGCACGCTATTGGTCGAGTACGGTGATATCGTGATAGAGGGACGACGTTCGGTGCGCGCCGCATCGGCATTAACAAAAAGCGACTCGCATCGCCGGTGCGCGTCAGAACTCGTTCGACTCTCGCGTCGCTCGCATCTCTGCTATTTCTCCGTGACCGCGTAACTAGCCGCCACAACAACAACAACCATGCCGCCCAAGACAAGCGGAAAGGCCGCCAAGAAATCGGGCAAGGCCCAAAAGAACATCTCCAAGTCCGACAAGAAAAAGAAGAAGCACAAGAGGAAGGAGAGCTACGCCATCTACATCTACAAGGTGCTCAAGCAGGTCCACCCCGACACCGGTATCTCCAGCAAGGCGATGTCGATCATGAACTCGTTCGTGAACGACATATTCGAGCGCATCGCCGCCGAAGCTTCCCGCCTCGCGCACTACAACAAGAGGTCCACCATCACCAGCAGGGAGGTGCAGACCTCGGTGAGGCTGCTGCTGCCTGGCGAGCTCGCCAAGCACGCGGTCAGCGAGGGCACCAAGGCTGTCACCAAGTACACGAGCTCAAAGTAAACAACTAGCGCGCTCGCGTCCTGCAGGCGACACCCGCCGGCTCGCGCCCTCCTCTCTCATAGACCAGAAGCACATCATCAACAAAAAGGCCCTTCTGAGGGCCACAATATGATTCGTAAACATAAGTTAACGTTTCTATTTATACACGACGTCAAAAACCGACAGACTAATATTATATGTATGTACATACATACATACATACATACATACATACATACATACATGCATAGATAGTTTAAAGTAATAATCTGCATGCATGCGTATAAAGTGGAACTAATATATTATATTCAAAACGTACCTACGTTTGTTTTGTTGTTTGTTGTTTGTTGATTGGTTGGATTATCTAATTATATACATGGTACTTGAGATGAGAGATTTAAATCTTGTACTAAATTAAATTAAGAAGAAGAGGCAGGCAAATTTATACTGTATGCAAACTTGCGATAGTATCAGATTCTGGACTTATGCTACGTTTAAGTGCGTGCGTACGTACGTACATATAAATAATAATGTTGTATAGAAAACTTTTTTTTTTTTTTTTTTTTTTCTAATGTACATTTCGTCATTTACGTGTAAATATTATTATATCTCTCATTCGCATTCTGGTACCTACTTCAGTACATAAATATTACAATATTTCTTTTAAATGATATTAAATAAAAATATAATACGGCCGGCCGGCTCTCCCCCCGCCCCACCCGCGTTTCGCATCTCGCTCGCTCGCGCATCGCACGTACTACGTCACCCCACCGCGTTTGTATATATAGGGCTCTCAGTGCCCGCTAACGTTTTATTATCGTCTGTGACTCGGTTCGCACGCACGCTAGTACCTACTCTCTCGTCCGATCGCTCGCACCGATTGTTCAATTATACGACATGGCTCGTACTAAGCAGACCGCTCGTAAATCAACCGGTGGCAAAGCGCCCCGCAAACAGCTCGCAACCAAGGCGGCTCGCAAGAGCGCACCGGCCACCGGAGGTGTCAAGAAGCCGCATCGCTACAGGCCCGGAACCGTCGCCCTGCGTGAGATCCGTCGCTACCAGAAGAGCACCGAGCTATTGATTCGCAAATTGCCCTTCCAGCGTCTGGTCCGTGAGATCGCGCAAGACTTCAAGACCGACTTGCGTTTCCAGAGCTCGGCCGTTATGGCCCTCCAGGAGGCCAGCGAGGCGTACCTGGTGGGTCTCTTCGAGGACACGAACCTTTGCGCGATCCACGCCAAGCGCGTGACGATCATGCCTAAGGATATCCAGCTTGCTCGCAGGATTCGCGGTGAACGCGCCTAAACGGTGTCTTGACCCGCGCTGCCCCGCTTGCAGCACACTACACTACAACAACCCCAAAAAAAGGCCCTTCTGAGGGCCGCAATTATGATTCAATGATTTATAAAAGTTTCTCTAAACAAACGGAACGTCAAAACCCCATAGATTAATTATTAATTTATCTCATCATCATTGACAGCTAAATAGTATACTTTATTCGGTATACATATACAGAGCAGCTAGCTGGTTAGATGGTTACAAGTTAATTGATTGATTGATTGATTGATAGATACATAGACCTCTGGCTATTTATTTTTATTTATTATTCACGACTATACGATCGCGCTACTAACCACGGTTATGGTGAGCGCTACGTTACGGATGCACGGATGGAGATGCATATTATAAGTACACATATTTATTATAATCATTGACAACGTTATTTTATTGTTATACATACATATAACTTAAGCAAGTAAGGCTCAAGTCGTCCCATAATGCCGAATGAGGATTCGGTTAGGTAGTACCTAGGTATAGAGACTTAGTACGCGAAGAACGGTGTGGTGTGGTTTTTTTTTTTTTTTCATCATTCTTTAAATTTATTGATAATATTATATAAATAATTAACCTAATTCTAGTTTATTATTAATTTATTTATTTATAAGTTCAAATAATAACAACGTCATCGATAGTCCCGCTCTCGTTCGTTCTCGCTCAAAACAGGACTCCACCCCCCACCCCGCTCGCTCGGTCGGTCGGTTGGTTAGCAGCAGGGCGATAGTATAAATAGACGGCCTGCCGGCGGAGCGATTTCAGAATCGTTCGCATCGCGTCGCGCGCAGTCGTAGCAGCGTTTGTTTACGTACGTTCTAATCTTAAAGAAGCTTCAGAATGACCGGTCGCGGCAAGGGAGGAAAAGGTCTGGGGAAAGGAGGCGCGAAGCGTCACAGGAAAGTGCTTCGTGACAACATCCAGGGCATCACCAAGCCCGCCATCCGTCGTCTGGCCCGCAGAGGTGGCGTGAAACGTATCTCCGGTCTGATCTACGAGGAGACCCGCGGCGTGCTGAAAGTGTTCCTAGAGAACGTGATCCGTGACGCGGTCACCTACACCGAGCACGCCAAGAGGAAGACCGTCACGGCGATGGACGTCGTGTACGCTCTGAAACGCCAGGGCCGTACCCTCTACGGTTTCGGTGGTTAAACACCGTGCTCGTTCGTCGATCGGCAACGGCACAATAAATTATCTACAACAAAAAGGCCCTTCTCAGGGCCGCAAATGCCTATCAGAACTATATGAGTTTCTTTAATACTGGACTGTCAATCTACTATATACATACATATATAAAATAAGGAAAAACATTACATACATACATACATACATACATCCATCTAACTAAATACATGCGTGCATGCATCTATACGACTTGTTCACTCTGCCTTGCACGCACACGTCACATTTGCCTAAGCTATACTTAATACCTAGTACTCGTTCGATGCCATGCCATGGCATGTTTGTTTATGTTATGTTATGTATGTATGTCCAACAGAAAGGACCGATTTACCCTCTAAACTAGGTAGGCACTTTGCCGATTTGTTAGAACCGATAATTTATCAGGTTTCTCGATCTCATTAAAAAATATATCAAAATAAGCAGCTTACACACACCTCTCTGTAAGACGAACTGGAATAGGTGCGGGTGCGATACGAATGAATGCTTGAAAAATATAATATCTCCGTGTCCGTTTCGATAGAGTACTTAGTAGGTAGTAAATAAGTATGTACATGGTAAGTACTTATGTACCTAATACACATCGATACGAAACGAAGCTAAGCTAAGCACGCGCATCCATCCATATAGGTACGTAGCGCCGCGCGCTCGGAGCCGCGTATTAAGTATATTCAATTTTCGTTTCTACACATTATTCTTGCGACGATCGGACTTGCTTGCTTGCTTGCTGATTATAATTTCATTATTAAACACTGGCTTGGCTGCTACTGTACTGTACGATAAAAAAAAAAAAAAAATCCGCCGACAGGCATCATAGCGCCGCCCGACTGCCCGTGCCTGCTTGCTCTCTACTCCAATAACTAACTCTTAAACGCAAGCCTGTCTTGTCATGTTTTGTTCGTTCGTACCCACTTAGTATATATCGCGATACTTTTGATTACTTTTTCTGTTATGTATATACGTAGCATTGGATTAAATTAAATTTAAACAACAAAAAAATGATGTTATACCTATAAACAATATAGTCTGGCATTTTTCAAAAGCCAGCAACGACGGTCTTGGAACGGCACTCAGTATTCGGCCACTAGACTAGACGGGCTGCAGCTGTTTTACGACACCGAACATAAACATACAAAATAACACTATCCAGGGGGTCTACGAGTCGTCCTATTGTGTTATTTCCATAAACGGAATCTTCACTTTCAACTGGTCGATAAATAATAACAATATTTAAGTGTTTTAATAAGTAAAAACCATTTTTAAAGTGACCCGAGGTACGCGCAGTCTATAATACCGAAAATAAACATGCTCCTCTCGCTAACAAACAAATGCAGTTTCACAAAAGCGATAATTTAACATAGACGCATTCATAAAGATTCCACTAATCGATTTTGATAGTTCAAAAACTGATATTTTTATGAGAAAATACGATTTAATCACACACTGGTAAGTGAAAAGTTGGAAGTGTTATTACGAGAAAACGTCCCGCGACACCAGAGTCTGCCTTACGGTTTAGCCGCGCTCGATATATATAGGTGGCTCCCTCTCTCCGCTTGCTCATACTACTTTGCACTGCGCCGCGCGCCGCACGTACACGTACACCTCTCGCGTCTCGCACCCGAGCGTTGATAGTTGTTATAGCTACGCCGCCGCGCCGCTCTCAGCACAGTCGTTTTTGTTGTTGTTGAAGTGAAGAAATAAAGTAATAAAGGAAAAGATGGCCGATACCGCAGTTGCCGCCGACGCACCCGCTCCAGCGACGCCCGCTAAGAAGCCGAAGGCGTCCGCCGCCGCAGCCGGCGCCAAGAAGCCGAAGGCGAAGCCGACGCACCCCAAGACCTCCGAGATGGTGAACAGCGCCATCAAGGAGCTCAAGGAGCGCAGCGGATCCTCGCTGCAGGCGATCAAGAAATACATCGCCGCCCAATACAAGGTGGACGCCGAGAAATTGGCTCCGTTCATAAGGAAATACTTGAAGAGCGCCGTCGAATCTGGCGCCCTGATCCAGACCAAGGGCAAAGGCGCTTCGGGATCGTTCAAGCTAGAATCGAAGTCGTCATCGGCTAAGAAGCCCGCCGCCGCCAAGTCGGCCCCCAAGGCTGCCGCCGCCTCCGGCTCCGCCAAGACCAAGAAGGCAGCAACCGCAGCGTCGTCCGGCAGGGCGAAGAAGGCCGCAGCCGCTGCATCCTCGTCGCCATCCAAACCGAAATCGGCAGCCGCCACCAAGGACAAGAAGGCGGCAGCCGCCAAGAAGAAGCCGGCAGCCAAGAAGCCCTCCACCCCGGCCAAGGGCAAGAGCGCAGCCGCGCCTAAGGCCAAGAAGAGCGCGAAACCGCCCACCAAGAAGCCCAAGGCACCCAAGCCGAAGAAGGCGGCGGCCGCACCCAAGGCCAAGCCGGCAGCGAAGAAGGCAGCCGCCAAGAAGTAAGCGCGATACGGACGGACGGACAGACGCAAGCACGCACACACGCACGCAAGAAGAAGAAGATGATGATCTTGTCCTCTGCCTCTGCCCTGTTCGGTTGGTTCGTTCGTTCATCGCTTCGCGTCGCGTAGCCTCGAACGAACGTCAAAGGAGAAGGAGAAGGAGGAGGAGGGAAGACCACACTTACTTTCCACTCAACATACGCCCGTGCGCGTTTAAAGCACACCAAAACAGCCCTTCTGAGGGCTAAAAAATGATTCGAAGCCAGAGCAATAAGTTTCTTATAGCAGACGTCACACGAAATGAAATATAAATGTGCCTACACCTACCTACCTACCTACCTAACTAACTAACTAAATATATTATGTTGAAACACAGTTACTTACACAAGGGGACCGATAATAATACTTAATAATTTTATCAATTATCAACTTCACTGAACACAATACACACACACACACACACACACACACACGCACGCACACAATTGATATTTTTTATGCCTTGACTAGCAGGCAAATCAAATCAAATCAAATCAAATCAAAGCGACATACGAACGAATACGAATACGGTGGTGATGAATGATGATCATGATTCTACTGCTAAATAATAGTTAGTTATTAAATTAAATAAAATATGCAATATAAACTCGCTTTACCCAGAACATCGTTTTCTGTTGGGAAGCGAAGTGGCTGGCGGCCGGCGCGGCGCGGTAGCGCCGCGCCGGTTCGGATTTCAGGCCTGCCCGCCTGCCGCGCGCGCTGCTGCTGCTGGGGCTGGGGCCGGCGCGGCGCGGATGCCGCTCCGCACCGTTCCGTCCGGCGGGTCGTAGGCCTTATTTATTTTGACAAACAGCACACGTTAATGATGCGTTCACACAAAAATAACAATAAATAATAATAATAATAAACTACTGACCTAAACAAATAAATAAAAAATATATACTAACAACAGTTACATATGCTAATATATAGTTATTAACCGTCTTAATTTCTTGTGTCATATTATCATCTTCTATTCTACCTACACACAATCAGGATGTTGTTGTAGTCCTATACCTATGGATGTTTTGTTCGCTGTTTTTCACATAGTAGCCATCCATGCAGGCAGCGCTTGCGCGACCATTCGACTCTAGGGGCGGAGCCGCGGAGCGACGAAGCGGTGCGCGCGCGGGCATCCCCACTAAGCGAGCCTCGCTGCGATCGTATAAAATGAGGCGACCTAAGAATCGCCGATTTATTGTTCGTTACGACTCGCTAGCGCTGCACGCACCGCTAGTGTTCCAGTTATTCGTTTAACGTGAAACAAACAAACAAAACTCTCGACAATGTCTGGACGCGGCAAGGGTGGCAAAGTGAAGGGGAAGGCAAAGTCCCGTTCGAACCGCGCCGGACTCCAGTTCCCGGTCGGCCGTATACACAGGCTGCTGCGCAAGGGTAACTACGCCGAGCGCGTCGGTGCCGGCGCCCCCGTGTACCTCGCCGCCGTTATGGAGTACCTCGCCGCTGAGGTGCTCGAGTTGGCCGGCAACGCCGCGCGCGACAACAAA
Organism: Choristoneura rosaceana; assembly: GCA_037349165.1. NCBI lineage: Eukaryota > Metazoa > Arthropoda > Insecta > Lepidoptera > Tortricidae > Choristoneura > Choristoneura rosaceana. The sequence goes on along the minus strand of JAZBNJ010000029.1, from coordinate 5,933,199 downwards.
AAGACCAGGATCATCCCTCGCCACCTCCAGCTGGCGATCCGCAACGACGAGGAGCTGAACAAGCTACTCTCCGGCGTGACCATCGCACAGGGCGGTGTGCTGCCCAACATCCAGGCGGTGCTCTTGCCCAAGAAGACTGAGAAGAAGGCTTAAGTCACGCACTCTCGCCCGCCACGCACCTGATCCCTAGTGACACGTTGTGTTTTTGTATATCCGTAGTGTCACGACACACGACGCACACGGATTACAAATTCCTACGCTACACAAAAATCGCAAAAGGCCCTTCTAAGGGCCACAATATGATTCGTATTAATATTGAGTTTCTATTAATACATGACGTCATCCGATGATTCTAATGTCTAATCATAATTTATTCGTTAGTTAGTTAGTTAGTTAGTTAATTTAATCACTAGATGATTAAAATATATTATCTAATAGCGCTCAGGCTTGAGTACAAAAAAAAAAAAAAAAAAAATTCTCTGCCTGCCCGTCTGTCACTCAGGATAGATACATACATATGTATAAAGATATTAATTAATAAGTATGTATATACATACATACATACATACATACATACATACATACATACACGCACGCATGCATGCATGTATGCATACCCAACCTCCTCCTGCCGCCTATGCCTTATTATATTTTAGACTAACTAATAAATAGTAAAACTCTACTGTTATTATTGCATCGAGCGTTGTCAAACCTCATTATTTAAATAGGTACGTACCTATATACACAATTATAATGTTCTTCACCGATGGATGAGTGATGGAATGGATGACGATGCGATGCGACCGACGGCAGGATACGACGGGCTGGGCTCGCGTCAGGCATTTCTGTAATTATGTTTATAAATGTTATGTTAAGTTGAGTTAGGTCGTTTTAGGTTAGGTTCGATTATGTTAGGTTTGATACAGGTGTAATTTTTAAAGCAACAAAAAAAAAAGAGCCAAGAAAACATAGCAACGCTAAACAATATCCCCCTCCCCCCGTCGCCCTCACCCGCCGCTACGGCTTACGCGCGCCGGTCGCACGCTATTGGTCGAGTACGGTGATATCGTGATAGAGGGACGACGTTCGGTGCGCGCCGCATCGGCATTAACAAAAAGCGACTCGCATCGCCGGTGCGCGTCAGAACTCGTTCGACTCTCGCGTCGCTCGCATCTCTGCTATTTCTCCGTGACCGCGTAACTAGCCGCCACAACAACAACAACCATGCCGCCCAAGACAAGCGGAAAGGCCGCCAAGAAATCGGGCAAGGCCCAAAAGAACATCTCCAAGTCCGACAAGAAAAAGAAGAAGCACAAGAGGAAGGAGAGCTACGCCATCTACATCTACAAGGTGCTCAAGCAGGTCCACCCCGACACCGGTATCTCCAGCAAGGCGATGTCGATCATGAACTCGTTCGTGAACGACATATTCGAGCGCATCGCCGCCGAAGCTTCCCGCCTCGCGCACTACAACAAGAGGTCCACCATCACCAGCAGGGAGGTGCAGACCTCGGTGAGGCTGCTGCTGCCTGGCGAGCTCGCCAAGCACGCGGTCAGCGAGGGCACCAAGGCTGTCACCAAGTACACGAGCTCAAAGTAAACAACTAGCGCGCTCGCGTCCTGCAGGCGACACCCGCCGGCTCGCGCCCTCCTCTCTCATAGACCAGAAGCACATCATCAACAAAAAGGCCCTTCTGAGGGCCACAATATGATTCGTAAACATAAGTTAACGTTTCTATTTATACACGACGTCAAAAACCGACAGACTAATATTATATGTATGTACATACATACATACATACATACATACATACATACATACATGCATAGATAGTTTAAAGTAATAATCTGCATGCATGCGTATAAAGTGGAACTAATATATTATATTCAAAACGTACCTACGTTTGTTTTGTTGTTTGTTGTTTGTTGATTGGTTGGATTATCTAATTATATACATGGTACTTGAGATGAGAGATTTAAATCTTGTACTAAATTAAATTAAGAAGAAGAGGCAGGCAAATTTATACTGTATGCAAACTTGCGATAGTATCAGATTCTGGACTTATGCTACGTTTAAGTGCGTGCGTACGTACGTACATATAAATAATAATGTTGTATAGAAAACTTTTTTTTTTTTTTTTTTTTTTCTAATGTACATTTCGTCATTTACGTGTAAATATTATTATATCTCTCATTCGCATTCTGGTACCTACTTCAGTACATAAATATTACAATATTTCTTTTAAATGATATTAAATAAAAATATAATACGGCCGGCCGGCTCTCCCCCCGCCCCACCCGCGTTTCGCATCTCGCTCGCTCGCGCATCGCACGTACTACGTCACCCCACCGCGTTTGTATATATAGGGCTCTCAGTGCCCGCTAACGTTTTATTATCGTCTGTGACTCGGTTCGCACGCACGCTAGTACCTACTCTCTCGTCCGATCGCTCGCACCGATTGTTCAATTATACGACATGGCTCGTACTAAGCAGACCGCTCGTAAATCAACCGGTGGCAAAGCGCCCCGCAAACAGCTCGCAACCAAGGCGGCTCGCAAGAGCGCACCGGCCACCGGAGGTGTCAAGAAGCCGCATCGCTACAGGCCCGGAACCGTCGCCCTGCGTGAGATCCGTCGCTACCAGAAGAGCACCGAGCTATTGATTCGCAAATTGCCCTTCCAGCGTCTGGTCCGTGAGATCGCGCAAGACTTCAAGACCGACTTGCGTTTCCAGAGCTCGGCCGTTATGGCCCTCCAGGAGGCCAGCGAGGCGTACCTGGTGGGTCTCTTCGAGGACACGAACCTTTGCGCGATCCACGCCAAGCGCGTGACGATCATGCCTAAGGATATCCAGCTTGCTCGCAGGATTCGCGGTGAACGCGCCTAAACGGTGTCTTGACCCGCGCTGCCCCGCTTGCAGCACACTACACTACAACAACCCCAAAAAAAGGCCCTTCTGAGGGCCGCAATTATGATTCAATGATTTATAAAAGTTTCTCTAAACAAACGGAACGTCAAAACCCCATAGATTAATTATTAATTTATCTCATCATCATTGACAGCTAAATAGTATACTTTATTCGGTATACATATACAGAGCAGCTAGCTGGTTAGATGGTTACAAGTTAATTGATTGATTGATTGATTGATAGATACATAGACCTCTGGCTATTTATTTTTATTTATTATTCACGACTATACGATCGCGCTACTAACCACGGTTATGGTGAGCGCTACGTTACGGATGCACGGATGGAGATGCATATTATAAGTACACATATTTATTATAATCATTGACAACGTTATTTTATTGTTATACATACATATAACTTAAGCAAGTAAGGCTCAAGTCGTCCCATAATGCCGAATGAGGATTCGGTTAGGTAGTACCTAGGTATAGAGACTTAGTACGCGAAGAACGGTGTGGTGTGGTTTTTTTTTTTTTTTCATCATTCTTTAAATTTATTGATAATATTATATAAATAATTAACCTAATTCTAGTTTATTATTAATTTATTTATTTATAAGTTCAAATAATAACAACGTCATCGATAGTCCCGCTCTCGTTCGTTCTCGCTCAAAACAGGACTCCACCCCCCACCCCGCTCGCTCGGTCGGTCGGTTGGTTAGCAGCAGGGCGATAGTATAAATAGACGGCCTGCCGGCGGAGCGATTTCAGAATCGTTCGCATCGCGTCGCGCGCAGTCGTAGCAGCGTTTGTTTACGTACGTTCTAATCTTAAAGAAGCTTCAGAATGACCGGTCGCGGCAAGGGAGGAAAAGGTCTGGGGAAAGGAGGCGCGAAGCGTCACAGGAAAGTGCTTCGTGACAACATCCAGGGCATCACCAAGCCCGCCATCCGTCGTCTGGCCCGCAGAGGTGGCGTGAAACGTATCTCCGGTCTGATCTACGAGGAGACCCGCGGCGTGCTGAAAGTGTTCCTAGAGAACGTGATCCGTGACGCGGTCACCTACACCGAGCACGCCAAGAGGAAGACCGTCACGGCGATGGACGTCGTGTACGCTCTGAAACGCCAGGGCCGTACCCTCTACGGTTTCGGTGGTTAAACACCGTGCTCGTTCGTCGATCGGCAACGGCACAATAAATTATCTACAACAAAAAGGCCCTTCTCAGGGCCGCAAATGCCTATCAGAACTATATGAGTTTCTTTAATACTGGACTGTCAATCTACTATATACATACATATATAAAATAAGGAAAAACATTACATACATACATACATACATACATCCATCTAACTAAATACATGCGTGCATGCATCTATACGACTTGTTCACTCTGCCTTGCACGCACACGTCACATTTGCCTAAGCTATACTTAATACCTAGTACTCGTTCGATGCCATGCCATGGCATGTTTGTTTATGTTATGTTATGTATGTATGTCCAACAGAAAGGACCGATTTACCCTCTAAACTAGGTAGGCACTTTGCCGATTTGTTAGAACCGATAATTTATCAGGTTTCTCGATCTCATTAAAAAATATATCAAAATAAGCAGCTTACACACACCTCTCTGTAAGACGAACTGGAATAGGTGCGGGTGCGATACGAATGAATGCTTGAAAAATATAATATCTCCGTGTCCGTTTCGATAGAGTACTTAGTAGGTAGTAAATAAGTATGTACATGGTAAGTACTTATGTACCTAATACACATCGATACGAAACGAAGCTAAGCTAAGCACGCGCATCCATCCATATAGGTACGTAGCGCCGCGCGCTCGGAGCCGCGTATTAAGTATATTCAATTTTCGTTTCTACACATTATTCTTGCGACGATCGGACTTGCTTGCTTGCTTGCTGATTATAATTTCATTATTAAACACTGGCTTGGCTGCTACTGTACTGTACGATAAAAAAAAAAAAAAAATCCGCCGACAGGCATCATAGCGCCGCCCGACTGCCCGTGCCTGCTTGCTCTCTACTCCAATAACTAACTCTTAAACGCAAGCCTGTCTTGTCATGTTTTGTTCGTTCGTACCCACTTAGTATATATCGCGATACTTTTGATTACTTTTTCTGTTATGTATATACGTAGCATTGGATTAAATTAAATTTAAACAACAAAAAAATGATGTTATACCTATAAACAATATAGTCTGGCATTTTTCAAAAGCCAGCAACGACGGTCTTGGAACGGCACTCAGTATTCGGCCACTAGACTAGACGGGCTGCAGCTGTTTTACGACACCGAACATAAACATACAAAATAACACTATCCAGGGGGTCTACGAGTCGTCCTATTGTGTTATTTCCATAAACGGAATCTTCACTTTCAACTGGTCGATAAATAATAACAATATTTAAGTGTTTTAATAAGTAAAAACCATTTTTAAAGTGACCCGAGGTACGCGCAGTCTATAATACCGAAAATAAACATGCTCCTCTCGCTAACAAACAAATGCAGTTTCACAAAAGCGATAATTTAACATAGACGCATTCATAAAGATTCCACTAATCGATTTTGATAGTTCAAAAACTGATATTTTTATGAGAAAATACGATTTAATCACACACTGGTAAGTGAAAAGTTGGAAGTGTTATTACGAGAAAACGTCCCGCGACACCAGAGTCTGCCTTACGGTTTAGCCGCGCTCGATATATATAGGTGGCTCCCTCTCTCCGCTTGCTCATACTACTTTGCACTGCGCCGCGCGCCGCACGTACACGTACACCTCTCGCGTCTCGCACCCGAGCGTTGATAGTTGTTATAGCTACGCCGCCGCGCCGCTCTCAGCACAGTCGTTTTTGTTGTTGTTGAAGTGAAGAAATAAAGTAATAAAGGAAAAGATGGCCGATACCGCAGTTGCCGCCGACGCACCCGCTCCAGCGACGCCCGCTAAGAAGCCGAAGGCGTCCGCCGCCGCAGCCGGCGCCAAGAAGCCGAAGGCGAAGCCGACGCACCCCAAGACCTCCGAGATGGTGAACAGCGCCATCAAGGAGCTCAAGGAGCGCAGCGGATCCTCGCTGCAGGCGATCAAGAAATACATCGCCGCCCAATACAAGGTGGACGCCGAGAAATTGGCTCCGTTCATAAGGAAATACTTGAAGAGCGCCGTCGAATCTGGCGCCCTGATCCAGACCAAGGGCAAAGGCGCTTCGGGATCGTTCAAGCTAGAATCGAAGTCGTCATCGGCTAAGAAGCCCGCCGCCGCCAAGTCGGCCCCCAAGGCTGCCGCCGCCTCCGGCTCCGCCAAGACCAAGAAGGCAGCAACCGCAGCGTCGTCCGGCAGGGCGAAGAAGGCCGCAGCCGCTGCATCCTCGTCGCCATCCAAACCGAAATCGGCAGCCGCCACCAAGGACAAGAAGGCGGCAGCCGCCAAGAAGAAGCCGGCAGCCAAGAAGCCCTCCACCCCGGCCAAGGGCAAGAGCGCAGCCGCGCCTAAGGCCAAGAAGAGCGCGAAACCGCCCACCAAGAAGCCCAAGGCACCCAAGCCGAAGAAGGCGGCGGCCGCACCCAAGGCCAAGCCGGCAGCGAAGAAGGCAGCCGCCAAGAAGTAAGCGCGATACGGACGGACGGACAGACGCAAGCACGCACACACGCACGCAAGAAGAAGAAGATGATGATCTTGTCCTCTGCCTCTGCCCTGTTCGGTTGGTTCGTTCGTTCATCGCTTCGCGTCGCGTAGCCTCGAACGAACGTCAAAGGAGAAGGAGAAGGAGGAGGAGGGAAGACCACACTTACTTTCCACTCAACATACGCCCGTGCGCGTTTAAAGCACACCAAAACAGCCCTTCTGAGGGCTAAAAAATGATTCGAAGCCAGAGCAATAAGTTTCTTATAGCAGACGTCACACGAAATGAAATATAAATGTGCCTACACCTACCTACCTACCTACCTAACTAACTAACTAAATATATTATGTTGAAACACAGTTACTTACACAAGGGGACCGATAATAATACTTAATAATTTTATCAATTATCAACTTCACTGAACACAATACACACACACACACACACACACACACACGCACGCACACAATTGATATTTTTTATGCCTTGACTAGCAGGCAAATCAAATCAAATCAAATCAAATCAAAGCGACATACGAACGAATACGAATACGGTGGTGATGAATGATGATCATGATTCTACTGCTAAATAATAGTTAGTTATTAAATTAAATAAAATATGCAATATAAACTCGCTTTACCCAGTTAAGTCTGTATATAATAGGTTAAGTAGTTATAAGTAAAGCCGATAGGGATCCGAAATCAAAAGCGAAAATGGCGATAATTCAGTGCGGTTTCTGAAATACAGCGACCAATGAGACCGCCTGAATTATCGCCAATCAGAGGGAAGCCGTCGGCCCGCCGCTCGGGTATAAATACGACGGCTTCCCTCTATACAGCGTTCAGTTGCGTCGACTTCAGTTAGCGATAAAAGCCTTCCGAAATAAATCGATCGAACGTCCAAACGAGCTCAGCGATTCCCCCGGACCCCGTACCCCTCTCTACCTGCGACCCCTGGCTTTCGAAATTGGACTACGATTTATGCTTACCCGACGACCAAGGCTGCGATTCCGGATTCCGATCTGCTAGCGATTTTGTACGACGAAGAAATACAGTCCATTCACCAGTGACCTGCTGCGTATTTTATTTTTGATAAACGAGATCCCGAGGCTGTCGTGTCGACGACAGTGTTTGGTCCATCGAGCCCGGATCTCAAGCGACTGTATCCAGCGACCCGATTAATCAAGACCCGCGATATGGTGGTGACCCGATCACAGGGCGACCGCGAGGAGCGTCGTTTATCACCGAACCCCGACGAGCAAGCCGCCGCCGAACGGGCCCCCGCGACAACCACCGCAGCGACGACTACCACGACGACGACACCCGAGGACGCATGGCAGCGCCAGCTGGAGCGCATCGTCCACCGCGACGTCATCTCGCCGGCGATGTTTCCCCGCGGCGAAACACTAGTGGCGGCGCGCGACATGCCGCGCGACACCGTCACCGGAGCAAGGCGCCGCGACGACATTTACTTCCCCCCGATGACCCGCGAGGGGGAAAGGGAGGTGGGGCAGCAGGCCACGCCCCCATCTCACGCCGAGTACTTCCGGCCGCTCATCCGAGCCGGTGAGGCGCAACTCGACGATCGGCGGGGGGAGCTGGGCGTGCAGCCCGGCCCCGGTGAGGCGCAATTAGCTGCACGGCGGGGGGAGCTGGGCGTGCAACCCGGCCCCAGTCAGGTGCAACAGCGAAGCAGTGGGGGGGCAGCGGCGGTGCATCAAGAGGCTCCTGCATACGCCCCCTACTCCCAAATGGGGGGAGAAGAGTTGGCAGCAGCGGACTGGGCTGCCAACGAAGAGCGACCGCGGCGATCCGTCGCTTTCTTCCAAGAACCGCAGGCAGCGATGCAGGCCTATGCGAGGTCGCCGGTACTCTCGCACGTATCAAATACGACGGCGATCCGCATTAGGCTTGCGGAAGAAGAGGCTGAAGAAGAGCTCCTGCAAATCAAACAGCAGGAGCTCGAGCTACAAAAGCAGCGGGTACGGGCCAAACTACGCACGAAGATATCGGTCATCGAGGCCGAGGCATCACAAGCCGGAAGCATCATCGCGCCCAACGCAAAGGTGGATGATTGGTTCCGGCGCTCCATGGCGGAGCTACCGACGCCGCAACAGGCGCCCAAGCCGGAGCCGAAGCGGCGCCCATCGCCGCCACCAGCCGAACACAAGCGGCGCCGTTCGCCGCCACCCGAACCGAAGCGGCATCGTTCGCCGCCAGTGACACCCGCTCGCGAGCGCAGCGCGAGCGGGCAGCGGGGCATCGAGAAACTCGCCGAAGCACTCGAAAAAATGGTGCGGGTGCGCCCACCACCACGACAAGTATACGAGCTGCCTACTTTCTCCGGAGCAGCGGGGGAGTGGCTACCGTTCCAGGCAGCGTACCTGGAATCGACGAAGGCGTACAATTTTACGCCCAACGAAAATATGGCGCGGCTGCGCTCATGCTTGCGCGGCCCCGCACGCGAAGCAGTGGAATCGCTGCTGCACACCGCCGCCGACCCCGAGGCGGTTATGCAGACTTTGCGGCAGTGCTACGGGCGTCCCGAGGTCCTGGCATCAAAGGCCTTGGACGACCTCAAGAAGCTGCCGCGCCTGGGATCCAGTGCCACCGAGATCAACACGTTCGCGGTGAAGCTTCAAAACATCGTGACGGTGCTGGGGTCCATTGAGCAGCAGGGCTACCTCGCCAGCCCCCTGCTCGCCCGGGACGTAATGGAAAAGCTGAGCCCGCATCTCCGGGCACGATTCGGCGACTACGCGGCCGAACAAACCACAGCAGAGCCGCAAATAGTGGTGCTATCGCGCTTCCTTATGCGCGAGGCGGACCGTGCCCTCCGGTACGCCTACACTTCGGCGGGTACGACGTCCGCCGCCGCCGCCGCCGCGGCGCCGCAGCCGCCCCGACGAGAGGCGGCCCGACCGGCACCTACCAAGCCGACGAAGCCCGCGGCATGGAACACGCCGCGGCCGATTTACACCACCGAGGCGCAGGACGCGCGCAACTGCCTCGCCTGCGGGGGCGGCCACCCCACCCCGCGCTGCAAGCGGGTCGCCCAGATGGCGGTGAACGAGCGCTGGCGGTGGGCCCGCGACAATCGGGTCTGCTTCCGGTGCCTCGACCGACAACACCGCCGCGAGACTTGCCGCGCCCGGACTTGCGAGGTCGACGGGTGCCGCCATGTACACCATCCACTACTACACGCGAGCGCGGCAAAAGTGCCGCGCCAAACCGACGACAACCGCGAGCGCGCGCCGCCCCGGGGGCGGGCGCCTTCACCACCACCAGTGAAATCGGCGCCGCCTTCCACTGACGGGCGGGCGCCGAACGCCGACGAACAGTTAGTGTCGACAGTGCGCGAGGACAACAGCGGGTCCAAAGTGTTGTTAAAAATGTGCAAAGTGCGAGTTAGCGGTCCCAGCGGCGCGGTCGATACATACGCGCTGCTGGACGACGGGTCGACAGTGACGCTAATTGATAGCGAGTTAGCGCGCACCATCGGCGCTACCGGCCCCGCAGCACCAATGACAATGCGGGGCATAAGCGCCACCACGGAGCTGCCCAATAGCCGCCGTGTCGCCATCACGGTCCAAGGACGCGGCGACGCCCACAACATCACCGCGCGCACTGTGGAGCGCCTCCTTATCCACCAGCAGCGACTTAGTGAAGAGGTGACCCGCTTCCCTCACTTAGCGGGTCTCGAGGAGGCGTGCTACGACGAAGCAACTCCGCGCCTGCTTATAGGCGCGGACAATTGGCACCTGCTGCTTGTCCACGAGGCGCGGACGGGGAAGCGCCGCCAGCCGGCGGCGGTCCGAACGGCACTGGGCTGGGTGATCTACGGCTCAGTGCCCCGGGCCATAACCGCGAGTGGTGGTGAAGAGGACGTTCTGTACGTTTACAAGGCCACCAACGATACGACCGAGCGGCTCGTGAGGGAGCATTTCGACATCGACGCGCTCGGCGTGTCACACAAAACAAAGACACGCCCGGCGGACGAGCGCGCGAAGAAAATATTCACGGACACCGTGAAATTCCACGGCGACCATTACGAGGTCGGGTTGCCGTGGAAAAACGATGAAGATGCAACACCGGCGAGCTACGCCACCGCGCTACAGAGGCTGCGGGGCGTAGAGCGAAAGATGCGGCGCGACGCGGTATTTGCGCGCGATTATACTGCGCAAATCGAAAACTTGTTGAAGAAGGACTACGCCGAGCCTGCGAGCGGCGAAGAAGTTTATGACCCGCGCGCCTGGGTCTTGCCGCACTTCGGCGTAAAAAATGTCAACAAACCCGGCAAGCTGCGCTTAGTGTTCGACGCGGCGAGCCGGAGCCAGGGCCGCTGCCTCAACGATTTTTTATTAGAGGGCCCCGATCTACTCCAATCCCTCCCGGGCATACTACTGAGGTTCCGGGAGGGCCGATACGCAGTGACCGCGGACATCCAGGAGATGTTCCTCCGGATAAAGATCCGTCCGGAGGACCGCCCGGCACAGCTATTTCTGTGGAGAGAGCCGGGCGAAGAAAGTCCGCGGTTATACAAGATGAAGAGCATGATATTCGGGGCCTCTAGTTCGCCGTTCCTGGCCCACAGCGTGCGGAACTACAATGCGGAGCGGCACGCGGGCGAATTCCCGGACGCAGTGTACGCCATCACACGTAGTCACTATATGGACGACTACGTAGACAGCTACGCCACGGAGAGCGAGGCCGTGCGCGTAGCAACAGCGGTCATCGAAGTCCACTCGCGGGCGGGATTCACGCTACGCGGGTGGAACACCAACGCTACGAAACTTGCAGAGAAGATCCAGCCCGAGCTGCGGGCAACAGCGCCCGCAACACTAGGCCCGTGCGAGGGGCCTAAAATTTTGGGTCTCATATGGGACCCAACCAGCGACGCACTCGGTTTTAACACGAGCATGAACCGAGTGCCCAAGGAGGTGCGCGACGGGGCGCGCACGCCGACGAAGCGGGAGGCCCTGAGCGCGGTCATGTCAATTTATGACCCGCTCGGGCTTCTCGCCCCCTACACCATCACCGCGAAGGTGATACTGCAGGCGACATGGCGCAAGCAAGCGCCATGGGACGAGCCGCTGGACACCGAGGACGGCGGCGCATTCATTCGGTGGGCGCACGGCCTGCCGGCCGTAGCAGCGCTACGCCTGAGCCGGAGCTACGCGATTGGCCGCTACGAACTTCACGCGTTCGTAGACGCGAGCGAGAGCGCCTACGCCGTAGCGGCCTATCTACGGATAACCGACGCCGCGGGGGCGATTGCTACGACTTTGGTGGCTGGAAGAGCCAAGGTCGCCCCCCTGCGGCAGCAGAGCATCCCGCGGATGGAGCTGCAGGCTGCCCTCACCGGGGCCCGCCTGGCGGCTACGATCGTCGCTGAACAACGGCTGGACATCGAGCGCGTCGTCCTGTGGAGCGATTCACGAACCGTTTTGTCGTGGATACGGGACGACGCCAAGCGCTACACGCCGTTCGTAGCACACCGACTCGGCGAAATAGCCGAGCTTACCCAGCCCGAGCAGTGGCGCTGGGTACCGACCCGCGAGAACCCGGCCGACGACGCTACGCGGGCGGATAGTGCCCGCGAGATCGCCGCCACCGACCGGTGGTTTACCGGGCCCGATTTCCTGCGGCTGCCCGAGGATCAGTGGCCGCAGGAGCCTCCGACAGTGTGCGACAGAGAAGCAACCTATAGTGCGAGTGAGACGGACATAGCGACCGCGAGTGGGCATTTGCCGAATATCGTGCGGTTCTCAAGTTACGAGAAGCTAATAAGAGCCACCGCGCGAGTGCTTCTGTTTATCGCGAAGTGCCGCGCTCGCGATACGAAAAGCGAGCTAAATATAGACTTAGTGCGACGAGCGGAGCACCTCTGGTATCAGAGGTGCCAAAGTGAAAATTTCACGGAAGAGATCCGCCTCCTCCAAAGCGGGGGGAGGCTGCCGAAGAGGAGCCGCCTCTACGCCCTCGATCCCGTCCTGGAGGACGGCTTACTGCGGATGCGCGGGCGGATCGACGCCGCGCCAGTGCCGGGCCTAACCAAAAGGCCCGTCATACTTGACGGACGACACGCCTTCGTGCGCCTTCTGATTGAAAAGGCGCACCGCGACGCCGCCCACTCATCAAACGAGCGGGTGGTGAACGACCTGCGGCAGCGGCTGTGGGTGCTCCATCTGCGCCCCACCGTGAAGAAGGTGGCGCGCGCCTGCCGCACGTGCGCCGTGCGACGCGCGACGCCCCGGCCTCCAGCGATGGGCGACCTGCCGCGGGCTCGGATCGAGCCGCACCACCGGCCCTTCACCAACTGCGGGGTCGATTATTTCGGCCCGCTCACCGTCACCATCGGGCGGCGGCACGAGAAGCGCTGGGTGGCGCTGTTCACGTGCCTGACGACGCGCGCTGTGCACCTCGAGACAGTGGCCAGCCTGTCCACCGACTCTGCGATCATGGCGCTTAGGCGCCTGGCGGCGCGGCGCGGATGGCCCCGCCTCATCTACAGCGACAACGCGACGTGCTTCCGCGGGGCCGACACCGAGCTGCGCGCCGCCTACACCGAGTGGCTGCCAGCGCTGCGCGACTATGCGCTGCGCCACCGGACGGAGTGGCGCTTCATCCCTCCGGGAGCTCCGAACCAGGGAGGGGCCTGGGAGAGGCTGGTGCGTTCAATAAAAGTCGCACTGGCCGCTACACTCTCATCCCGGGCCCCCAAAGAAGAGGTGCTGACGACGCTGCTGGCGGAGGCCGAGCAGACTGTAAACGCGCGGCCTCTGACGCACGTCTCCGTGGATCCCCGCGACGAAGAGGCGCTTACGCCGAACCACTTCCTCCTTGGTGGTTCGGCAGACGCCCCCATCACCGGCCCCTGCGACGACGCCGACCGCCGGACCTGGCGCGCTAGCCAGGCCTTGGCGGACCACTTCTGGGCCCGCTGGGTCCGGGAATACCTCCCGACGCTTGCCCCCCGCCGCTCTCCAAGCGGGGGCGAGCGACCACTCCGAGTCGGCGACCTTGTGGTGGTCGTCGACGCCAGCCTGCCCCGGAACGTGTGGCCGCGCGGGGTCGTCGAAGCAGTCTTCCCCGGACCAGATGGCGGCGTCCGGAGCGCGGACGTGCGCACGAAGGGCGGCGTGTTCCGGCGGCCGACGACGCGACTGGCTGTCCTCCCGACGGAAGAAGGAGCCTCCCCTGCGGATGCGGCGGGGGGAGAATGTTCCGGACAGCCACGCGGAGCTGCGCAATAGTTTTAAGTTTTTTATGTAAATATATAATATATAGGTTAAATGCGATGTAAATATTATTAATATATAGCATAATTAGTTTTAAGTTAGCTGTAATTAGATTTAGTTAGGATAAGATTTTCAATAAAGCTGATTTTGTATTATTTATCCGCGACCCTAGCCCACACCGACGAATATATAATAAAATTGCGACTTGAGTGGGCTAGGGCACCCCGATCCCCAGCGAATTAGGTTAAGTCTGTATATAATAGGTTAAGTAGTTATAAGTAAAGCCGATAGGGATCCGAAATCAAAAGCGAAAATGGCGATAATTCAGTGCGGTTTCTGAAATACAGCGACCAATGAGACCGCCTGAATTATCGCCAATCAGAGGGAAGCCGTCGGCCCGCCGCTCGGGTATAAATACGACGGCTTCCCTCTATACAGCGTTCAGTTGCGTCGACTTCAGTTAGCGATAAAAGCCTTCCGAAATAAATCGATCGAACGTCCAAACGAGCTCAGCGATTCCCCCGGACCCCGTACCCCTCTCTACCTGCGACCCCTGGCTTTCGAAATTGGACTACGATTTATGCTTACCCGACGACCAAGGCTGCGATTCCGGATTCCGATCTGCTAGCGATTTTGTACGACGAAGAAATACAGTCCATTCACCAGTGACCTGCTGCGTATTTTATTTTTGATAAACGAGATCCCGAGGCTGTCGTGTCGACGACACCGATAATAATACTTAATAATTTTATCAATTATCAACTTCACTGAACACAATACACACACACACACACACACACACACACGCACGCACACAATTGATATTTTTTATGCCTTGACTAGCAGGCAAATCAAATCAAATCAAATCAAATCAAAGCGACATACGAACGAATACGAATACGGTGGTGATGAATGATGATCATGATTCTACTGCTAAATAATAGTTAGTTATTAAATTAAATAAAATATGCAATATAAACTCGCTTTACCCAGAACATCGTTTTCTGTTGGGAAGCGAAGTGGCTGGCGGCCGGCGCGGCGCGGTAGCGCCGCGCCGGTTCGGATTTCAGGCCTGCCCGCCTGCCGCGCGCGCTGCTGCTGCTGGGGCTGGGGCCGGCGCGGCGCGGATGCCGCTCCGCACCGTTCCGTCCGGCGGGTCGTAGGCCTTATTTATTTTGACAAACAGCACACGTTAATGATGCGTTCACACAAAAATAACAATAAATAATAATAATAATAAACTACTGACCTAAACAAATAAATAAAAAATATATACTAACAACAGTTACATATGCTAATATATAGTTATTAACCGTCTTAATTTCTTGTGTCATATTATCATCTTCTATTCTACCTACACACAATCAGGATGTTGTTGTAGTCCTATACCTATGGATGTTTTGTTCGCTGTTTTTCACATAGTAGCCATCCATGCAGGCAGCGCTTGCGCGACCATTCGACTCTAGGGGCGGAGCCGCGGAGCGACGAAGCGGTGCGCGCGCGGGCATCCCCACTAAGCGAGCCTCGCTGCGATCGTATAAAATGAGGCGACCTAAGAATCGCCGATTTATTGTTCGTTACGACTCGCTAGCGCTGCACGCACCGCTAGTGTTCCAGTTATTCGTTTAACGTGAAACAAACAAACAAAACTCTCGACAATGTCTGGACGCGGCAAGGGTGGCAAAGTGAAGGGGAAGGCAAAGTCCCGTTCGAACCGCGCCGGACTCCAGTTCCCGGTCGGCCGTATACACAGGCTGCTGCGCAAGGGTAACTACGCCGAGCGCGTCGGTGCCGGCGCCCCCGTGTACCTCGCCGCCGTTATGGAGTACCTCGCCGCTGAGGTGCTCGAGTTGGCCGGCAACGCCGCGCGCGACAACAAAAAGACCAGGATCATCCCTCGCCACCTCCAGCTGGCGATCCGCAACGACGAGGAGCTGAACAAGCTACTCTCCGGCGTGACCATCGCACAGGGCGGTGTGCTGCCCAACATCCAGGCGGTGCTCTTGCCCAAGAAGACTGAGAAGAAGGCTTAAGTCACGCACTCTCGCCCGCCACGCACCTGATCCCTAGTGACACGTTGTGTTTTTGTATATCCGTAGTGTCACGACACACGACGCACACGGATTACAAATTCCTACGCTACACAAAAATCGCAAAAGGCCCTTCTAAGGGCCACAATATGATTCGTATTAATATTGAGTTTCTATTAATACATGACGTCATCCGATGATTCTAATGTCTAATCATAATTTATTCGTTAGTTAGTTAGTTAGTTAGTTAATTTAATCACTAGATGATTAAAATATATTATCTAATAGCGCTCAGGCTTGAGTACAAAAAAAAAAAAAAAAAAAATTCTCTGCCTGCCCGTCTGTCACTCAGGATAGATACATACATATGTATAAAGATATTAATTAATAAGTATGTATATACATACATACATACATACATACATACATACATACATACACGCACGCATGCATGCATGTATGCATACCCAACCTCCTCCTGCCGCCTATGCCTTATTATATTTTAGACTAACTAATAAATAGTAAAACTCTACTGTTATTATTGCATCGAGCGTTGTCAAACCTCATTATTTAAATAGGTACGTACCTATATACACAATTATAATGTTCTTCACCGATGGATGAGTGATGGAATGGATGACGATGCGATGCGACCGACGGCAGGATACGACGGGCTGGGCTCGCGTCAGGCATTTCTGTAATTATGTTTATAAATGTTATGTTAAGTTGAGTTAGGTCGTTTTAGGTTAGGTTCGATTATGTTAGGTTTGATACAGGTGTAATTTTTAAAGCAACAAAAAAAAAAGAGCCAAGAAAACATAGCAACGCTAAACAATATCCCCCTCCCCCCGTCGCCCTCACCCGCCGCTACGGCTTACGCGCGCCGGTCGCACGCTATTGGTCGAGTACGGTGATATCGTGATAGAGGGACGACGTTCGGTGCGCGCCGCATCGGCATTAACAAAAAGCGACTCGCATCGCCGGTGCGCGTCAGAACTCGTTCGACTCTCGCGTCGCTCGCATCTCTGCTATTTCTCCGTGACCGCGTAACTAGCCGCCACAACAACAACAACCATGCCGCCCAAGACAAGCGGAAAGGCCGCCAAGAAATCGGGCAAGGCCCAAAAGAACATCTCCAAGTCCGACAAGAAAAAGAAGAAGCACAAGAGGAAGGAGAGCTACGCCATCTACATCTACAAGGTGCTCAAGCAGGTCCACCCCGACACCGGTATCTCCAGCAAGGCGATGTCGATCATGAACTCGTTCGTGAACGACATATTCGAGCGCATCGCCGCCGAAGCTTCCCGCCTCGCGCACTACAACAAGAGGTCCACCATCACCAGCAGGGAGGTGCAGACCTCGGTGAGGCTGCTGCTGCCTGGCGAGCTCGCCAAGCACGCGGTCAGCGAGGGCACCAAGGCTGTCACCAAGTACACGAGCTCAAAGTAAACAACTAGCGCGCTCGCGTCCTGCAGGCGACACCCGCCGGCTCGCGCCCTCCTCTCTCATAGACCAGAAGCACATCATCAACAAAAAGGCCCTTCTGAGGGCCACAATATGATTCGTAAACATAAGTTAACGTTTCTATTTATACACGACGTCAAAAACCGACAGACTAATATTATATGTATGTACATACATACATACATACATACATACATACATACATACATGCATAGATAGTTTAAAGTAATAATCTGCATGCATGCGTATAAAGTGGAACTAATATATTATATTCAAAACGTACCTACGTTTGTTTTGTTGTTTGTTGTTTGTTGATTGGTTGGATTATCTAATTATATACATGGTACTTGAGATGAGAGATTTAAATCTTGTACTAAATTAAATTAAGAAGAAGAGGCAGGCAAATTTATACTGTATGCAAACTTGCGATAGTATCAGATTCTGGACTTATGCTACGTTTAAGTGCGTGCGTACGTACGTACATATAAATAATAATGTTGTATAGAAAACTTTTTTTTTTTTTTTTTTTTTTCTAATGTACATTTCGTCATTTACGTGTAAATATTATTATATCTCTCATTCGCATTCTGGTACCTACTTCAGTACATAAATATTACAATATTTCTTTTAAATGATATTAAATAAAAATATAATACGGCCGGCCGGCTCTCCCCCCGCCCCACCCGCGTTTCGCATCTCGCTCGCTCGCGCATCGCACGTACTACGTCACCCCACCGCGTTTGTATATATAGGGCTCTCAGTGCCCGCTAACGTTTTATTATCGTCTGTGACTCGGTTCGCACGCACGCTAGTACCTACTCTCTCGTCCGATCGCTCGCACCGATTGTTCAATTATACGACATGGCTCGTACTAAGCAGACCGCTCGTAAATCAACCGGTGGCAAAGCGCCCCGCAAACAGCTCGCAACCAAGGCGGCTCGCAAGAGCGCACCGGCCACCGGAGGTGTCAAGAAGCCGCATCGCTACAGGCCCGGAACCGTCGCCCTGCGTGAGATCCGTCGCTACCAGAAGAGCACCGAGCTATTGATTCGCAAATTGCCCTTCCAGCGTCTGGTCCGTGAGATCGCGCAAGACTTCAAGACCGACTTGCGTTTCCAGAGCTCGGCCGTTATGGCCCTCCAGGAGGCCAGCGAGGCGTACCTGGTGGGTCTCTTCGAGGACACGAACCTTTGCGCGATCCACGCCAAGCGCGTGACGATCATGCCTAAGGATATCCAGCTTGCTCGCAGGATTCGCGGTGAACGCGCCTAAACGGTGTCTTGACCCGCGCTGCCCCGCTTGCAGCACACTACACTACAACAACCCCAAAAAAAGGCCCTTCTGAGGGCCGCAATTATGATTCAATGATTTATAAAAGTTTCTCTAAACAAACGGAACGTCAAAACCCCATAGATTAATTATTAATTTATCTCATCATCATTGACAGCTAAATAGTATACTTTATTCGGTATACATATACAGAGCAGCTAGCTGGTTAGATGGTTACAAGTTAATTGATTGATTGATTGATTGATAGATACATAGACCTCTGGCTATTTATTTTTATTTATTATTCACGACTATACGATCGCGCTACTAACCACGGTTATGGTGAGCGCTACGTTACGGATGCACGGATGGAGATGCATATTATAAGTACACATATTTATTATAATCATTGACAACGTTATTTTATTGTTATACATACATATAACTTAAGCAAGTAAGGCTCAAGTCGTCCCATAATGCCGAATGAGGATTCGGTTAGGTAGTACCTAGGTATAGAGACTTAGTACGCGAAGAACGGTGTGGTGTGGTTTTTTTTTTTTTTTCATCATTCTTTAAATTTATTGATAATATTATATAAATAATTAACCTAATTCTAGTTTATTATTAATTTATTTATTTATAAGTTCAAATAATAACAACGTCATCGATAGTCCCGCTCTCGTTCGTTCTCGCTCAAAACAGGACTCCACCCCCCACCCCGCTCGCTCGGTCGGTCGGTTGGTTAGCAGCAGGGCGATAGTATAAATAGACGGCCTGCCGGCGGAGCGATTTCAGAATCGTTCGCATCGCGTCGCGCGCAGTCGTAGCAGCGTTTGTTTACGTACGTTCTAATCTTAAAGAAGCTTCAGAATGACCGGTCGCGGCAAGGGAGGAAAAGGTCTGGGGAAAGGAGGCGCGAAGCGTCACAGGAAAGTGCTTCGTGACAACATCCAGGGCATCACCAAGCCCGCCATCCGTCGTCTGGCCCGCAGAGGTGGCGTGAAACGTATCTCCGGTCTGATCTACGAGGAGACCCGCGGCGTGCTGAAAGTGTTCCTAGAGAACGTGATCCGTGACGCGGTCACCTACACCGAGCACGCCAAGAGGAAGACCGTCACGGCGATGGACGTCGTGTACGCTCTGAAACGCCAGGGCCGTACCCTCTACGGTTTCGGTGGTTAAACACCGTGCTCGTTCGTCGATCGGCAACGGCACAATAAATTATCTACAACAAAAAGGCCCTTCTCAGGGCCGCAAATGCCTATCAGAACTATATGAGTTTCTTTAATACTGGACTGTCAATCTACTATATACATACATATATAAAATAAGGAAAAACATTACATACATACATACATACATACATCCATCTAACTAAATACATGCGTGCATGCATCTATACGACTTGTTCACTCTGCCTTGCACGCACACGTCACATTTGCCTAAGCTATACTTAATACCTAGTACTCGTTCGATGCCATGCCATGGCATGTTTGTTTATGTTATGTTATGTATGTATGTCCAACAGAAAGGACCGATTTACCCTCTAAACTAGGTAGGCACTTTGCCGATTTGTTAGAACCGATAATTTATCAGGTTTCTCGATCTCATTAAAAAATATATCAAAATAAGCAGCTTACACACACCTCTCTGTAAGACGAACTGGAATAGGTGCGGGTGCGATACGAATGAATGCTTGAAAAATATAATATCTCCGTGTCCGTTTCGATAGAGTACTTAGTAGGTAGTAAATAAGTATGTACATGGTAAGTACTTATGTACCTAATACACATCGATACGAAACGAAGCTAAGCTAAGCACGCGCATCCATCCATATAGGTACGTAGCGCCGCGCGCTCGGAGCCGCGTATTAAGTATATTCAATTTTCGTTTCTACACATTATTCTTGCGACGATCGGACTTGCTTGCTTGCTTGCTGATTATAATTTCATTATTAAACACTGGCTTGGCTGCTACTGTACTGTACGATAAAAAAAAAAAAAAAATCCGCCGACAGGCATCATAGCGCCGCCCGACTGCCCGTGCCTGCTTGCTCTCTACTCCAATAACTAACTCTTAAACGCAAGCCTGTCTTGTCATGTTTTGTTCGTTCGTACCCACTTAGTATATATCGCGATACTTTTGATTACTTTTTCTGTTATGTATATACGTAGCATTGGATTAAATTAAATTTAAACAACAAAAAAATGATGTTATACCTATAAACAATATAGTCTGGCATTTTTCAAAAGCCAGCAACGACGGTCTTGGAACGGCACTCAGTATTCGGCCACTAGACTAGACGGGCTGCAGCTGTTTTACGACACCGAACATAAACATACAAAATAACACTATCCAGGGGGTCTACGAGTCGTCCTATTGTGTTATTTCCATAAACGGAATCTTCACTTTCAACTGGTCGATAAATAATAACAATATTTAAGTGTTTTAATAAGTAAAAACCATTTTTAAAGTGACCCGAGGTACGCGCAGTCTATAATACCGAAAATAAACATGCTCCTCTCGCTAACAAACAAATGCAGTTTCACAAAAGCGATAATTTAACATAGACGCATTCATAAAGATTCCACTAATCGATTTTGATAGTTCAAAAACTGATATTTTTATGAGAAAATACGATTTAATCACACACTGGTAAGTGAAAAGTTGGAAGTGTTATTACGAGAAAACGTCCCGCGACACCAGAGTCTGCCTTACGGTTTAGCCGCGCTCGATATATATAGGTGGCTCCCTCTCTCCGCTTGCTCATACTACTTTGCACTGCGCCGCGCGCCGCACGTACACGTACACCTCTCGCGTCTCGCACCCGAGCGTTGATAGTTGTTATAGCTACGCCGCCGCGCCGCTCTCAGCACAGTCGTTTTTGTTGTTGTTGAAGTGAAGAAATAAAGTAATAAAGGAAAAGATGGCCGATACCGCAGTTGCCGCCGACGCACCCGCTCCAGCGACGCCCGCTAAGAAGCCGAAGGCGTCCGCCGCCGCAGCCGGCGCCAAGAAGCCGAAGGCGAAGCCGACGCACCCCAAGACCTCCGAGATGGTGAACAGCGCCATCAAGGAGCTCAAGGAGCGCAGCGGATCCTCGCTGCAGGCGATCAAGAAATACATCGCCGCCCAATACAAGGTGGACGCCGAGAAATTGGCTCCGTTCATAAGGAAATACTTGAAGAGCGCCGTCGAATCTGGCGCCCTGATCCAGACCAAGGGCAAAGGCGCTTCGGGATCGTTCAAGCTAGAATCGAAGTCGTCATCGGCTAAGAAGCCCGCCGCCGCCAAGTCGGCCCCCAAGGCTGCCGCCGCCTCCGGCTCCGCCAAGACCAAGAAGGCAGCAACCGCAGCGTCGTCCGGCAGGGCGAAGAAGGCCGCAGCCGCTGCATCCTCGTCGCCATCCAAACCGAAATCGGCAGCCGCCACCAAGGACAAGAAGGCGGCAGCCGCCAAGAAGAAGCCGGCAGCCAAGAAGCCCTCCACCCCGGCCAAGGGCAAGAGCGCAGCCGCGCCTAAGGCCAAGAAGAGCGCGAAACCGCCCACCAAGAAGCCCAAGGCACCCAAGCCGAAGAAGGCGGCGGCCGCACCCAAGGCCAAGCCGGCAGCGAAGAAGGCAGCCGCCAAGAAGTAAGCGCGATACGGACGGACGGACAGACGCAAGCACGCACACACGCACGCAAGAAGAAGAAGATGATGATCTTGTCCTCTGCCTCTGCCCTGTTCGGTTGGTTCGTTCGTTCATCGCTTCGCGTCGCGTAGCCTCGAACGAACGTCAAAGGAGAAGGAGAAGGAGGAGGAGGGAAGACCACACTTACTTTCCACTCAACATACGCCCGTGCGCGTTTAAAGCACACCAAAACAGCCCTTCTGAGGGCTAAAAAATGATTCGAAGCCAGAGCAATAAGTTTCTTATAGCAGACGTCACACGAAATGAAATATAAATGTGCCTACACCTACCTACCTACCTACCTAACTAACTAACTAAATATATTATGTTGAAACACAGTTACTTACACAAGGGGACCGATAATAATACTTAATAATTTTATCAATTATCAACTTCACTGAACACAATACACACACACACACACACACACACACACGCACGCACACAATTGATATTTTTTATGCCTTGACTAGCAGGCAAATCAAATCAAATCAAATCAAATCAAAGCGACATACGAACGAATACGAATACGGTGGTGATGAATGATGATCATGATTCTACTGCTAAATAATAGTTAGTTATTAAATTAAATAAAATATGCAATATAAACTCGCTTTACCCAGAACATCGTTTTCTGTTGGGAAGCGAAGTGGCTGGCGGCCGGCGCGGCGCGGTAGCGCCGCGCCGGTTCGGATTTCAGGCCTGCCCGCCTGCCGCGCGCGCTGCTGCTGCTGGGGCTGGGGCCGGCGCGGCGCGGATGCCGCTCCGCACCGTTCCGTCCGGCGGGTCGTAGGCCTTATTTATTTTGACAAACAGCACACGTTAATGATGCGTTCACACAAAAATAACAATAAATAATAATAATAATAAACTACTGACCTAAACAAATAAATAAAAAATATATACTAACAACAGTTACATATGCTAATATATAGTTATTAACCGTCTTAATTTCTTGTGTCATATTATCATCTTCTATTCTACCTACACACAATCAGGATGTTGTTGTAGTCCTATACCTATGGATGTTTTGTTCGCTGTTTTTCACATAGTAGCCATCCATGCAGGCAGCGCTTGCGCGACCATTCGACTCTAGGGGCGGAGCCGCGGAGCGACGAAGCGGTGCGCGCGCGGGCATCCCCACTAAGCGAGCCTCGCTGCGATCGTATAAAATGAGGCGACCTAAGAATCGCCGATTTATTGTTCGTTACGACTCGCTAGCGCTGCACGCACCGCTAGTGTTCCAGTTATTCGTTTAACGTGAAACAAACAAACAAAACTCTCGACAATGTCTGGACGCGGCAAGGGTGGCAAAGTGAAGGGGAAGGCAAAGTCCCGTTCGAACCGCGCCGGACTCCAGTTCCCGGTCGGCCGTATACACAGGCTGCTGCGCAAGGGTAACTACGCCGAGCGCGTCGGTGCCGGCGCCCCCGTGTACCTCGCCGCCGTTATGGAGTACCTCGCCGCTGAGGTGCTCGAGTTGGCCGGCAACGCCGCGCGCGACAACAAAAAGACCAGGATCATCCCTCGCCACCTCCAGCTGGCGATCCGCAACGACGAGGAGCTGAACAAGCTACTCTCCGGCGTGACCATCGCACAGGGCGGTGTGCTGCCCAACATCCAGGCGGTGCTCTTGCCCAAGAAGACTGAGAAGAAGGCTTAAGTCACGCACTCTCGCCCGCCACGCACCTGATCCCTAGTGACACGTTGTGTTTTTGTATATCCGTAGTGTCACGACACACGACGCACACGGATTACAAATTCCTACGCTACACAAAAATCGCAAAAGGCCCTTCTAAGGGCCACAATATGATTCGTATTAATATTGAGTTTCTATTAATACATGACGTCATCCGATGATTCTAATGTCTAATCATAATTTATTCGTTAGTTAGTTAGTTAGTTAGTTAATTTAATCACTAGATGATTAAAATATATTATCTAATAGCGCTCAGGCTTGAGTACAAAAAAAAAAAAAAAAAAAATTCTCTGCCTGCCCGTCTGTCACTCAGGATAGATACATACATATGTATAAAGATATTAATTAATAAGTATGTATATACATACATACATACATACATACATACATACATACATACACGCACGCATGCATGCATGTATGCATACCCAACCTCCTCCTGCCGCCTATGCCTTATTATATTTTAGACTAACTAATAAATAGTAAAACTCTACTGTTATTATTGCATCGAGCGTTGTCAAACCTCATTATTTAAATAGGTACGTACCTATATACACAATTATAATGTTCTTCACCGATGGATGAGTGATGGAATGGATGACGATGCGATGCGACCGACGGCAGGATACGACGGGCTGGGCTCGCGTCAGGCATTTCTGTAATTATGTTTATAAATGTTATGTTAAGTTGAGTTAGGTCGTTTTAGGTTAGGTTCGATTATGTTAGGTTTGATACAGGTGTAATTTTTAAAGCAACAAAAAAAAAAGAGCCAAGAAAACATAGCAACGCTAAACAATATCCCCCTCCCCCCGTCGCCCTCACCCGCCGCTACGGCTTACGCGCGCCGGTCGCACGCTATTGGTCGAGTACGGTGATATCGTGATAGAGGGACGACGTTCGGTGCGCGCCGCATCGGCATTAACAAAAAGCGACTCGCATCGCCGGTGCGCGTCAGAACTCGTTCGACTCTCGCGTCGCTCGCATCTCTGCTATTTCTCCGTGACCGCGTAACTAGCCGCCACAACAACAACAACCATGCCGCCCAAGACAAGCGGAAAGGCCGCCAAGAAATCGGGCAAGGCCCAAAAGAACATCTCCAAGTCCGACAAGAAAAAGAAGAAGCACAAGAGGAAGGAGAGCTACGCCATCTACATCTACAAGGTGCTCAAGCAGGTCCACCCCGACACCGGTATCTCCAGCAAGGCGATGTCGATCATGAACTCGTTCGTGAACGACATATTCGAGCGCATCGCCGCCGAAGCTTCCCGCCTCGCGCACTACAACAAGAGGTCCACCATCACCAGCAGGGAGGTGCAGACCTCGGTGAGGCTGCTGCTGCCTGGCGAGCTCGCCAAGCACGCGGTCAGCGAGGGCACCAAGGCTGTCACCAAGTACACGAGCTCAAAGTAAACAACTAGCGCGCTCGCGTCCTGCAGGCGACACCCGCCGGCTCGCGCCCTCCTCTCTCATAGACCAGAAGCACATCATCAACAAAAAGGCCCTTCTGAGGGCCACAATATGATTCGTAAACATAAGTTAACGTTTCTATTTATACACGACGTCAAAAACCGACAGACTAATATTATATGTATGTACATACATACATACATACATACATACATACATACATACATGCATAGATAGTTTAAAGTAATAATCTGCATGCATGCGTATAAAGTGGAACTAATATATTATATTCAAAACGTACCTACGTTTGTTTTGTTGTTTGTTGTTTGTTGATTGGTTGGATTATCTAATTATATACATGGTACTTGAGATGAGAGATTTAAATCTTGTACTAAATTAAATTAAGAAGAAGAGGCAGGCAAATTTATACTGTATGCAAACTTGCGATAGTATCAGATTCTGGACTTATGCTACGTTTAAGTGCGTGCGTACGTACGTACATATAAATAATAATGTTGTATAGAAAACTTTTTTTTTTTTTTTTTTTTTTCTAATGTACATTTCGTCATTTACGTGTAAATATTATTATATCTCTCATTCGCATTCTGGTACCTACTTCAGTACATAAATATTACAATATTTCTTTTAAATGATATTAAATAAAAATATAATACGGCCGGCCGGCTCTCCCCCCGCCCCACCCGCGTTTCGCATCTCGCTCGCTCGCGCATCGCACGTACTACGTCACCCCACCGCGTTTGTATATATAGGGCTCTCAGTGCCCGCTAACGTTTTATTATCGTCTGTGACTCGGTTCGCACGCACGCTAGTACCTACTCTCTCGTCCGATCGCTCGCACCGATTGTTCAATTATACGACATGGCTCGTACTAAGCAGACCGCTCGTAAATCAACCGGTGGCAAAGCGCCCCGCAAACAGCTCGCAACCAAGGCGGCTCGCAAGAGCGCACCGGCCACCGGAGGTGTCAAGAAGCCGCATCGCTACAGGCCCGGAACCGTCGCCCTGCGTGAGATCCGTCGCTACCAGAAGAGCACCGAGCTATTGATTCGCAAATTGCCCTTCCAGCGTCTGGTCCGTGAGATCGCGCAAGACTTCAAGACCGACTTGCGTTTCCAGAGCTCGGCCGTTATGGCCCTCCAGGAGGCCAGCGAGGCGTACCTGGTGGGTCTCTTCGAGGACACGAACCTTTGCGCGATCCACGCCAAGCGCGTGACGATCATGCCTAAGGATATCCAGCTTGCTCGCAGGATTCGCGGTGAACGCGCCTAAACGGTGTCTTGACCCGCGCTGCCCCGCTTGCAGCACACTACACTACAACAACCCCAAAAAAAGGCCCTTCTGAGGGCCGCAATTATGATTCAATGATTTATAAAAGTTTCTCTAAACAAACGGAACGTCAAAACCCCATAGATTAATTATTAATTTATCTCATCATCATTGACAGCTAAATAGTATACTTTATTCGGTATACATATACAGAGCAGCTAGCTGGTTAGATGGTTACAAGTTAATTGATTGATTGATTGATTGATAGATACATAGACCTCTGGCTATTTATTTTTATTTATTATTCACGACTATACGATCGCGCTACTAACCACGGTTATGGTGAGCGCTACGTTACGGATGCACGGATGGAGATGCATATTATAAGTACACATATTTATTATAATCATTGACAACGTTATTTTATTGTTATACATACATATAACTTAAGCAAGTAAGGCTCAAGTCGTCCCATAATGCCGAATGAGGATTCGGTTAGGTAGTACCTAGGTATAGAGACTTAGTACGCGAAGAACGGTGTGGTGTGGTTTTTTTTTTTTTTTCATCATTCTTTAAATTTATTGATAATATTATATAAATAATTAACCTAATTCTAGTTTATTATTAATTTATTTATTTATAAGTTCAAATAATAACAACGTCATCGATAGTCCCGCTCTCGTTCGTTCTCGCTCAAAACAGGACTCCACCCCCCACCCCGCTCGCTCGGTCGGTCGGTTGGTTAGCAGCAGGGCGATAGTATAAATAGACGGCCTGCCGGCGGAGCGATTTCAGAATCGTTCGCATCGCGTCGCGCGCAGTCGTAGCAGCGTTTGTTTACGTACGTTCTAATCTTAAAGAAGCTTCAGAATGACCGGTCGCGGCAAGGGAGGAAAAGGTCTGGGGAAAGGAGGCGCGAAGCGTCACAGGAAAGTGCTTCGTGACAACATCCAGGGCATCACCAAGCCCGCCATCCGTCGTCTGGCCCGCAGAGGTGGCGTGAAACGTATCTCCGGTCTGATCTACGAGGAGACCCGCGGCGTGCTGAAAGTGTTCCTAGAGAACGTGATCCGTGACGCGGTCACCTACACCGAGCACGCCAAGAGGAAGACCGTCACGGCGATGGACGTCGTGTACGCTCTGAAACGCCAGGGCCGTACCCTCTACGGTTTCGGTGGTTAAACACCGTGCTCGTTCGTCGATCGGCAACGGCACAATAAATTATCTACAACAAAAAGGCCCTTCTCAGGGCCGCAAATGCCTATCAGAACTATATGAGTTTCTTTAATACTGGACTGTCAATCTACTATATACATACATATATAAAATAAGGAAAAACATTACATACATACATACATACATACATCCATCTAACTAAATACATGCGTGCATGCATCTATACGACTTGTTCACTCTGCCTTGCACGCACACGTCACATTTGCCTAAGCTATACTTAATACCTAGTACTCGTTCGATGCCATGCCATGGCATGTTTGTTTATGTTATGTTATGTATGTATGTCCAACAGAAAGGACCGATTTACCCTCTAAACTAGGTAGGCACTTTGCCGATTTGTTAGAACCGATAATTTATCAGGTTTCTCGATCTCATTAAAAAATATATCAAAATAAGCAGCTTACACACACCTCTCTGTAAGACGAACTGGAATAGGTGCGGGTGCGATACGAATGAATGCTTGAAAAATATAATATCTCCGTGTCCGTTTCGATAGAGTACTTAGTAGGTAGTAAATAAGTATGTACATGGTAAGTACTTATGTACCTAATACACATCGATACGAAACGAAGCTAAGCTAAGCACGCGCATCCATCCATATAGGTACGTAGCGCCGCGCGCTCGGAGCCGCGTATTAAGTATATTCAATTTTCGTTTCTACACATTATTCTTGCGACGATCGGACTTGCTTGCTTGCTTGCTGATTATAATTTCATTATTAAACACTGGCTTGGCTGCTACTGTACTGTACGATAAAAAAAAAAAAAAAATCCGCCGACAGGCATCATAGCGCCGCCCGACTGCCCGTGCCTGCTTGCTCTCTACTCCAATAACTAACTCTTAAACGCAAGCCTGTCTTGTCATGTTTTGTTCGTTCGTACCCACTTAGTATATATCGCGATACTTTTGATTACTTTTTCTGTTATGTATATACGTAGCATTGGATTAAATTAAATTTAAACAACAAAAAAATGATGTTATACCTATAAACAATATAGTCTGGCATTTTTCAAAAGCCAGCAACGACGGTCTTGGAACGGCACTCAGTATTCGGCCACTAGACTAGACGGGCTGCAGCTGTTTTACGACACCGAACATAAACATACAAAATAACACTATCCAGGGGGTCTACGAGTCGTCCTATTGTGTTATTTCCATAAACGGAATCTTCACTTTCAACTGGTCGATAAATAATAACAATATTTAAGTGTTTTAATAAGTAAAAACCATTTTTAAAGTGACCCGAGGTACGCGCAGTCTATAATACCGAAAATAAACATGCTCCTCTCGCTAACAAACAAATGCAGTTTCACAAAAGCGATAATTTAACATAGACGCATTCATAAAGATTCCACTAATCGATTTTGATAGTTCAAAAACTGATATTTTTATGAGAAAATACGATTTAATCACACACTGGTAAGTGAAAAGTTGGAAGTGTTATTACGAGAAAACGTCCCGCGACACCAGAGTCTGCCTTACGGTTTAGCCGCGCTCGATATATATAGGTGGCTCCCTCTCTCCGCTTGCTCATACTACTTTGCACTGCGCCGCGCGCCGCACGTACACGTACACCTCTCGCGTCTCGCACCCGAGCGTTGATAGTTGTTATAGCTACGCCGCCGCGCCGCTCTCAGCACAGTCGTTTTTGTTGTTGTTGAAGTGAAGAAATAAAGTAATAAAGGAAAAGATGGCCGATACCGCAGTTGCCGCCGACGCACCCGCTCCAGCGACGCCCGCTAAGAAGCCGAAGGCGTCCGCCGCCGCAGCCGGCGCCAAGAAGCCGAAGGCGAAGCCGACGCACCCCAAGACCTCCGAGATGGTGAACAGCGCCATCAAGGAGCTCAAGGAGCGCAGCGGATCCTCGCTGCAGGCGATCAAGAAATACATCGCCGCCCAATACAAGGTGGACGCCGAGAAATTGGCTCCGTTCATAAGGAAATACTTGAAGAGCGCCGTCGAATCTGGCGCCCTGATCCAGACCAAGGGCAAAGGCGCTTCGGGATCGTTCAAGCTAGAATCGAAGTCGTCATCGGCTAAGAAGCCCGCCGCCGCCAAGTCGGCCCCCAAGGCTGCCGCCGCCTCCGGCTCCGCCAAGACCAAGAAGGCAGCAACCGCAGCGTCGTCCGGCAGGGCGAAGAAGGCCGCAGCCGCTGCATCCTCGTCGCCATCCAAACCGAAATCGGCAGCCGCCACCAAGGACAAGAAGGCGGCAGCCGCCAAGAAGAAGCCGGCAGCCAAGAAGCCCTCCACCCCGGCCAAGGGCAAGAGCGCAGCCGCGCCTAAGGCCAAGAAGAGCGCGAAACCGCCCACCAAGAAGCCCAAGGCACCCAAGCCGAAGAAGGCGGCGGCCGCACCCAAGGCCAAGCCGGCAGCGAAGAAGGCAGCCGCCAAGAAGTAAGCGCGATACGGACGGACGGACAGACGCAAGCACGCACACACGCACGCAAGAAGAAGAAGATGATGATCTTGTCCTCTGCCTCTGCCCTGTTCGGTTGGTTCGTTCGTTCATCGCTTCGCGTCGCGTAGCCTCGAACGAACGTCAAAGGAGAAGGAGAAGGAGGAGGAGGGAAGACCACACTTACTTTCCACTCAACATACGCCCGTGCGCGTTTAAAGCACACCAAAACAGCCCTTCTGAGGGCTAAAAAATGATTCGAAGCCAGAGCAATAAGTTTCTTATAGCAGACGTCACACGAAATGAAATATAAATGTGCCTACACCTACCTACCTACCTACCTAACTAACTAACTAAATATATTATGTTGAAACACAGTTACTTACACAAGGGGACCGATAATAAT
Source organism: Choristoneura rosaceana (assembly GCA_037349165.1). NCBI lineage: Eukaryota > Metazoa > Arthropoda > Insecta > Lepidoptera > Tortricidae > Choristoneura > Choristoneura rosaceana. The sequence goes on along the minus strand of JAZBNJ010000029.1, from coordinate 5,902,555 downwards.
ACTTAATAATTTTATCAATTATCAACTTCACTGAACACAATACACACACACACACACACACACACACACGCACGCACACAATTGATATTTTTTATGCCTTGACTAGCAGGCAAATCAAATCAAATCAAATCAAATCAAAGCGACATACGAACGAATACGAATACGGTGGTGATGAATGATGATCATGATTCTACTGCTAAATAATAGTTAGTTATTAAATTAAATAAAATATGCAATATAAACTCGCTTTACCCAGAACATCGTTTTCTGTTGGGAAGCGAAGTGGCTGGCGGCCGGCGCGGCGCGGTAGCGCCGCGCCGGTTCGGATTTCAGGCCTGCCCGCCTGCCGCGCGCGCTGCTGCTGCTGGGGCTGGGGCCGGCGCGGCGCGGATGCCGCTCCGCACCGTTCCGTCCGGCGGGTCGTAGGCCTTATTTATTTTGACAAACAGCACACGTTAATGATGCGTTCACACAAAAATAACAATAAATAATAATAATAATAAACTACTGACCTAAACAAATAAATAAAAAATATATACTAACAACAGTTACATATGCTAATATATAGTTATTAACCGTCTTAATTTCTTGTGTCATATTATCATCTTCTATTCTACCTACACACAATCAGGATGTTGTTGTAGTCCTATACCTATGGATGTTTTGTTCGCTGTTTTTCACATAGTAGCCATCCATGCAGGCAGCGCTTGCGCGACCATTCGACTCTAGGGGCGGAGCCGCGGAGCGACGAAGCGGTGCGCGCGCGGGCATCCCCACTAAGCGAGCCTCGCTGCGATCGTATAAAATGAGGCGACCTAAGAATCGCCGATTTATTGTTCGTTACGACTCGCTAGCGCTGCACGCACCGCTAGTGTTCCAGTTATTCGTTTAACGTGAAACAAACAAACAAAACTCTCGACAATGTCTGGACGCGGCAAGGGTGGCAAAGTGAAGGGGAAGGCAAAGTCCCGTTCGAACCGCGCCGGACTCCAGTTCCCGGTCGGCCGTATACACAGGCTGCTGCGCAAGGGTAACTACGCCGAGCGCGTCGGTGCCGGCGCCCCCGTGTACCTCGCCGCCGTTATGGAGTACCTCGCCGCTGAGGTGCTCGAGTTGGCCGGCAACGCCGCGCGCGACAACAAAAAGACCAGGATCATCCCTCGCCACCTCCAGCTGGCGATCCGCAACGACGAGGAGCTGAACAAGCTACTCTCCGGCGTGACCATCGCACAGGGCGGTGTGCTGCCCAACATCCAGGCGGTGCTCTTGCCCAAGAAGACTGAGAAGAAGGCTTAAGTCACGCACTCTCGCCCGCCACGCACCTGATCCCTAGTGACACGTTGTGTTTTTGTATATCCGTAGTGTCACGACACACGACGCACACGGATTACAAATTCCTACGCTACACAAAAATCGCAAAAGGCCCTTCTAAGGGCCACAATATGATTCGTATTAATATTGAGTTTCTATTAATACATGACGTCATCCGATGATTCTAATGTCTAATCATAATTTATTCGTTAGTTAGTTAGTTAGTTAGTTAATTTAATCACTAGATGATTAAAATATATTATCTAATAGCGCTCAGGCTTGAGTACAAAAAAAAAAAAAAAAAAAATTCTCTGCCTGCCCGTCTGTCACTCAGGATAGATACATACATATGTATAAAGATATTAATTAATAAGTATGTATATACATACATACATACATACATACATACATACATACATACACGCACGCATGCATGCATGTATGCATACCCAACCTCCTCCTGCCGCCTATGCCTTATTATATTTTAGACTAACTAATAAATAGTAAAACTCTACTGTTATTATTGCATCGAGCGTTGTCAAACCTCATTATTTAAATAGGTACGTACCTATATACACAATTATAATGTTCTTCACCGATGGATGAGTGATGGAATGGATGACGATGCGATGCGACCGACGGCAGGATACGACGGGCTGGGCTCGCGTCAGGCATTTCTGTAATTATGTTTATAAATGTTATGTTAAGTTGAGTTAGGTCGTTTTAGGTTAGGTTCGATTATGTTAGGTTTGATACAGGTGTAATTTTTAAAGCAACAAAAAAAAAAGAGCCAAGAAAACATAGCAACGCTAAACAATATCCCCCTCCCCCCGTCGCCCTCACCCGCCGCTACGGCTTACGCGCGCCGGTCGCACGCTATTGGTCGAGTACGGTGATATCGTGATAGAGGGACGACGTTCGGTGCGCGCCGCATCGGCATTAACAAAAAGCGACTCGCATCGCCGGTGCGCGTCAGAACTCGTTCGACTCTCGCGTCGCTCGCATCTCTGCTATTTCTCCGTGACCGCGTAACTAGCCGCCACAACAACAACAACCATGCCGCCCAAGACAAGCGGAAAGGCCGCCAAGAAATCGGGCAAGGCCCAAAAGAACATCTCCAAGTCCGACAAGAAAAAGAAGAAGCACAAGAGGAAGGAGAGCTACGCCATCTACATCTACAAGGTGCTCAAGCAGGTCCACCCCGACACCGGTATCTCCAGCAAGGCGATGTCGATCATGAACTCGTTCGTGAACGACATATTCGAGCGCATCGCCGCCGAAGCTTCCCGCCTCGCGCACTACAACAAGAGGTCCACCATCACCAGCAGGGAGGTGCAGACCTCGGTGAGGCTGCTGCTGCCTGGCGAGCTCGCCAAGCACGCGGTCAGCGAGGGCACCAAGGCTGTCACCAAGTACACGAGCTCAAAGTAAACAACTAGCGCGCTCGCGTCCTGCAGGCGACACCCGCCGGCTCGCGCCCTCCTCTCTCATAGACCAGAAGCACATCATCAACAAAAAGGCCCTTCTGAGGGCCACAATATGATTCGTAAACATAAGTTAACGTTTCTATTTATACACGACGTCAAAAACCGACAGACTAATATTATATGTATGTACATACATACATACATACATACATACATACATACATACATGCATAGATAGTTTAAAGTAATAATCTGCATGCATGCGTATAAAGTGGAACTAATATATTATATTCAAAACGTACCTACGTTTGTTTTGTTGTTTGTTGTTTGTTGATTGGTTGGATTATCTAATTATATACATGGTACTTGAGATGAGAGATTTAAATCTTGTACTAAATTAAATTAAGAAGAAGAGGCAGGCAAATTTATACTGTATGCAAACTTGCGATAGTATCAGATTCTGGACTTATGCTACGTTTAAGTGCGTGCGTACGTACGTACATATAAATAATAATGTTGTATAGAAAACTTTTTTTTTTTTTTTTTTTTTTCTAATGTACATTTCGTCATTTACGTGTAAATATTATTATATCTCTCATTCGCATTCTGGTACCTACTTCAGTACATAAATATTACAATATTTCTTTTAAATGATATTAAATAAAAATATAATACGGCCGGCCGGCTCTCCCCCCGCCCCACCCGCGTTTCGCATCTCGCTCGCTCGCGCATCGCACGTACTACGTCACCCCACCGCGTTTGTATATATAGGGCTCTCAGTGCCCGCTAACGTTTTATTATCGTCTGTGACTCGGTTCGCACGCACGCTAGTACCTACTCTCTCGTCCGATCGCTCGCACCGATTGTTCAATTATACGACATGGCTCGTACTAAGCAGACCGCTCGTAAATCAACCGGTGGCAAAGCGCCCCGCAAACAGCTCGCAACCAAGGCGGCTCGCAAGAGCGCACCGGCCACCGGAGGTGTCAAGAAGCCGCATCGCTACAGGCCCGGAACCGTCGCCCTGCGTGAGATCCGTCGCTACCAGAAGAGCACCGAGCTATTGATTCGCAAATTGCCCTTCCAGCGTCTGGTCCGTGAGATCGCGCAAGACTTCAAGACCGACTTGCGTTTCCAGAGCTCGGCCGTTATGGCCCTCCAGGAGGCCAGCGAGGCGTACCTGGTGGGTCTCTTCGAGGACACGAACCTTTGCGCGATCCACGCCAAGCGCGTGACGATCATGCCTAAGGATATCCAGCTTGCTCGCAGGATTCGCGGTGAACGCGCCTAAACGGTGTCTTGACCCGCGCTGCCCCGCTTGCAGCACACTACACTACAACAACCCCAAAAAAAGGCCCTTCTGAGGGCCGCAATTATGATTCAATGATTTATAAAAGTTTCTCTAAACAAACGGAACGTCAAAACCCCATAGATTAATTATTAATTTATCTCATCATCATTGACAGCTAAATAGTATACTTTATTCGGTATACATATACAGAGCAGCTAGCTGGTTAGATGGTTACAAGTTAATTGATTGATTGATTGATTGATAGATACATAGACCTCTGGCTATTTATTTTTATTTATTATTCACGACTATACGATCGCGCTACTAACCACGGTTATGGTGAGCGCTACGTTACGGATGCACGGATGGAGATGCATATTATAAGTACACATATTTATTATAATCATTGACAACGTTATTTTATTGTTATACATACATATAACTTAAGCAAGTAAGGCTCAAGTCGTCCCATAATGCCGAATGAGGATTCGGTTAGGTAGTACCTAGGTATAGAGACTTAGTACGCGAAGAACGGTGTGGTGTGGTTTTTTTTTTTTTTTCATCATTCTTTAAATTTATTGATAATATTATATAAATAATTAACCTAATTCTAGTTTATTATTAATTTATTTATTTATAAGTTCAAATAATAACAACGTCATCGATAGTCCCGCTCTCGTTCGTTCTCGCTCAAAACAGGACTCCACCCCCCACCCCGCTCGCTCGGTCGGTCGGTTGGTTAGCAGCAGGGCGATAGTATAAATAGACGGCCTGCCGGCGGAGCGATTTCAGAATCGTTCGCATCGCGTCGCGCGCAGTCGTAGCAGCGTTTGTTTACGTACGTTCTAATCTTAAAGAAGCTTCAGAATGACCGGTCGCGGCAAGGGAGGAAAAGGTCTGGGGAAAGGAGGCGCGAAGCGTCACAGGAAAGTGCTTCGTGACAACATCCAGGGCATCACCAAGCCCGCCATCCGTCGTCTGGCCCGCAGAGGTGGCGTGAAACGTATCTCCGGTCTGATCTACGAGGAGACCCGCGGCGTGCTGAAAGTGTTCCTAGAGAACGTGATCCGTGACGCGGTCACCTACACCGAGCACGCCAAGAGGAAGACCGTCACGGCGATGGACGTCGTGTACGCTCTGAAACGCCAGGGCCGTACCCTCTACGGTTTCGGTGGTTAAACACCGTGCTCGTTCGTCGATCGGCAACGGCACAATAAATTATCTACAACAAAAAGGCCCTTCTCAGGGCCGCAAATGCCTATCAGAACTATATGAGTTTCTTTAATACTGGACTGTCAATCTACTATATACATACATATATAAAATAAGGAAAAACATTACATACATACATACATACATACATCCATCTAACTAAATACATGCGTGCATGCATCTATACGACTTGTTCACTCTGCCTTGCACGCACACGTCACATTTGCCTAAGCTATACTTAATACCTAGTACTCGTTCGATGCCATGCCATGGCATGTTTGTTTATGTTATGTTATGTATGTATGTCCAACAGAAAGGACCGATTTACCCTCTAAACTAGGTAGGCACTTTGCCGATTTGTTAGAACCGATAATTTATCAGGTTTCTCGATCTCATTAAAAAATATATCAAAATAAGCAGCTTACACACACCTCTCTGTAAGACGAACTGGAATAGGTGCGGGTGCGATACGAATGAATGCTTGAAAAATATAATATCTCCGTGTCCGTTTCGATAGAGTACTTAGTAGGTAGTAAATAAGTATGTACATGGTAAGTACTTATGTACCTAATACACATCGATACGAAACGAAGCTAAGCTAAGCACGCGCATCCATCCATATAGGTACGTAGCGCCGCGCGCTCGGAGCCGCGTATTAAGTATATTCAATTTTCGTTTCTACACATTATTCTTGCGACGATCGGACTTGCTTGCTTGCTTGCTGATTATAATTTCATTATTAAACACTGGCTTGGCTGCTACTGTACTGTACGATAAAAAAAAAAAAAAATCCGCCGACAGGCATCATAGCGCCGCCCGACTGCCCGACTCCCGACTCCGACTCCGAGATTTAGAATAATAAAGGGGTTTTCAGCGTGCATGTATTTATACTATTCTGAAATATCTCACTTTGACGCATGCGCAGAACAGAATCTGAAAGGGGTGTGGTCAAAGAGCGTCTTGACTTGAAAGTGTTTGAACAGTAGTTTAGTCTGATAGTGAACGCCGCGAAGAAAACATGAGAGGTAATTAATATTAAAAAAATAATATTGATTAAATAATATAATTAATTATTGAAAAGAAAATTAGTGAAATACATGAAGCAAGCCATAAATAACTGTTTATTAATGATATCGGTTAACGAAACATATAAGTGGATAATTAAAGTGAAGCAAATAAGTTATACGTGCTAGGTAAGTGTTTGACCGTTATTATATGTATGTGTACGTTTTCTTACTTCTAGTTTCTAGCGTCTCAAGTATTGTACCGACGACGTCATTTTCAGCGCTGACAAAAAAAAATAGTGCCTAGACAACCCCGGTCTCCAAGTGTTGCATGAACTGAATTTAACGACTCCGTGTATTTTTCAGTGGCGTAGCTATAGGATACTAGGTACATAGCATAGAGCTAGAGCTCGCAAAGGGGGCGAAGGGCGAAGCGTGCCTAGTAAATTGCTTTTCAGGGTAGCCAAAATGGCAAAAACGGAATCCTTATAGTTTCGCCATGTCTGTCTGTCTGTTTGTCCGTCCGTCCGCGGCTTTGCTCAGTGGCTATCAATGCTATACTCCATTTAATTTAAGATTTGAATTAACGGTCAAATTGTAGCACACGTTTCTCGGTATTTCGAACACTAATTTACTCAAAGTACCTACATTTACATTTATTAGCGATATTTATTATATTTTTAACCGACTTCAAAAAAAGGAGGAGGTTATCAATTCGGTTGTATGTTTTTTTTTTTTTTTTTTTTTTTTTTTTTATTTTTTTTTATGTTTGTTACCTCAGAACTCCGTCATTTATGAACCGATTTGAAATTTTTTTTTTGCGTTCGTCTAGGAATGCTTTCAATTAGGTCCCATAAGCACCGAATCAGGATCTGATGATCGGATCCTAAGGAAATCGAGGGAACTCTTCAAATGTTGTAGGGACACCTATGGTAATTTTGATATATTTAGTAGTAACTCGTGCATTTGCTCTTGAAAATCATCATTTGGTGAAGTGGAACTGATGATGAAGACCACAGTTGACCATCGGAGTTACTACTCAATAACAAGTATTTCATGGGCTGAATTTCAATTGCTTTAACACAGTTGCTAAGCAATTTATGCTCCTCGGAACGCATATGGTGAAATGGAATGGGTGGTGAAGCACCAGGACTCCTCAATAATGAACGTCTCTGCATCGGAAAAAGCAATTTTTCGTAAAAGGTGACGAGCAGTTGACATTAAACTATTGTATCTTAGATCTTTTACACTAAAAAGCGTGAAAAAAAAAATTTATAACAAAAAATAGAACCGACTACAAAAAACCATGAAAATAATTTTCTACCAGTCTGAAGTCGGTGCCTCAGCACGAGCCAGCAGGAGTGGACCTATAATCGTCTACCTCACCTACAACTATACGAGTAAATGGCTTCAATCACTCCTGCTGGCTCGTGCTGAGGCACCGACTTCAGACTGGTAGAAAATTATTTTCATGGTTTTTTGTAGTCGGTTCTATTTTTTGTTATAAATTTTTTTTCTATAGAAGTTAACAGAATTTTAAATAGTCATTGTTTTATTTAAAAACGTCTGAAAATTTTACCGTTAAGTTAAAAACGAGCGTCCCCCCCCCCTCCTTTAAAATGTAAATGGGTGGATGGAAAATTAAAAAAAAAAAAGTACAACGAAAACTGTTATGGTTAAGTTGTCTTGAGAATTATTAATAGTTTAAGGGTAAATAGCAGCCTAAGGTATAAAATATACTTAAACTTTGATTATTCCGTTACAAACCCTATTTCCGGCATGTCCGACACGCTATTGGCCGGATTTTTTTGGGTTGAATCGCCTTGAAGGGCCACAGACACAAGTACCTAAATGGCTCGGGGAGACTTGAAACTATCGACATCTGAAGACCTGATGTCCCAATGCAGCAATTGGTATGCGCGGGAGCGAGTCGGTACTCGACCCGATACAATTAAAACCGTTACATACTCAAGTCAAAAACTCTCGCCAAGTATCTCAGTAACTGAATGAAAATGGGGAGTATGCAGTTAAAAAAACACTTACTTTGGTCTAAGGTCTCTCATTGTCTTCCAGGAACCAGCAACCTCAGGACTGCATTCTGAAGACTGCGGGCCAGCTGACGTCGGTCGTCGCAGGCTGACACACCAACCGCCATTCCCTGAAACGTGCAATGATTTTCATGAAGGTTGGTCTTCATATTTTATTTCACTTTGCCTAGTGGTTTGGTGACTGGTCGTGAGAATCGTGTAGGCTAGGCGCTTATCTCATAATTTTTGAAACTCTTTAACAGTCCCCACATTAGGTATATCAACTTCACTTTCTTTTGAACTTAAAACATTCTTATTAGGTAAAAAAAAACCGTTTATTTCAAAAAAGTAACAAAAAAAAAACTTCCTCGAATTTTATCGAATCTAATTATAAATCAAATTATAAAAAACAGTTTATGACTTAAAGAAATCAAAAATCATATCTAAAATTTAACTAGGTAGGTACCTACCACAAGTTTTACAGTGGGTGGGTGAATGAAAACAATGCACACACCTTTTTAAATAGGTACAATTTCCGGTTACCACACCTTTAGTGGTAGACCTGCCTGACTGCTGACACCCTGAATCACATTTTTCTCAAAGTGCACTCAGAGACTGTTCTAAGGATCCCAAACACGATAGGTTACGTTGTTCTGTCCTGAAGTTCCAGGCTTAGATTACTGGCTCTCCATCATCATTTACTATCTTGTATCATATTTTTATATAAAAATAACAAGTGTCCATTTGAAACAGAGTTGTTACAGGGCCCCAACACGTCACTACTTTAAATCAGAATCAAAAATCATTTATTAGCAATAACATAGTTACAGGAACCTTCCACAATTACATAACTACATATTAGGTACATAATAATTGCAAAACTATTACACCATTACTGGCGTGCGAATATTTTGTTAATGTAAACATGATCTGGGTAGCTTAATAAATACTCATAATAAACATTTGTCATACAAATTAAGCATATAATTAATTTTGTTACAGCCAGTGGGCAACTGAGCTGAATAGTACTAGAAGTTGCATCATTCTCCGTGAATATTCCGTTGAAACTTATTCAGCACAGAACTGGGGACTCGGGAAGAACTGAGAATCCCTTGGATGGTGAAGAACTGCCCCGTCATCCTGTCAGGCAGGTCAAATGTTAGATCAAATATTATGTCAAATATTACAAATAGAATTTCATCTATCGGATTGACTTGAAATTGGTATTACTTTAGTATACATGTCTGTCAAGAAAGACAGAGAGCTGCTGTGGAAGAAGATGGAGGAGGCCTTCACTCAAAGAGAGGCCCAAGTCTCAGAAGAAAATAAATAAAATACTAAATGAAAGTGAGTGGGTTTCCAATAGTGGCATAATAAGTTTATTGTATTTTATTTGTTTTCAATTATATTAAATAAATAAAAATAAAAACTAATCATACTAACACTAGGTATTAAGAACCATTCACTAACAACAAACACTGACACTACACTATATAATGTGCAGAAGGGACAGACTAATAAAGGCTTTTTATTTATTTTATTTACATGTCAGTCAGTCTTTTGCTTTACATAAGTACAATACAATACCCTTGCCTTTTAACTTTTCCTGAACTGAATGCTCCTCTCATCCACTCAGAGGTTGACTGGTTGAGATCCCTTACAGGGTTAAGTTCGCCTTTGGACATATACTATGTCAATATCTATCAACTGTGTATGTTACTTATTTTGTACAATAAAGAGTTTATATACATACATGCATATATACATACCTGCTGGCCAATGAGCTCTGCTTATGGACACTGGCTATCTGTCAACACAAGCACTGCTGCTTGGCAGCAGGATTGGCAATTAGGTGGTACGAAGCCAGAACACAAGAGACCCCCCCCCCCCCAATAACCGTTTGTATAATCTGCATTTCCAAGGTATGATGTAAGCAATTGGCGGCTTTATTGAGGGTGTTAAATCAATATTAAACAAAAAAATATGCAGGTACTAACACTTGTAGAATTATTAGTTCAGTAAAGTAATTCAACACATTACAGTCCATCATATTACCGATATATAAAAGATAGAATAAATACTTATACTTATTGTTAGTGAAATATCATCATCATCATCTCAGTCTCTACACGTCCCGCTGCTGGGCACAGGCCTCTCAGAATAAGAAGGCTTGGGTTGTAGTTCCCACATGGGCCCAGTACGGATTAGGAACTTCTTTGCTCAATTTATTAAAATTTGCCTAATGCCATAATCATTTATTGCTTCATATGTGTAACATCAGCCAAACAAGTGGTCTATCAATTTTGAAACAAGTTCCTACCAAATGATGTTGCTAAAGTCGAACTTTCAAGTTGACAGACACGTCTATTGGCATTATTGTTTTAAGACATGCAATCCATTGTCAACTTTAGGGTGGTAGACCACATATTTGGCTGATAGTACAAGTTCATACAAATAAAATGATGTTCCAATTTAAACCATGTTAGGGCACAATTATTCTTAAATAAGCTGTCAGAGCTAGTGAAAGAGCTAGTTTCACAATTTGGCTGCAATAATAAACCAACCATAATAAAAAATATAATAATAAAAATAATAAATAAGTAAGTTTATTTACTTCAACCAACTTAGATCATATTCAATTCCTACTAATATTATAAATGCGAAAGTAACTGTCTGTCTGTTACGCTTTCACCGCTGAACCGATTTTGATGAAATTTGGTATAGAGAGAGATAGTTTAAGCCCCGAGGATCAACATAGGATACTTTTTATTCCGGTAGAGGGCGCCACCGCGCGATAACCTAGATCCACGCAGACGAAGTCGCGGGCATAAGCTAGTTAAAATATAAATGAAGATCAAAGAATTTCAATTATCAGATCAAATCACAATAAATTAAATTATTAAAATTACAAATGCATGTAATTAAATTTGCTGCTACAATTTAATTTGAAGTTTAATACAAAAACACTGTTTCAGCTTTGAAAACCAGATTCAGTTTCAACCAACTGTTATCATCATCACATGCCACTGCTGGGCCAAGACCTCCTCCTAGAGAGAGGATTAGAAACTGCACACCATTCTCCTAAGGCTTCAGAGGTGCATGTAAGTAAATTTCAATTCAATCAATTCAATTCTAGAAAGTATAGCTCCATCGATACTATCGATGATTCCCAAAAAAAGGAAATTTCAAGTATTAATTTTGCATATTAATTCAATAGACTTTAAAATTAGATCATTATCTGGTCTGAAAAATAGTTTGTCAAATGAGGAGGTAAATAATGGACATTGCAAACTGCTATTGCCATACCAAAACTATCCCACTAATATTATAAATGCAACAGTTTGAGAGTCTGTTTGTTACCTCATCACATCTAAACCGCTGAACCAATTTAGATGAAATTTGATATACAGATAGTTTGAGTTCCGGGGAAGGACATAGGATAGTTTTTATCCCGAAAAATTGCATAGACCCCGCAGGATACAGATAAACTAATTCTACGCGGATGGCGTCGCGGGCAACCAGCTAGTAATAATTCTAATTAGACAGAGCTAAATAAAAACATACCCAAGTTAATTAATTAGCTGTATGTGTAAATACTGTCTGGATGTATGTATACGCATATTATCTGTGCTTATGTTATGAAAAACACCTGCTGTATGTAGTAGCAACATGTCCATATAATTTAGATCATTGTAGATTAGTCAATGTTCCATATTCGAAAAATTACTTCAGTCTCATATGAACTCAATGCACACAAATAGGTAATTCACTTAAGTTTTTCACCTATAACCAATATGGTGATAATAACTGGTAACGTCAACTAAGGCATATTTGGCAATCAATCTTGGACGCATCCCCTAACATTTTCACTATAAAATTAGTTATGAAGAAGTATACTCTCACATAATACACTAGATCTAGATGTAGACATTGGGCAAACATCCAATATCTATGTCCAACAGTGAACCTCCTATAATATGATGATATGATGATGATGATGGAGAGAGCTCTCTTTTGTAGTAAACAAGGGTGTTTTAAATCCAATTACATGATAATAATATGATGAACACATTCGTATTTTTCCCTGCAATTGGTTACCTGTTCCTAACATCTGGTCAATCTAGTCCAGGGCCTAGTCAATGTAAAGAAAGACTGCCAACTCACTAAATGAAGCATTTCATATCATGGAACAAAGTGTATAATAGTGAGTGCTAAGCTGCCAGTAACTAATCTAGAATAAAAACTGAAATAAATTTCATGGATTCATGAATTATAAGGAGTAGATAATAATTAATTAAAATATAAATAAACAGAACATGCCTTAGTTTCTGTCGAAAAGTTCATTCTTTAACCCCCGACGCAAAAAAGGGGTGTTATAAGTTTGACCGCTATGTGTGTCTGTCTGTGGCACTGTAGCTCTTAAGCGGGTGGACTGATTAGAATGCGTTTTTTTTTTTATTTGAAAGCTGGTTTTTTAATACAAGCATTTTTGTTGACTGTACTGCCATTATCATCTAAACTGCACTTTTTCAAATCAAATTTCAAGTTGGTGCCATTGAGGAGTTCTGTCCTGCGGACACGATCCTGACCCGACTACCTGGGTATCACTGCCACCACCAACTCTATTGTCACTAGATTTGCATCCCTACTAATATAAATGCGAAAGTAACTCTGTCTGTCTATCTGTCTGTTACACTTTCACATCGAAACCACTGAACTGGTTTTTATGAAATTTGGTATATAGGTAGTTTGAACCCCAAGGATCAACATAGGATATCTTTTATTCCGGTAGAGGGTGCCACCGCGCGATAACCTAGATCCGCGCAGACGAAGTCGCGGGCATAAGCTAGTTATAAATATGCCTAATTTTAAGTCAATCTAGCCAATGGAAGTGGGTCAAAATTCACTTGCAAGATTTGACCCATACATAGGTACAAAGTACACTGCAAGTTTAAATAAAACATTCTAAAAACAAAATAATTATCAAATATACTCCATGTAAAATTTTATTTACTTGTTTACTAGTACTTCTAACACTTCTTAATCCAACATTATTGGTACATACTTATAAGAGTATGTTTACTTAGTCAAAGTACACTCTAAGACCATTTTATTAGAAGCCCAAACATGGCTAGGTTACATTTTTCCATCTTGCATATCCAATGCTTAGCTTCTGACACCATGATCAGATTAAATTGAAGTGGGTATTAAATTTTATCTACAGATTCTATAACAAAACAGCTACAGGGCCCACAGGTGAGCCTAATGAGCATGTAGTTTACAAATACAACAGCATTGATATTTAGGTACCTAACTTAGAATGACACTATTATGTGAGAGCCCTCTAAGGGACAGTTAGTTTTTGTACATCTCATTCTCTTCTCATGTGTTTTGTACAATAAGGAGTTATGTATGTAGAGACAGTAACATGCTAAGAAACAAAAATAAGGTCTTGTTTTTATGCTTTAGCTAAAAATGAATACTAAATATTCTTTTTGTTTAAAAGGTTCTGGAGACACGAGCACTAGCAGGACAGACGGAGGGCCATGGATCCAGATACGCGAGGTGATAAGCCTCATGCCTCATACCATACAAGACGCTAAAATTTTTGGCAAGGGATGTCTCAGGTTAAAAACAATAAAAAGTCTAGTGACACCAGTATACAGTATGTGTGAAAACTGACCATAGATGAGTGTGTATACTGACCTTACTTACAGTAACAGAAGCTTCCCGAAACAATACACTGCACACATTTTAGATTTTAGCTACCGAACTAAAAAGGTTAGTTAGTGCTTAAAAACGTAAGTACCAAATCCATTTTTCCCGCTACACAACTTTTGGGTGACACAGTGACACTATTTACCGGTCGTGCAATACCGACACGGAAATACAGACTGATGTTACGAGTACACGCCCATAGAAGCTCTTGTCAGCGGGGCTACTCCGAAATTCTAAAATCGAAGTTCGTGTCGTTCCGTCTTTCTGACGCTTGTACTATTTAAAATGTGAGTGAGAGGGACGGTACGATACGAACTTCGATTTTCGAATTTCGGGGTAGGCCTTCAGTGCAGCAAGGCTACCACAAAATTCGAAAATCGAAGTTCGTATCGTACCGTCTAGCCTACGCTTATAATATTTAATGCGAGAGTGAGAGGGACGGTACGATACGAAGTTCGAATTTCGTGTTTCGGTGTAGCCCTTCTGTTTGACACCATTTTGTATAGCGAGAACAAGAAATATTGGTTCGGTATTCCCATGTCGGTATTATCCGTGCCTATAAATAGTGCCACTCCAACTTTTTAAAACTTCTATTTGCATACAAAAAAGACCAAAGACTACACGTATATACAGCCAAGGTGCTACTTTTTAATTAAAATTAAAAATTGAAAATTTTATGGCTAGAAAGAAGTTTTTAAAGTTTTTAGAAGACGCGAGATCGAACGATAGATAATAAATAAACTTTTGATTTGATTTTTGACGACCGCGTTAAAGTGAAGATAGTGGGTACCTTCGAATATAGCTGGCACATCGTTTATTTTGAAACAAAGCAGCAACCCCGAAACTCCGCAACTCGAAGTTCGTGTTGTGCGGTCCCTCTGACACTTATACTGTTTAATACTAGAGCGAGAGGGACTACACGACCCCAACTTCGAGTTTCGAGTTTCGGAGTGGCCTGCAGACTCAGTGATAGAAATCATGTTTTCAAATAACTAAATAAAAATCTAAGGTGTAAATAATCTGATATTAGAAACAAAATAAAAGGCTAAAAATCTGACAATTACTTCGAAGTAAAGCCATCTTTCAAAATTTCCATTCACATTCATATTCTTACTAGAATTTTTATGTTTAACTCAAATATCTCCTGGCTGGTTTTAAAATAAATTGTAGAAAAATATAGCCTAGCCACAATAATACAATTAGAAAAATAAGAAACTGGATTTGCCATATCACTCACCATAACAATTTAACTGTTAGTTTGTGTTGTTCACTGTGTCAGAGAGATTTCATGAAAACTACATCACTATTCAGTTTCAAAAACTACTTTGTATCAAAACTATCCACATAATTAAAAAAAATGCTATGTAATTATTCTTCAGTTATGTTTCATTACTGACACAAAGTATTAAATCTACCTGCATTATTTTTTTATTTCTTTAACGTACTATAAAAATTGTATTTAAATTCGGACTACCCCACGTTTTTATGTCCACACAAAATCTGAAACTAGTATTTAAATTCTTCTAAATGGGAAAAGTTGTTGCATAAATAAAATATGGTAGAAGTATGAGCTAGATAGACGACTAACCCTCTTATTCATAAAACTTAACAAGCCTATGTTAACTAACAAATGCTTTGTCCCTTTCTAACAAATACAAATGTTGAACTGACAGATAAGGACAAACGAATTTTAGCGGCATTTTAACTAAAATAGGTTTGATTGTCGTTTATGAATAAGGGGGTTTATCTTTCCTTTTCTAAACTATAGTAAAAAAAGTAATATTCTATTTTATTAGCGTCAAGCGTTATTATCAACGTGGCTGCAGGGCTACCATGAAACTCGAAACTCGAAGTTCGTGTCGTGCGGTCCCTCTGGCACTTATACTATTTAATACGAGAGCGAGAGGGACCGCACGACACGAACTTCGAGTTTCGTAGTAGCCCTGCTGTATGGATGTCACTTCAATTGTTTGTGGGAAAATAAAAAGAAATGCTCGCCGTATTTTTTTCTGTGATCAGTGTTGCCAACATAGGCAATTGGTCGCTATGTAGGCGAACCGGAATGGAAATCGGCGACATAATATTCTAAATGGCGTGTGGCCAACTTAAAGGACAAGGTCAAAATATAACATGCAACATTAACAATAAAACTGGCCAAACGCAGTATAGGGTTCTGTATTAATATATTGTTTATCTTACTAATCTCACAGCCTCTTAGACTTATGAAATTTGACATCTGATCTGGAATAACACATAAGCTACATTTTTAGGATACCTGTTCAAATTTGGCTACATTATACTACTCAAGCTTATGGATTTGAAATACATATCTTTATTATTTACACATATTCTATAAACTATACTTACATAGCAATAACAAAGATTTATGTGTAGAGTTGCTTCACTTGGTACTGTACTGTTACTTATTTTAAGACTTATTATGATTTAATTTTTCTAATAATTAGTAGTTCTTTGTAAGTTTTGTCTTGTAAGATTTAATACTCTTTGTTCTAAGTTTAGTTTTAAAATGAAAGTACTCATTCTTAGTTTTCCATATCTTTATACTGAGTTGTAAAATGCGACCAATTTTTTAATGATTGTAATTTGTAATCGTCAGTTAATTAAACTGCCTTGTAAGGATGTCTTTCTTATTTACCAATATGTACATAGGTTATAAATCTTTATTGCGCAATAATACGTATTTATTTGTAATTGTTTGAAATATACAAATTAATTTAATTCTGTTTTTTTTTCTTTATTGCTAATTATTTTTTTGCATTTTTCACTGTTATATGTTTTTGCTGACTGATATTTGATTTCGTGGTGGAACATATAGTAATACGAAACCTAAAGTACAGATGAACAGTATAATTTTATTGGTTTTCGATCAGGTCAAATTTGTGCAAGGTCCGCCCGGATTGCTAACACCATCTTGCTCGCTAATCCTGACGTGAAGCAACAGTGTTTGCACCGAGTAGGTCAGCCGGTGAAATTACTAGCACTTGGGGTATCCCATCTTAGACCTCTAGGTTGGTAACGCATCTGCAATCCCCCTGGTGTTGCAGGTGTCTATGGGCAGTGGTCATCTCTTACCATCAGGAGACCCACTTGCTCGTTTGCCGTCCAGTCTAATAAAAAAAGGTGTCAATCGATTATTGTATTTTCACCTTTCATCGATTAATATGAAACTTTATAAAGACTTCGATCGGCTCGGGCGACACCTTTTTCGCTCTTCTTACGTGGAGATAAAAAGAAGACCCTAAATCGCGTGCCAGTCGCGGATACATTGACTGGCGCGTATTGCATCCGTTTCGAGGTACTAGGGACGCCATTGCTGACGATTTGCAGTTATTTTTACAGTTTATCGAAGAGCCGCCACTAAGAGCTTGTCCAGATGAGGCGATTTACGCGCGAGTGGGACTTGCGCGTTTTTTTTTATATTGCGCCCAGATGACGCGTTTTACGCGCGTTCCTACACTGGGAGGGATTGCCAGTTATAAAGATGGACTCGCCATGGAGTCGCGCGTGGTAGTGGACGCAGCAATGGCGCCTGGGTATCTCAACTCGCGCGGCGCTCGCTCGGCGCTCGCGCGTAGTACGTGCGAGTCGAGAGTCGCGCTCATTGCACGCGGTTTACGCGCAAGTTGAGAAACGCGCAGCATCATCTGGACGGGATATATGTAGCCTCAGTACCTCGGGAACGCGCGAGTGGACTTGCGCGTAAATCGCCTCATCTGGACAAGCTCTAAGGGCCTACCCTAGCTGGCGCGGTTGTGACGCCTATAGAAAAATAGTACGAGCAGCCCTACTGCACGCTGTACCGGCACCCGCGCTAGCTAGCGTAGGCCCTCGGGCCCCTCTTCCCCACTGGGCACGGGCCCAGGACCTCGTGATGAATTGGGCCCCCTAGTCCCTACTCAATGAGGGCTATCGTTTTTTCTCTCACTAGATGGCGCCACTGTTGCGTGAGGTTTTTAAGTCTGTTATAACGGGCGTGAAAACAAAGTTTAGATTAAAATCATATTTAATACATCTTAAAACAGTACAATAAACATATCGAGCAACCACAGTATTGCGTAATCCCATTTTGTTCGGAAAAAAGGGTGGGCAAAAGTTTTCGAAAGACAAAACTGTCTCAAATTACAGACGTTCATCGTCCCTTATCGCATAATTAATTTCAGGTAATGCAAAATATTCTAATCCCTACTGATATTATAAATTCGAAAGTAACTCTGTCTGTCTGTTACGCTTTCACGTCGAAACCACTGAACAGATTTTGATGAAATCTGGTACATAGGTAGTTTGAACCCCAAGGATCAGCATAGGATACCTTTTATTCCGGTAGAGGGCGCCACCGCGCGA
This sequence comes from Choristoneura rosaceana, assembly GCA_037349165.1. Lineage (NCBI taxonomy): Eukaryota > Metazoa > Arthropoda > Insecta > Lepidoptera > Tortricidae > Choristoneura > Choristoneura rosaceana. The sequence continues at coordinate 5,884,203 of JAZBNJ010000029.1, read as the reverse complement.
TAACCTAGATCCACGCAGACGAAGTCGCGGGCATAAGCTAGTTATAAATAAACCCGCGTAGCTCACCCAAAGACTATGAGATTTGACATTTCGTTGACCTCACGCTACAGTAGCGCCTCTAGCGGAAAATCCATTCGCGATAGCCCTCATTACCGAAGGATAGCCGATAGCTACACAACTCTTGCCTGAAAATGAGGGTTACCGAATGCATGCAGCATGTTGCGCCCAGGTCCACTAATAGGTGAAAGACGGCCCTAAGGCTGCTAATGGTTGATCGCATAATGGGGGCTATCGTTTTTTGTCTTTCTAGACGGCGCCACTGTGGCGTGAGGTTTTTTTTTCTTTCTAACTTTCAAAGTATTTTATTACGGGCATGAAAAAAAGTTTAGATTAAAATCATATTTAATATACTTTAAAACTGTACCATACAAATATCCAGCAACCAGTGTTGCCTAGTCCCGTTTTGTTCGAAAAAAAGGGGAGGACAAAAGTTTCCAAAAGACAAAACTGTCTCAAAATACTGACATGCATTGAGCAGTAACGCATAATTGCCATAATTAATTTCAGGTAATCCAAAATATTCACAAAATTATTTTAATTATAAGTAAACCCGCGTAGCTCACTCAAAAACTATGAGATTTGACATTTCGGAGACCTCACGCTACACTAGCGCCTCTAGCGGCGAATTCATACGCGATAGCCCGCAATGCGTTCTTGCACTAAAACAAGTAGAGATATTTGCGTTAAATATTGTACTAAATTGAAACAAATAGTTTTGTGAGATGAATTTTATTACCGTTTCTCATTCAACGATCAACTACTTACATTAATTCTTCCGTGCGAAGAACAGAATGGAAAGACAGGCTGGCAGTTCAATTTTAACGAGTACATTAAGTACCTTTTTCAACATCAATAAGAATTTGAAAAGCTATTACTGCCACTATCAAAATTGTAAGATTTCGATTAAATAAACGGAATAAATAAATAAAAATATAATTTATTTAAAAATAAATTAACATGATCGTTTACGCTTATATACTGTAACATTGGTAATCACATTGGGTATCTATTTAATACAATGGTGGCGGTGTACGGAACATTCCAACCGGTCCACGACGCAAACACGTAGAACGCAGCAACTGCATCTCCGCTTGTATTATAACTTAACATGGGAATGTAAATATTACATTAAACATGTCGTATCCTAACGACGTCTCAGTAATTCAGGCAATTCTGGCATTCTTCCGTGTTTGAACATTTCCTGTACGCAGGCTGGTCGTGGTTGCGGCGTTATTATTCTATCCTTCCTAAAGTACTAAATATTTAGCACTCGTTTGAATTTGAGTCGAGTTTGTGATACTGTGTCAGTTGCTTAATCATTTAGTACTGTAGGGTAGCGTCTTGGTACTATCTTACAGCTTGCCCTCGGCTTCTAGTCGCTTGCGCATAGACTCGGGCATCTCCGCTGGCGGTGGGCGGGGCATCCTCAGCCACACCTGAAAGGAGAAAGAACGTTAGAGTTGCGTGATACTGACTGTGTACGAGGTATTCTTAAAGGGGAGTCTCATACAAGTGATGTCCACAGAGTGAGTCGGTAGGAACAATTGGGTAAATTTCTTAATCATAGAGATGAACAGTAACTAGATTGAGGTAACACAGCTGGGTATGTATTGTGAAAATATTGACAACTAAATATAAAACTTAGTTTGGCCATACAATAAATAAATATAATTTTATTTTCTTTCAAATTATACTTGTTTTGTCTTGAGGTCTTTAACCTCTTCACCGCCCCAGTCATCTAGTGACAGTGAATGGAATGCCTCACACGCTACGTTCATCTATTTTTTTTCATTCAACTGGATGGTAAACCAGCAAATGGGTCTCCTGATGGTAAGAGATCACCACCGCCCATAAACATCTGCAACACCAGGGATATTGCAGATGCGTTGCCAACCTAGAAGCCTAAGATGGGATACCTCAAGTGCCAGTAATTTCACCGGCTGCCGTACTCTCCACGCCGAAACACAACAGTGCAAGCACTGCTGTTTCACGGCAGGATTAGCGAGCAAGATGGTGGTAGCAATCCTGCCAAATCTATCTATTATACGCTCATCGACTTTTCGCTGGTTTTTCTGTGGCGTACAGAGTACGTCACTTCATTTGTTTTATGGTGGTGAAGAGGTTAAGTAAATCGAAACAGCAATTTTTCCCAAAATAATGAGCAAGTGTGATCATTCAAATTAAAATATGAAAAATAACGATGTATTATAGTTAAACAAAAAAACAGATGTTTCTGTTACCTTCACGGCGTCATAGATGAACCACTGCAGCGCGGTGAGGGTACCGATCATGATGATCCTGGGTCCGAGACCCTTCCACACGCCCGCGAAGCCGAGCTTGCCCACGATCGAGCCCACAGTCGCCGTCTTGTCCTGGAACACACAATCAACTTATAAATACCTGTCTGCGATATCGAAAATACACACTGAAATATAAATGCACAGAAAAATAAGACTAGTGCTGGGAATCGAACCCAGGTCCTCGGCATTCCGTGCCAATGTTACACATTACACGAATGGACAAGATTTTATTATAAACTAGCAAACCCGGCGAACTCCGTTTCGCCACCATATTGGTTTGTAGTACATGCTATGTATCAGAGATGGCGCTGTATGTGAAAAAATATTTTCCCGCTTTTCTTTTTAAATTTTTCCTGAATTTTCTTTGCTATAAACCTCACGGAGCCCGAGACCTTTCCAACGGATGCAAAACCTTTGAAATCTTTTCTTGCGTTCTGGAGTTATAGCGTCAGGAAGGAAAACCCGACTTATTTTTATATAGTAGAGAAGATTATTAACCCCCTTATTCATAAAACTTAACAAGCCTATGTTAACTAACAAATGCTTTGTCCCTTTCTAACAAATACAAATGTCGAAGTGACAGATAAGGACAAACGAATTTTAGCGGCATTTTAACTAAAATAGGTTTGATTGTCGTTTATGAATAAGAGGTTAAATGTTTGAGTACCGTACCTGGTTCAGCTTGGACACGACGGTGTCTGCGGGGTGCGACACGATGGCGCAGAACACGCCGGCGATGTAGCCCGCGGCGAACGTCACCACCAGCTGCTCGGCCTTGGAGCAGTCCGCGCGCGGCTTGGGCACCACGTGCTGGACAGAACAACGTTACTAGCGCATTCGGAATTTAATAGCTATTCAATGTATAGTTAAAATGAGAAAAGCTTTTCTAGCAATAGGGATGTTGACACCACCAATCAACTGACGTACTTCTTATGAGCTGTCAAAACAACTCTCCCATAATTTCAATGGCAATAGCGAATTATGACATCATTATCCGCCAACTCAATTAACTATTTATTGTCACCACCAGCTGCTCGGCCTTGGAGCAGTCCGCGCGCGGCTTGGGCACCACGTGCTGGACAGAACAACGTTACTAGCGCATTCGGAATTCAAATGTTATTCAATGTATAGTTCTTCTTCTCTTTTAAAAAATGGCTTTCTGTCCTTATTAGGACAATTTCGCCAGTGTCAAGGTACTCTCTTTGAGAGGGACGTTGTTCGGTAGCCGTAGTTTTTGCAACTTGATAGTAAAATTCCAGAAACCACGTGGAGACAACTTGCACATTAAAAAATGTCAGACACGAGAGAAATATAGAATTTAATGATCACTGTTCACTGTTAAGCTTAATCGCCGCATAAAACACTATCAAAATTATACTTCAACCAGCCAAAAAACCAGAAATAGCAAAATTATAATGTATAGTTAAAATGAGAAAAGCTTTTCAAGCAATAGGGATGTTGACACCATAAATCAACTGACGTACTTTTTATGAGCTGTCAAAACACATTTCTCCCATAGTTTCAATGGCAATAGCGGATTATGACGTCATTATCCGGCAACTCATTCAACTAACTATTTATTTGTTTTAAACCAACAAAAAATCTAATTTTACAGTTGATCGAAAATGAATCTGGTTGTCAGGGCTAAAATAAAGCGTTTTTTTACTGGTGTTGTCTTCAAATTATTTTTTAATGGCGTCAACATCCCTGCCCCCCCCCCTCTCATTCATTGTTAACCTGCGTCATGACCAGGGATTGGACGGATTAAAGTTATTTTCAATTATACACATAATTAATTTCATACCTGAGATTTCATTCTGATTTCTAGTAAATTAATAATACAAAAATACAAAGATTTCTTATGATAGTTATAATGTAGATTTATTATTACTATAAACAATTCTTTTTCCAAGTTTTTTGATGAGAACAACTGCTACATTTATTAATATTTAGAAAGCATTTGTAAACTGTTATTTGTTATTTCCCGTGATATTATTATTATTTTCAGGAAATCAAATGTAATTTCAAGAAATTGATTAACTAATTGATTAATTTTGGAATCATGTTCACAATATTGCGAACAATGACTGTAAACCTGATCCGATCCCTGCTTATGATAAACAATAAGCTTTATTTTTTCTGGTCTTTACTATACTCACGACCGGTTTTATGCTTGTGAAACGGAATTGTAAACATCCTCTCTAAGATGTACTCGACAAGAGACGTTACCTTGTAAAGCAGCTCGACGGTCTTCTCGAAGCAGGCGAACTTCATCATGGTGTAGGGGATCTGGCGGCCCCAGAGCGGCACCAGCCCCTTGTAGAACGTGCCCACACCTTCGTTCTGGACCATCTTGGGCCACGCCTCGCGCAGCGTGTTGGCGAACCCGGGCATGGTCTGGATGCGGACCTGAGCGACACCGTTTATGTCGGCAGAAATGTATGAGTGGGTATGGTCACAGTATATATATAAGCTAAAGCAGTAGGGAAAATACGAATAAATCGATCGAAACGACGCTCACACAGACGCGCGCTCGATCGATTGTTCGTAGCTTCCATACTGCTTTAGCTTCTATATAATATACTGTGGTATGGTGCTCAAAATGAACTATTCACTCCACTGCTAAGGTAATAAGAGTGTTTAGGTGGTTTTAAGCACCATAACTGCTCATCTATTTTTACTGACTGTACAACTAGAACCACAGAATAGATAATAGTTGCTGGAACTACATTATTATCAAAGCCTCAAAAACATCATAGAATGTATTGTTTTCCGTATTCAAGAAAATGGCTGTTGGCTAACCCTACCCCGAAGCCGTGGTGGCCTAGTGGTTTGACCTATCGCCTCTCAAGCAGAGGGTCGTGGGTTCAAACCCTGGCTCGCACCTCTTTAAGTTTTTCGAAATTCTTGTGTAGAATTACATTTGAAATTTACCACGAGCTTTGCGGTGAAGGAAAACATCGTGAGAAAATCTGCGCAAATCTGCGAAGCAATTCAATGGTGCGTGTGAAGTTCCCAATCCGCACTGTTCCCACGTGGTAACTATGGCCCAAGCCCTCTCATTCTGAGAGGAGGCCTGGGCCCAGCAGTGGGACGTATATAGGCTGGGATGATGTACCCTACCCCAGTTAAAGAAACTCCAAATTTTTTTTTTTCCAACCAAGGCCAAAAACGGATGATCCTCAATATGGTTGTATTTTCAGAACTCCGTCATTTGTGAACCAATTTAGAAAATTCTATTTTTTAGGCATACCATATTTTGCTTGTTTTGATTCCATTTAAAAAGAAAACACGATAGGAAGTTTTACCACTTAGTTTTAAAGTAGTTTTGTTTTAAATGATTGTCAAGTAGAAGTTTTTACGAAAAGGAAAAAAATTCAAGGGCCTTACCTTAGCGGCCTCGAGTGGCGACAGTGCGATGTCAGCGAAGAACTCGGCTGAGGCCGAGGCAGCGAGGTACACGAACGTACGGTAAGTGTACGCCGTCTCTTCATCCAGCAGATTGTTGTACTGTACTTTGAACACCTCGTACAGGCCGAACTTGCAGAGACCCTGGAGAGACGAGCGTGTTAGTATTGCGGGTAGAAGGCAATGGGGATCGGTAGAGTGATCGGTGTCTCATATCAAAAGCTGTCAACATGGTTGTTCGGTAGGAACAATTGGTATTTAGGAATAATCATCGAGTGCTTTTTTCTGGTTAATGTTTTATTAAAGTTTTTCCGCGGTTTCGCGTAAACTATACGATCTGGTAGTTACAATTGAAATTCCGGGATTGTACAAAATTCCCCTAGGAATTCCCAAAGTTCATATCATTTCACGACTCTAAACCCAGCGGTTAATTTCAAAATTTTATCCCAATCGCGTGGGAATATCGGGATAAAAAGAAGCCTGTTTTAATCCAGCCTATTTATGCTATATGCTATGCTGTAGCCTATGTTTTATTTTAATTTAATTATTTATCAATTCTCAGAGCAAGAGCCCTTTTGTTGAGGAGTTGAGGAGGCCTGTGCCCAGCAGTGTTACATATAGGTATAGGCTGGGATGGATGGATGGATTTATTAATTGGGTCAATCAACTTTTTCTTGTCACTTGTTGCTATAGTTACGGTCTCCTGAGTCACTCTTTAAATCGTAAGTTCATAGGATTAAAATATGCCAAACATGAAGTTTTGTGGTAGTTTTAAGCCATTTTTATAATTGGTCATCTAATAAGCACGTTAGTATAATGTGACACAACATTTCTTCTAGCAAACTGTACTACTTTTGTCCCCTCGCTGACGGGACAGAATAACAACAAGAAGTAGTTGATCCACCCAATTAACTACCTTTTGCCCGCGGCTCCGCCCGCGTGGTATTCGGTTATCGCGCGCTGTTCCTTCGGGAAATGTATCCTATGTCACTCTAAAATCCTATCCTATCCTATCCTATGTCACTATAAAAAGTAGCCTATGTCACTCTCGGCCCCAAAAACTGTATCTATGCCAAAAATCACGTCGATCCGTCGCTCCGTTACGGCGTGAAAGACGGACAAACACACCTTCGCATTTATAATATTAGTATGGATTTTAATACCTGTAGCGAGTACCCGATGAAAGTGGGCGCCCAGCCCTTGGCGAGCCCGCGGAAGCCCTCCTCGCGCACGGACACGCGGAACCCGTTGACCACGTTCTTGTATTTGTCGGCGTCCACTTGCAGCCGGCATTTCACCAGGTCGAGGGGCACCACCGCCGTGTGGGTGATACCTGACGACAATACATATGTCTCTAGAAATCCCTTATATATTTTTGTCATTTTTAGGGTTCCGTAGCCAAAATGGCAAAAACGGAACCCTATAAGGGTTTCGCCATGTCTGTCTGTCTGTCCGTCCGCGGCTTTGCTCAGAGACTATCAATGCCAGAAAGCTGTAATTTTGCACAAATAATATGTAAACTATGCGGACAAAACAGTACAATAAAATATACATTTTTTTTTAAAATACCTCCCATAGACGCAAAGTGGGGGTAATGTTTTTTTTTCTCATCCAACCTTGTAGTGTGGGGTATCGTTGGATAGGTTTTCTCTCTAAAATCTACACCGGTGGGTGGAAAAATTTGAAAAAAATCACGATGGTAGTAAGTATATCGAACTTACAAGAAAACTATAGCGGTTCAGTTTTCTTGAGAATTATCGTTCCAGTCCAGACATAAAATTAGTGTTACATTAAGTATGCTAAAATAACTTTCTGCGTAACTAATTTATGCGTAAGTAATTTTCTGCCTAAACAATATTCGGGATTCACAAATTATGCGTAAAGCCCATTCGGCTTACATTGGTTATGCGAAAAAGAATTCTGAGTAAACTGTTATGCAAAAACAGTTTCGGCATAAGTACTATTATGCGTAAATAGATTATGCAAAATAGAATTATGACACAAAAAAATTATGCGTAAGCAGGGGGAACCGGTCAAGAGAGGCCTTTGCTCAGCAGTGGCACACTAAGCCCCGCTAATTAAAAAAAAAACCTTTGTACTGTATTCGAGAGTAGGTGTCCCAGTGTCGAGGCTAGTGTCCCAAAAAAAGTCAGCCCTCAGCTCTCATAATCTATGGTCACAGGGCACCTCTGCCGCTCGTCCGCCCCGGCCACGCGCCGCGAGCGGCGGGACGCTGGGATTGGTCGACGCGGGGCGGCCGCGCGACAGCTCCCCTCCGGCATGAGTTCTCATCATTGGGCATTACATTATTAACTGGAAGTACCCTAAGCTGTTTTGATTCCCCGGCAAATGTGCATGGAAACACTTTCTTTAAACAATCATTAAATTCAAATCTTCTAATAGCATGGATTTAGAAGTTTGATTTTTTAATTCTCCAAGGCCTGAATCCATCCTAGCCTATATACGTCCCACTACTGGGTACAGGCCTCCTCTAAGAACAAGAGGGCTTGGGCCATAGTTCCCACGCAGGCCCAGTGCTGATTGGGAACTTCACACGCACCATTTAATGTTTTCCTTCACCGCAAAGCTCGTGGTAAATTTCAAATGTAACTCCGCACATAATTTTTGAAAAACTCAGAGGTGCGATCCGGGGTTTGAACCCACGACCCTCTACTTGAGAGGCGATAGGTCAAACCACTAGGCCACCTCGGCTTCTATACAGGTTGATACCTCCAAGCGTTCCTGATAAAAAGGGTTTTAACAGAATGACATACAGCAAAGTAAAAGGGTTGCAGAAATAGGGTTTGAATTTCAATTAAAAATTTTATGCTTTTGTTTTTGCGGCAAGTCATACAGTGATACTACGGTTTTCAAATATAGTGGGACTCTACGAATATAAGAGACAAGAGATCTATTTATAAATAGATTTTTTCTTAGTGTGTAATTAATCAACAAATTACGCAACAGAGGGTAAGTTTAGCATACTGACATACAGATAGCGCTATCTGACCTTGTCTGCGATCGTGATTGAACACGCACTATCGCGGATTACCGCTGATCCGAGCCGTATCACTGCAGCCTTATCGCCAAGTAAATATTAAAATTTTTGTATCAGCGGGTGAGTGGGTGCAGTACGATTGAAATTAAAATAATTTCATGATAAACTAGTAAAGGTTGGCTATTAGGTACCTAATCCTTTAATCTTTTAATTACGATGTTAAAAAGTTTTTAAATTAGCTGTTTTTTATATGCTAACGAGAATTATTCCAATTCCCCTCAAGCCCAAGCCCTCTCATTCTGACATGAGACCTGTGCCCAGCAGTGGGACGTAAAAAAGAAGAAATAATTGATTGCATAAAAAACTAAAACTAAACAAGAGTCTCCCAAGACCTCTTGAGAGAGAGTCAAGAGTTCCCAATCCGCACTGGGCCCGCGTGGGAACTATGGCCCAAGCCCTCTTGTTCTGAGAGGAGGCCTGTGCCCAGCAGTGGGACGTAGGCTGGGATGATTCCGATTCACCGCAGTAGTCAACTTTTTTTTATTCGACCGGTTGGCAAACGAGTAAGTGGGTCTCCTGATGGTAAGAGATCACCCACCGCCGTAAACATCTGCATCTGCAACACTGGTATTGCAGATGCGTTGCCAACCAAACCAAGGCCTAAGGTGGGATACCTCAAGTGTCAGTAACTGTAATAATATCTTCCACAGCGGAGCGTTAAAAAATATCTGACACGTCCTACCGGCCCTAGAAATGTCTTATCAAATATTTATGCACGTTTTGTTGTGTCAGACATTGGTTGGTGCTGGTAACAATTTGCACGATTTTTCTTACCAATCTAAACTGAGGCCTTATTGCCTAACGTTTCTGACAGTCGCGACCGCAATGAAATGACAGTTTTTGTATGCGAAATATGTCATTTAATTGCGATCGCGAGTGTCAAAAACATTAGGTACGGCCTCAGGTCTTTAGGACCGTGAACTCACGTCACGTGTCAAGCTATATCAGTATACCAAATATATAAATATCAGTATACCAAGAGCGCATGCCGCCAATGACTTTGTACCAGTAACATCATTCCAGAGCGGCAGATGGCAGCCGCCCAACCGAGTTCATTGCCGCGCGGTAATAGCATGCCTTATGTAACCAACTGCGCAGAGTAAAGTTCGCCGTGACGACGGAATTAAGCAGCGGGTTTCGTGTTGGATAACAGTGGAAGTTTTGCGGTTGCCATGGCAATTGCAGTGTTATAAAATTGATCGAAATAACCGGAACCGGATAATTTACGGTCTACGGCACCTTATTTATTGCCGTAGCAAATGCTATGAGTCTGATGTATTAACAAGATGGCTGCCATGAGCAAGGCTCGGAACCAGTTTATAAAATAGCGGTAAATACCGGTTTATTTCAGCTTAACTCCGAACTTTCATAAGAACGTGAACGTTTTTAAGAACTTAACTATAACTTAAATAAACCGGTTTATTCGACGATTGACAGCTGGCCGGCCGGCAGCGGGCGGCGACGTTTATCTTGTGCCGGAGTAAACCGGTTTTTATTGTTCTAAACCGGTTAATCCGACAAGAACTTTATGGAAATGTAGGGAACATTTGAAAGAAGAAACGAAACCAAAATGAAAAGGTTTTGCGCCAAGTACAGGCCATGAGTATCACCGGTGGGTGGGATCAAGTAATCTTCTGTGTAGCTATAAGCATCACCGGTAGCATCAAAAGCTCATTTTTAGGGTTCCGTAGCCAAAATGGCAAAAACGGAACCCTTATAGTTTCGCCATGTAAGTGCAAATTTTCATTACCTTGTAACCGCCATGGTTGGCCACAGCCGACAAAAAAAAATCTGAAAATCGTACCCCCTCTAAAATCTAAACCTGTGGGTGGAAAAATTTGAAAAAATTCAGGATGGTAGTAAGTATATCAAACTTTATTCTCAGATAACTGTGGGCCTTACAAAGGCTCACAGTCATAACTACTTAATGGTTTTAAGCTCGGTGTCGGTCGGCTCTAGCCCTTGCTGTAGAGCGAAATTGTCTACACTACTTCCGCGCCTCTCAAAAGGTGCCATCAAAATTTTATTTTGTACAGAAAACTTTTGCAGGTGGTAAGACCTTGTGCAAGGTCCGCCCGGATGGCTACCACCATCTTGCTCGCTAATTCTGCCGTGAAGCAGCAGTGCTTGCAGTGTTGTGTTTCGGCGTGGTGAGTAAGACAGCCGATGAAATTAATGGCACATGAGGTATCCCATCTTAGGCCTTTAAGTTGGCAACCTCTAAGAAGGTTGGTGTTGCAGATGTTTATGGGCGGTTGTGATCTCTTACCATCAGGAGACCCACTTGTTTGCTCGTTTGCCATCCAGTCGAATAAAAAAAAATCATGAGACAAAACTAGAAGGCACCACTTACCGCATGAGAGGATACCGCCGAGCCCGCACAGCGCGAAGTACTTGGTGGAGCCGAACTCGCAGGAGTCTCCGACTGGCGCTGCCGACGCAGCCATACCCTAAACACAAATTTAAACTAACATAAGTTATAGTTTAAGAAAACTGAGACTGATGATCAACGTTTTTCTTTGAATCAGTTTTAGGTTAGCCCTCAGCTCTCATAATCTATGGTCACAGGGCACCTCTGCCGCTCGTCCGCCCCGGCCACGCGCCGCGAGCGGCGGGACGCTGGGATTGGTCGACGCGGGGCGGGCGCGCGACAGCTCCCCTCCGGCATGAGTTTTCATCATTGGGCAAACAAACAAATTCTTTATTCACCAAGAACATGGTAGGCAAAGTAAATATTATAATAGTAAGTAGCAGTATTATAATAGTAGTAGTATGTAACTGATAAATTCATAGAGATTAGAATGAGTTCTTGAGCTAAGAAACAGGGTATTTCTGTTTCAGACACAGCGCGCCAGCTCAACCTTACCACTTAATTTGAATACCTACCATTATCGATCTAAAGGAAAACTAGACTCGACATTAACTTCTATAGGACTCATCATCTGATCTGATCTGATGAAGTCTTCCATGTCTAACAAACACGACCTTTCGTTTCGTATTTTGTGGTATTTAAAAAGGCGTTAAAGGCATGACTTGCCCGTGGCGCCTAGATGTCTAAAGCTTAAAACGCACTGACAGCTGTGGCGGAGCAGGCCGACGCGGCGCAGAAGCGGCATCGTTTGTAATATTTGAGCCAACATGAAAGCGTCCGCATAGGATATCGCGCGGGAAATAAGCGTTCTAATATAATATTACAATCAACGAATATTACAATCGGTGCCGCTTCCGTTCCGCGTCGTACCGCTCCGTCACCTGTCAATACTCAATACTCAATATTTTATTGCTTTTCCACAATGTATGGTCAGTGGGTTTCAAGCTTAAGAGTGGCCTTGATTGCAGCTGTGTACTGACCTGGGCGGGCGCATCACATCGCGCCGGAGTGAGAGGCCCGTGGAACGGCGAGCTTTTCGCCGCTTCCAGAAGTGAGGAGAACATTATTCTGAAACGATACACAGCATTGTTTAGGTCGGTGCGGTTGGCGGTTCTCAAAGTCAAAGTTAAAGTTTTATATGCTTGGTGATACAAAGGCTGTTTTTAAAAAAAGTGTGGATCAACACATGTGGTGTCTTTAACAGGGTCACAGTAGCTTTTAATACTGACTAAACTTGTGCTGTGGAGACATCCACAGTTAAGTTTGTCCATAGTGTATGACCAAGTCAATTGTTGGCTCTCAGAGCTGACATCTGAAAAACCCATTTACATTTACTACTTCTATGGTATGTCCCTTGTGTGGAACTAAGCGAGCACCCACAAAGTTGACATAATCACCTGGAGTTTTCAAAGCCCCAATGATAAATAAAGGCTGCTGTAGTCGAGAACCACCTTCCAATATTGTTTGTATAATATTTTTACAATGAGGCAGTAGACCTATAATAGATTATTAAGTTCCTCATTATTGTGACAAAGGCATTTGACACTGATAAATGGAGTGCCAAGTAATGCCCGCTGTTGCCAACAAGCAAAGGAAGTTTAAGGACAGTTATAAAAAACATTTGAGTAAAAATAGCATGACTTGTGATATTTACAAGTGAACATTTTTAACATGTCAAAGGTATTTTTGGGAGTTACATAAACCCCTTTGCAAAAAAAACGGGCACCTATGTTTTTTCAGATTTTTAGGCATTGAAGCTTAGAAAGTAAGCTTTCATGCACATAAAATACAAAAACCATAGGTGCCCGTTTTTTTTGCAAAGGGGCTTATTTTAAAAGTCATGTTGAGAACAAGCAGGAAGCTTTCTGATTGGAATAGGACAGGGGTTGCCAAACTGCAGCTCACAAGCCACATGCGAGTTTTTGGATGTGAAGCTGTGGCTCTTTAGTTCCAAACTTTATATAAGCTAGTACTATTGATTGTTCGGAAGAAAATATTTTGTGGCTCTTTAAAAACTATTAAATTTTGTAAATTGTAATTGTATTTTTTTTTTGACTCTTCTGACTCAAAAGGTTGCCGACCCCTGGGATAGGATGACTGAAATCTATTGACACTAGAAACAGAGGCTTTATTATAGAACAAAATTGGAATCACAATCATTTTTACCTTTGTAAATGTTAAGTAATGCGTTAGACAATATGGCCTCAGTACTGACAACCATAAAGGGCACTGGGACCGATGCCCTGGCCTTCTGACCTCACTGATGCTCCAAAAGCAAGATATATTATTCACTTAAACAAAAATTAAGAGTATCTGTTGTCAATGGCATTATCTTCAAAATTTTTCTGTGGAAATCTAAATTTGTTGTTACACATGGGCCTTAGCATGCGCTAAGACAGTTCTCGTAACAATACAATACAATACAAATATTCTTTATTGCACACCATAAAGCAGTACAAGAAAAAACTTAAAATACAAACACAGATTTAGCAAAAGAGGTGTATGTCAGTCACCTTACAAAATCACCTATTATTCTGGTAGAAACTGTCTGTAGGTTTACTCAATTTAATTAACGCACCACTGGTGATGTGTATTTGACTTACATTGTTTTTTTCGATCTAACTGGTCTCACAGACATATTATTATGTTACCAGTGACGGGTTAAGTAAATTAAGTTAACCAAAATGTTAATAAGCTATAATGGTAATTGTAGAAAATATACACCATTTTGACCCAGGCAGGTGAAATTCATCCACCTTAACTTTTCGTATCCAGCTATTATTTATCATTCATTGTCTTTTTTCTCTTTTCCACACTACAAAACATTTTTCTTGACAACGCAAATATCAAATATGTTTTCTTAATACCTTAAAATACTTTCTCATTAATTGTTCCAAATATTGTAAAAAACTGAACTGGATTTAAATCCTAACCACAAGACCACAATTCGAAAGGTCTCAATGTAGTAATATTGAACAAAGTCTAACCAATATAATATTAAGTAAGTACTGTATTTGTTTAGTCAGGGAACTATGATAATAGTCTTTATCACTAATTTGTCTAGAACTCATAGTTGTTATCTATTTACTGATTACTGGTTTATAAGATGCTGAAAAAATAGAAGAGAATAGAAAGAATCTGTACAAAAAGTCAATTCACCACGCTCTAACAAGATGTTAGGTACGTCTTACTGAAGGTGAACATTTTGACAAGCACAGTAATTTACATAAACTAACCGTCTTTTGTTTCAATTATGTAGTTAAATCAATACTGACATCGATAATGCGGATAATTAGTCAAAATTCCGGTGGTAAAAGTACAAAAAAGGTAAAATAAAATAGAAAAGTATGGTTAATGTTAAGTAGAGATGTAATGAATGACGTTAATCAATACTGCTTTTAACCGGGTAACCCGGTGTCAAGCCGACGAGATTTTTAAAGGAATTAGTTGAATTCGTGTCGCTGGGTTAAAAAATTAAATAATTATTTTTTTAAATTATAGAACCCCTAAAATATAGGGCAAGGTCACGTGAGATCGTGAGAATAATTCCATTAGTACATTACGTAAGGAAAAACTCAAGTTCACGCTTAAATATACTGCAACTTGTGACTTAAAATAGATTTCATGGATCCTTCACATGGAGAAAGCACAAATTTTAATATAATTTGGTAAACTTACATGTCTTAAAATCCTATTTTACCGATCGACACTCCACACCGCGCTTGACACACAGTGCTAAAGGAAATGCAGGGGCGAAACGAGCGCCATTGACGGAAGTTATGTAATCACGTGGAACTCTTTTTGACGTTTTGGAAGTACGGTCTTATGGATGTAATCACAATTTACGAAAACGCGCTTACCTAAAGATAAAATAAATTTTAAAGTAAGAGAGGTTAAAAAAATAACGACTAGCTAAAAATAAATTTCACAGAAAATTCTGTAAAAAAAAACCTTAATTAACTGATAGCTTCTTAGTGTCATCTGCCGGCAAATAGCGGAACTAGTTTAAGTCAAGTACTTATATTTAATTAGTGTCACTACTCGCCACTACACATAGTATTGACGCTAGTCTCGCAAAGAGGAGTACACAAAAAGTCATGATGCAAACGTGTTGGCCTACGAATAATAATTCTCGTAATTATTATTCGTAGGTATTGGCATTGTGGAAATAACAAGAGTTTTGAAACTTATTTGTTTGAAGTAAAATCATTTTAATTAATAAAGTAATTTTAAAAAATCGTATTAAGTATTACATAAACCCCCATCGGGTTTTCCAATAGTGGCATAATAAGTTCATTGTATTTATTTGTTTCGATTATATAAAATAAAAAAATAAAAATAAAATGTTTATGTTGATATATGTCAAAGTAGTATTTGTGCCAAATTTGTGCTCCGTCATTCACTGTCGCAAATTTACAGTAGATTCAGTTAAACATGGTTTAAACAATTATAATGGAAACATGACAATTCTCAGAACGGTTGCAGTCCCTGCACGCCTGCTTCACTTTAAATAAAATGTTAGTACGGTACGCATAGTAGCTTTTATGGCAAATCGTAATTTTCGCTCGCTTACTTTAACTACTTGTAGCGCATTATATATTAAAAAGCTCTAACAGCGCAGCGTAGGTACCTATTGATTGATTGGTTTGAGAAAACGATTACATGCTATTACATTGGCTTTTTGCTAATACCTGGCTGTATTAACTTTATTGATGGTAGAGATTTATATGAGGGTAGAGAAACTCAATCACTTCTGAAATCATAATATGTCATTGATAAACTGTTGACAGAGATTTGAGTGGCACGCACAGGCTACTCTTTAGTCAGCATCTTCCAGTCTATAATGGTTACGCACGAGCGCTACTTTCTTGGCTTTCCCGGTCAATCGTCACAACGAACGGCCACATATAAATTTGAGTGGTGTCTGCACCTCCCCCCTTCTCCCCACTTCCAAGGCTGCTGGATGCGTAACCAGTGGCGTAGGTTGCTACCGGAGGGCTAGACGGGGCAGTGCCCCGGGGCCCCCAAGCTCAAGGGGCCCCTCGGACTCTGACTTACAAGTTTATGTTTATGCGTCGGGTATGAGGCCACCGACGGCGCGGCAAGCGTCTTCTTGTCCATTGTGTTGTAGCTTAGTAGAGAAAACGCTAACCTCGCCGCCGGTATTCTGAATCTATTCTAAGTAGACAAGTAGACATCGGTCATGCAACTTACTACTTAAAAGAAAATTCGTTTTAGATAGTCTATGCGAATGGCTGAACTGGCTCAAAAGACACCGAACGTACGCTCGATCTACACAGGTACCTACTTACCATACTAATTATGAAGTAGGTTACTTATATAACTTTCTTCCCAGATAACTGTGGGCCTTACAAAGGCTCACAGTCATAACTACTTAATGGTTTTAAGCTCAGTGTCGGTCGGCTCTAACCCTTAATGTAGAGCGAAATTGTCTACATTACTTCCGCGCCTCTCAAAAAGTGCCATCAAAATTTTATTTTTTACGGCAAACTGAAATATGGCACCCCTTGCCAACCACAGGGCCGGTGCTCTTTAAATACCAACACGCACAGGTGTATTTACATGGCGGTATACGGACGCACGACCCGAGCCGCGCCCGACCCGCGTACGCCGTCCTTGTGTGGCATCCAATACCGCCATGTAAATTAAGCCTAGCTGATGAATATCTGTCTTAGTGTTGTGTGCGAAAATTAGTTTTAAAATGGCTGAACTGGCTCAAATGAAAGTAAACGAAAAACAGTGTCAAATATCAGTTCAGTACCTATCATAGCATCAGCACATCATTAATTCAGTATGGTCAATAGTCTGTTGTGACAAAAATATATTATTTAAGTACATGATTCCGTTTCTAGATATGCCACCGTGTAGGAAGATATGTACGGGGCGGTGGATGCCGCTGCCACTGCCAGGCCCGGCGTGCCCGGCGCTCCCCTCGTGCCCGGCGCCGCCATCTTGTCCGGCGCCGCCATCGTGTCCGGCGCCCTCCTCGTACCCGGCGCCCCCCGCGTGTTGTCCGGCGCCCCCCGCGTGTCCGGCGCCCCCAGCGTGCGCGCCGCCTCCACAGCTGTTCACCCTCGCCTGCAGCTGCGATGAGCCTGAACTGACGTGTGACGAAGACACTTGCGCCAACGCGGCAGACTGCAAACAGCTGCATCCATGTAACAATGTGTTTTATTAAGTATATGTCATGGTCATCATCATCATCATCGACCGTAGGTCCACTGTTGGACAATAGGCCTCCGCCACATGTTCTATTTAACCAACTTCAAAAAAGGAGGAGGTTCTATGTTCCAATGTTTGTATTTTTTTTTATTCGAAAGAGTACTCTTCTGAGGTCGCTCCGCCCGCGTGGTATTCGGTTATCGCACGCTGTTCCCTCGGGAACTGTGCATTTTTCCGGGATAAAGAGTAGCCTATGTCACTGCCTGTTAACTAGCTTTTGCCCGCGGCTCCGCCCGCGCGGTATTCGGTATTCGCGCGTTGTTTCCTCGGGAACTGAGCATTTTTCCGGGATAAAATGTAGCCTATGTCACTCTCGGGCTCAAAACTATATCTCTTCCAAAAATCACGTCGATCCCTCGTTCCGTTACAGCGTGAAAGACGGACAAACACACAAACATACAAATACATTTTCGCATTTATAATATTAACTAGCTTTTGTCCGCGGCTCCGCCCACGCGGTATTCGGTTATCGCGCGCTGTTTCCTCGGGAACTGTGTATTTTTCCGGGATAAAAAGTAGCCTATGTCACTCTCGGGCCCATAAACTATCTCTATGCCAAAAATCACGTCGATCCGTCGCTCCGTTACGGCGTGAAAGAGGGACAAACATACAAACATACAAACGCACAAACACACAAACACACTTTCGCATTTATAATATTAGTATGGATATGGATTATTGTTTTAACCTTTATCTTTCGTGTATTTTTAAACAACACGTTCCCAGTAAACAATTAATTTCTATTCTGATTCCATGGTCTGATTTATTCTATCCTTACTAGATATTCCTTTTAAATTATTTCCAGCAATCTGTCCCCACGGGCTTGCCATGGATGACGACTGCGAGCCTCCCCTGAACCCGGAGCTGATCCACTTGATCTGCCCGCACTGCCAGAGCCAGATCGCCTTGTTCGATGACCTCAAGAAACCTCAGCCAGCCAAAAGCTATCCGATAGTCCCTATGAATCAATCACAATCCCGCCACTCGTATCCGGCGCAAAGGAAATCCATTAATACACGATCAGCATCCACAGAAACTACTAACATCGGCGAATATTGCCTTCCGACTTGCCCCTCCAGGAAATCAATTGAAATGAAACCTCAATCTTGTCACAGTCCTGCGCCACCTTGCTGCGGAAACGATCTGAATGAAGAAGAGGTTGAGCAACCCGAAAGGAGAAGTCCACACATCAGTCAAATAAAAGTCGCTACAAATGATGATCTCAAATGTCCGACTCCTCCACCGGAGCCAGTTCCCAAAAGTTGCTGCAAAAGCGCTAACGCGAACAGTGCTGCAAACGAAAACAGGACGCGTCCAACGTGCTGTAGCGAAATGGGTGGCAACGCGCCACCAGTTTCCAAAACACAAATGAAAACGGGTGCAGCAACGTGTCCCATGTGTCAACCGCCCCCGGTGCAGTGCAAAGTGTGTATGCAGGCGATGGCCGCGTCGCAGCCCCCGAAATGTTGTCCGGTTAGCACAGCGGGGCAGGCGGATCAGAGCTCTCAGAAACAGAGCCATAGAGGTAGCCAGCCTATCCAAAAGAGTCAGACTGAAGCCCAATCTGCTAGAGATAGTTCAAGCAAGGGGAAGGACAAACAAAAACCTGTAAGTTTTATTTGTTTGAACATTTTAATCGGATTTAAGCGTTCGTTTTTCTGGACACTAATCTGTAAAAGGATGAATCCACGAGCGTTTCAACCGCTGTCAGTCCCTAGCTGTTTATATTAAGAATCAAATAATTTATAGGTATGCATTGATTTTTGTATTGAAATAGATCCTGGCATGAGTACAGAAGCTATTTACGTCGTAATTAAAAAACAATCTGATTTCCAATTCTTAAAATCTCAGGCAAGGGACTGACAGCGGTTGAGACGCTCGTGGATTCACCCAAAAATACAGTTTTTTAGTTAGGTACCTTGCGGTAGAAATAGAGGAATTCTAACAAACAATCGAAAGCGACAATTCGTAAAAAATGTGATCTGGACCCTTAGTGTAAGTTTTCGGTTACAAAATACGTCTCAATCACGTTCGCGTTAAAATCTCAATTTGTATGGCAACACAGATGAGATTTTAACTCGAACGCGATGGAGATGTATTTTGTAACAGAAAACTTACACTAGCTCAGAAAAATGAGGCGGTTGAACCGTTCGAATTGACTCAAAACTTTTTGTGTCCGTCCAGCCTCCCCCGGGTCCGAACCCGGACTGCCCGCGCTCGGGCGCGTCCCCGCTGTTCCCAGCCAAGCCGGCGCCGCAGGCCTGCCTGTGCCGCATGCCGCCCGCCTACACCACCACCGGCTGCACCGGCAACCTCTCCGGCAACTGCAACTGCACCGCTTGCAATAAATAATGACACTCTTTACTTGATTTTATTTCATTTGAACCACCAGGAGACCCACTTGCTCGTTTGCGTTCCAGTCGAATAAAAAAATTAAATTGCAATCGTTTTTGCGCTCGTCCTTTAATTATTATCCGGACAGCTGAGAAGTGGAATGCCATACTTGCATATCGCTGCACCGGTAAACCATCATCATCATCATCATCATCATCATGTCAGCCGAAAGACGTCCACTGCTGGACATAGGCCTCCCCCAAGGCTCTCCACTCAGACCAGTCTTGTGCTTTTCGCATTCACCGCGCGCGATCCCGCGATCTTAACCAGGTCGTTGCTCCATCTTGTTGGAGGCCTACCGACAGCTCGTCTCCCGGTCCGCGGACGCCATTCGAGAACCTTTTGACCCCATCGGCCATCAGTCCTGCGAGCAATGTGCCATGCCCACTGCCACTTCAGTTTCGCAATTCTTAGGGCTATGTCTTCTGATACTATCCCGCAGAGAAACCCACCATGAAAACTATCACAACCATGAAAATTTTGGTGACAAATGGAAAATGACCCAAGCAGCACAGAATGCAACATAATTACTCACTTTTGGTCTTATTGTGAACTATGCGCTTATATAAAGTGGTATAAGACCTCACTCGTGATCATACAGCTGCATATTGCCTTCCAGTTCCGTTGATAATGGCTTAGCCTGAATAAGAACTGAAATATGCTAGACTAGCACCGCCACTATTCAGCTATAAGAGTTAATTTGGTATATTTTTGAAGACTGTATTCAGCTTGTAGTAGTTTTTAATGCTACTGGCTGAATAAGGACAATTTACGAAACAAAAATAAGTCAAATGCTATAAAAGATGATACATGTGAACTTCAATTAAGCTGCCTTTTTAAAAGAGTAGGTGTGAACTATGATAAAGTCAATTGATTTATAATGGATGAAGTGTGGTGCGTTTTACTGCATAGAACTTATTATGCTATGCTATACCGTCTACTGCTTAATAGTAGTTCACGATAACGATACCTTTACGGTTGTGGCTACATAAATAAACTCAAGTGTACCATTGTAGAGAAAAGAACTTTAAAAATCGGTCAAATGCGAGTGCCAGTGCGAGCGACTCGTGCATGAAGGGTTCCGCACCTCCGTACAATGTTTTAAAAACAAAGAGTTCAGAAATTGGTATGAATTGTCCCGTGATATTTATTTATTATTTATTATTTAATATTTTTTTGTAAAAAAATGTAATACAAGCTTTTTTGCTGGTGGTACTTTTTGTCCCTGGTTACCAAAGTAGGTAAGGTAGTCGTCAAGACGAATCAAATGAGACCAAAACCGAGTCGTTTTGTTACAGAGTTCCTATGGCCAACATCTAACTTCATCATCAGATCAACTCTGTGTCAAAATAATATTGCATTGCGACCCCCTTCAATTTGTAACTTTATTTTATTTTTAGTATTTGTTGTTATAGCAGCCACAGTAATACATACTCTGTGAAAATTTCAAGTGTCTCACTTTTACGGCTTAAGAGATAGAGCCCTGTGACTGACGGACGGACGGACGGACAGACAGACAGACAGACAGCGAAGCCTCAGTAATAGAGTCCCGTTGGCACCCTTGGGGTACGGAACCCTAAAAATGGTGTATTATAGCGTGTAAAAATAATTATTTTATTTTTTCATGTCAATAATGTAAATAGAGGTTATCCCATGGTTTTATTGATTTTATTGTAGATCCCTAAAGGAGCTAAGATTTAACCACCATTATTTTTTGTGTATAACCTCTAAGTGTATCAATATCTTCATATTTACTGATGTTGTGAACATTCAATATAAGATTGTTGCATCGATTTATACTTCTTAAAATCATAGCAATAATGGTTTATCTACAAACGATGGAAAAAACAATCAAAATTAATTAGTAAAATTATCACCATGTTCACTATCACATATTTTTGATTGAAAACCTTATTATTCTCGGGGCGCGTGAAAATTTTCTTAGATAACATATGTATACAATAACAGTAAACTCGCATTCCCAGTGATATCTTACGAATGAATACCGAAAACACTGTGTACTTAATTATCAATTATGAAAATCCGCCATCCGCCATTATCAAAATGTTACGCAATGTTAATAGTTTGTGAAAATATTCTGCATGATGGCACACAGCATAAAAGTTTCATTTACGACCATTGATGTTACGCATTTATACAGAAAAGTCAGAACCCGCTGCTGAGGTTTAAGATACCAATTCGAGTGCACATGTCAGGTTTAGTCTGAATAAAGGGTAACATCGCTCTTCTACTCAGTCGATATTCAGCCCTTATAACTACTGTGACCCTTAATAACGCAATTAAAACGCTACTATAACGCTATTAAACGGCAATGTGGCCTTAAAGCGGAATAATTTGTGCCCAAATAAGAGTTATAATTGCTGAATAGCCAGCTATTCAGCAACTATACAGCAATGCTATTCAGCTTTAAATGTAAATAAAATCCATTATCCGGCTGTTATGCGACCACCTTGTGCTACTTGGGGACCGTCTTGTTACAAGATTAGTCAGTTATTAAAACTTTCATCTGTCCCGATGTTTGCCATCTAATCTAGCAATTAATATCTGGTCCACTTCCCGGTTGCGGTTACCGATTGAGCTGAAATTTTGCACACTTGTGTCAATTGCGTGACAATCCCTATCCCTACTTCCCTACTAATATTATAAATGCGAAAGTAACTGTCTGTCTGTCTGTCTGTTACGCTTTCACGTCGAAACCACTGGACCGATTTTAATGAAATTTGGTATCTTAGAGATTGTTTAAGCCCCAAGAATCAACATAGGATACTTTTTATTTCGGTAGAGGGCGCCACCGCGCGATAAGCTGGGGTCCGCGCAGACGAAGTGGCGCGCATAAGCTAGTAGGTACAATAATTGGTAGTAAGTAACATCCTGCTAGTCCGGTCAGGATCGTCTCCGCAGGAGGAACTCTTCAACGGTTGGTGTTGACTTGAAATTTGGTATGCAAATGTAGTTTGGGTGACAATGCGAGTACCTACAGTCCACTAAAAGTTCAGCCAACAAAAAAACTTTTTTTTTTATTCGACTGGAAGGCAAAGGAGCAAGTGGGTGTCCTGGTGGTAAGAGATCATCACCGCCCATAAACATCTGCAACACCAGGGGTATTGCAGATGCGTTGCCAACCTAGAGGCTTAAGTTGGAATACCTCAAGTGCCAGTAATTTCACCGGGTAACGTATTAAAAATTAAATTTGTATGTAAAACTTGTATTAAAAATGAAATTTGTATAATTATGGTATGAATTTATTTATGTAAGGAGAACCACAGCTAAAAACACTGTATAGGTACGTAGTAGGAATAGCAACATAGAGTACACTAATAGTTATTACATCCTGAGTAGTGAAATTAATTATGAAAAGGTTCTACCCGTTTCCTCGACTGTTGCTTTGGTAGCGGAAGTACTTACTTACCTAAATGCTTGCATGTTGCCATTGACATGAACAAATCACAGATGTACATTACATCGGGATGGCATGAAAACATTACATAATAACATTAAGGAAATAAAATGAAGTAGATAAGCAAATGATAACCTTTAATAAGTTATTTTTATTTGTTTTCTTTCTTCTATAAGAATAACCGCCTTACAGTTCCGCGTCGACTTACTTTTAAATATGTAGTACCTACGGAATAAATGAAGGCTCATGACAAAACCATTTATCTGCCTTTACGTATCATTTTACTTTGGCTCATGGGTCTTCTTTCATTCTCTATCTACTCGTAGCTATACTTAAGTTGCAACTTGTTTGATTCACGTGTTATTTTGCGGAGGTTAAAGAACTATTAAGTACTAACATGAAACTACCGTGCGACTCACTCATATTAAATGATATGGTAACGGATAACTCACGTCTTAAATCGAGTTTAGCTCCTTTTAGTTTGGCGTGCTCCTTAGAAGAAGGGTTTCGGAATAACCCGAAACATGTCCAGCTAAACTCGATTTAAGACGTGAGTTATCCGTTACCATATCATTTACTATTAAGTACTAATTTATCTCGCTTCTCCTCGTAAACCGTGCATCACAGTTAGGTAGGCATTTGTGC
Source organism: Choristoneura rosaceana (assembly GCA_037349165.1). Lineage (NCBI taxonomy): Eukaryota > Metazoa > Arthropoda > Insecta > Lepidoptera > Tortricidae > Choristoneura > Choristoneura rosaceana. The sequence continues at coordinate 5,860,306 of JAZBNJ010000029.1, read as the reverse complement.
GACCATATAAGTAGTATTATAATATCAGCTCGTTATAACTTAACACTTTCACTGTCCGGGTGCCCTCAATAACTATCTGTGTTTTGTGTAAGTACGATTTACATCTAATACAAACTAGTATTGTGTACCTACGGCAATATTTTTAGGCGTTGTAAACTTTGGTTTTGGCGAAAGTAACGACACCCCTTGGTTTCGAAGTAAGAACGGGCGAAAAGTTATTAATTTTTCTAGAGTTTTCTAAAGGACGCGATTGTAGTTTCTTTATTGGTTCTGTTGCTCTCGAGGTTTTCACGCTGCTTCTCTTAGATGAACGTCCATAGCGGCCTAGAAAAAAATGAGACAAATTGATTTATTTACATGCATTAAACTAAAACTCGTGGTAGCAAAGATACCTATTAGATTCTTGGACTTACTATTTTTCAACCACTGCACTTTTCTAGATCGATAATCACTCTCGTTTTCTGGAATATATAACGTAAATGTAATAAAGTGCTAAATTTTGAAGGCTACGAAGTGCAAGGGTAGCGCGAGCACAGCGGTGGCGCGTAGTGCGCGTGTTGCGGCAGCCGCCCAGTCGCGTGCTTCTGAGAAGAAGGGCTACGAAATAGCCCGAAACATGTCGAGCTAAATTCGTTTTAAGACGTGAGTTATCCGTTATAATATCATTTAATATGAAGTACAGCCGAGTTCATAAACTTATGAGCAAAAATTTGATCAAAAATATTTAAACACGACTACATTATTGTTAAATAACGGCGCAGAAGCGTGTCGTTTGATTTTTACAAGTAGATATACTTAGCTAGTAACTATGTATTAGCTAACTAGTTGGCATAACTAGTTAGCTAATCTAGCATTTTGAAAATATATACCACATATTGTTTTTAGTTTCTCAGTCAATGGCCTCAGCATCAAACTAATGGGACGAATCTTGCTGTCGGCAATGAAACCATACTGCGTCATGTCAACGGACGCTGTTCCTTGGTAACATATCTTCTGTATAAAATCTTTCGTTTTTATTGACATGGAATTGGTGTCCAACTGCGATTTGCCTGGTCTTTTAGCCTTTAGTTTGATCACCTCCATTGTAAACTGTTTTACGACTGCATTTAAGAAATAGCCTGTGGGGGTTTTGCCTTTGTTATTGCTTTATTAATCTGGGTGAGGTTATTTTATGATAACCCTCATTGTTGTTGTTTTTGTATTGTTTGTTATTTGTTCAGTTATATGGATGATAGATTGTCATTTTTGAAAGAAAACAAAAAAATTCTATTATTCATACGGTGTACGTCTTGGTTGAATGGAAACGTTCTTTTGGTTCTTCCTGATGAAAATCACAGAAAAAAAAATTAAGTTCCTAAATGTGTATGTTGATGAGCGTTCATCTTGATGTTATTAATTTTAATAATTTGCTTTGAATTTAGGCTTAAAGTTTGTATTTTTTTAACAATATTGTTAAATGAGCAAAATTTCGTAACATGTCTCCATAATTTCAATCAAAGAAATAAATGAACAAAAAAGAAAACCGTTTCTCACTACTTATTGCAATACGGACATTGATTGTTGTTTGCTTGTCACTGTCACTGTCAGATTTTTTTCTTAGAAGTGTGTATTTTCAAATAATTTTATGATTACGTACCGACAGAACGAGCTTGTAATTAAAAATTATAAAAGAGAGGAAGCCGTGCGTTACTTATAAGATCATGACTGGAACAGTAGAAATACCTGAAGCTCTTAAGCCGATATCCTGGCTCGCAGGCCGCTGGACCACGCAAGAGGGACAAGGGAAATATCCAAATATTCCGGAATTCCAGTATCATGAAGTTTTGGATTTTACTTGTATCGGTAAGAGATTTAAAATAGGTACTTATTGTTCAAGTCTTCCTCAGTAATCATGATTTTAAATGGTACATACTTTTCTAGTCTATATTGGCTTGTAAAATTGTAAGTGTACCTGGGTCGATCAACTTTTTCTTGTTTGTTATTCTGTCCTGTTGTCCAAGAAACAATAGTGATAGAGTTTCTTAAAAAACTGTTATGATATATGCTACTATCTGCTTAGGAGATTGTCCATTAAATAATAGGCTTGTAACTATGACAAAAAAGGAAAAGTTGCTCAAAGTACCCACTGATGATGAAATTGTGGCTTATATCATCTACTAATAATTATTAACATGCTCACCGCAACGGTATTACGGTATTACCCACAAGCAATTGCAGCAATTGACTATAGAAAATTGACTATAGAAACTTAATTGTACCTCCATCCTTTCTTTTAGGACAACCAATGTTTAACTTCTCATCAACATCAACACACCCTGTAAAGCAAACGCCGATGCATCAGGAGCGAGGGTTCCTACGCATCAAGCCAGGCACCAACGACCTGGCGTTCGTGATCAGTCAAAACATTGGCCTAACCTCATTGGAAGAAGGATCTGTTGACCCAGAGAAACAAGAGATAGTTCTAGATACCGTCAACGTGTCTAGGATGTCATTTGCGAAGAAACCCTTTGTCAAAAGATTGAAGCGTGTGCTGAAACTTGTAGATCCTAATACATTAGATGTGACTACATATATGGAGACTGATGATGTTCCGCTAACTGAGCATCTAAAGGCTGTGTATAAGAGAGATCAAGAATAGATTGTTATGTGTATCTAATTAAGTTATATATTACTTGTTACTTTAATATTATTTGTAATAATCTTCAATATTTAACTTTGAAACAAGAACAGAAGTAGTATAAAATGTATTCCAATGTTTCATATAACTTGTACTTTTGTAGATTACAAAATGAGTGCATTTTTAGTTTATTTGGTAATTTTGGCACAAATAAAGTGTTTATTTTAAATCCTTCATTTTATTTAGATAATCATCAGCCTTGTAATTTACATAATAAACAAAACTACAAATATGCTCCTTTTGATATAGTCACTTAGAAAGAAAAGAAAGAAAGAAAATAAATTTATTCACAAGACACAATAGTATTAAATACAAATAGGCAACACATAGGAAAGTATGTCTCATTTCATTGCAGTTGTGAATCCCACACAGCCACAGAATAGATAATAGTACAAGTACAGAAGTCTCTCTGTTTTGATTTTCACAAATGCCGCCTTTTTATGTGCCTACATAATTATTATTAGCAAACGGACCGCACGCGAGCAGCCGACATTGAGCTCTCTGGCGCCGCGTGAAGGTCGACATTATTCCACACCTTGTCAGATATTCCGAAAATAGGGTTGTCAATACTTTAATAGAATACCTATTATACTATCAGATTTATGCTGTTTATAGTATTTACTTAGCGGTTGCACTTTTATTTATTCTATGGCGCAGGGTCGAATATTATGTAAGAATAAGCTAGGTACCAGTCTATTCCAGCGCAACTATGCTTAGTGACTCTCGTTGCGAGACGTCACCCGTCACTTTCTCACAGTAGTGCACAGAAAGAGACAGGTAATATGTACATCTCATGCGAGAAATAGTCACACGTTACAGTTGCTTCAGAATGGCTGGTAAGTGTTATATTATAAGTATAAATACCACGCAAGGTACACATGCAGAAACTGTTATACCTACCTATTAGGTAAATGAATACCGAACATATAAATCAGTTTACACAGGTATACACGACACGTGATTTTCTTTTGATGTAGGTATGGATTATATGTATATGTAGCTACCTATAGTACATGGAAATCGTACCGAAAAAGAAGTGTTGCCTTGCATCAAATGAGGTAGTTCTTATTTTTATATGAGTTGGTAGTGGTGAATTTGGTTATATCAAATCCAAGTTTTCCACCTCGAAAGCCTTCCGGATCATTGTGAAATACTTGAAAATTCATTAAAATTTAGTAGTTTTTTCCGTTTTTGACAATTTTTACCACCAAGAACTTACGTTACGGCCAAAGTCACTAAGAACAATTTTAAGTAGACTAAATTTCCAATCAAATGAGACTAATTTTATTTCGGTAGTTGAAATAGTTTCTATGATACAGCTATTCAAAAGTTTGCGAAAATTCCAAAAAATTCAATAATACATTTTTTTTAATTTTCGACCATTTTTACCCCTAAAAAGTGGGCTTATGCGAAAAGTTACTGTGCAGGTATTAAAGTCCATTAAATTCCCAATAAAATGAGATCAACTATGTCAACTTACACCAGATAGTTCCTGAGACACAGTTGTTCAAAGTAGTTCAGATAAGTAAACAATTATGTACTATAAGGGTTTACAAAATGAAGTACGCCCTGTTAGCGAAATAATTATAATTACTTATATTGCTTATTTCACTAACAGAGTGTACTTCATTTTGCAAACCCTTCTATACTCCATTTAATTTAAGATTTGAATTAACGGTCAAAGTGTAACACGCGTTTCTCGGTATTTCGAACACAAATCGACTAAAAACACCTACATGTACATTTATTAGCGGTATTTTTTATATTTTTACTATAGAAGTTAACAAAATTTTAAATACTTTCATTGTTTCATTTAAAAACGTGTGCAAATTTCACCGTAAAGTTTCAAATGTTAAAATAAATGGAGTATAGTAAATACTTGTTTACTTACCTCAACCACTTTGAACAGCTGTGTCTCAGGAACTCTCAGGTCTAAGTTGACAAAATTGGTCACATTTTGTTAATAATTTAGTGGACTTTAATAACTATAAAGTAACTTTTCACATAAGCCCACTCTTTAGGGGTAAAAATTGTTAAAAACTGAAAAAAACTGTAATATTTCCTTTATTTGGAAATTGCGCAAACTGTTCAATAGCCGTATCATAGCGGTATTTATTACATGTTTAGTATAGAAGTTAACACAATTTTATGTAGTTTCATTGTTTTATTTAAAAACGTGAGCAAATATCACCATTCAGTTTCAAATGTTAAAATATGGAGTTTAGTCCATAATTGCTTGCTTACCTCAACCACTTTGAACAGCTGTGTCTCAGGAACTCTCAGGTCTAAGTTGACAAAATTGGTCACATTTTGTTAATAATTTAGTGGACTTTAATAACTATAAAGTAACTTTTCACATAAGCCCACTCTTTAGGGGTAAAAATTGTTAAAAACTGGAAAAACTGTAATATTTCCTTTATTTGGAAATTGAGCAAACTGTTCAATAGCCGTATCATAGCGGTATTTATTACATGTTTTGTATAGAAGTTAACATAATCCTATGTAGTTTCATTGTTTCATTTAAAAACGTGTGCAAATTTCACCGTTCAGTTTCAAATGTTAAAATAAATGGAGTATAGTACATAATTGCTTGCTTACCTCAACCACTTTGAACAGCTGTGTCTCAGGAACTCTCAGGTCTAAGTTGACGAAATTGGTCACATTTTGTTAATGATTTAGTGGACTTTAATAACTACTCAGTAACTTTTCGCATAAGCCTACTCTTTAGGGGTAAAAATGTTCGAAAACTAAAAAAAACTGTTATATTTCCTTTTGTTGGAAATTGCGCAAATTTTTCAATAGCCGTATCATAGAAACTATTTGACCTACCAAAACCAAATTAGTCTCATTTGATTGGAAATTTAGTCTACTTAAAATTGTCCTTAGTGACTTTGGCCGTAACGGAAGCCCTTGGTGGTAAAAATTGTCAAAAACGGAAAATGCTACAAAATTTTAATGAATTTTCAAGTATTTGACAATGATCCGGAAGGCTTTCGAGGTGGAAAACTTGGATTTGACATAACTAATTTCACCACTACCAACTCATATAAAAATTAGAACTACCTCATTTGATGCAAGGTAAAAAGTACCAATTCCATGTACTACTACCACCTATTTTAAATAAGTATATGATATAAAACATTTGTGTGTATATTTATTAATTATTGTTATAGATTTAGGTACCATGACCAGGGCCGGATTTAGGGGAGGGCAAAGGAGGCAACTGCCCGGGGCCTCCACAAAATAGGGGCCCCCACAATAGAGACATCGCAAAAAAAAAACTTTCAAATCCGACGAGTAAATACTGGGAAACAGCAATTCATATATTTCTTCACTTCAATCAGGCAATCAGTAAAATATCAAAAGACCCTCATTGGCCTCCACTCCTTTGTTGCCCCAAGGCCTCCACACCTCTAAATGCGGCCCTGACCATGAGAGTAGATATAAATGAGTAATGAATACCGTACCTTTCGCTATCTTTCTCACTTGCCGGAACCAAGAAAAACTGACAATTACTATTTTTTTCATTGTTCCGACAATCGGCTGCAATGCAGTATTTTTTTGGATACATATTGCCAATTAAAATTATGACACGCGTTTGCGACGTAAATTGAGTCGTACTTCGTAAGAGGCGCGCGCGTGCGCCACGGGTCAGTGCGCGGCAACCACTGAATCGCCCAGGGCTGCCAGTAGATATTTTACAATTATTCGGCCAAGTTTCTAAAATTATACAAAATTGACTATCAGGATACACAGCAGGATTGACAGCAGGGCTACTACGAAATTCGAAGGTTCATATCGATCGATCCCTCTGACACTTACTTATACTATTTAATACGAGAGCGAGAGGGATGGTACGATACGAACTTCGATTTTCGAAATTCTGAGTAGGGCCTCAGAGCCATTGAGCCATAGTATAACTGAGGCTTTCTGTATCCAATTATACATGAGAGTGCAGGATACAAAGAGGATACATTCAGCCACCTAATTATACAGGTTTTGTATCCAATTATACAATCTGGCAGCCCTGGAATCGCCTCAACGTTGGGGAGGCCCGGTACGCACTTTTAGCTCGGCGGCGGAATGGCGTAGTGACACCCCCCTGACTAGGGCATGGATACCGGTATACCGGTATACCGAAATACCGGTATACCTATTAAAAATTTCGGTATTTTAATACCGGTATTTGAGGATAAAATACCGGTATTTCGGTATTTTGAAAAAGTGGTCTATAACTAGCAAGGATGTTTAAAAAGACTGCTGTCGTCGACACGACAGCCTCGGGATCTCGTTTATCAAAAATAAAATACGCAGCAGGTCACTGGTAATGGACTGTATTTCTTCGTCGTACAAAATCGCTAGCAGATCGGAATCCGGTATCGCAAAGCCTTGGTCGTCGGGTAAGCATAAATCGTAGTCCAATTTCGAAAGCCAGGGGTCGCAGGTAGAGAGGGGTACGGGGTCCGGGGGAATCGCTGAGCTCGTTTGGACGTTCGATTTATTTCGGAAGGCTTTTATCGCTAACTGAAGTCGACGCAACTGAACATCGTAGAGAGGGAAGCCGTCGTATTTATACCCGAGCGGCGGGCCGACGGCTTCCCTCTGATTGGCGATAATTCAGGCGGTCTCATTGGTCGCTGTATTTCAGAAACCGCACTGAATTATCGCCATTTTCGCTTCCGATTTCGGATTTCGATCGGCTTTACTTATAACTACTTAACCTATTATATACAAACTTAACCTAATTCGCTGGGGATCGGGGTGCCCTAGCCCACTCAAGTCGCAATTTTATTATATATTCGTCGGTGTGGGCTAGGGTCGCGGATAAATAATCGAAAAATCGCTTTATTGAAAATCTTATCCTAACTAAATCTAATTACAGCTAACTTAAAACTAATTACTCTATATATTAATAATATTTACATCGCATTTATCCTATATATTATATATATACATAAAAAACTTAAAAACTATCGCGCAGCTCCGCGTGGCTGTCCGGAACATTCTCCCCCCGCCGCATCCGCAGGGGAGGCTCCTTCTTCCGTCGGGAGGACAGCCAGTCGCGTCGTCGGCCGCCGGAACACGCCGCCCTTCGTGCGCACGTCCGCGCTCCGGACGCCGCCATCTGGTCCGGGGAAGACAGCTTCGACGACCCCGCGCGGCCACACGTTCCGGGGCAGGCTGGCGTCGACGACCACCACAAGGTCGCCGACTCGGAGTGGTCGCTCGCCCCCGCTTGGAGAGCGGCGGGGGGCAAGCGTCGGGAGGTACTCCCGGACCCAGCGGGCCCAGAAGTGGTCCGCCAAGGCCTGGCTAGCGCGCCAGGTCCGGCGGTCGGTGTCGTCGCAGGGGCCGGTGATGGGGGCGTCTGCCGAACCACCAAGGAGGAAGTGGTTCGGCGTAAGCGCCTCTTCGTCGCGGGGATCCACTGAGACGTGCGTCAGAGGCCGCGCGTTCACAGTCTGCTCGGCCTCCGCCAGCAGCGTCGTCAGCACCTCTTCTTTGGGGGCCCGGGATGAGAGTGTAGCGGCCAGTGCGACTTTTATTGAACGCACCAGCCTCTCCCAGGCCCCTCCCTGGTTCGGAGCTCCCGGAGGGATGAAGCGCCACTCTGTCCGGTGGCGCAGCGCATAGTCGCGCAGCGCTGGCAGCCACTCGGTGTAGGCGGCGCGCAGCTCGGTGTCGGCCCCGCGGAAGCACGTCGCGTTGTCGCTGTAGATGAGGCGGGGCCATCCGCGCCGCGCCGCCAGGCGCCTCAGCGCCATGATCGCCGAGTCGGTGGACAGGCTGGCCACCGTCTCGAGGTGGACAGCGCGCGTCGTTAGGCACGTGAACAGCGCCACCCAGCGCTTCTCGTGCCGCCGCCCGATGGTGACGGTGAGCGGGCCGAAATAATCGACCCCGCAGTTGGTGAAGGGCCGGTGGTGCGGCTCGATCCGAGCCCGCGGCAGGTCGCCCATCGCTGGAGGCCGGGGCGTCGCGCGTCGCACGGCGCACGTGCGGCAGGCGCGCGCCACCTTCTTCACGGTGGGGCGCAGATGGAGCACCCACAGCCGCTGCCGCAGGTCGTTCACCACCCGCTCGTTTGATGAGTGGGCGGCGTCGCGGTGCGCCTTTTCGATCAGAAGGCGCACGAAGGCGTGTCGTCCGTCAAGTATGACGGGCCTTTTGGTTAGGCCCGGCACTGGCGCGGCGTCGATCCGCCCGCGCATCCGCAGTAAGCCGTCCTCCAGGACGGGATCGAGGGCGTAGAGGCGGCTCTTCTTCGGTAGCCTCCCCCCGCTTTGGAGGAGGCGGATCTCTTCTGCGAAGTTCTCACTTTGGCACCTCTGATGCCAGAGGTGCTCCGCTCGTCGCACTAAGTCTATAGTAAGCTCATTATTTGTATCGCGAGCGCGGCACTTCGCGATAAATAAAAGCACTCGCGCGGTCGTTCTTATGAGCTTTTCGTAGTTTGAGAACCGCACAATGTTAGGCAAATGTCCACTCGCGGTTACTATGTCCGTCTCACTCGCACTGTATGTTGCTTCTCTGTCGCACACTGTCGGAGGCTCCTGCGGCCACTGATCCTCGGGCAGCCGCAGGAAATCGGGCCCGGTAAACCACCGGTCGGTGGCGGCGATCTCGCGGGCACTATCCGCCCGCGTAGCGTCGTCGGCCGGGTTCTCGCGGGTCGGTACCCAGCGCCACTGCTCGGGCTGGGTAAGCTCGGCTATTTCGCCGAGTCGGTGTGCTACGAACGGCGTGTAGCGCTTGGCGTCGTCCCGTATCCACGATAAAACGGTTCGTGAATCGCTCCACAGGACGACGCGCTCGATATGCAGCCGTTGTTCAGCGACGATCGTAGCTGCCAGGCGGGCCCCGATGAGGGCAGCCTGCAGCTCCATCCGCGGGATGCTCTGCTGCCGCAGGGGGGCGACCTTGGCTCTTCCAGCCACCAAAGTCGTAGCAATCGCCCCCGCGGCGTCGGTTATCCGTAGATAGGCCGCTACGGCGTAGGCGCTCTCGCTCGCGTCTACGAACGCGTGAAGTTCGTAGCGGCCAATCGCGTAGCTCCGGCTCAGGCGTAGCGCTGCTACGGCCGGCAGGCCGTGCGCCCACCGAATAAATGCGCCGCCGTCCTCGGCGTCTAGCGGCTCGTCCCACGGCGCTTGCTTGCGCCACGTCGCCTGCAGTATCACCTTCGCGGTGATGGTGTAGGGGGCGAGAAGCCCGAGCGGGTCATAAATTGACATGACCGCGCTCAGGGCCTCCCGCTTCGTCGGCGTGCGCGCCCCGTCGCGCACCTCCTTGGGCACTCGGTTCATGCTCGTGTTAAAACCGAGTGCGTCGCTGGTTGGGTCCCATATAAGGCCCAAAATTTTAGGCCCCTCGCACGGGCCTAGTGTTGCGGGCGCTGTTGCCCGCAGTTCGGGCTGGATCTTCTCTCGAAGTTTCGTAGCGTTGGTGTTCCACCCGCGTAGCGTAAATCCCGCCCGCGAGTGGACTTCGATGACCGCTGTTGCTACGCGCACGGCCTCGCTCTCCGTGGCGTAGCTGTCTACGTAGTCGTCCATATAGTGACTACGTGTGATGGCGTACACTGCGTCCGGGAATTCGCCCGCGTGCCGCTCCGCGTTGTAATTTCGCACGCTGTGGGCCAGGAACGGCGAACTAGAGGCCCCGAATATCATGCTTTTCATTTTGTATAACCGCGGACTTTCTTCGCCCGGCTCTCTCCATAGAAATAGCTGTGCCGGGCGGTCCTCCGGACGGATCTTTATCCGGAGGAACATCTCCTGGATGTCCGCGGTTACTGCGTATCGGCCCTCCCGGAACCTCAGTAGTATGCCCGGGAGGGATTGGAGTAGATCGGGGCCCTCTAATAAAAAATCGTTGAGGCAGCGGCCCTGGCTCCGGCTCGCCGCGTCGAACACTAAGCGCAGCTTGCCGGGTTTGTTGACATTTTTTACGCCGAAGTGCGGCAAGACCCAGGCGCGCGGGTCATAAACTTCTTCGCCGCTCGCAGGCTCGGCGTAGTCCTTCTTCATAAGGTTTTCGATTTGCGCAGTATAATCGCGCGCAAATACCGCGTCGCGCCGCATCTTTCGCTCTACGCCCCGCAGCCTCTGTAGCGCGGTGGCGTAGCTCGCCGGTGTTGCGTCTTCATCGTTTTTCCACGGCAACCCGACCTCGTAATGGTCGCCGTGGAATTTCACTGTGTCCGTGAATATTTTCTTCGCGCGTTCATCCGCCGGGCGTGTCTTTGTTTTGTGTGACACGCCGAGCGCGTCGATGTCGAAATGCTCCCTCACGAGCCGCTCGGTCGTATCGTTGGTGGCCTTGTACACGTACAGAACGTCCTCTTCACCACCACTCGCGGTTATGGCCCGGGGCACTGAGCCGTAGATCACCCAGCCCAGTGCCGTTCGGACCGCCGCCGGCTGGCGGCGCTTCCCCGTCCGCGCCTCGTGGACAAGCAGCAGGTGCCAATTGTCCGCGCCTATAAGCAGGCGCGGAGTTGCTTCGTCGTAGCACGCCTCCTCGAGACCCGCTAAGTGAGGGAAGCGGGTCACCTCTTCACTAAGTCGCTGCTGGTGGATAAGGAGGCGCTCCACTGTGCGCGCGGTGATGTTATGGGCGTCGCCGCGTCCTTGGACCGTGATGGCGACACGGCGGCTATTGGGCAGCTCCGTGGTGGCGCTTATGCCCCGCATTGTCATTGGTGCTGCGGGGCCGGTAGCGCCGATGGTGCGCGCTAACTCGCTGTCAATTAGCGTCACTGTCGACCCGTCGTCCAGCAGCGCGTATGTGTCGACCGCACCGCTGGGACCGCTAACTCGCACTTTGCACATTTTTAACAACACTTTGGACCCGCTGTTGTCCTCGCGCACTGTCGACACTAACTGTTCGTCGGCGTTCGGCGCCCGCCCGTCAGTGGAAGGCGGCGCCGATTTCACTGGTGGTGGTGAAGGCGCCCGCCCCCGGGGCGGCGCGCGCTCGCGGTTGTCGTCGGTTTGGCGCGGCACTTTTGCCGCGCTCGCGTGTAGTAGTGGATGGTGTACATGGCGGCACCCGTCGACCTCGCAAGTCCGGGCGCGGCAAGTCTCGCGGCGGTGTTGTCGGTCGAGGCACCGGAAGCAGACCCGATTGTCGCGGGCCCACCGCCAGCGCTCGTTCACCGCCATCTGGGCGACCCGCTTGCAGCGCGGGGTGGGGTGGCCGCCCCCGCAGGCGAGGCAGTTGCGCGCGTCCTGCGCCTCGGTGGTGTAAATCGGCCGCGGCGTGTTCCATGCCGCGGGCTTCGTCGGCTTGGTAGGTGCCGGTCGGGCCGCCTCTCGTCGGGGCGGCTGCGGCGCCGCGGCGGCGGCGGCGGCGGACGTCGTACCCGCCGAAGTGTAGGCGTACCGGAGGGCACGGTCCGCCTCGCGCATAAGGAAGCGCGATAGCACCACTATTTGTGGCTCTGCTGTCGTTTGTTCGGCCGCGTAGTCGCCGAATCGTGCCCGGAGATGCGGGCTCAGCTTTTCCATCACGTCCCGGGCGAGCAGGGGGCTGGCGAGGTAGCCCTGCTGCTCAATGGACCCCAGCACCGTCACAATATTTTGAAGCTTCACCGCGAACGTGTTGATTTCGGTGGCGCTGGATCCCAGGCGCGGCAGCTTCTTGAGGTCGTCCAAGGCCTTTGATGCCAGGACCTCGGGACGCCCGTAGCACTGCCGCAAAGTCTGCATAACCGCCTCGGGGTCGGCGGCGGTGTGCAGCAGCGACTCCACTGCTTCGCGTGCGGGGCCGCGCAAGCATGAGCGCAGCCGCGCCATATTTTCGTTGGGCGTAAAATTGTACGCCTTCGTCGATTCCAGGTACGCTGCCTGGAATGGCAGCCACTCCCCCGCTGCTCCGGAGAAAGTAGGTAGCTCGTATACTTGTCGTGGTGGTGGGCGCACCCGCACCATTTTCTCGAGTGCTTCGGCGAGTTTCTCGATGCCCCGCTGCCCGCTCGCGCTGCGCTCGCGAGCGGGTGTCGCTGGCGGCGAACGATGCCGCTTCGGTTCGGGTGGCGGCGAACGGCGCCGCTTGTGTTCGGCTGGTGGCGGCGATGGGCGCCGCTTCGGCTCCGGCTTGGGCGCCTGTTGCGGCGTCGGTAGCTCCGCCATGGAGCGCCGGAACCAATCATCCACCTTTGCGTTGGGCGCGATGATGCTTCCGGCTTGTGATGCCTCGGCCTCGATGAGTGATACCTTCGTGCGTAGTTTGGCCCGTACCCGCTGCTTCTGTAGCTCGAGCTCCTGCTGTTTGATTTGCAGGAGCTCTTCTTCAGCCTCTTCTTCCGCAAGCCTAATGCGGATCGCCGTCGTATTTGATACGTGCGAGAGTACCGGCGACCTCGCATAGGCCTGCATCGCTGCCTGCGGTTCTCCGATAAAAGCGACGGATCGCCGCGGTCGCTCTTCGTTGGCAGCCCAGTCCGTTGCTGCCAACTCTTCTCCCCCCATTTGGGAGTAGGGGGCGTATGCAGGAGCCTCTTGATGCACCGCCGCTGCCCCCCCACTGCTTCGCTGTTGCACCTGACTGGGGCCGGGTTGCACGCCCAGCTCCCCCCGCCGTGCAGCTAATTGCGCCTCACCGGGGCCGGGCTGCACGCCCAGCTCCCCCCGCCGTGCGTCGAGTTGCGCCTCACCGGGAAAGTAGCCGGACCGCGCGCCCAGCTCCCCCCCACGGCTGCCAAGTTGCGCCTCATCGGCTCGGATGAGCGGCCGGAAATACTCGGCGTGAGATGGGGGCGTGGCCTGCTGCCCCACCTCCCTTTCCCCCTCGCGGGTCATCGGGGGGAAGTAAATGTCGTCGCGGCGCCTTGCTCCGGTGACGGTGTCGCGCGGCATGTCGCGCGCCGCCACTAGTGTTTCGCCGCGGGGAAACATCGCGGGCGAGATGACGTCGCGGTGGACGATGCGCTCCAGCTGGCGCTGCCATGCGTCCTCGGGTGTCGTCGTCGTGGTAGTCGTCGGTGCGGTGGTTGTCGCGGGGGCCCGTTCGGCGGCGGCTTGCTCGTCGGGGTTCGGCGAAAGACGACGCTCCTCGCGGTCGCCCTGTGATCGGGTTACCACCATATCGCGGGTCTTGAATAAATCGGGTCGCTGGATACAGTCGCTTGAGATCCGGGCTCGATGGACCAAACACTGTCGTCGACACGACAGCCTCGGGATCTCGTTTATCAAAAATAAAATACGCAGCAGGTCACTGGTAATGGACTGTATTTCTTCGTCGTACAAAATCGCTAGCAGATCGGAATCCGGTATCGCAAAGCCTTGGTCGTCGGGTAAGCATAAATCGTAGTCCAATTTCGAAAGCCAGGGGTCGCAGGTAGAGAGGGGTACGGGGTCCGGGGGAATCGCTGAGCTCGTTTGGACGTTCGATTTATTTCGGAAGGCTTTTATCGCTAACTGAAGTCGACGCAACTGAACATCGTAGAGAGGGAAGCCGTCGTATTTATACCCGAGCGGCGGGCCGACGGCTTCCCTCTGATTGGCGATAATTCAGGCGGTCTCATTGGTCGCTGTATTTCAGAAACCGCACTGAATTATCGCCATTTTCGCTTCCGATTTCGGATTTCGATCGGCTTTACTTATAACTACTTAACCTATTATATACAAACTTAACCTAATTCGCTGGGGATCGGGGTGCCCTAGCCCACTCAAGTCGCAATTTTATTATATATTCGTCGGTGTGGGCTAGGGTCGCGGATAAATAATCGAAAAATCGCTTTATTGAAAATCTTATCCTAACTAAATCTAATTACAGCTAACTTAAAACTAATTACTCTATATATTAATAATATTTACATCGCATTTATCCTATATATTATATATATACATAAAAAACTTAAAAACTATCGCGCAGCTCCGCGTGGCTGTCCGGAACAACTGCAATGCAGAACGCTCGTATTCTATGGTTCATAGTGTTGTTCATACTACTGATGAGTTTTTATGTGATAAGCATGAATCACGTTACCTAACATTTGCATGTCGTTTTCTAGTCGACTGAATACTGTGCCACATGTATAATAACATCTTATGTATTCTATATTATGTATTCTGGCAAATAAAGCATTCTCATTCTCATTCTCATTCACGAATAATCGGAATTATTCGGAATAATCTCGCTTGATTGTAGAAAAATCACCACAAAATCAACTACGCAAGACACTGCATGCATATAGGCAGCTAGTATTTAGGTGGTATTTAATGATACAGCTTTCGATTTTTCGTCCAATGTTTTACTTAAATTCCTAACGGTACTCGCGCGCACACGTACAGACACATCACGGCAGAACTGAAACGTTGTATGAAAATGGAGGTACTAGAGGCAGATTTTTAGCTTACAAGTACCTCTTAAGCATACCTCCTACAAGCGTTGATCAGAAAGGGCCTTTTCAGCTGCAAGTTACATATGTCACAAAATGCGAATGCCCGATACTCAAATTACCAGACAAATCAATTTACGCAAAGTACCAGAAACGCATATGCGTTTCGTCTGGTCATATGACCAGAATTCCATTTCGCGAATCAACGGACATTGTGAGAGATCATCGCATCACTTTTTATCAGATTGCAAGTGACCAGTGTGCTTATTACACTATCATAGAAAAATGATTATTCCTGACAACCTGGGCCTATATTACGAACATTGAAATCCGCACTTCGTATCAATGCAATACAATACAAACACTCTTTATTGTACACCGGAAATAGTAAGCGATACAGAAAACAGGTACGCAGATAAAATTACAAGGTAAGCAATAAGCAGCCTCATCGCTTAAGAGCGATCTCTACCAGGCAACCTTTTTACAGAAAGAAGGAAGGACTAGTTTACAGCAGGTGGTGCATTAACAGTAGATCAGAAAATAAAAAAGCAACAAAAACAAATCTACACATACACATTATTGTACACGTCTAAAATAAATATAGGCAATGGGATAAACAGTCGCATATCAATAAACGAATAAATAAATAAACTAGGATAAAGCTACTTAAATATTACACGATGACAGATAGTGCTCCTTAAGCATGGATTTAAAGAGTGACAGAGATTTTGCCCGTCGTAAGTCAATTGGTAAAGAATTCCACAACCGAATAGCCTGGACAGTATAAGAATAGACATAGCATTTGGAGCAGGGTTGTTGCGAATATCAGCATCAGCATCAGCATCCGCGGATAATCAGCATGGTTTTTTATATCAGCATCCGCATCAGCATCAGCAACAATCGATGCTGATTTTTAATGCTGATATTCAAGTCGTAACGTGTTTGTTGAACGTGGAAGTTTCGATCAATCACAGACAGTTATACAATAAAAGCTGTCACTTATTCCCTAATTTGATTGTTTTGTGAACAATTAGTTGGAAGTGTTTTTTTATGTATAAATTGCCTTTTATTGTTTTACTATTAATTGCCTAGTAGGATATGATTTATTGAAGTAATTTATTAATATCAGCATCAGCATCAGCATCCGCTGATATTGGTCTGAGAAAATCAGCATCAGCATCAGCATCCACTGATATAGTAAAAACCTGCATCAGCAACAACCCTGATTTGGAGTTAGAAAGAGGCACGGTAAGAAGAAAGTTCTGAGAGCATCGAATAGAAGTTACGTAGCTAAATCGTTCTTTGAGGTAGCGAGGAGTTGCAAGGTTAAAGATAATGCCGTAAAGAAGGTGGAGAATGTAAGACTTACGGCGAAGGCGGATTGAGAGCCACTTGAGCTGTGATCGAACTTACGTAGACCAAATATAAACCGAATGCATAGATTTTGAATTTGCTCAAGTTTATTAAGCTGCTATCGTGTGTCGTCCCTTTCACTCTCGTGTTATGTACTATATGAGTGAAAGGGATGGTACTATACGAAGTGCGGATTTCGAATTTCGTAGTAAAGGCGCTGCAACGATTCGGATCAATTCGGGGCGAGAGAGGTAAGGTAGGTAAGTTGGTCCGAATTGTATTTATTATCCAGAAATGAATTTGTCATTAATTTAGGTACTTTTCTATTGGTCCTCGTGCGAGTAAACTTTCAACGGATGTAATATAATACCATCGTAGTGTAAAGAATCTGGTAATTTGTGAAACCAAATCAGGTAATTCGCGTATCTGGTCATATGCGTATCTGGTAATTTGCGACACTGATTCAGGTAATTAGCGTAAGGTAATTTGCGTTTCTGGTATTATGAGTCTGAAGGGTTATTGGGATCATTTAAACAGTAAAAAGCTGTATTTTGAAAAAATACCGAAAAAATACCGAAATTTCGGTATACCGGTATTTGGAATTTCAATACCGGTATCAATACCGGTATGAAAATCCTTCCGGTATTCCATGCCCTACCCCTGACACAGCATGCAAAAATATCTGCCATGTTTGACCGGGCCTAGAAATAGAGTTGCATCAGTCAGACATTGGTGCTTGTGATTGTATTAAATGATATTGTAATGGATAACTCACGTCTTAAATCGAGTTTAGCTCGACATGTTTCGGGCTATTTCGTAGCCCTTCTTCATAGGAGCACACGACTCGGTGGCTGCCGCAACACGCGCACTACGCGCCACCGCTCGCCTCGCGCGACTCGAGCTAACTCTATTTAAGACGCGATATATTATCTGTTACAATATCATTTAATACGAGTAAGTCTCACAGTAGTTTCATTTTCCTGTGATTGTACGTAACCAAAAGTACAAAAGTCTGCATAAGGTGTGTACCCAAAGGCACCCAGAGGGGCTCCTTTTACTGCGGAAATTTAGGCTTCTTGAAAATCATCATTGATTATTTCAACTCGCTAGTCTCCCTAGAGGGCAGGAGAGGCGTGATGTGCGTTTATGGATCAAACCTAAGGCCCCATTTACACATTGATAAGTGATTAGTGCGAGTTCATACATTTTTTACTCGCACTCACAGAAAATGTATGAACTCGCACTAATCACTTATCAATGTGTAAATGGGGCCTAACAGAAGGTCAATGTAATGTATCAAGAGCTCAAAGCATTGGCAGACATACAGAATGGCGATTACTTCACCGAAGAGCTAGGCTCTTAACGCCAGTGCCGGTTTTAGCACTTCCCCTGGGCGAGATTTACTTAACCGACTTCAAAAAAGGAGGAGGTTCTATGTTCTAATGTTTGTATTTTTTGCACTTCCCTTCACCTTTGCGTATTTACATTTACGGTCACCGCTACACTTCCGTACGGCTGCACAGAGAACTGAAAAGTTTCAAAAAGATTTTGAATAAAATAAAACTGCTTACTTTACTTTTTAAACTTTTTTTATTTGAAATTTTCTTTTAACAAGTGACACTTTTGTGCCTTGATAATATTGCTTGATACATTTCTAATATTTATAGATTGTTGGCTAATGTGACAGACAAAGTAACTCGCATTGACTGCCACCGACGCACATATGCGTTTTCGGAACTTCGCCCAGTGCCGGTGTCATAATTATTCATACATTTTGAACGCACATGTGCGTCGGTGGCGCCAGTGGAAGTAAGGTGGTAGTGAATGCGTTGTGACTAGTCCACTCACATGCTTTTGTTTACTCTAGTTGCCTGTCAACGCTCTTATCCATACTAATATTATAAATGCGAAAGTGTGTTTGTGTGTTTGTCCGTCTGTCACGCCGTAACGGAGCGACGGATCGACGTGATTTTTGGCATAGAGATAGTTTATGGGCCCGGGAGTGACATAGGCTACTTTTTATCCCGGAAAAATGCACGTTCCCGAGGGAACAGCGCGCAATAACCGTATAACATGCGGGCGGAGCCGCGGGCAAAAGCTAGTTTTGTTATAGTAATAGTTCAACTCAAAATTCAAAGTATGCGAGTGGCTAGTAGGTACTTTTAAGGCTATTATAAATAAAAAAGGGATATTCTAAATAGCTAGTTAGTATAGTAGTAAAGTTAACTTGGTACTCCTTTACAGATTTATTCAGCCTTAACAGCAAGTTATCGCAGAAGATATGGTGGTTGAACCGCTCTGCAGCCATGTTTGTCAGTATATTACATCACATACATTAAGAACCACTTAACTACCCTTAGACATAATAATGGGGTTTTCTGGCAATGATGCCATACTCCTGAAGAGCTGGCACCAGGTCATCCATGGTCATGATGTACTTCTTTTCCTTTGGGCCCTTCTGGTTCTTGGAGCTGGATGTGACCTGGCTCGAAGTGCGCATCTTGCAGTGCTGCAGGGCATCATTGGCTACGTCCGAGAGGAATTTCTGGGATGCTAGGGCTATGAGACGGATCAATCTGGAAAGAAAGACAGGAGTTAAATAAGATAAGAGAGCCATCTTTGAGAGGAGGCTTGTGCAGTGCAGCGGGACATATTAAGACCAAGATCATGATGACGACAAAAGTAAGATACCTCAGTAACTAAGGGAAAATGTAGTATATGGGTGGGTGTAGTTTATGGGTGTTATCTATCTTAAAAACATAATTCAAGGAATTAAACTTTGTATACTGCCAGGGCTGTGGTGGCCTAGTAGTTGGAACAAGTCTTTTAGGGAGATGATCATAATAATTAAATTAATATGAGATGATCTGAGTTCAAATCGGGACATGCACTTGCGCATCTGAATTTATCATAATTCATGTGTGAAAGTAAATTTGTAATTTTCACAACCTGCGAAGGAACTCATTGGCGTGTGTTCAGTTCCTAATCCTCACTGGGCCTGCGAGGGGACTGTGAAGAAATCTCTTGGTATAATGTCTAGGCTATGTTTTTTAGCCTAGCAACTAACTTGCCTATATTGTAGGTATATTATTATTTAACAAGTCCAGCCCCCTACTAAATAACTATTATTTTTAAACGGGGACAATTTGCTTATCGGCCAGGATGCCAGGACACCATGCGTCAAACCGGGACATGTCCCTGCGTACCGGGACGTATGGCAACCCTAGACTTAGTGCAACTCTTAAACATTAGAGTTAATAGGTTGTTGAACCAATGACTTCTACCCTTGGCCTCAGCTAGATGCATTTTCCACAAGGTGAGAGGGTTCAATGGTTAGTCAGTTCATTGTAAAACAAAACAAAAACAGATTTATGGACACTAGGCTTTATCGAATTTCGTGCATAATTTCCATTTGCTCTATACTTGGCCTTGGACAAGACGGTATAGTTCCATAACTCATAGGCATTAAGCACAAAACCATATCTTCACCTACCTTGGGTCCTGAGATTCGAAGCCAGTCATGTTCAAATAGTGTGCAACCACCGAATCTGGTATAGAAGGATTGTAGTTCTCCAGTTGCAGCAGAAAATCGCTAAGAGCATGACCAGCTCCGTTGTCATCGTCCGCTCCGACTGACGGCGAACCCATGCGGCCCATTTGCATACTATTAAACTTATATTCCATCCAACGAAACTAACGGAAACTTAGTTAATGACTAAGGACGATTATCAAATAAACAATTAAGTTGAACTCGTCAAAATTCACGATAAACAACACGAGCAGCCCAGAATGTAACCAACAAAGCACAGATAAATAAACAACAGACAAGACAACGAAAATATAATTGACTTGTCAAACAGAAGAATGACGTCAGTCTAAAAATTTTAAAAACGCTACTCGACAATAGATGGCGCTATAAGTGAACATTTCAATCAAATTTAAAAAAAAAAAAACAAATTTCAAACAATCATCATCATCATCATATCAGCAGCAGGCTTAGATAATTTAAGATGCCGTAGGACTTTATGTATAAATCGTATAAATTGTTTTCTTTTCTGGTACATTTAGAACCATTCACCATTTAAGTAGCATCCTCAGATATTTTATTCAACCGATTCACGTTTTTAGGGTTCCGTACCCAAAGGGTAAAAACGGGGTCCTATTTCTCCACTCCACTGTCCATCTGTCTTTCTGTCTGTTTGTCACCAGGCTGTACCTCATGAACCGTGATAGCTAGACAGTTGAAATTTTCACAGTTGATGTATTTCTGTTGTTGCTATAACAACAAAAATACTAAAAAGAGAATAAAGTAAGTGGGGCTCCTTTACAAGAAACGTGATTGTTTGCCGATTTTTTGCTCGATATTAATAAAGACAACAGCTAAACGCTTGAAATATTCACAGAGTTTAGTTACTGTATATTCACTTAAAAAATAAATTAAATAAAATTAATATTGAAGGGGGCTATACAACAAACGTGATTTATAATAATAATAATAATACTAATGATGTCTAATGTTGTATTAGTAATGGTACGGAACAATTTATTGAACACATTTATTCATTTAATTATATTATATTTCAGAACGCAGCTGTAAAATCAACGCGTTCATTTGAAATGATTGCATAACTACTATATCGATTTTCTAAAGCAATAACGAAACGCAATTTGTGCACGTCATTAGCATGTTGCCATTAAAATAGTATATACCCTGAGACCAGGGTACTCTCAAATCTTTAACTTAAAAATATTCCTCCATTATTGATTATATTTACTTTATAATATAGTGGTAATGATAAATTAAGCAAAATCAAAAATATTTTCAAAGGAAATTGTTTTAGTATTGCGATATGTAACGTACGTCCTTGACAGTTAAGTCTTTTAATGGGTCAGCTGATATATTTTATGAAAAGTTTGATTTATATAAAAAAGCAGTGACTGTGTTAATATTTCTGTACGATCAAGCTCAATTTTGAATAAAATTTTGGAACATTATTGAAGGGAGATTATAAATATTTGGAATGGCCACACCGGCCTCGTGGTACTTTGCCGCTAGGTTGGTAACATCTGCCCCTTCCTCCTTCTTTTACGCCGCTCCACGGGCAGAACAGCGAGAGAACGTGATCGATCGAATTTCAAAAAAGGCACACACCTACCCCTGTGCTCCCGCGATCACGAAATTACTCGAATTCTCCTGATAATAATCGGGAGTTAGTGTTTCGTGGTTCACCATCCCGTGTGTGTCCTGAGTAGGTACCTTTACCCGCGAGGCGTTCAACCAGTGTAGAACCAAACCCTTCACACAAGATGTCGAACCTCGCCGATCCGGTTGCGTTCGCGAAGGACTTCATCGCCGGTGGCGTGTCCGCGGCGGTGTCCAAGACCGCCGTGGCGCCCATCGAGCGCGTCAAGCTGCTGCTGCAGGTGCAGCACGTGAGCAAGCAGATCACGGAGGACCAGCGCTACAAGGGCATCATCGACGCCTTCGTGCGCATCCCCAAGGAGCAGGGATTCACCTCCTACTGGCGCGGTAACCTCGCCAACGTCATCAGGTACTTCCCCACCCAGGCCCTGAACTTCGCTTTCAAGGACAAGTACAAGCAGGTGTTCCTCGGAGGAGTCGACAAGAACACCCAGTTCTGGCGCTGGTTCGCCGGTAACCTGGCGTCCGGCGGCGCCGCCGGTGCCACCTCCCTGTGCTTCGTGTATCCCCTCGACTTCGCGCGTACGCGCCTCGCCGCCGACGTGGGCAAGGGCGCCGGCCAGCGTGAGTTCAGCGGCCTCGGCAACTGCCTCACCAAAATCTTCAAGTCCGACGGCCTCATCGGCCTGTACCGTGGCTTCGGAGTGTCCGTGCAGGGCATCATCATCTACCGCGCCTCCTACTTCGGCTTCTACGACACGGCCCGCGGCATGCTGCCCGACCCCAAGAACACCCCCATCGTCATCAGCTGGGCCATCGCTCAGGTCGTGACCACCGTCGCCGGCATCATGTCCTATCCCTTCGACACGGTCCGTAGGCGCATGATGATGCAGTCTGGCCGCGCCAAGGGCGACATTCTCTACAAGAACACCCTCCACTGCTGGGCCACCATTGCCAAGAGTGAGGGTGGAACTGCCTTCTTCAAGGGTGCCTTCTCCAACGTCCTCCGAGGCACCGGTGGCGCCTTCGTGCTCGTCCTATACGAAGAGATCAAGAAGGTCTTGTAAATCTAATGTAAGAATTGTTACCATCATTTCAATTGTGATTCCGATCACTGCAAATAGCCGCTCCCTTGAAATCATGTATTATTAGAAGCGAAAACGAACCTAGTAACTTATTTTTAGTTAAATAAAGTGTTATACATTGATTCCAATATGTATTGTTTTATTAAATTATATGTTCAGTGTTACATAATCACTTGACTACACCTAGTTCTTATGTCAGTGGTTGCTTTGTGAACTATTGTATTGGTGGCTGAGGCCTAGAAACATTGATGGAATCACATTTTGTACCTTTAATAGAGACTGAGCGATCACTAGCAGAATTGTGGAGTTATGTAACTGCCCAGCTTCATTCAACGCTATGGAGGGCAAGGCCGAAACAGCTGATACCAAGTTGCAGTGTTGTGTTCTAGTGTATTTAAGAAGTGCTACATTAAATTATTGTCAAATTGTCTCATCTTTGAGCATTAGTGTGTCCTTGTACTTTGGTTGAGTGTATATTTAGTGTGTTATGTAATACTGACATTGTACTTCTGTGATTTGTTTTAAATCTTAAATCATGTGATTTTGCTGTTATGTAACGAGCAGGCTTAGTATGTATCTTGTGGTATGAATGGCTAGGTACAAATAATTTCTTGGTGCGCATTCAATTGTGTTCCGAGGGCACTCAGAGTAACTCTGTATTCTGT
Organism: Choristoneura rosaceana; assembly: GCA_037349165.1. Lineage (NCBI taxonomy): Eukaryota > Metazoa > Arthropoda > Insecta > Lepidoptera > Tortricidae > Choristoneura > Choristoneura rosaceana. The sequence goes on along the minus strand of JAZBNJ010000029.1, from coordinate 5,837,040 downwards.
AGGTAACATTCGATATAATCAGTAAGCATAGGAGAGGAACATCTCGATTGTGAACATCCTTGTTTCCTCGGTGTGAGTTTTTCGTGAGAAAAATTTCATGCGTTTCGAGTGATAATATAGATAATGTTTAAAAATTACTTGGATTTTATTTTCCTTGTGCCTTCTGACATTCGACCACTTCACAGTTGTTAGGACATCATTAAATATCCATTTAACCAAAGCATGGATCACAGCATTCTGAATTTATGTCATCATTGACTGTCAATTGAAAGATTTAATCAAGAATACTGACATTAACTGGCCTGCATTATAATACATTTAGATTGAAATGATTTGAGGTTCTATATCTATTACATAGTTGCTCAACCATTATGAACACTAGTCTCCTTGACTGAAAATAATCGTACAACTAGGTAGGAGGATCTAAATCTCTCATTCAAGAGATGTGCTGTGTGGATGACGTCATCTGCACCAGTCCGTGACGTCACGTAGCAGTGAATGGCCGCTCGGTGGGTTTGTCACGTCACAATCTAGGTAATAGGGTAAGTTATATAACTAACCGGATAAAATGGCTGCCAACTGAACTGAAGCAGTTTTAATTGAATGAGAACATAGTCAGTGAGTCAGAACCGTGGACCAGACTTGTCGACCTAAGCAAAATTGCCTTATGGTTTCTTAGAACAATAAGTAGGTAAGCGTTTTGTAGTAATTAGTACATTCATTAATCAAGATGTTGGTGACGTATTAGCTATTAACATTGTAAAGAAGATAATCTTATTCCTACATAGTGATTAGAAGTGAGCAGGAACCACTCTACCAGATTCACTAGAGTTGATTCAACGCCTAAGTTAGGCACTATATCTTACCAGTATTATAATAGTAGATTTTGCTACCTAACTATGATAATGTAATAGAAGGAAAGTATTGTGAGAGTTTTGCATTTACAGCAATTATCAATTTTTTATCGTTTCGGAGTGAATTCTCAAGTATTCTCCTGACTGAGCTCCCCTGTGGTTAACCTAGTCTGAGTTAGGTACAGTCAAGTGTAACAATATTAATTTATTCTGTTTCAAAAATAAGGGCTACCATAGACTTATTCGGACGCTATAAGGCCGTAGTAACATATTTTTGAGTGGTTCGCATAGATAAGTACTTATTTTTGCACATGACTGTATCTACCTTGGTAATGGCACCAGTTTTTTTCCGTTAGCCCAAATTTAACTTAATTTAACAAAAACAACGTTCAGATAAAAAGATAGTAACTTATTTACGCTCAGATTACTGATGGATGATCGTCACTAGAACGTTCATGAATGGCGAGCTATAAGGCATTGAAGCCTTGATGTCCATTATTGAGTACAGTCACCAGCATTAAGTAATATCTGCTATAGCGGAGCGTGCAAAAATATCTGGCACTTCCTTCCGGCCCTAGAAATAAAGTATCGGTTGGACGCTTGTTGTCATATATTGTTGCTGGTGACTACTAGAAAGAAAACATTCATTCGTGACAAAAAAAAAAAAATAGTTGTGCATGTCACGAAATGGTCCCAAATCAGCAATCTGCCGGTCTCGCGAACGGCGCTATTCTTCCTTTGGGACCAATACTACTGTTCTTAACATGTCCATGATTGGGGTGCCGTCACGCTATTGTAGGTAGGTCATTTTGGCGTCAGTTCAGGCCATAATTCCGGGTAGAAGGAGCGTCTAACCGATAAGTAACAAGGTAACACGAATGTTTAGTTAGCGACTACTTATTATTACAATGTCATGTCAGTGTCTACCGGCCACGGCATCCGACTTACGTAATCGACTGCGGCAGTACCGTAATATCTACAGAGCTCGATTGACCTACATTTTTAACCTGAACTTACTGAGTTGCAATTCGTTCTCCCGCTTGATGTCGTGTTATGTAGGTACTTATTTCTTCGTAAAGATTAACATATCAGCTACGAGACGGTTAATTGGAATGGAACTTTTTAATAAATTAGGCGTACATACACACTTAATAGAGTAACCTAACCAACGAAAAGTTCGGAAACCGACTTTGTCACTTCTAAGTTCAATATCTCAAAAACGGTTGAACCGATTTTTATAAAACGTGTCTAAGAACCATCGCTAGATAACCTGCTATCAAAATAAAAAAGCGCAGTCAAATCCGTCCAACCGTTTAAGAGCTACAGTGCCGCAGACAGACAGACATACAGACACAGATACACATAGCGGTCAAACTTAACACCCCTCTTTTTCATTGGGGGTTAAAAACAGAAAGAGGATATTAGAAATGTTTCTTTATTGCGAGTTGCCTCTACATTTTGTTTTTTTACGAAAAATACCACATGGTGAACCTACTCGTGCTGTGGTTTAATATGTAGGAGCACCTACAGTAAGTACCTACCTTCACATACTTAACAGAAATGTAAGATAGAAAAACAAAAAAATATTAAAAATATTTCTTTATTGCAACTTATTAAACGTGTACATATGCTACAGATATACATCAGGATACAATAACTCTTTATTGAACACTAACGCATTGTCATGGTAGTAAGTAGTCGTACAGAAAACTTATGTACCTAGGTATAGGTATATACATATAGAGATTTTTAAGGTAAGCAGTAGGCGACCTTATCGCTTTAGAGCGAACTCTTCCAGGCTACCAGGATGTCTGTATTAATACATTACTTAACTTTAATTAGTTAGTTATACCTAACTACAGAGAGTTTCCCGTAATTCTAATGACATTTAAATATGACCTAACTAATCAATGTGTACAGTATAATACAAACATCCTGTTAAGTAGGAATCTAGATAGTTATTAAGGGACTGTTTCACCATCCATTGATTAGTGTTAACTGACGGTTATATGTCATGCCGTCTCTATTTGTTTTGTTCTAATAGACTGAGACGGCATCACATTTAACCGTATTAATTAACCACTGCAGAAGTATGCTAAGCATGTGGTCTTTTTCATAAAATGTCATTAGTATTACGAGAAACGGTCGTTGCCTGATTCCGCGAAATCCCTGCGGGGCTACTCCGAGACTCGAGTTCGTGTCGTGCGGTCCCTCTCGCTCTCGTATCAAATAGTATAAGTGGCAGAGGGACCGCACGACACGAACTTCGAGTTTCGGAGTAGCCCTGTTCGTGTCGTGAGTCACATTGGTTCTTGCGTAACGAGTCGCGACTGTCGCTAGGGCGCTGCTCGACGCCATTCAACAATATAAGTAGCTATAATATGTATGACTACTTGGATAGAACGGTTAACTTTGACAGTAGCGTGCAGCGTCATTATTTCCGGCGGGAAATGAAATTAGAGTGCAACGGCAAAACACTAGACCAGCGGTTCTCAAAGATTATTGATGACGGAACCCTATTTTCAAAACTACCCTTCTTTCCCGCGGCTCCACCCGCGTGGTATTCGGTTATCGCGCGCTGTTACCTCGGGAACTGTCCATTTTTCCGGGATAAAAAGTAGCCTATGTCACTCTCGGGCCCATTAACTATCTCTACCAAAAATTACGTCGATCCGACGCTCCGTTACGGCTTGAAAGACGGACAAACACAAACATACAAACACACTTTCGCGTTTATAATATTAGTATGGAGGTATGGATTTTAGGAGTTATTATTTAACTGATAAAAAAAATTAAATGAAATGATACCTAAATAAAACATTTTTATTTGTCGGAGCCCTAAAATAGACAAAAACAATTTAGTATTTCTTTATTACAAATAGGTAGCGTAGGTTTTCTATCTACTATCTAATCTACTGCTTAAATACGAGTAATATTGTAGTTATGATGTAGGTAGGTAAGTTATTAAATGAAGTTGGTTTAATGGGAGGTAAAACTTTATTTTGAACCATAATTTTTTTGGAACCATCGCAAAATCTTCACGGATCCCCAGAGCTCTGCGGAGCGCAGTAAGTTCCAATGGACAGTCAATTAAAAAAAAACTTAGATAAGTTGAAAAACATTCGACATGTCATTGCCAAGTTGAATATCTCAAAAACAGCTGAGCTGAACCCTATGCCACCCACCGACAGACAGCTTAGACAATGGCGTCAAACTTATACTCGTATCAACCCCTCTTCTGTCGTTGCTGTATCGTAGCTCTTACTCCCACAGAACGCTTACATTATTTCGGAATAAAAAGCAGCCTATAATATGTTAATCCAGTGTATATATTACCCACAGAGATGATATATTACCTGTATCTTTGTCATGCCTATATGCCAAATTTCAAATTGCAGATCTGTTCAGTAGTTATTGCGTGAAAGAGTAACAAACATAATTATTAGTAAATAAATGTAAGATTACTAAGAAGTAAGATAAGATAAAATGAAACTCAAATTTAACTAACTGCATCTCTCTGACGACGATTGACAGTAAGAATATCCGTAAAACCTAAAGAAGTATTGAGACGGAAAAGAATACTAACACTGGTTAAGTTACTACCACGTGGCATTTGATTGAAGTTCATTGGCATTTCTGACCTCGGCCGAAGGCCTTTGTAGCGGCGAACCATTTTTTGCGCGTTCGTCAGGTACAAAATTTTAAGTAGTTTTGTATTTCCAACGATGCTAAAGATAAAACTACTACCCTTAGAGTATACTGTAGGGATTAGGCTGTATACCGCTGGCAGGTGGTAAAAATGACCGCCTGGCAGGCTAGACTGAATGTGTTTTGTATAATTATAGTATTTTTGTATTTAATAATTCTGGAATTCGATTTAAACAGATTGACAGCGGTATACATGCCGGAGCACAGATTGCTCCCGACAGCCTGAGAGGCTTGACATGATTGTAAAGTATATTTAATTTTATAAGTCTCCGAATATATGAAGCAAACATTGAAGAAACATCCTTTCATTTCTTGAACTGAGTTTAGCATCACGCGCGTAGATCCCCTATACCTAAGCTCTACCAGCTACAGTTCCCCACAATACATAAGCAAGCTATGCTTATGTATACTATGCTTATGTATAGTATACATAAGCAAGCTATGCTTATGTCTACCCTATTATATGGTATTATTTTGGATGTAACGATACAAAAACCGGCTAAATGCAAGTAGGACTCGCGCACCGAGGGCTTTGTTCAAATTTGTAGGTACCTATGTATTTATGAATATCAACCGTCAAGGTTTGGTTAAGGTGGTGTAATGAATATCTGACATTCTGCGAGAAGACTGATGTAAGTACGACCTTCTTCTGTTAAATAAAATTGTACTTAATTACTTTTATTTTATTTGTCCCATTCCATAATGTAACCTATGTGTGAATATGGAATAAAATCGCAAATTAATAAGAAATACCACAAAGTAAATAATATAACATACATGGTCCCTTGCGTTGCGCCTAGCAACTGACGGCCGTCATTTTGGCAGCCTAGCAATCAAAAACCGCTGAATGAAACACGTTTCTTGTATGACTACCCCCTTTCATTTTTACCTTTATTTTATTTTTAGTATTTTTTGTTGTAGCGGCCACTAATACATAATCTGTGAAAATTTCAAGTGCCTAGCTATTACGGCTCAAGAGATAGAGCCCTGTGACAGAGGGACCGACAGACACACAGACGGACTTGACGAAACTATAAGGGTTCCGTTTTTGCCATTTTGGCTCCGGAACCCTAAAAAGTAAGATTTTCAGATTTGTCTGACATATCGATTGTTTGAGAGCTCTACATTCTGGGTTGAACTACCTTGAAAGGGTTGGTTCCCCTAATAACAAAATAAGAAAATAAAAAACAGAATAAAATAGACATAGGTAAGTAACCTACGGTCAAGGAGTTTAATTCATGAGCCACCATGGAACTATTTCACAGTAAACGACAAAATGACATCGCATTAATTAACAAGGAAAATCGTAATTACTATTTGAAAAACCGAAATACAGAGTAGAGTAGCTTCTCAGAAATGTTCTAATATTGTAAATTATTTGTCGTAAATCAGTAAGTTCTCCGTACTTATTATTGTGGCGTTGTTGTGTATGTATAAGGCGTCAGATTAGAAATCCATATCCATACTAATATTATAAAAGCGAAAGTGTGTTTGTACCTATATTTGTGTGTTTGTCCGTCTTTCACGCCGTAACGGAGAGACGGATCGACGTGATTTTTGGCATAGAGATAGTTTATGGGCCTGAGAGTGACATAGGCTACTTTTTATCCCGGAAAAATGCACAGTCCCCGAGGAAAAAGCGCGTGATAACTAGTATCCTAATATAAATGCTCTATTCATATTTGTTTAGAAGGGGATGATAGAGACACGTTATATACGAGTATAATAATAAAAAAACCATAATGAATTACATTTCATTTTAAAATCAATAACATACGGAGTTATGTGTGTGTGCATATGCGATAGTAAGCAATACAGAAATCTCAGGTACTTACTTAGATGAATTCGCTCGACCAAGCGCACGAGACCAATCATTCATCTAAGCTCAGGTACTTGTATAGAGTTTTTTCAAGGTAATCAATAGGCGGCCTTATCGCTTCCGATAAAAGCGATTTCTTCCAGGCAACCCTTACAACGCGCTTTATTTATAGCTTACTAGCTTTTGCCCGCGGCTCCGCCCGCGTGGTATTCGGTTATCGCGCGCTGTTCGAACCTAACCTACCCGTCTAGATGCTCAGACTGAACTCTTTCATTTCTACCAGTATTACTAACTGAATGTTAAATTGAGCTTAACAGCGCGCCCGTCGGATCCGGTGGCGACCGCGTCCAGGTGGCCTTAACAATTGAAACAGACAAAGACCCACTTTGATCCCTGCCCCAGTGGCTATAAGGCACGAAGTCCAATGCAGCTGTAATAATTACCTGAATCTTATGGTCGGCGTGAGCGCACAAATTTGAAAATCGAAGTTTAAATAATATGTATGTATAAGGATCAGCGGAATGGCAAGATTATGATCGAAGTTCGAAATGGTTCGAATTTAGCACAATACAATACAAATACTCTTTATTAGAAATAGTAAGCGACACAGAAAACAGGTACACAGAGAGAATTACAAGGTAAGCAATAGGCGGCCTTATCGCTTAAGAGCGATCTCTTCCAGGCAACCTTTATACAGAAAGAAGGAAGGACTAGTTTACAGCAGGTGGTGCATTAACAGTAGATCAGAAATAAAAGAGCAACAAAAACACATCTACACATTAGCACTTGTAGTAGGTAATAGGGCCTGGTTTATACCCAACTGATTTGAAGCGTCGTTAAGAAATTGGAATTATTATTGCAGGCCTCTAAGAATGAGAGGAGAGAATGTGGGCCGCAGTTCCCACGCGGGCCCAGTATGACTGGGAATTTCACGCATCGCAGGTTTCCTTCACCGGTACTAGCTTGTGGTGGTCTAGCTGAGGCAGAAAGAACCTTAAAGTCTTACCCCCTTATTCATAAAACTTAGCAAGCCAATGTTAACTAACAAATGCTTTGTCCCTTTCTAACAAATACAAATGTCGAAGTGACACATAAGGACAAACGAATTTTAGCGGTATTTTAACTAAAATAAAATAGATTTGATTGTCGTTTATGAATAAGGGGGTTAAAGTATACTTTTTACCGCGACCCAAAAACTAGAGGTGTTATTTATAAGGCGTCATGAGATATTGAGCATGCATAATTCATATTCATTTAAGGTCAACCGGGGCTATGTCGTCTACGGGGCTAAAGCGTCCATTCCAATTACCATAAGGAAATCATTCTTTAGAACTAGTCACGCCGTTTTTTTAAAGGCTTTGGCGCTAAAAGTACAAAAAATTATCACTAGATGTCGTGGCAGAGCCCTTTTTGAATCCGTCTATAAGAAACGAGGTCAATTAGACGCTAATTATATATTAGCCCCGAATATTTTTGTTCAACTCTAAATTAAGGCTGGAATTTGTCATGTGTGATTTTATAAAATTGTCTCGATTAAAATAATTTCGACCAATCCGATCACATAATATGTACTGGTAAAAGACGCTTTCACCCCACCTGGGGTTATAGCGTCTAAAAATCCCAGCTTTTACAAAAACGTAATTTACACGTGGAAGTTATTAAAAATGTCATAAAATGGCACATAATATGAAATTAGACAAAATATGCCAGCTTGTATCATAAGTTAGAGCTTTTAAGGATACATAATGTGTTTGTTATACGCTGATAAATATGCTGTTTAAAGTATTGTGGCGCATTAGCCCCGCGCGGTTGACCTTTCATACTTATAAAAGGTGAAATGACAATGTCAGGGGTTTTTTCTAAGTTGGTCATTGGTTCTTGCTTGTAGTACACATTTTACATATTCTGTTCTGTGAAACCAGAAGCCACTTATGCTGTCTAGAAGAGCTATAGGTACAGAACGATCATGGCCCTACTTCATGGGCTATAAATAGCAGAATACAACGGTGAACACCAAGGTGATCTATGTTAACCGCTCGTAATGTATGTGCCTAGTGCATGCCCAGAAACTACTTATCCATATACTAATATTATAAGTGCGAAAGTGTGTTTGTATGTTTGTGTGTTTGTCCGTCTTTCACGCCGTAACGGAGTGACGGATGAACGTGATTTTTGGCATGCTAGTAAATAATGTCTGTATAAGTTTATGCGCCTCAAAGACCACCTTAAGTATTCCAAAAATTGTTATCTAACAGGTCTCTGATTAATGCACAGCAGTTAGCGGTTTAATAAATCTTTTGTTAATTACTAGCTTTTGCCCGCGGGTCCGCCCGCGTGGTATTCGGTTATCGCGCGCTGTTTCCTCGGGAACTGTGCATTTTCCGGGATAAAAAGTAGCCTACGTCAATCTTGGGCCCATAAACTATCTCTAAGCCAAAAATCACGTCGATCCGTCGCTCCGTTACGGCGTGAAAGATGGACAAACACACAAACATACAAACACACTTTCGCATTTATAATTAAGTATGGATAGTATAGTATATAGTATGGATTGCCCACGACTCAAGTACTTATGAAAAATAGTTTTATGTTCTATTCTTTGATCTACCGAATATACACAAAAAGTTTCATAAAAATCGGTCAAGCAGTTTCGGATGAGTTTTTACCCGACTGTAAGGAGGGGTATTGTTTTGTTACAAATACTGTGACACGAGAATTTAAGTATTTTAGTTTTAAACTAGTTAAGAATGGTGTCTCTCTTTAACTTGTTGAGAGTGGGCATAGGGAAGATATTTTGCAGACGAGAAAAGAAGGCGTTTCCTGGTTGAAGACAAGGAAATATCAAAAAAATGATACCTGAAATAACGTTTCATTGTCACGTACGGCGACCCTCGGTGGATTTTTGAAAGGCTTTGGACGAGTGACAAGAATCTTGGGGATACGTGAAGACCAAGGAGAACAAAAATAAATTGTGTTCCTAAACATTGTCTTAAATATAACAAATGCCGATGATCGTATAACAATGGACACTGCCTAGCAGTACTTTATTAACTAAGTACATTGAAAAAGAACACACTGTAGCACAAATATGGGGAACCTAATTAACCTTTGGTAATTAGAGCAGATTGTACTCGTATGTTTATTTTTTAAATCTCATTTTAGCTACGCATTTTTTTAGGTACACTACCTTCCTATTATGCCTAGCTAGTTTCAAAATTAATTATTGAGATATTTAATACTGGCCGTTTTTCGTGGTTTTTTTTAACCGACTTCAAAAAAAGGAGGAGGTTATCAATTCGGTTGTATGTTTTTTTTTTTTTTTTTTTTTTTTTTTTTTTTTTTTTTTTTTTATGTTTGTTACCTCAGAACTCCGTTATTTATAAACCGATTTGAAAAAATTTTTTTGCGTTCGTCCAGGAATGCTTTCAATTAGGTCCCATAAGCACCAAATCAGGATCTGATGATTGGATCCTAAGGAAATCGAGGGAACTCTTCAAATGTTGTAGGGACACCTATGGTAATTTTGATATATTTAGTAGTAACTCGTGCATTTGCTCTTGAAAATCATCATTTGGTAAAGTGGAACTGATGATGAAGACCACAGTTGACCATCGGAGTTACTACTCAATAACAAGTATTTCATGGGTTGAATTTCAATTGCTTTAACACAGTTGCTAAGCAATTTATGCTCCTCGGAACACATATGGTGAAATGGAATGGGTGGTGAAGCACCAGGACTCCTCGATAATGAACATCTCTGCATAGGAAATAGCAATTTTTCGTAAAAGGTGATGAGCAGTTGTCATTAAACTATTGTATCTTAGATACTTACACTAAAAAGCGTGAAAAAAAAATTTTATAACAAAAAATAGAACCGACTACAAAAAACCATGAAAATAATTTTCTACCAGTCTGAAGTCGGTGCCTCAGCACGAGCCAGCAGGAGTGGACCTATAATCGTCTACCTCACCTACAACATACGATTAAATGGCTTCAATCACTCCTGCTGGCTCGTGCTGAGGCACCGACTTCAGACTGGTAGAAAATTATTTTCATGGTTTTTTGTAGTCGGTTCTATTTTTTGTTATAAAATTTTTTATTAGAGGGGTTTCCCTTAAAGCGGCGGTGCTAGATTGCCAATCATCAAGGTGGTGAGAATAAAATGACTGCGGCTGCTCGGAGTATGGTAGTGAAACCTAGCCGCGAGTAACAATAGGGATGTTGACACCACCAATCAACTGACGTACTTTTTATGAGCTGTCAAAACACAATTCTCCCATAGAGTTTCAATGGCAATAGCGAATTATGACGTCATTATCCGCCAACTCAATCGAAAATTAATCTGGTTTTCAGGGCTAAAATAAAGCGTTTTTGCTGGAGTTGTGCCTTCCAATTATTTTTTAATGGCGTCATCATCCCTATTGGAACAATTCATCTGAATTAAGTATTTAAAGTTTCGGAAATTATGTGATAATAAATATGAGACGTCAGTAAGTAAATAATGTGTTACGTGACTCTACGTGAGGAAGCTACGTTAACGTAGACCTTGACCGTGACGTCAAGCATTTCACGGCTGTCGGCAGGTGAAACAGACAATCGCACGTGATGTTACCAATGTATCGTTCCGCATCGCTTATTCATGAAGGGATTCGAGATATTTTCGACGATACGTGTCTCTACCTGCACAAACCTGCGAAGCAATTCAATGGTGCGTGTGAAGTTCCCAATCCGCATTGGGTCCGCGTGGGAACTATTGCACAAGCCCTCTCATTCTGAGATGAGGCCTGTGCCCATTAGTGGGACGTATATAGGCTGGGATGATGATGATGATGTGTCTCTACCTTCTGCCCTACTGCGAAGTGCAAATTTCGAACTTCGTATCTTGCCGACCCGCTGACGCTTATTATTTTTAACACGAGAGTGAGAGAGACGGTACGATGTAAACTTCGATTTTCGTATTAGCCCCTCTGGACAAAGATGAATAGCGCACGATCAGGGCCGGCCTCTACTATCGGCACAGAACGACAAGGGATCTTCGGCATAACTACCCGCAGGCGCACAGAAAAAAATTGGGATATCCCAATTATTGCTGATGCGTCCTCACGACGCTTCCTTAGGCATGCTAAGGAAGCGTTTTAGGCTTCCTAAAGTACATCATAATTACAGAATTGTAAATGTTTAGATAGTTTAATGGGGGAATTTCAATATGTAAGACACCAATTGTCGTTGTTTTGTTTACATGTAGTTAAATACCTATCCAAACGAAGTATAAATTCAATTCAAGATCTCATTTCTTACAAGCATTGTTTCAAGCGATAAATCGTATTCATTATATAATCTTTGGTCATCAAGCAAGTAGCATATACTTAGTGCTCGACGGGGCGTGCAACTCCCGAAGACTGCCAACTGCCGAACCTACTCAAGAATCGGCGTCCAGTAAGTACTTACCTTCGGCTGCCGATGCAATTCGGTGCCTGCTTCGACATCTTACCACTTTTTTTTTTGCCTTTGTACTTAGCACTTTCTTTTGTGTTCTTTTGTGTGTTATTTTTGTATTTCCTTTCGTACAATAAAGAGTAAAAGTAACAAACAACATCTTTAATTACATGTCTTACGCTACTAAAAACTTGACAGACGTTGTTAGGCATGCCACGGCCACGACGTTGAAGAATACCTAAGGCTGTTGAAGCAGCATGCTGAACTGTGCCGTGACGTGGGCGCGGGCTTGAGGTATTTTATAACACAATGCACATTATGCAACATCTCATAACGCCACAAATTAACGGAGAAAAGACGACGATTTAATAGTTCGGAGCATAGTAGGTGTACGTTATTTTTTTTTTAATAAGGTTATAATTATAGTTATTTGTTTTTTTCCTTGCCACTGGCGGTACACCTAGCTATATTAAATTAATTTTTTATTATTCTAACATATTGTACGTTTTATTGTATAAAACTAAAACATGCTAAAACTAAACTATTTACAAAACTTACACTAAATAGAAAACTTCATCAAGGCTGCTGCATTGGGGGGCCGTTCCTAAGAGGCTGCAGCATTACCTCTCTGGATAGCTATAGGCTGATGCGTTGTGCAAGGTAAGCACCAGCCCGCCGATCCCGTGTGGTATCTACCAGCCGAGAAGATCACGGAAGAGCTGTTTTACCTCTGGCCCCTAAGGCCCCAGGTTTTATTTTGAAAATATTTTTCATTTATTTATCTAATCAAATTACTTAGGTACATCACGTCGCTCCAGTGGCGTGGCGCCGTAACAACTCAATTATACCACCGGTTTGCCTAATTTTATTACACATTCACATGACGTACTCGTATTGTCATGTAACTCAGAGGAAGTAAAGGTCTGTGTCATAATTAGAATTTATCAGGACATTAGCCTATTTTATGTTTGGCAAATTTTCCCGAGCAACTGATGCGGTGCCGGTACGCGATCTAGATTATAGGTCACTGGTCGGCCTTGGCGCCATCGATCTGTCAGCCGCAGCCCCCGTTTGGATTACCTACACGTGCACCCGCTTATTTTCGCCTCTTTGCAGACGCCTCGATGACCTAGAAATTTAATTAAACAACTGAAAATCTGAAAGTACCTACTTACCAGTTTGTAGAATAAATGATACACTATAGGTAATGTGCAGGACGTCGCACCCTCAGCCAGTATATAGTGTTATATAGATAGAAATCCTGTACATAATACGTAACTCTGTTATTTAAGTCTAACCCTAGCACCCTACCATCACCTTAGTACTATATAGCATATTAACTCTGTTGATTAAGCCCATATACCAAATTTCACCTTCCTAGCACATAAGGAAAGATTATGTACCTACGGCCAAAGCACGCCGCAATTTCCCCTGTAAATTTCCACTAACCAGAACCTGACCGTACAAGTTTGTTTACGCATAATGCGATCTTCCCAGTGGAAATTCACTGTGCTCGGAATTTTCCACTGGGATTAGCCAATAAAGACTCCAGGAATTGTGTCCGCCCCCGCAACCGTGCAGGCGCGAATTGCGCCTACACGGCAGAGCTTAAGAGTAGATAGGCTGATGGAAATCAGCATTCGTTCAGTTTCGTTCAGTTTCGTTCAGATTCGTACAGTTATCACTCGGCATTAGTTCAGTACTCCTCAGAGAGACAAGACGTATAGTAAATTCGATCGGTTCAGTATAAGCTAGCGAGCGCGAGGACAAGACCTGTTTTTTTGTTACCTTTTATTTGGAGTTTTCTTTTAAACATAATTTCCTTTGACAATTCCCTTAATAATAATTAAATAGTGATACAGTCCACCTAATAGTTTTGTAGCAACCAGTGCATTCGCAAAGTGCGGGATTTTCGAAGGGTCCCGTACATTGGTCCATTCGAACCGGATTTTTTATTGGTCCAGTCGATCCGTATATTTTTTTAAATTGTTTTCGCGTAAATTTCAAAATTTATTTTAATTTAAATTCCGACCGCGTAAATTTAAATTTTTAAAGGATCGTGCGGTGATCCATTTTTGTAGACATTTCATTTTAAATTCAGTGTTTTTCGAAGTGATAACCTCCGGTCATGGCGATGGCTCAGTCGCCCCCGCCATCTACGGCGGCACAGGCACAGGCCGCGACGGTGGGTCCGAGAAGTGACCTTTGGAGTCACAGGAACACCGTCGCGACCACCGCGGTGCGCCAAAGCAGAGCTCTGCGCGCGAAAGAGGCGCGGCAGGAGCTTCTGCGTCTGCGGATTGAGGTGGCGGCGGCCAGGCTGCGGGCCATCGAGACGGAGGTCACCGACGAGGAAGACGCCGCCGAGGAGCCCGAACGAATCCAGGAGTGGGTTGACCTACGGGCACAATCAACGCCACTCGCGGCGCGCGGGAACCAGCCCGGCGCCACTTTGCAGCTGGTGGGGGACGACCTCACCAACATTAGGGAGTGGGCTGACCTACGGGCACAATCAGCTCCACTCGCGGCGCGCGGGAACCAGCCCGGCGCCACTTTGCAGCCGGTGGGGGACGACCCCACCAACTCCAGGGAATGGGCTGACCTACGGGCACAATCAGCTCCATTCACGGCGTGCGGGAACCAGCCCGGCGCCACTACGCAGCCGGTGGGGGACGACCCCACCAACACCACGGCGCGCGGGCAGTCGCCCGGCGCCGCCAACAATCGGGAGTGCGTTGACCGACAGGTACAATCAACGCCACTCACGGCGCCTGAGCAGAGGCTCGGCGCCGCCACGCAGCCGGTGGGGGGCGACCCCACCAACACCACGGCGCGCGGGCAGTCGCCCGGCGCCGCCAACAATCGGGAGTGCGTTGACCGACAGGTACAATCAACGCCACTCACGGCGCCTGAGCAGAGGCTCGGCGCCGCTACGCAGCCGGTGGGGGACGACCCCACCAACACCACGGCGCCTGAGCAGCACAGGCTCGGCGCCGCTACGCAGCCGGTGGGGGACGACCCCACCAACACCACGGCGCCTGAGCAGCACAGGCTCGGCGCCGCTACGCAGCCGGTGGGGGGCGACCCCACCAACACCACGGCGCCTGAGCAGCACAGGCTCGGCGCCGCTACGCAGCCGGTGGGGGACGACCCCACCAACACCACGGCGCCTGAGCAGCACAGGCTCGGCGCCGCTACGCAGCCGGTGGGGGGCGACCCCACCAACACCACGGCGCCTGAGCAGAGGCTCGGCGCCGCTACGCAGCCGGTGGGGGGCGACCCCACCAACACCACGGCGCCTGAGCAGCACAGGCTCGGCGCCGCTACGCAGCCGGTGGGGGGCGACCCCACCAACACCACGGCGCCTGAGCAGAGGCTCGGCGCCGCTACGCAGCCGGTGGGGGGCGACCCCACCAACACCACGGCGCGCGGGAACCAGCCCGGCGCCGCCATGCAGCCGGCGGGGGGCGGCCCCGCCACCTTCGCGGCGCGCGGGCGGTCGCCCGACGCCGCCACGACACCAGTGGGTAATGGCCCCACCATCTTCGCGGCGCGCGGGCAGTCGCCCGGCGCCGACACGACAGCGGCGGGTAAAGGTCCCGCAACCTTCGCGGCGCGCGGGCAGTCGCCCGGCGCCGCCACAGCATCAGCGGGGAAGCGCCGCTCTATCTTCGCGGCGCGCGGGCGGTCGCCCGGCGCCGCCACGACACCGGCGGGAGTTGCCCCGCCATCCTCGCGACGCCGGGCCCGGAGGCCGGCGCCGCTGCGACACCGGAGGGAGGCGATCTCGCCAACCCATGGACGCCCACAAGACAATGTGGCGTCACGCAGCAGCAACAGTGAGCGGGGGGAGGTGACCCCGTGGCTCTGGGAGCCCAAACGTCGCCAGCGGCACACGTCCGCAACCACATACCCGACGCCCGGGCAGCCGCCCGGCGTCCCGCACCAGCGCGGTGAGGCTGGCCACGCCGCGGCGCCCTATCCCGAGCAGGACGGCGCCCGGCACTTCGCGGTCGCGGGCCTAGGGCTCGGCGCAGGAGCGCCACCGCCGGCACAAATGACAGCGGCGGGAGCGACGAAGATCGCGCAGCGGTGCCCCAACCCGCTCGCGCATCTGACGACGGCAGTTGCGGCCAGCTAGCAGCAGCGGCGGCCCCCCGACCTCTCTTGTGTTCGCGGGGTCCCATCACCGGCTGCCGCTTAAAGAAGTCCACAGTGCGACAGCGAACAATTTTAGTGCCTGTGAGAACTTATATAGACTAAGTGATAAACAGTGTTAAGGGCCGAGCCCATAAGATCAGTGGAACAATTACTCTTTTATGGCGCGAGTGCGAACAATTTTGTGAAGTGCTCGCAAGTCGGTTCAGCCGCGCGGACATTATCGCGTTCGGCGACCTCAAGCGGTTGCGCGCGGTGCCGCGGCTGACCGACAAGACTAAAGACATCGTGTGTTTCCGAGTGTGTGACTTTCCCCGCGGGCGCCCCAGTCATGAGAGGGGCCGACACCGCCTTCGAGGTGACGCTGTGCGAGCGTCACCCCTCCGAAGAAGTCCTCAGCACACGACCAGCAGAGGCCGAGATCACCATCACCATCCGGCCACTGCCCCACTTCTCGGTGGACACAGACGACCCGGGGGCCCTCACACCCAATCACTATCTCCTTGGGGGCTCCGCCTGGTCACCTCCGCCGAGCAAGCATGAAGAAGATGACCTCATCGGCCGCGCCACCTAGCGCACAGTACAGAAGTTGGCCGACGTATCCTGAGCAAGATGGCAGCGCGAGCACCTCCCCGAGCGGCAGAACCGACGGGAGCCTAGAAGCTCGCCATCCTGTCCACGAGACCAGAGGCTGCGGGTCCTGCACGCAGAACTTCAACGCCTGCGGCGATGACCGGCGGGAGCAATGTGCAGGACGTCGCACCCTCAGCCAGTATATAGTGTTATATAGATAGAAATCCTGTACATAATACGTAACTCTGTTATTTAAGTCTAACCCTAGCACCCTACCATCACCTTAGTACTATATAGCATATTAACTCTGTTGATTAAGCCCATATACCAAATTTCACCTTCCTAGCACATAAGGAAAGATTATGTACCTACGGCCAAAGCACGCCGCAATTTCCCCTGTAAATTTCCACTAACCAGAACCTGACCGTACAAGTTTGTTTACGCATAATGCGATCTTCCCAGTGGAAATTCACTGTGCTCGGAATTTTCCACTGGGATTAGCCAATAAAGACTCCAGGAATTGTGTCCGCCCCCGCAACCGTGCAGGCGCGAATTGCGCCTACACGGCAGAGCTTAAGAGTAGATAGGCTGATGGAAATCAGCATTCGTTCAGTTTCGTTCAGTTTCGTTCAGATTCGTACAGTTATCACTCGGCATTAGTTCAGTACTCCTCAGAGAGACAAGACGTATAGTAAATTCGATCGGTTCAGTATAAGCTAGCGAGCGCGAGGACAAGACCTGTTTTTTTGTTACCTTTTATTTGGAGTTTTCTTTTAAACATAATTTCCTTTGACAATTCCCTTAATAATAATTAAATAGTGATACAGTCCACCTAATAGTTTTGTAGCAACCAGTGCATTCGCAAAGTGCGGGATTTTCGAAGGGTCCCGTACAGGTAATACAAAATGCCACAAACGGGACTTATCACGCTATTTTTACACAAACACAAGTAATATTTACCTCGACGTTTCGGCAACGTTGCAGTTGCCGTGGTCACGAGTAGTAAATAGCGTGAAAAGTCCCGTTTGTGGCATTTTGACTATGAGTGAGAATCACGAAAGTTTAAAACGTACTTACACTATTATAGGTTTAAAGCAGGTTGTGTTTTTTTTTCATTCAATTCATGGACTAACTTTACATAATAATTAGTAGTACGAACGTCAAAAACGTTAGGTCTCGTGGTCCTTCCATCTTCGCCTTGGCTTGCCGCGGTGCCGATAGCCATCGTGGAGCATCCATTGAGTACCTATCACATTTTTATAATTGTCTTTTATTTGACACGGAACCGATGGAGCTATACTTATTAAGTATATTATATTTTAAAACTAACTATCCATTGCAATGCAATGATAAGCAAATATAGTGGTCTCGGTGCCGAATATAATTTCGTCACTTTCGGCGTCGAGACCCTTGGTCCGTGGGGCGCAGGAGCACTAAGCCTCTTCAAAGAGATTTCAAAGAGGCTTTCCTCGCTCAAAGAATTAGCCTAGCGATTCTTCGGCACAATGCCGCAAGGGCCCTTTTTAGATATAGCTTAGTTTTTAATATAGATTTTAATTTAGTTTGTAATATATATATTTAGTATTATTTCTGCTTATTGTTTTATTTTTATTTTAATAACTATACTATGCGTATTAAAGTGAACGAATGCCTCAAAACCTGACCACGAAGCTAACTTGAACAGGGTTACGTAATGAATTAGGTACCTACGTGCAAACGTTGGTAATACTAAACTGAAGTCTGTCCGTCGTCACTTGATAGCAACGGAGTTAACCACGTATTACGTCCATAGTTACCTACACGTTTCATGTTTATACATATGTATACCTGGGCCACCCATATCGCATTCTTTATGTACATAATATACCTTTATAATGAAATTTTTAAAAGGTTAGTAGACGTCATAGGGGATCGAAGAGATGGAAGCTTCCTCGGACAAAGAATTAGCTTGGCTATTCAAAGAGGAAACGCTGCCAGCTCCTTCGGGATTTTGCCTAAGGGATAACCTAAATAATTTGTTTTAGTTTTAGGTTTTATTTTATCCTCCTAACACTCAAGTCAAGTTTTTGATTTATGTACATCAAACTTTATGCATTTATGATAGAGTTCAATTTAAAATTACATTAAGTCCTTTATAAAGAACTCTGGGCGTTAGGAGGTTAAGTAAGATTTTTAACCCCCGACGCAAAAAGAGGGGTGTTATAAGTTTGACCGCTATGTGTGTCTGCTGTGTGTCTGTGTGTCTGTCTGTGTGTCTGTGTGTCTGTCTGTGGCACCGTAGTTCTTAAACGGGTAGACCGATTTGAATGCGGTTTTTTTTATTTGATAGCAGGTTTTCTAGCGATGGTTCTTAGATCTGTTTCATCAAAATTGGTTCAGCCGTTTTTGAGATATTGAACTTTAAAGTGACAAAGTCGGGGGTTTTCCAACGTTTTGTTGGTTATTAAGTTTAGGATTGGTTTTTCATGATTTTTTATGGCATAAGGGGCAAACGAAGAAACGTGTCGCCTGATGGTTTAATTTATTTAAGTACGTGTATTTCTTGATTTCCGGTATGTTTGACAGATGCCCTAGTTCTTTAATAGAAACTACTGAGGGGAGAGGCTCTCTTACCAGGCAGACGTTATGTAGGTATGTCTGGGGACCGAAATCCCAAGGAGAGCGTCGGAAGTTGTAAAGTATAAGTAATATCTGTCCGAGTAGGTGCACCTGCCTGGAGAGACCCTTTATTGGAGTCTCTCGCCTCACTACCAGGTTACCAATTTTTCCATTTCCCTAACAGTAAGAGAAAATCCTTTTTAAAATATCCAGCACTTAATAATTAAGTCTTAATTATCGGGTAATTAAACCGCTTCAAGATTCCAGACACGCGTGTGATTCCACAGCTAGTTGTAGGTCACAGCGTTATCATAGAGATAAGCGTGAACTCGAGCACATGGAATTGTTTTTACGTAACGACTCCGCTGACGGCGTAAGAATGCTATTCTTAGAGTGGCTAAAAGCGCGTAAATCAAGCGGTTACGAGAATGTCCTAGAAATTTGATCAAATCTCGCAATTTTCACAAATCTCATTTTAAAAAACCGGCCTTCAGGTCACCGAGATTAATCAGAACCGGCAGAATCGCCGGCAACTGTAGTTAGATTGAAATCGGGATTTTTTTTTCAATTTCGAAGCTGGCTAGTTTCTTCGCGCGATAGAATCCGGAATACGGAAATTCGTCGAAGAACTATTATAGTCACCGACATAGCTGGAAAAAAGTTTTTAGAAAATTTTCATTTTTAATACAAACTTTTTTTGCTGACTGGACTGTACTTTGTATTGTCACTTAAACTACATTTGCATACCTTTCAAGTCGATGCCATTAACCGCTGAAGAGTAGGTATTCCGTCATGTGGAGACGTTCCTGGCCGGACTACCAAATTTCAAGCCAATCCAACCACTGGAAGTTGGTCGAATTCAACTTGCAAGATTTGATTACAGACAGACGAACAAGGGGACAGGTGAAACTAAATAAAAGCTTGTAATAATGCAAGTTCAAGTGGCAAAGGCAGGGTCACATCGCTTCAAGAACAGATAACCCTTGAGGGAGAAACGTCCTCGAGTAGTGACCACGAACCTGAAGACGAAGCGTTGGCGCGCCTCCCACTAAGTGGACTGACATCATGACCATAAGACTTCGGTCACAGTTCGGTTCAGTCCATCATTCTGGTCAGAATGACTACAGAATTACTGTGTAACCCTCTCAGACTAACGAAAATGAAAAGTTTCTAACATTCGTCAATCCTACGTGAATGAGAGAAAACCGAAGTTTGAGAGTTGAGGGCAACTGCGTGGTGCAAACAAGTGGCGAGTTGTCGTTCATTGTATGTTCTAAGAATAGGGCCTTTGTTCAGCAGTGAACGTCTTCTGGCTGCTCATGATGATGAAGCTAGCCAAATCTGGCTCCAAGATGGGACCAAATAAGGTCTATTCCGAACTAGTTCCATTATTAGTTCCATTGACGGAACTAGTTGGCCTTTTACCCTCTTCGTTGAACGTAACTACTGAAAAAAAAGGTCCAACTAGTTCCATCAATGGAACTAGTCGGAATAGACCCTAAATCATAGTAAAAATCCTTTTACTATGCCCTAAATAAAGGATTCCCGTTACGTAAACAGTTTCAAATTGGGAATATTAACACTGTATACCAGCTACACGTTCTGTTACACTTTTGCCTATGTGTATGAAGATTTCGAAGAAAAACTTATGTTTATTAGAAGCAAGTAAACTGACCTGAAAAAAGTATTAGGTACTTATCGAAAAAGGTTTTGTTAAAAAAAGGTGATCATAATAAATAATTGAAGGTGAGAGATGAATTTCCAAATTAAATGAATGTTCACATGTTGAGACCTTGACGACCATTGTGTTACACGTCGTCATGTCTGTAGATAGTGTAGATAACACGATCTATAACACGATAAAGAGCGCGAAGTGTAAGTCATATTCAAAGCGAGGGGTTCTATATACAATTAGCTGAGTCTGCTCCTTTTGCCGCAGGACAGATTATGTACTTACTTGTAAACTTACTTACTTCTGTGCTGTATTGTACTATTTTGTCTTGTATTGTTTATATTGCTGTCTGGTATTGTTTGTACTGTTGGTAATTAAATATTTTCTTTTTTTCTTTTTTAATTATATAATAACACATTATGACAAACATTACATTAAATGATATTACTTTCATTAATTATGCGGGACGGATAATGTAATATTTGTCATGTATAATGTATTGTTTGTAATAACACTTTTTTCTCCGAATCCCTTAATTGGCCAAAACTCTTACACTCGTATCGTATTATAAAACAAACCTAACCTATAGATTTCTAGAAAATAACATTTAATAATTACTAAAAAATATGGTTTCGACGGGGAAAAAATTATGACAAACATTATTATGACTTGCGAAAATTATGCGACTAGAGGTAGAGACGCACTCTTCTGTATATGCTAGCCTTACTCGTGAGAACTGTTAGATTAGGCAATTTCTGAGATTTTATTTGGGTCTCGCGAGATAATGCTTGGAAAATTCAATAAGTAATTTAACTGTTCCTCAGTATTATACGTATAGTAAGTCAGTTATGGCGTGACTACTTTCGATCTTTTCGGAAGATCTTTTTCAAAGGTGAGTGCGTTCGCCCCCAGCACTCAAATTTACCCTCCTGACTGCTCCTTGTTCCTGACTTATGTTAAGTACGATGGTGAGCTGAACAGTCTAATTTTTGTAATTTTCTAAGGTTTTACTAAATTCAATGAGAAACCCAAGAATATCTCTGTAAGTTTTCTTAAATTAAGAACTTTGCATGAGATACACTCATGAAAAAATTAATGGCTCTTCTAGATTGATTAATGAAGATTTCGGGACTCTACACAGTAAGTAAATGAAAGAATGTCGGTATAAAAAGTACTACCTAGACATGTGTTGTACTCGGACAGTCACCAGCATTAATATCTGCCACAGCGGAGCGTACAAAAATATCTGACACATTCTTCCGGCCCTAGAAATAGAGTCGTATCAGATATTCATCCGCGATTCCCGCGATGTTCATCTAACCAAAGGCCGACCGATTAGAATTGTAGGTTGATTGACTGATTGAATTCATTCAATTTAACTATAATTTAAATTTAATTTCAATCTTATCTCATTATTCAATATTTAATTTAATTTTAATTTTAATTTTGTATTATTTGACTTCTAAGTACTTAATTGTTATTGTTTTATGGACTTACGTCTGGAATAAATATATCATTTCATTTTTCATTTCATATTTATGCACGCTTGTTGTGACAGATATTGGTGCTGGCGACTGTACCAGAGATCCAGTAATATTACTGTCAGTCAAATTTCATCTAAATCCGTCAAGCCGTGCGACAAAGTTCGGGAGTGGTGACTCGTGACGCCACATGCTACAAACACTCGCACGGCGTGACGTCACGCGGAACTTTGACCGGCTGTAACTTCATTAAGTATTCTTTGTTTAATCGAGAAAAGAAAATATACATGTCCTATATTTTCTGATGGATTGTAAAGCCGAGTTTAGACTTGCAAGAAAAATCGTGCATTGCAAGGGTCATACTGAAAACCAGCGCTGCAGCTTGCCGTAGCAATACGCTGAGTATGGGCCCTTTTTACTTCTTTCTGCACAATGTTTATTTATTTTCTCTCTTGGTGCCTAATATATAAGATTTTCTGTTTTTTAGCCGTAATTTTATTTATTTTTGTTGTGCCGAATTTAGGTAAATAAATTTATTCTTTCTTTCTTTCTTTCATTGCGAGGTCGTTAAGTCACCGAGTTTGTAGTGGTCAATCGATGCACCGCTATGTATTAATGCAACTCGCACGATTTTTCTTGCAAGCACAGAATATATAATAGTACTAATAATTCTAAACCTTTAGAATTTTGTAGGAAACATAACCTATTTTCGTTTTTCCTTTTGGGATACGTACCTAACCCTAAACATACAGGCCTCTATTAGTTAAATTCATTCGCACCTCCGGTTTCAACAGGTACCTATGAGTAAGTAGGTATGTTTAGCGTAAATTTATCAATTAGATAAAGTAAAGCAATGCGGCACGTTTGCCTGCACCAGTGTTTCCCAAACGGTAAGTCGCTACCCAATACCGGGCCACAAAAATATACTGCTCAAAATAAAATAAGGGCCACGTGAATTTTATGGGTGAAACGAAAATAAGTACTAATTAATATAATTCTTTATAACATTCGTTATCTAAAAATGGTTTTACAAAATAGAAGATAACACACGGCCCACCCTACCCCCTCTCTACGTCTATGTGAACTGATGTGAGTCTGTCATCATCATCGTCATCATCAAGCAGCGCTCCTTTGCTTACCACGAACTCCGACTCCAGCACTGCACACTACTTTTCCAAGAAAGTCGTCATGAAGGTTCACTACTGATTTAAACCTCAACCAACTTGTGCTATTACTTATTCTGTGCCTCAACTGATGACGACAATCACTGTCAAAGAGTGTAGCGACTTAGAAAAAGCTCTCGTTTGCTGTTGGTCGTCACAAATATTTTGTCGACATAAACATAATATTGCTGGTCTGGACACTATAGGATAGGTACATTAAAATAAGCGAGCCAGGGCATAATAAAGTTTTGGAAACGGTGGCCTACTACACCAATGAGCAGAGTCTCCTACTAAGTAGGTATAAGCACGTTATTTACTATACTACTACTGGCATAGTTGCGTGACGTAACAGAATTCACATTTAAAAAAAACCTGAAAAAAAATTAGAGCCAAACTTGGTCGTTAGTTATTAAAGGTTTTTAATTTATAAATAAAAGAAACAATTATTACCTGTATTCAATTAAATAAACGTGAAATAATACAAATAAAAACAACTTAAACCTATACCACCTATACCTACAAGCTTTAATATTACCGGAAATCAAAAATAACATGATACGGAACTGTCTAGACTAGACAGTTCATAGGTCAGTAAACATGTTATTTTTGTTTTCCTTTAACTCTCTTAACTAGAGTGAATCTTTTTTCCAGCATGTAGCCAATAATGGCCACTTTATGTAAAATAACGAATACAAGTGTCCACTAATGAATTGTTTTAACCCATTACGTCCGATAATGAGACAGTATTATGAAACAGTCAAATTCGACTCCGGCCTCGGCGTCGGCTCCAAAGAAAAAAAAAACTATTACATAAGTTATTTATTTTAAAATATCATTTGACCTACAGGGTGTTCGACCTTGCACTAGTTAAATAGGTTTGTGCGTAGAGTGAAATTGGCCCGAAGCCAGACGGGACAGAATCCGACTAGTCTTATATAACTACACGTGACTATTTTGGGAGTGGACTTGACACTCAAGTGCAGTGATAGCTGATGGCCTTGATGTCTTCGGCTGGAGTTTTAAGCTGCACCAGTAACTAATATACTATGTCAATTGGGTCACTAGTTTCCTGAGGGTCTACACCGAAATTCGAAAATCGAAGTTCGTGTCGTACCGTCCCTCTCTCGTATTAAATGGTATAAGCGTTAGAGGGACGGAACGTCACGAACTTTGACTTTCGAATTTCGTAGTGGGTAAAAAATAGTAAGTTACATTCTATTTACATGTATTTTTTTCTTTTGTCAATCAAACTAAAAATGACAAAGATGGAGCGAGTCAAAGTTCGAAAGTGGGAGCCCATGACGTCACGACGTGCTAAATAATTTTAACAAAAAATGGAACCGGCTTCAAAAACCTTGAAAATGATTTTCTACCAAGTAGTCTGAAGTCGGTGCCTCGTCACGAGCCAGCAGGAGTGGAACTATGGTCTGTCCCATAATTCTAGATAATAAAATGACGTTTCATGTGTTACCTGTTTTTTGCGTCTCATAAATAGTGATGTGCCGCAACCGGTAATCACCGAAAGATTTTGTAGGTACCTGTGTACCAATATATGTATGTCATAAAATATTAAGATATGAACGGATCCGTGATGTACTAACGTGTAGGACATTCTAGAAAAGGCAAAATAGGTCTAATAAAAATGCGACAATTTTGGAGATATTTCGACTTTTTATAGATGTTGATGTTTAAGTTTCAATTAAATTCTAAGTAAGATCATTGCCATAAGAAGCTGAAAATACACTTAATAGGTGTTCCCTTCTTTCACAGACCGAATTTTCGTAGAATTTCGTTTCGCAGAAAATATTTCATATAATATTTGCTCTTCGTATGTTTACTTGGAATATTATCGTTTTAACGACTATTAACCTGAATGGAACATATTTAATAGAAAAAACTATTCAATGAATTTTATAATCTTATTTAATTTTTTATCAAACTTATCAAATTGTAGAATTAGGTATTTCCATTTCATTCATTCATATCCCTTTATTCGTGTCATGCGGTCCCTCTCGCTCTCGTATGAAATAGTATAAGTGTGAGAGACCGCACGACACGAACTTTGAGTTCCGTAGTAGACCTGCAGCGACCCCCTCCGAAACGACTCGTTAGGTACTAGAAATGTAGAAGTTGTTGACGACTATGTATACCTAGGACAGACGGTCCAGTTAGGTAAGTCCAACTTCGAGAAAGAGATCACTCGTCGAATCCGACTCGGCTGGGCAGCGTTCGGGAAGCTTCGCAGTGTTTTTTCATCCAAATTACCGCAGTGTTTGAAGTCAAAAGTCTTTGACCAGTGTGTGTTGCCAGTGATGACATACGGAAACGATGGGCCTCATAAGGAAGCTCAAAGTCACTCAAAGGGCCATAGAGAGGGCTATTCTCGGGGTTTCTCTGCGGGATAGAATCAGAAATGATGATATCCGCAGTAGAACTAAGGTTACAATTAGCGGCACGAGAGTCTAGCGCTGACCGTTATTGCGCAGAAGTCAAAAGTAAGGTATCACAGGGGGCTACAGGGACGAAGGGCGGGCGTGCGTAGCGCCGATTGGCTTTCCAGTCGCATTACGTCCCCCGCGCCCATGCACCCATGCGCAGCTATCCCTTCCACGGTTCACTCAGCGCTAGACTCTCGTGCCACTACTTGTACTGACATAGCCCGAAGAATTGCGAAACTGAAGTGGCAGTGGGCGGGGCACATTGCACGCAGGACTGATGGCCGATGGGGTCAGAAGGTTCTCGAATGGCGTCCGCGGACCGGGAGACGAGCTGTCGGTAGGCCTCCAACTTCGAACTTCGTATGTTGCCGTCCCGCTGACTCTTTTCTCATTCAATACTCGAGTAAAAGGGACGCTGCCATACGGACTTCGTTTTTCTAGTTTTGTAGTAGCCCCTCTGTATTATATTTTTTTACGTTGGCAGTAAGTGATGAACACTGTATTTTACCTGTTTTGTACCTGTGCTTAGATTTTATCACTTTATCGTAAAAGTGTATTTATATTTTTAAAATAGGAAGTAGTATATTGAATACTTTAATGTTATTTTTGCTATCGTAAAATATACATTTTTATCGGTTATTTACGAAACCGGAATCATGGAGCCGCACTGTTCGTTTTATGCTGGCCACATTATTTTTACGTTTGACATTTCAGACTGTCATTTTATTATCTCGAATTATGGGACAGACCATAACTACTTATAGTCGTATACCTCACTTAATTATGTATTTGGCTTTTATTAAAGCCAAACTTAACTGGAGTTATTACTCCAGTTAGTTACAAGTTCTTTTTAAATTCATGAATGCAGTTTTTCTTGTTACTAAAATCGATGACATGGTTCCTAAGAACAGATCTTCGTATGTCGTATAGTTTCAGACTTTCCTATACTCAGGGGCGGATCTTGAATTTGTGGGGCCCTAGGCTAATACTGCTTAGGGGTGTTAGGCAAGTGACACATTAACAAAAGTATAAAGGACATAGACAATATCATGTAGAGGCGCGTAGCCAGTACTAACACTCCTCCTCGCGACTCTTAAGGCAGCAAACCCAAATGCTTTTTCAGTTGAGCCAGCCTTGGTCCAGATAGTCCCTTTGTTAGAAGGTCGGCCACCATGTCTTGTGTGCCCAAATGGCTAAGGCATATTTTTCCATCCTTAACACAATCTCTGATGAAATGTATTTTCATGTCAATGTGTTTCGATTTAGATGTGACCATGGGGTTGTGACTGAGTTTTATTGCTGCTTGATTATCATTCTTAATCAAGATCTTTTCAATCTTTATTCCAAGATCGTTAAATAATGGTAAAAGATGTAGGGCTTCCTTTGCTGCTTCTGTAATAGCAGTATACTCCGCTTCAGCTGTGGAAAGCGCCACATTCCTTTGTTTCTTGGATGCCCAGCTTATGCAGGCTCCTCCAAAAATAAAACAGTATCCTGAGAAGGATTTTCGATCGAGCTTGCATGCGCCCCAGTCTGCGTCTACCATTCCGTGTAATGGTTCGTTCGTCTTTTTAAAAGTTAATCCAGTGGACTTAGTACCTTTCAGGTATCTCAATACACGTTTTGCGCATTTAAAATGTTGGTCGCTGTAACAGTCATTGAACTGTGATAAATAGCTCACTGCGAACATAATATCAGGCCTTGTAGCGACGGCCAAATACATAAGCGTTCCGATTAAGTTTTTGTATGGCAGTCCATCCATTTTACCCTTTTCATTAATTTGTAGGTGGATTCCGGGCTCGATGGGTGCAGTCGTAGGCTTACATTCCTCCATTTTAAACTTAATTAATGAATCCTCCACATATTTTTCTTGACTTAGTTTTATTGTGTCTTTAGTGTATGTGAAGTCTATTCCAAGCATTCTTTCGGGTCTTCCAAAATCTTTTAAATGAAATTTTGTCATTAGTAGGTCTTGTATTTGTTTCATTTTCTTTGGACAAGAATATGCTATCAATAGATCGTCGACCCATATTGATATTACGATCTTTGCTCCTCCTTTCTCCAGTATGTAAATACATGGATCAGCTTTTGATGGTTTAAAATCGAGATTTCTCAATTCTGAGTCAAGTTTTAAATACCACTGTCTGCCTGATTGTTTTAAGCCATAAAGTGATCGTTGCAGTTTACAAACTTTTTCACCTTTTATATTTTTGTAGTCTTCTAGCATTTGTTTTGCTTTATTATAGACAGTCAAGTCGTCTTGTTGGCTTTCCTCAATTAAAATTTCTGTCACATATTCTTCGATGTTTTCAGGTAGTGTCATAATTATATGTTCATCAATATCTCCATTTAGGTAGGCTGTTGTGACATCCATTTGTTTCAAATGTAGGCTCTGTTCAACTGCTAAGCCAACGACAGTTCTAATGGAGCTAAGTTTTGCAACGGGTGCAAAAGTCTCGTTGTAATCAATGCCGGGTCTTTGTGAAAATCCTCGGGCAACGAGTCTTGCTTTCTTTATTTCTTCATTATTTAAACCAATTTTCTTTTTTAAAATTAATTTGCAATCTATTGGTTTTTCATTACCTTCCCTCTTAACAATTCTCCAAGTTTCATTTTTGATATGCGCTTTCATTTCAGCTTTTATAGCGTCATGCCAGTCTTCTCCATCATTAATTTCTTCTGATAAATTTGAGTAGTTGTTTTCTGATACCATTATACTCTCCTCCTTGTCGTCCTGTAAACAGTAGTCTCTAGTCCAAACTGGCTTATTTCTGACTCTTTGAGGTCTTTGTCTACTTGAACTTGGTATTACAGGTGGACTTTGGCTTTCTTCACTCTCGGCCCACTCATCGTCAGTATGTATGATTTCTAATAGTTCGGATGATGTAATGTCGTGACTAATAAATGGCAAAGCTGATAATTTTCCTTTTATGCAGGTTTCACATGTTTGGAATTTAACTTCTTTTAGTTCCAATCCACGCATTAATCCTTTATTGGCCATCATTCTTAAATCTTTTTCGTTGATGTGGCCTAGCTTCTTATGCCATATCATTGCTTCATTTTCAGATGCCAGATTTGCTCTTGGCTCCTTTTGATCAATATCGAAATAGTACAAGCCGTTCTTGTTTCTCTGCGCTTGTAAAATCACATCATCATCCTCGATTATTGATGCTATTTGCTTTTCGAACACAACTTTATATCCATTATCTGTGATCTTCCCAACGGATACCAGATTTGTAGATATATCAGGAACGTATAAGGCTTCATTTAGATTAAAGGTTTCGTTATTGGATGAAATCTTTATCTTCCCTTTTCCTTGAATTTCTGTTGAAGTGTTTTTTGAAGCTAATTTTAGAGTGTTTGTTTCAGGGCTTAAATTTTCGAATAAATTTTTCTGACCACTCATGTGTGATGTACAGCCACTATCCAGACACCACATATTATTGTCATCTTCATTCGCTGATGCCAGACAGATGTTAAAATTCTGTTCGCGTTTTGGAAATTTATTTTCTTTTTCCTTTTTCGAGTAATTTTTCTTACACCAGCAGGCTTCAGTTGAGTGCCCCTTCTTGTTGCAGTTTTTGCAAAATGAGTTTTGGTACGAATTTCTCTTTTTGTTCTTGGTATATAATGCTTCAGTTACCTCAGTACTCGCACATTGGTTGCGTGCTTCGCTCTCTTCAATAATTTTAATTTTTAGGTCGTGTGGATTTGGTAACTTATCTCGTGACTCAATAGCTATTCTAAAATTTTCATAGCTTGAAGGTAGGCTATATAGCATCATAATGCTTAATAGTTCAGCATTTATGTCTACATCCATTTCCTCCAGTTTATCCACGACGTCCATAAAGTTATTGAGATGATCTCTAACATCTTCAGTCGGATTCATTCGTTTTAGGACTAATTGTTTAAGCAATGTTGCTTTTCGAGCAGGGCCGGTACTTTTATAAATAGATTTTAATTGATCCCATACCTCTTTCGATGAAGTGCATCCTTTTATCTGTTTCAGTTCGGATGGCGAAATCAGCAAAAGTAGTTCCGCTCGGGCTTGTAAGTCCTTCTTCGCGAATTGTTTATTTTCTTCTTCGCTCGATTTATCCGACAATTTTATTTCTCCGCTCACATATTCCCACAAATCGTTTTTAATTAATACGGCTTGGGCATGAAGGCACCATGTGTCATAATTTTTCTTTGATAGTGCTTCAATACGGTACTGTGAAGACATTTTTGTTTTATTATTTTACAACGATCTTCACATTTTCCCCGTGTAAAAACGTAATCACCACAACCACGTTGTAACCACGATAACCACGCTCTGCTACCAATTGTTAGGGTATTTCGATCGGCGATTACACGTAAAAGCAGATGATTTTTGTATATTAGCGGTTTTAATAAATTATTGATATTGACAAGGCAAGTGACACATTAACAAAAGTATAAAGGACATAGACAATATCATGTAGAGGCGCGTAGCCAGTACTAACAAGGGGCCCTACCTAATTACTCAAACCTCATTATCGGATTTTTAATTCTAGATAATTTTTATTACTTATTGACAATATCGTCTATTGTTTTCCTTTCAGGTTGGGGGCCCTCTGTATCCACGGGGCCCTGGGCTGCAGCCCAAAAAGCCTTTAAGTAGATCCGCCCCTGCCTATACTGACCAAATGACTCTCGTGATATAATAATATTGTACATAAAATCTGCTCAAGACTCCTGGGTAGCCACCAAACTGCCCGCTGGATAACTGGGTTTGCTGATGAAGTGATGATAGTACTCATAGTTCCAGATTCGACTGTCGGAACTGCTCCAGTAAAATATTCGTTAACGCGTCTGCTAATGATTCTGTCAAACTACTTAGATAACGTACGTCGTTTGTGGGTATTGACTCTAGATACGAGTAGGTGGAAATATTTAATATCCGTGTTACAATAACTTTCTGCGTCTTAGCTTATCTTAGAGATTATTTAAATACCTTTTTCTTTGACAATCTGGCAGAAAAAATAAATCACGTGAACGTGATAGGTACTTGTTCCCATTATGTAGGTCAGAAATCGTATTAATCCTAATCGTATCATCCATTTCTGACGTCACTACCTAGACGTGGCAGAGCTAGTTTGACGGTGCATTACACGGAACAGAAAAAACTGTGCATTAGCACAGGGCGGCCACGCCATACAAAATTCGTGTTCTGGAATCTACATAGGCACGACGACGTCTGTACACGCGTCAATGTGTGCGTAAGTGA
The DNA here is from genome assembly GCA_037349165.1 of Choristoneura rosaceana. NCBI lineage: Eukaryota > Metazoa > Arthropoda > Insecta > Lepidoptera > Tortricidae > Choristoneura > Choristoneura rosaceana. The sequence continues at coordinate 5,805,892 of JAZBNJ010000029.1, read as the reverse complement.
CACAGGGCTGACTATCGCAAAACCCTAGTACCATAGGGTATGTAGGTATGGCTTAGATGTGTAAATAAATGTAATCGTTAATCATATATTTTTATTTAAACCTACATAAAATGTGTCTGTCTATGTATTTAAGCATTATTGTTTTAAATTACCTACAATACCTAAGTATTTGACTACAAACTTAAACGAATTATTCGGTACCTAAGTAGTTATTTCATGACTTTCATGTATTTATCGCGATACTTCTAGAAAGCATTATTTATTTACAAAAGGAAGTAGGTAGGGTAGGTAAGTGTACAATATTTCTCGCGCGCCCACTGACAAGTTGGCGCTTGCTCGCGAACTCACCGTCACCGATCTAGCACCGAACAATGAACTGAGGGCCTACTCCGACGTTCGAAAATCGAAGTTCGTATGCTACCGTCTCTCTCGCTCTCGTATGAAACAGTATAAATGTCAGAGGGAACGAACGACATGAACTTCGATTTTCGTATTTCGTAGTAGCCTTGCTGCGGCGCGCGGATTTCACAGAATCGAATTTCACAAATCGAAAAAAACTCCTTTCCTTTTCTTTGGCTGTTGACAAACACCCATACAATGCACAGTATACCACCATTTCGCAAAATTATTGCTCCCGAAAGTCCCGAGCTTAGTGCCGTACGGCCGACATACATCGCGTCGCGCGCCCGACTGCTATCCGTCAGATTTCCGTCAGGCTACGCTTGAGGGGTGGGGTAACTCGAACCGGTGCGGGGCGGAGCGTGGCCATTCTGTACGTTAGTACTATTATATATTCTGTGGCATTAGATGTAATGCACGGGCAGTTAAAGTATTAACATAGGAAAAAAAGAGTTCTTATCGTTTTTTTGGAATTATTCCTGTGTATACATAAGTATCACCATCACCTCATCCCTTATGAACAACAAAGTGCGACTTTTCCGTCGGTTTTTACAGTCGGCATCAAAATAGCGAATCACTTTTTTACCCGACTGGAGCGATTGAGGGTTAGTTACTCCGTCGCATTCACGCGTCGCGTTAGTTAAAAACTAGTTTTTTCTATTCCGTGGTCGCATTAATATAATTGTTTTCCCACTGTCTGATGTGACACTCATGCTCATTTTCTTATAATGTATTTATAAAAAAAGTAATGTTTAAAATTAACCCTTTCAACGCCACGGTCGGCAAAACGCGACAGATGAAGAACGTGCATGCCATAGGTAACACAGTACCATGTCCGCATTTCGTGGTGCCTATGGAACGATTTTCAGATTTTTTGTCGTCCGGCCGTGGCGTCTAAAAAGGGTAATTCAATTTAAAAAAAAACATAGCTCCATCGTAACTTTCGATGATTCCGCCAATTGATGTCGATAACGAACACTCTATCGGTTGGCTGTTGTTCGGTAGCTTCGGTGTTCAGTAAAAGTTATTTAAAGACTTCGTCACAAATGAATTTAAATGCATAGCGTATTAAGTGCTCGTGGCAACACAGGCATAATAATGATAATAAGTCAAAACCGTTTATAGCGACACCGGTTATAACGACGTACCTATCTGCTATAACGAGCAAAAAAAACTCAACTCGATCTTATATACCAAAGTAAGTGGTTGTAAGTTATAACGACCAAATATTGCTGTCCCTTCAATGTCGTTATAAGCGGTTCTGATGTATATGTATTTAAATCTATGAACTAAAAGAATTTCCTTGCTCACCCGTGACCTTACGATAGTAATCCCGTGTTAAGTCTAACAACTGGTTACAACACCATGTACGGTTGTGTAACTCTGAAGATGAGCTCGGGTTGAGTTCGAAACGCGTCAGTGTGACTTGGTGGTGGTGATAGATGGGTTTGTGTAATTTGTGTGTGTTCTTACATATTTTGCATAAACTTAGTTATCGTAAGGTCGCGGGTGAGCAAGGAAATTCTTTTTCACCTCACTAGCTCGAAAATGCTTTCTTTATCCTTCGAAATCTGCGTGGAAAGTAGCTTTTCTCCAACTTGCTCGGAAATGTTCTCATTAATGTTGGAAATATCTACCGGGAAGTCCATCGTTATATGCGTTGATCCGATAATAATTAAAAAAAAAAAGTGACATTTCTTCCTGGACATGTCCGGGAAGTGTTTATTATCGGGCAGGTTTTTTACTTTTAATTTCATCCAAGACCGAAAATTCACCAAACAGCCAGCCAACTATTCAATAATCACGTACAAAACCGAGATTAAAAAAAAATGTTTTCTGCGTTTAGCTTTAGCTAATGCCTAAATGATTGTGTCCAAATTATAATAAAGGTGTATTGAGACTTAATTATCTTCTCGGACTACTAAATATTTTGCAACAAAGAGATAAGTTTTTTTATGTTGTGAGTTTAGGAATTGCAGCTTGAACTAAAAGTAAAAATGTATAATATTTATATTTACTAATCCTATAAATTTTTCTTTTAATTTATTTTGATTACTATATTTTATGTGGAACCAAACATACGATTCGGACCCAAATCTTTAATATCGAAATTGAGGCGGGAACGTGAATTTCATTCTGTCAAAGATTTTCTGCCGTGTTATTTTTACGAAAATAAAATGAGTTCTATAATTAGTGATGAAAATATCCTAATGGGCACGCAGCATCTTTTATCAGTAAGGTTTATTTTTATTACTATAAAAGTGTCAATTTTGTTTAGATTGTAGGTAGATTGTTACATAAATATATTGTGCCGAATAAATATAATGTTTTCGGTTTCTTTCCTCGCATATTTGGAGAAAAGCAGTATACATGCCTCGGCAGGAATTTCATTTCGTGGATTCGTTTCTATTGAAGGACTCGGCTACGCCTCGTCCTTCAAAACCATACTCATCCACGAAATGAATTTTCCCGCCCTCTGCAGTAATATACTATTTTATCCTCTAGGCTGGAAAGAGTTTTTGAAATTCGAACGTTATCGTGAACGGCTGCCCCCTTGAAAATACATCGACCGCTTGCTTTCACAACCTCGTATCTGGCCACAAAATTGCTGTAGGATTTATCTTTATGTTAAGTACGATAGTGTTTATTTGTTGTATACAATTCTGGTAAATACGAAGTTGGGGAAAAGCGTTGAATAATGACGTTTTCACAAAGAAATTTCGTCATACATCTGTTGAAGTACCTAATATTTAAATCTGTTAATTAATCTGTTAAGTATTTTATTCTTTTGTAATTTTACTTTAAATTTTTAGTACACCTCGATACTTATGCCATGCAATCCTTTTCAAAATAGTAACTGTATGCACAGTTTTTCTTCCATTTGCCATTTTCTCGCTGTAGTGAGGTGAAAAATTGTGTGTTTCGCTCGGCTGTAAAGTTATTTAGCGTCTCGTGCCTTTGAAACCCTCGACTGCGCTCAGGATTCTTCATTTGAACCACTCGCTTCGCTCGTGGTTCAATCCTAGAATCCTTCGCTTGCTCGGGTTTCAATATATGCACTCGCGCCAAACAGTCACTTTCCAGCCTTGCATAACAAATAACTATTAGTTCATTGATATGGACCTCCGCAAAGTAACGCCTGATTCAATAAATTATTTAAATCTATTTCATTAACTTAGCTATTTAAGTACCTACCTACTTAAATCTCATGTCTTGTGATAAAGTATACCTATTCCGAGATTACTGTCTCAACGTCTCAAGTCCCTACATCAACAAGATATTATTTATCACTAAAATTATCACGATTTATTTCTATTCATAGCTAAGGCTACGTTCATTTTATCTCTACAGATTTGTGCCTGCCATATCTACTTATAATCTACTTTCGTTAGTATTTTATTTAAAATGCGTACATTATGTTTTAGGCTCTTATTTACTTTACCTGAGCTCTAGATGTTTAGGAATGTTATAGTATGTTATGTTGTCATAATGTCAGTACTTACCGACCTATCTAAAAGTTACAACTAATGATAATGATGAACTTGATATTTTGTGACAATATTCTTACTATTCAAAAAATTAAAAATTGCAATTTTCTCAAATTTCTACCAAAAAATATAATAATTCGAAAATAATGTTAAGAGAAAATGAAAACTTTTTCTATGCGAAGGTTTTAATATCAAATCAAAATATTGAAAATATTGGCTGAATTTTAGGCAATCGCTAAGACCAAGAAATCAGGGCAATTGTCAAAAAAGCATACTCTGCACCCAAAGTTGTTACGTTTACAGCACGTCACTGCGATTCAGCACCGTCAGCCTACTTTGAGCAACGGTGTGGCTGCTCCTTTATATTTATCACATTGACTGACACGTACTAAGATTCTCCACAAAATTTAATGGGTAGCAACCACGTAATGCAAAATTCTAGTTCCTTTTTTCATCCATTTTCTTGGTTCTCGGTTGATACCTGTCGTAGTCAGCATTTGCCAACTGATAAGGGCAACAGCGGCTCCCTGCGACAGTGACACGTATAAACTTGTCAAGGTATAACTATCATCATCATCATCATCATCTCAGCCGTATGACGTCCACTGTTGGACATAGGCCTCCCCCATAGACCTCCAGTTGCTTCGGTTGGCAGCAGCCTGCATCCACCGTGAACCCAACTATACTAATATTGAAGGTGTAAAGGTATAACTATACTAATATTGATATACTTACCTACACGGGAATGTAATTAACAATAGTCATAAATTAACTCACATAACTTTATTGAAATAAAATATCTACAATTTATCATAAGCTTACACAGATTAGAATTCAACAAATACTGCAGCGGCTGTATGGCCTCCACAGAGGACTGGAATGATGAACTTCAATTTAATTTATGTACCATTTACATTGATTTCATTAAATAAGATATATTTACGCGATTTAACAAACATCCCATGGTTTCGAAAGAACTTCCGTATAATAGCTATACATATACAGTAGTTGTGGTACGTGGGAAATACCGGCCGAGTACGATGGTGTGGTACGGTACACTTAGGCTTAATACATTAAAAGTGGAGGTGCCCCGTAGAGACTTACGTAGAATTGTAGGCGTTTCCCTGGAACAAAGAAATTATAAATTATATTGTGAAACAGTAACTTTATTAAGGGATAGAAACCCGCTATCAATCACAGCCGAATTTGGTAGCTAGTTAGCTTCGAAATAGGCAATGTGGATTCGTAGCCAGGAGTTATGAAATGGGAGGGATTTTTCCATCTCGTAGCCATATTATTTGGGATTATACATATGGCCCATTTCAAGATTTGCTACCAAATCTGGCTCTGAAATGGGAATAAATAAAATAAAAAATTCAAGATAGGATCAAAGGATTCTAGTTTCGTGGCCAGTTTCAAATTAAGATTATATATCCCATTTCGGGGTTTGTTACCAAAATCTGACTACGAGATAGGACTAATGGATTCCCGTTTCGCAGCCAGTTGCGAATTGGGCTTATTTTTGCTGCCTGCCATATCTGGCAATGAGATTTGACTAGCGAGCAAAAATGAGTCCGTAAATCTGGAAGCGATTATTTTACTGACTAACGTCGTAACATTGTGTTGGACCCTAAAATCCCTAAAAAATATAAAGGAATAGAAGTACAAAGTGACTAAGCGAAAGTCAAAGTCAAAATCTCTTTATTCAATTTAGGCTATGAGAGATAGGCTATAAGATGCTACGTAGCGATGTATCATCTCATCTCTGTCTAAAGAAGCAAACAATCCCAGTAGGATGGTAAAAGATTGGTTACACGTTCATTTTGGTATCAGTCTGTCAGAATGACGATAGAATGACCGTCAAACTGACAAACTTATGCTCCAGATTAGATGTTTCCGAAAATATTTTTTTATTTATCTAAATAAGAAATGAAAATACATTGTACCTTACATTAAATGTTCGCCAAACTGTGAGACAGTTTGTTGGCGTTGCGCTCGATCAAATGTTTAACTACAATAAGTTAGGTACTTTAGACTAAGATAATTAATACCGATGCGGCATACGATAACTACAAACTTTATATGTATATCTTGGTGCACTAGAAATTGCGACAATCCGTTGTAAATGACAGAAAACCAGACAGAAAGAACTGACGCCAGAAATAAACGAGTTAACGATGTCAAAGCAGAGTTTAGACTTGCAAGAAAAAACGTGTAAGTTGCATTACATGGCGGCGCTCGATTCACTACAAACACGTTGGCTTTACGGCCTCGCATCAAAAAGACGTTAATATCTAAGGCTTATTGTAAAGTCAACGATTATATCATGGACAGGGATATTTGGAAATAATTCCGATCCGCACTAGCGATCCCTTCAAATAGTGAACCTACTGTGTTAAAAATAAAATTGTGTTAAATACTTGTAATGTATAGTATATAGATATCATTTATAAATAAGTATTGTGAATCTGTTTAAAAAAAAAATACCTCCTTGAGTTTCTTGCCGGATTCTTTTCAACAGAGGTTTTTTCCGAACCGGTGGTAGATTTTTTGACGTTCATAAGTGCTTATCATAGCCTAAATTGAATAAAGAGATTTTGACTTTGAATGCAACTTGCAGGATTCTTCTTGCAAGTCTAAACTCGGCTCATGATCAACAATTTCAACAGTCCCGCAACAACGATGCATGGGTTGTTTTTAGGCAAATTATTCTGAAAGTTCGTTGGCAATGCGTATGCACCATTTACATAAGTCAGCTATAATAAAACTGCTTCATAGTGCTATTATTGGCAAGCGCTGCGCCCATTTTGGCAGCAATGGCCGTTCGCAGCGTAAGGAGACGCGTGCTTAAGTCTGGGTCAGACTGATTGAAGACACAAACACATCGTAGCAACAGACCATAAAAAAAAGTTTAAAATTAATTGGGGTCCAACGTTTTGTTCTTCGATGAGAGTGGCACACTAGTCCGATTCATTAACGCTGGAGGAACTACTCAGTCGACCCGGGCCCAATCGCCTAACAAATTACAAGCTAATAAGTAGTATTAGTGATTTTGTATTTAAATTCACTAATACTATTTGCTTGTAATTTGTTGGGCCCCGGTCGTCAAATTTTTGAGGTTTTTACTAAAAGCCTATTTTATTTGGTCTGTTTATAATAATTATGCGTTTTTTTATGCAATATTTTCGGGATTATCCTAAATTTGCCATATCCTACATATTTTTATGAAAATAGATATAGGTACAGCCAATGTCTAGCAAAAAAAAATTCGGTTGAAAATTTAATTTATAGTGACTGTTGTGACGTCACACGTTGATATTTCTTTCCCTGTCTAATAGTTATTGAACTTAATTTAAAACCTTTATATAAGAGCTCAAGCGATGCGGAACCTAAAGCTTTGTAGTATGTAAATATTGTACACTAGTTCGATTGAAGTAGTTATAGTTGACGAGATCGCTCGTGGCACGCGGGCTTCACGCGGGGCTATAAGATAAGAGTATATTGCGCGCTCCCTTACACTTATAGGCCTTATGGGCGGGCATAGTGATGTTCCATTTTCCTATCGATATTTAGTTCAACACGTTTTGTGTTAAATTAAAAACCCTAACGGCTGAAGTCACTGACTCGTTTTACAACTCCGCGTGCCACGAGCGATCTCGCAACTATAAAAATATTATTCTCTTTTATACTCAGTATACTCTATGATTTATTTTGTGGCAGCGAACATCTAAATTTATAAAATAAACAAAAAATAGTCAAATATAGTATTCGTTGTATTCTGAGCGTCAGGGCAATGCGCTCAGTCCAGACTATGCCCATCCCCGGGCAACACTTGGCAAGCAGTCCACTTCCGGAGTTACGTGAACGGACGGTAACGATTTTTCAGCGGTATCGTAACACACAGCCACAAACTACACGTGTAACAAAACGACAGTATCTTGCAGCCAAAATTTTTCCTGTTATATTAATTGCCTAATTTTTTTAAAGTGAAATCAGTGGTGACAATTAGGGTTGTTTATTTTTTTTTCAATGTATAGTAAACTGACAACGATTTAGAGATACTTACAATCCGTGGGCTCTTAGAAAAACCTTCGGGTTTTGGGTGAAATCGGAAGAATTCGTAATAGGAAATGACAATTGTCTTTTTGACTTAGCTAAGTCACTCGAGTGTAAATAAGTAAATGTTTTTTTGAATCATTTTGTGCAATTATTTAATTTTAATATAATTTTATGAATTTATCACAAAAAAAACCTGCATTTGACTTATAGATAACGGTCTAATTTGTACTTTATTTTGTGAGCATTAGAATTATTATCATTTTATGGAATTCAATTAGGACCAGCAATCTGATATGACACATCCTTGAGTGTCATTTTTGTTATGAAACGAACGTACGCAACGAACATTGATACTACCCCCCACCCCCTAGAGATCCCTTAAAGGGATAAGTTCACCTTTGTACATTTTTTTTGTCAATTGTATTTTACTTATTTTGTACAATAAAGAGTTTACATACATACATACTACCTAAATACCTAATGACAGATTATCGCCGTTGATAGAAAAAAAAAAATGATTGCTCAACATTACGCTTGGATCAAATTTATGAAATAAGCATTGGTGGAGCAGAACTAGAGCTCTGACGTCATCAACCAAAATAATTTCAATGAGTTATTATAAAAGAAGTGGGGACTGATGAATTATATCAAAAAAATATCGAAACTGAATTCTAATATTTGACTATTCTAAGAAAAAACAATTGTTATTTTTAAGACAATGGAATGTTACACACTAACTTGGGCAATCAACTTTTTTACCGACACTAAGTAACCTGTCCGCGACATTTTTCAAACAATTGCAGATTTTTGTGAGTAGGTAAACATGTTTTTTCTGTAATTTAATAGATGGTTTACATGAATACATAACATCCTACGTAAGTTCAACTAATTAAATCGTGAAATATCTCGTTGGAATTTCGATTTTTTGGTAACGGCAGAGACAATTTTGGTAACGCAAGAGACGCCCAAAGTATCGGTAAAATAGTTGATTGGCCCACTTACCTACGCCCATAAAAACTCATAAGTTATTAAACTGCACTTAAAAAAATTGCACAGTATGTTTGTCATTTCATGTTAGATCCATTAGCAAATTAAACATGTTTCACAAAAAGTGACATGTCGCAATATCGCAGAGTAACGTGATAACGCTATTGAAATAATGAATGGGCTTAGATAAAAAAAAATATTGGCATAGGTACTAACTAGCCTTTGCCCGCGGCTTCAATAGCAATAGGTTCGATTCCTTCGTATTTTTCTTTTGTCGATTAATTTACAATTAATAAACTTAGCCTCGGCGCACATTATCATTTTTTTTTTCTGATAGAAATTTTACTTGGGACATTCTGGCAACACAGAAGGAGTGAGAAGATGGAGGGCTTTCAGATAGAATTTCTGATAATATACGCCCAAGTTAACAAAACAAATATGGTAAAAGTCGGTTAGCAGAGAATTTGGTCTACCCTCAAAAACAGAAAATATCATTACTGTCTTGTCATTTGTCAAAGTTATCATCCTGTAACCGTTAGCTGTGCCGGAGTCTGTTTATTTTACTACGCAACATTGAATTTGAAAACTATTATAATTATTGAAGTTGTTTCATACTAGACAGTGAAGATGTCAACCTCGAAAGTAACATCTAAGGAAATTGAACTGCCCCAGTTTCTAAGTAGTAACCCCGAGTTCTGGTTAGAAGCGGTTGATGCTATGCTCATTTTGAGAAATTACGATAACGACCAGAAATATGAACGTGTTAAGAAACTACTCTGCGATGGCGTGAATAACGACATCATAGAACAATTTGAAGAGGAATCGCGACGCGACGGCTACATGGGAGACATGTATTTGGGATTACGTCAGTACATTATAAAACAAAAACATAAAAATGAAGTTTTTACTTTTGCATGTGTAGAATCTTTTACTAGCTGTGATTTGAAACCTTCGGCCTTTCTAAAAATTCTGTCCATGGCAATGTCTGTAACACCAACACCCAAGTCTGTAATACGAACAGTTTGGTTAGCGCGTTTGCCAAGGAGGATCCAAAGAGTTTTGATTGTAGCAATACTGGAAGACCCAGCCCCGATGGAAGACTGGAGTTTGGACAACTTATCTGCGCTTGCTGATGGTATAGCTACTTATGAGAAATATTATTCCTGCGATACGCTGCCCGACGACAGCACTATAATTCTACCGACCTACATCGAAAACGATCCAGAGCTCTGGTTTTATTCACTAGATGAAGTGTTCTCTCTAGAAAATATCACAGATGATGTTGTTAAATTTGAATCCGCCATGAAAGTCCTGCGTTTCAATGATATTTACACAGCGTCATTATTCTTAACTGAATTACCAAGCTGGACAACTAGTAACCAGTACGAAAACTTACGAGAAAGAATAGTCAAAACTTTTGCAGTTATAAAAGGAGATGCGATTTACCGTTTGATCTTCCGGAACAAAGAAGGATTGAAACCATCAAAACTGTTCAGTCTTTTAAACGATTTAGCGGCTAAAAGTGGCAAAACTATATCCCAGCTGTTGGTAAGGATGTTATGGATAATGCATCTTCCCGTTAGAACTCAGATAATCTTGTTTGAGGTCATTGCTGCGTCCCGAGAACAGATACAAGAGTTGGAGATGGATACTCTGTGTATGCTGGCTGATGACGCCGAAAATTCGACAAGAAGATTGAACAAATTATTTGTATCAGAAAGAGTTCTTGATGAATACGGCACTGATTTATTGTATAAGGATTTTGAGATGGCAAAAACGCTGCAGGAAAAAATTGCGGTTGGAGTGCGTTACCGCGATTTTATGTACAGGATGCATGATCATGATTACCCGACTGAATCAAATAGTAGTGGCAATGTTGCAGAAACTTCTTGACTAATAATTAACGCAGACAAATTGTGATTATTTAATCCAATAAAATTTAAATTAAGAATAAGTTTCTCGTTTTAAACAAATTTTTGACCGCACTTGCATTGTTATCCAATTTACCCCTGGAAGTGATTAAAAAAATGAATTTGCATGATTTGACGCATCGAATAAAGATAAATAAAAGCTTGTAAAAAACACGGTGTCTTTTTTTTTCCAACTGAGTTTTATCATACTACATTCCTGTAAAGAAAGCTATCTAATATGTTTCAATTCAAACGGGTGCTTGGTGTCTGTGTTTTCAACAGGTTCCCTGTCCCATGAGGCCATGTGCCTCATGCGTGACTTTACTTACGGCACATGTACCATCAGCCAAATAAGTGGTCTATCAATTTTCAAACAAGTTCCTATCAAATGAATATGTCGCTAAAGTCGAACTTTCAAGTTGACAGACACGTCTATTGGCATTATTGTTTTATGACATGTAAACGATTATCAAATTTAGGGTGGTAGACCACATATTTGGCTGATGGTACCTCATGGCCAGTGATGCAAATAATGCAGTTGTTCTTTCAATAAATAATAAATTTTATTACGTATTATATAATTTTTATTCTTGAACCACATTTAGATAAATAACGAAAATTAGGTACTATGGCGACAGTACACGGAGGATATTACATTAGTTTATCATTACTATGGAAATGTGGGCACTTTTAGGCTGTCTTAGCCTTCGATCACAGAAATGACTGTACATTCTGTTATCGAAGGTCTTAGCATACTGAAAAAGAAATAAAAATTAGCACCCTGTGAGTTCTGTGGACAAAATTAATACTTTCATCCATAGATCCGACTCGCAATAACAAAGTTTACGATGAAGTCACTAAATTCTACTTCAGAATCTGGTGTTATATCACAGCCGACATGTTTCACCCACTACGCACGCTCAGCGTAACACCGTCTATTAATACCCGAGCCATCACGTGAAGCTGCATCAATCGGCCACACATCACATACTTCAGAATTGCTCAGGAATTCTAAAACGTATTCCACGTACTGCAAGTATAGAATTAGAACGGTTTTCAGTTGGCACATGGGCCTTATTGGGTCAAGACAAGAGCCCGTGTTATAACTGAATGACGCGGTTTACTCCTAGATTTCATTGAACAATCGTTAACATTAACGATTATCGTTTTCGATTTGAGGCTGTAACATCAGTGCTACAGTGTGTACATAGTGCAGGCTACTATGAATCGTCGAAGCGTTGTTAATTAATATTTAAAAATTTAATTTAAAAGTAGTACTGTCTGTTACCTCTTGACGAACTGAATAAAGATTTTGGACAAATGAATGTTGTCTAAATCAAGTAATAAATTTCGTGTGGAACATAATTTACAATTCGTCATATTTCTGAGTATACCTACATAAATACATGTGGCCGTGGGATAAGATTTAATTTTCGACTATTTATTTATTACATTACCAAAAAAATTACAGCATTATAGTTGACACCAATGCGCTGTAAAATTAAAATTATACAAACAAGAATACAATTTTTTTTTAATGAATAGTAAGGGATTATTGAACGTCGTCGTCGTCGCTACCCTAAAACGACGGAACACCACACCTTGTATTTATATACTGTGACCACACCCTCCGGCCACTATATTCAAGATGGTAATTTTTCCTTTTTTTTTTTTTTTTCCTTGTTGATGTATTTAAAATTGACATTTTCTGCATTGACGTATAATTTCGAGTTGTCCATTTTCAGTTTGCACTAAATGACAGTGAATCGTTAAATAACTATCAGACAGAAGTGTTGTTCATATTGTAAAGTATGCAATCATAAAGTTTGACCTTTCTAAACCTATTTCAATAGAAGCGATAGCTTTGTCTATTAACCTCATCTCATTATATGCGCAGTTTACTAGAACAGCATTGGCAGCCTATTATTACAGACGTATTTAATAAATATAAGTACTGAGCGGCAAAAAATCTGGTCCTCAAATGTATGCAGAAATAGGTAATTTTGTAGGTAGAGTTGGCCAAATTTTTTGCCACTCAGTAGGTATATTATACAAGGTGATAATGAAATATCTGAAAATTTGAAATAGTTGTTTAGAATCGAGGGTAAAATGTATTTACGTTCAAGGTTTTTGTAGTAGGATCCATTTTTCGTAAAAAAAATCAGTTTTAATTAACACCTTGTATGACCTAATAAAAAGTTAATTTGGCTTTTGTTACTTCTGAAGCTAGATTCAAATTCAAAATTAATTTGTTTGTTAATTGGATAATTTTATCAGATAAATACCTGCCGCTATTTACTACCTTATTTAGAGGTTTTATTTCTCCGTTTCATCATTGGAACGCTGATAGCTATTACTTGTATATCCAATTTACTTTCATTGAGTATAAATGGAAAATCGGCAACTCAGTTTTTCGTCCATGCAGAAAAATGCCAATTTGAAATACTCGTACATCAACAAAAAAAACTGTCCATCCTCAATATCGTCAAAAAATGGAATATTGTCGCAACTTAAATTTGAATTTGATATCTTGATCTGAATTCAGACTAAATTCATTTCAAGCGTCTTTAATTTTGCTCCCCATTTATAATTATGCAAAATTCGATTTAGGCTTTTTATGTAAGTAAACTAGGTTCCGCCCGCGTGGTATTCAGTTATCGCGCGCTGTTCCCTCGGGAACAGTGCATTTTTCCTTGTTAAAAAGTAGCCTATGTCACTCTCGAGCCCATAAACTATCTGTGTCAAAAGTCACGTCGAACCGTCGCTCAGTTACAGCGTGAAAGACGGACAAACACACACTTTCGCATTTATGGATTTATAATGAAAAGAAGTTCTAAATCTTTTTCAGCCCAATAAAATTTTGTCAAAACACTCTGGAAGGCAATTCTGGTCTGAATCCAAAATAGTCAATTCATATAAATGATTTGCTATTTGTATTGCATGACAGTACATTGTTTCGTGATAAACATAGTGGCACTGCAGTCATGTGATTTTATTTTACAAGTAGAATAAGAGATGGCGCTATAAATTAGTTAAATTAACGCTTACTGTTTGCTTAGTGTATTTTCCCGTTCACAAAATACGTCTCGATCGCGTTAGCGTTAAAAATCTCAATTAGTATGGAAACATGGACAGCGCCTCTAGCGGAAAGTTTGCGCAACAACTTTTGTGAGTGTAGGTATGCTACGTAAACTATTTCGTCCGCGTATCGCAATGAAAACGGCTGACGACGTCGCACCGTGGACATGTGGCGGCTACGTATCGACGATCGAACGATCGATTTACGTCTTCGAATAGTAAACAAATGTTTTGTGAAAACGCCACACTAGACGCACTGGTAGGAATGCTTATAGGATCCCAGGGAAATCGGGGGAACTCTTCAAATATTGTGGGTAGAGCTATAGTTATTTCATTTGGACGTATTTTGCACTCTTACATTTGCTCTTGGAAATGGTGTTAAAAATAAAATTGTGTTAAATAATAGTATATAGATATCATTTATAAATTTTGTGAATCTGTTTAAAAAAAAAAAAATACCTCGTTGAGTTTCTTGCCGGATTCTTCTCAACTGAGGTTTTTTCCGAACCGGTGGTAAATTTTTTGACGTTCATAAGTGCTTATTGTAGCCTAAATAGAATAAAGAGATTTTGACTTTGACTTCGAAGAGGAAGACCGCACATGGCCCCCAAGTGCCCCTCAACTAAGCCTACTCAATAACAAGTATTCCACTGGATACGAGGTGATTACCCTGATACAGCTGAACAATTTGCTCTCATCACTATGTATATGGTGAAGTGGAACCGATGGTGAAACAGCACGAGGAATTCTCAACAATTAACAACCCTGCATTGGGAAAAGCAATATTTTGTTAAAGGTGATGGATGCAATTTAGACTACATGGACACTAAAATGGAAAAATAAATATAAAATGAATGAATGGAAAGGAATGTAAATTAAGTATATTTAAGGAAAGGACTAAAGAATGGATAAGTGAAAAATGTTTCTACTCTATTAAAGATTTTTTTAATTGATTCTTAGAATGTAATTTTATTATTAATTATATAATTTTACTGTGACATTTAATTTAATCTCATTGTTGACATTTGTAATTTTTCATTGTTTACTTATTTTTTTCCAATATATTTTGTAAGCAAAAGTGTGTACGCCTGAAAAGGTAAGGGTCTAGTGAGACTTAATCGTAAGAGTGCAATTATTGAACACCTATGTACTGTACACCTGGATTCTTCACAATAAATTGAAATTGAAATTGAAAAAAATTGAGCAGACATACATAATTGAAAAAACATTTTGCTTATATAAATAGATCTAAATAGGTTTCTGTGCACAGAAACATATTTCGATTTACACAAGTGACTAATTTTTTTTTTAATATTTAGATAGACTAATTATTTCTCACTTTTTCAAATTATTTTCCTAGTCTTTTTTGGAGTTGTGAAGGGATTTACTTTCATGATTTCTAATAAAACTGTCAAAAAAAATGTACTCCTTTTTAGGGCCTATTATTGGATCAGTAGTTAAAGATACTAATAGTCAAATTTCTGTTGAAATTAACTGTTGTTATGTTTGCCATCCATTTTAACTGTTAGTTTGTTTACCTGAAGATCAAACAATAGGCCCTTAGGTAGCTTTGGATAGTGAGTAACCTGCTATTATACATACCCATTTGCGGGAGATCCAGATGAGGGTCTCGTTGTCAAGTCTGGGCCCGATGAGTGGGTTCATCTGCGCCATGTACGCACACAGCCAGCTGGAAAAGACAAGCGCAACACTTCAGCCATACAGAGAACATTGAAAGACAATGCAAAGAAATGAAAAACTCCCTAGAATATGTGAAACTTCGTGGACCAACTCATAATTGGACGTAGTTTAGCAAAAAGGATCCAAAGCACTGTAATGTTGTTCTTAAAATTCTTTTAGTCGTACTGAATGTAGATGCAAAATTGAAAAAATAATTTTTGTGGGTTGGATCCTTTTTTGCTAAACTATATCTAATTTATATCTTGATTTACATTCTGATATATGAGTTGAACTGTTTAATTTTGTAGTTATATAAATCATGTCTTATGTGAGAGCTGATCTTATACATAGATCATTTTTTGAAATTAAATAGTTACATACATATATAAAATCACGCCTCTTTCCCAACAGGGTAGGCAGAGACTACATCCTTCCACTTGCTAAAATTCCGGCATACAACTCTCGCTTCCTCTACATTCATCAATCTTTTCATACATGCACGTCGGTTTAGAGTACTCCTGATCCGACCTCTCTTCAGAATGTCCCCAATTTCATTAAATAGTTTATTTTTCTTTAGACATAGTAACACTAACAGAGAAAGCAGCATAAGTATGAATTTATCAGACAAAATACGATGGAAAAACATTATTCACTAGATTATGATTGAATGGTGATCTTTTCTAAGGCGTTTCCTGTTGCATTATGTTTAAGGCAGTCAACCTTCAGAACAAATTGACCTTAAATTTGGCATTGAATTTAAAACTTGCAGTTTCTTTAGCATAAAAAGCACTAGGAAACAGTACAATAGAACAGATTAAGTACTAATAGTCGGCACATTGTGAAGAGAAACATATTGTAGATATTGTTCTATCTCGGCTTTTTAACAATAAGATGTATAAAAAAACTGTTGTTTAAAACCACATAAAGATTAGAGCATGTTATTTATACTAATAGCAATGTAGAAAGTGCAGTACAACAAATAATTTACATGGATATGGCATCAGATTTTTTTTTTTTTATTATAATTGTAATTGTACATTTGGCTCAGCACCAAATGACCATGACTTCAGATGGTCAAAAAAGTGCATGTCCAATTACATAAATTGTCCATTGTGTGAAGATGTCTTAATAGTAAAATACTTTTCATATACCTAATTAGGAAAGGTTTAATGGTTTTAAAAATCACAATGTAAGGGGTAGTACAATATGTTCATGGGCCAATCAACTTTTTTACCGACACTAATCTGTCCGCGACATTTTTCAAACAATTGCAGATTTTTGTATGTAAACATGTTTTTTCTGTAATTTAATAGATGGTGTACATGTATACATGCCATCCTACGTAAGTTCAACCTATTAAACCGTGAAATATCTGTTTGGAAGTACAATTTTTTGGTAACGCCAGAGACAATTTTGGTAACACAGGAGACGCCCAAAGTGTCGGTAAAAAAGTTGATTGGCCCTCATACCACATGCTTCATCTGACAATAGCTTTTTGGATATTCAGATGACTTTCGTATACAAACTAGCAGGTAGGTTTACTTCTGGAGCGAAATCATGATAAAAAAAAGTATAGGGTGACAATCTTTCCCGGCCCGGATAACACTGACATGGAAATACCAGCCCTGTTTTTTGTGTACATGCCTGTAGAAACTGACAAGAGCTTCTATGAGCGTGTACACAAAAAAACAGGGCCGGTATTCCCATGTCGGTGTTATCCGGGCTGGGAATGAGTGTCACCCAAAGTATACATGCCTGTGTCCCTGGCCAAATGAAAGATATGGTTTTAATGACTTGTAAGGACTTTTTACTCAATAGCCAGTTTGTGATCCAAAATTTCTTGTGGATGCTAACAATTAACTAAAGAGCTCATAGGGATTAGTTTATTTGAAAAGTTAAAGAAATAGTAAATGAAGAAAGTGAAATGGTAGCAATAAAAAAATATACTATATACTTACAATAACCAACAAGTTGCAGCCGTTAGCATCAACACCACTTGAATGATCCTGAAATACAGTAATGAAACAGTAAGAAAGGGCTCAAATCGAATAATATTCATGAATCATATAGTGCAAGGTAAGGATGCAAAACTCACCCTCTGTTAGGACCCTTTGGGGCGAAGAAGGGGCACACGATTCCTACAACGCCCCATAGGATGGTAAACACGGCGATGGGAACTATTGAGGCACCCATTTTTTGAGAGTATTTGCAATATTCCTGTAAATTTTATTATCGCAAACAAACGTCAGCTGCCCCAACCAAAATGGTGGACGCTTGTAATGTTGGCTGCACTGCTTGAAGTCATATGACAATTCAACGTTTAGTTATTGCAAAGGAAAACTCCAAAAACAGTTTCCTTTTGCAAAGTAAAAATAATGAAATGAAACCTTTTTTCACTATGACATACATTGACACACATAATAAAAATAAAGAAGAAAATTTCCTGATAGAATCTGCAAAAATGTCGTTTTGGTTTTCAGAATAAAAATTGGAAGTAAAATTTAAAAAGCAATGTAGACTATTTAAATTTAATTAATGTAGTATCTAATGTCAGCCACAGTGAGTGTAGATTATTATGCCGTTGTTATCGTTTGGCTAGGGATTTGTTCAATTTATACGACTCTGCTTACGATTACCACAGTTGGAATAACTTTTGTTTTGTAAGTATTACTCAAAGACACTTAAATTTTATTAAACGATATTTATTTTAATTTCGAGTTATTTTAGATTGTTTTCCCACACTTCTAACAATTACAATTAAATGTCATAATCAAAGAATAGTGTTAATGTTATTAAATAACAACAACTCCAAATTATAATCAATAAGCCATGGAGTATACTACAATTTATCAGAATGAATACTCATTAAAACATTCGACGGTTATAAAATCTGCTTTTAAATCAGTCTAAGAAAGTATGCCAATAAAGTAGAATCCAAGTCCCAAAATTAAAAAAATACTATATTTTGAATAGCTGTCAGTCAGATAGCTGTCAAACGGGATTTGACGTCAAGGAGAATAATAATAAATTTGGACGTTGAATATTGTTGTGGTGTTGTGCATCTATATCTTTTAATGCGTTAATTTCACTTTTGTTAGTAAATAAGTAGTGTGTAATTGAAATAGTGATGGATTTAAGGAATTAGACTTAAGTACTATTATTATTAGTTTGAAAAATGGACAGCTCGATTTCAAGAAAGTCAGATGCTGCTGCGACGTAAGTACACAAAAGCTCGAAACAATCCGTCTTCAATGTTTTGGAAATAAATCTTCAAATCTTCAAAATTCAATGACTAGGGTGATCTAAGAAGCTGCAAGGCAACAGCAAAGCGTTCATAAGGTGCTAGTGCATTGTTTCTTTGGATTTTTATTCGATTCTCAAATTTGAAGAGTAACCAAGCTGTAACTGTAGATTGTGATAAATGTTTCTGATTTACTGTTATATGGATGTGCGTTATTGTATTATACACATAATGTTTGTATGTATGCTTGTTGATAATCAATGACTATGACCATACACCCAATAAATTAGGAATATTAGATATTTAAAGGTATAATAAAACCCAAACTAAGTTAGTGAAACTATACAAAATGTACCAGTAATATTGTAAATCTATTATACTACTGTGCACTACTTTATACTTTTAATTGTAGAAGTTAGCTTTGAAAATGAATAAAATTTTTTGTTTGATGGATTAACACAATATTTGATGAAGAGAATTTTATCCATTCAGAGTATCTTACGTTTATGCAATTGTTACATAATAAGGGTCCTTAAAACACAAATGTGGTTTTATGAAACAAGGCATAGCCTTAAGGCCTAATGACATACAGTTGCATACATACTTTATCTACATCCATTATAGTAAATTCTCTATCATGCTTTCAAGAAATATTGAGAATGACCTGCATTGCAATCAGAACTATGTCTGTCCCACAAGCTCCTGTGCCCAAAGATGAAGCTTTGCCACTGCTCCAGTGCAGTAATGTTCATTACGATACTGCTGTGTTCATAATAGAATCCAATGTCATAATGCCGGTCATTATCTATGGTTCTGGAATGCATAAGTAATGGTGGATTTACTATAACGGTGTATAACATACATTATTAAACCAATGAGTTAGGATTTTTTATTTTATTTTATAATTCAAACTGTACTTACAATGATTGAAATTGATAGAAATGAAAGGGGTCTATTGAGAATGCTCCTCTATTTGATGAGTAGACATTATTCTCTCTTGTATAATTTGAGTAATTGCATATGTTCTAGCCCTGGCACTGCATCTGCTGCTCAACAGGTCAAACTCGTTTATTTGTATTTGTAGTCTCCTTGGATCTTTACGGTACGGCAAATATTCCGCGTATTTGCAGCATATTTGTTGCGACTTGTATGTATGTATGTAAACTCTTTATTGCACATAAAAATAAAAATACATAAATACAGGGAGTTGTCTGTCCATTGTGCTAATAAATGTGGGGTGCCAATGACGTGAAACCAAACTTCAACTTCAACTTTTTTGTTTTTGGCAACCGGTCGCTTTAGGTTAGCAACCACTACTGCCAATGACTCCTGACAACAGCAAAAGCGTATATTGTGTTTGACCAGTTTTTAAAAAACAGTTCCCAAACGTTGGATGCCGTGAAGTGCTTGCTGCGTACTTAATACTCGAGTATTCACCCAGTACCAGTTTATTGTGTTCCAGTTTACAAATTAAGTTAATAAAAGCATGTTGAAAACTGTTGACAGGAGAAAGCGTCGTTCGTCGATCCTGAAGAGCCAACGCGCGCCCCGCACGCCGTTCTCGGAGCTGGAGTTCCACGTGGCCACGCCTACCGACGTCGCCAAGAGCCGCCGCGTCAGCTTCTCTCGGCGGAATGGCGTCGCGTCAGTATACCTTTCTCTATCATCACGCATCAGCCAGAACATATCCAATGTTGAACAAACATATACTTAGCTCGTCGCAACTAAAGATTCCTCGCCATCTGTATCTGTTATTATAAGTCATTCACAAGTGCGGCCCCAAGCGTGCGGTGTACAATTGTGCGACAGTTGTCCTATTCAACAACTGCAATTCTCAATATCACTGTTCTTTCACGTTCTCATTCTTCGTAAGTCATTCTGTCACGCGGCGAGTCAGCTTCTCTCGGCGGAATGGCGTCGCGTCAGTATATCTTTCTCTATCATCATGCATCAGCCAGAACATATCCAATGTTGAACAGAAATATACTTATAACGCCGCAATTAACGATTGCTCGCCACCTGTATCTAATAAATAAGTCATTCACAAGTGCGGCCTCAAGCGTGGGGTGCACAATTTCTCACTATCACTGTTCAACAATATAAATGTACTACAGTATTTATGTCCGAAGTTAAATAGTAGGTATGAGATAGATACATGAAGTTAAAGTTTGCACAAAAGGAACAGCTGCTAGAAAAGTAAGTGAGATATAACTGAGACTCACAAAGTCGCAGAGTCTTGCAACGCTTGGTCATACTTCGCACATACAACACCTTTGACAAATGGCATGTTGTAACTTTGCAGCTTGTTCATACTTCATACAAACAATGGTTCGCACAAACAAAGAACATGTCGCACAGTCGTACATCTCCTAACTGCATATTGTACAAACGAAACTTTGACTAGACGCTTGTCGCATTTCAGTAGTGAATCCATATTTAAACAATGTAACTGTCACAATGTCCTTCGCCTTCCAGTTTTAGGCCTCATCATCATCATCATCATGTCAGCCGAAAGATGTCCACTGTTGGACATAGGCCTCCCCCAAGGCTCTTCACTCAGACCGGTCTTGTGCTTTTCGCATCCACCGCGATCCCGCGATCTTAGCCAGGTCGTCGCTCCATCTTGTTGGATGCCTACCGACAGCTCGTCTCCCGGTCCGCGGACGCCATTCGAGAACCTTCTGACCCCATCGGCCACCAGTCCTGCGTGTAATGTGCCCCGCTCACTGCCACTTCAGTTTCGCAATTCGGGCTATGTCAGTAACCTTAGTTCTACTGTGGATATCATCATTTCTGATTCTATCCTGCAGAGAAACCCCGAGCATAGCCCTCTCCATAGCCCTTTGAGTGACTTTGAACTTCCTTATGAGGCGCATCGTTAGCGCATCGTTAGGCCTACCTAATTTAAAATGCAACTAAAATCAATCTATGGAAAAAATTATAGCCTATGGCACTAACATTGTGAAGACAAATTCAGTGATACTTCATTTGTCCAAGTGAAGTATCATGTCTTTTTATTTGTAAATTTGTCGGAAATGGATTGAAACTTAATTAAATTTGATCATGGCATCATTGTCTTTTTTTTCAGGGAGTTTGAAATTACCGAGGCAACAACTGCTTGGAAAAATGTATATGAGGAGCACAACAAGTCTTTGGAGACATCTGCGAATGACGCGGGTGAGAAGAGCGAGAAGGATACTGGACGCAGGGTAGAGTACCTTGGATGCCGCATCACTGACGTCGAATTCACAGACGTGGATCCAGGCCAGGATCCACTGATTTCTTCCTTCATTGACGGCAATGCTGAGTACACAAATAATGACAAAAGTCTTTTAGCACCTCACATAAACTTTGAGCTCACTGAATTTACTGAGCATCAAACAAATCAGTTATTTGATAATGACACAAATCCAATGATCAGAGAAATAACTGATCAAATTGACATAAACTTTTCTGCTGTAGCGCCTTTAAGTGATGATTTAGAGATTCATGATGATCTTGAACAAGATAAGAAAGCAACGAATATGTCTTGCATAGATATCGATCTTAATGCAACACATTTTTCTCTGAAAGCTGAGGAATCGGGAGTATCTGATATGTCGATTACAGACTCTATTCATAGTCCTAAAGTTGCCGCTGCTAAAATGGCGCTTGAAAACAGGAAATCGAATGCAGATGATTGGGTGGCTGATAAGGAGAATATCATCGTCAATCCATACGTGGCGCCACTTCCGGCTGAAAATTTCGCTGTCAATGACGACAATGATGATGTTTTAGTCTTTGATGGGAAAAAGTGCAAATTTCAGTCCGACATAACTAACAAAACTTTACCTAATGAAAATGCTGCCGAAAAACCTGAAAACTCTAACAAAAGAAGAACAATAGTTTACAATAACGATCAAGGAGACATTTCCGTCACCCAAGGTGTAAATGCTCAAATTATAGCATCCCAAGAAATCAATACAACAACGGTCAACAATAGAAAATCGATGAACAAAACGCGTAATAATGATTCGAACATATCTATGACGCAAGCAGTCCCAGGCAATATTCTTATGTCTGCCCAAGAAAAAGCAAAACCAGAGAAAGAGAGAACAATACATTTTGATGATTTTGCGGATATTTCGATGACACAGGCTTTACCATCAAATATATTCAGTAAAAAATTGGATGAGAGTAGAAAAACAGTTGTTTATGAAACTAATGAAAGCCATCTTTCTATGACTGAGGTGGTTCCAGCCAATGTTATTCCAGCAGTTGCGGAGCTTAGGAAAACTATATTATATGAAAATGAGGATGCAAATATTTCAATGACGCAGGCCGTCCCACTAAATATACAGGTAGAGGAACCAACAGAAAAAAGGAAAACTATTGTTGACGGAAATGACGCGGTTGATGTGCTGTCGTCGGCTGTGCCCACCACTATGCTTCATGAAAAAAGGAAAACCATACTGTTTGGAAATGACACTGGAAACATTTCTGTAACACAATCGATCCCAACTACTTTAATTATACCTGAGAAAAAAGAAATTGATAAAAGGAAAACCATTGTCTATGAAGATGAATGTGGAAATCTTTCTGTGACCCAGGCTATCCCAGCCAATTTAATATTATCAGACAAGCCCAATGGCGATAAAAGGAAAACTATTGTTTACGAGGATGATGGCGATATGTCTGTCACTGAAATGGTTCCTAATAAAGTCGTAATTCAAGAAATACAGGATAGGTTACAAGTACTGAAAGACGAAAGTGTTGCCGACACGTCTCTAGCTCGGGCCCTTGAACATACAGATGTCAAAAATAAGCGGAGAACTATAGTGTTTAATGAGAGCCAGGGAAATCTGTCAATAACTCAGTCATTACCTGATAATATCCTGGTGCCAGCTCATGTAGCTGATAAGCGAAAAACAATTATTTACCAAGATGAAGCTGCAGATATTTCTGTTACCCAGACAGTGCCTGCCAACTTGCAGAAATCCAATGCTGAATATGACATTTCATTTAAAAAAATGGAGCCTAAGGAAGAGGTACTTGAATCAAAACACGAGGGATACTCTTCATTAGGTCACACAAGTCTAAATGACGTAAAAATGGAAAGAACAAGAATATCTAATGTTAGTGACGCTGACAAAGATCTTAATATGTCTATAACTGAAATAATATCAAACCGTAACAATAATACATCTAATAGAAATACCACAATTCTGGACGATAAATTGGGAAATTTATCCATGACAAAACCAATTCCAGCTCAAATTATGTTGATTCAATCTGTTCTCGAAGAACAGAAACAAAAAAACAAAGGAGAGGTTAAACTTGAAGAAACTTATGTTGCTGCAAATAAATCTGTGATAGAACCCCAAGATATTCTTATTTATGAAGCTGCAATACAATATACAAAGGCCAAAGAGGATAATAATGAGAGTGACATAGCAACAGGAAGTAACGTCATGATAGAATCATCGTCCAGTAAGGTGAGCGAGAGCACCTGCGATTCGACTGTCTCTGGGCCATCTGGTAAAATTGAAGAGGCTGATGATCCTAAGGAGGATTACGATGCGGATATGAATCCTATAGTTGATGTGAAAAATAACACTTCCGCCGTGTCCGTGATAGAAAACAGAAACAGCTCCTCGCCCAAACGTGTGAAGATAGAAGGTGTTAGTGTTAAGGAATCCATTTTAAATGACTTGCTGGATATGTCAGATTCGGGTAATGAGGACCCGCGTGAGAACAATAATTTAATGATACAATTAACCTCTGATGCTTCATCTGTGACAGCAAAGGTTACTAATGAGAGAGGGTCGCAAGAAAGCTACTTATTAATCAAAGACAGTGACGAAGAACCTGCTGACAAGAAGAGCGGAACCAGCAGCGAAGAAATACCAGCTTTAGAATGTGCGAAGCTCTTGCCGATCGAATACCAAGAAGAAAAACATCATGGATTAGTTGGGAAATTACAACACAAACTGAGTGAATTGAAAACCTTCATTAACCAAAAAAGTGCATCCAAGACCAAAAACGTAACTGTTAAAAGTTTGGATTCCGAAAAAGTTGATGAGCAAGAGGAACTAGATAAAAATGGGACTATGAACCAGTCAAAATGTAAGCCAGCTAACAAAACCGAAAACAATGCAGATGACACTAATGCACTTCTAGACATGCTCTCTCATTTTACTGACACTCGGGTATCCAAAGATTTTGGTGCTGATGAGAAGAAAGAAGCGTCCCCCTTGAAAATAAAGGGGCTTATTGCGATAGAAAACAAATCTGAGGCGAATGATACGAGGCGAAGTTTAGTTCCGGATAGAAAGTCGATGATACGCAGTAGAGAAGACTTGCTCAAGGACATATCCATGGCTCAAGCGATGATTAAGTTTGATGACGAACAAGAGGATCAGATGGACGAAAGTGCTGAAGACACGATGATCGAGACTCGAGAGGAGATCAGTCCACCTCGTCGCAGCCCGCGCCTCAGCCACGAAGTCGTCAAGACTTTAAAGTTTGACGAAGACGATTCGATGTTCGACCCTGAGATCAGTTCACACCAAGAAACTCATATCACTCGCCATGAAATGGCCACGTCGCCTTTGAAGAAGACCGCATTTGGTGAAACTACTTACATAGAGGACCACATTCGGGACAGCAAGACAAAAGTGATACCGGGTTTCTTGAAAGACGTATCAAATGATCTCAAAGAACTGATGAATGATCTCGTGAAGCCGACAAATGACCCTATACCTTTTGAAACTAATCTAGCCAAAAAGTCTACGTCGACCCACAGTACGCAGATACAGGCGAACTTGCTCACGTCGAGCCAGATAGACCTCGATCCTGATCTTCAGTCCAATGCGCACTCCGCGCACTCAGTCGAAGAGCGTCTGGCTTCTGAAATAGTTGCCGTAGAAAAGGAATCTGTAGCACGCACACTCCAAAGTCAAATAATAAACCCTGACAGTCATTTGAAAATTCCAGAACCGGAGTCCGGTCACTTAGGGGATCCACAAAAATCCTTTCACTCAGAGCGACGCCCTGTCCGCAAGGTGCAAGACCCAAATCGAGTAATAGTTTTCGACCATCAGAATCCTCTGAACAATGTTCTGTTGCCGGCGATTGATCAAGGCGAAGTACACAAATATAATCCTGGTATATCCGAATCGGAGGAATCTCTTGTTCCTAAAGCAAGTGAAATCACGCCAGAGAGCGAACCTCGTGAGAAAGAAGAACACCATGTTGTGGAGAGTCGCATGGCATTGCACGACATCGTCAGACCAATCGGTGACAGCGGGCCGCCCGCGATAGCAAAGCAAAGTTTCATGTCGGACACCAGCAAACCGATGTCGCTTGACGAATCCATCGACGCCAAACAGGAGGTAAAGGAAGTAGAAGTGAACACCGTGATTGTCATGAAAGGTAACAGAGACCTACTCGAAGCTAGCTCCTCCCTAACTTTAGTCGATGACGCGTTAGCACGGAGCGCGTATGATGTCGAAATCGATTCGAACTCGCCACAGAAAAAGACCCGATCGCCAGTCCAAGTAATATTTAAAATCAAAGAACCGGAATCTTCCGTTAAACTCGACTCAGATCTCACATCGAACGACGACGACATGTCCGAAGTTCAAAATAAAGGCAAGAAGCGTAACTACAGTCCGGCTCAGCTCGATAAGAACTGCACATTAGCAACTGAAGAAGTTACGCCGAAGCCAGCTAGCAAAGTGCAGAAAGTGTCATTTATCGCGAAGACGAAGAAAATACTTGGCATTTCGACCAAACAACACGACAGGGCGGCTCAGGCGGAGGCTGACTCATCGCAAGATGAATCCTCCAGTCCAGAAAGCGACGCGCATTCTGAAGACTTGGAGATATCCAAGAGAAAATCTAAGCAAGCAGGCGCCGCCATCACAGTGCAACAGTTGATGACGGAATACGATATGGACACTAAGATCGACCAAGCAGCGTTGAACCGTGAGATACTGGCCCATCTCACCGCGAAGGCCGCTAAGTCAGAAGCCTCTTGCTCTACCATCGGGCCAACGACTTTGTCGAATACGGAAGAGTGTAAAAGCTTAGATGTTGTTAGTTCTTTTGCTAGTAGCAGGAGGAATTTCCAGAGCGATCCTTCGGATTGCGAGGGCATGAATAGTGTCGCCAGTGAGAGTCGGCGTGTGCAGTGGCAACCAGAACTGATGCATGAAATCAGTTCGAAGAACCTGGTCACCGAGTGCGAGTCTAGTGTCAACGTCGTGTCCAAGATCGACGTGCTGCCGTTTATGGGGTGAGCCTTAAACTACATTATTTTGTTCATTTTAACATAGGAAGAAGCCACAAAAGGTTGATTTGCCCAAGATTAAATCCTTGCTTATAACGTTTCCAGGGGAACCAGTAATGCTCGACCCTGTACTGCTCAGCCATCACTGTACGACCTGATAATACGAACTCATTTTGGATTTGAATTATCAAGTCGTACAATATTAGGTCGTGCATTATTAGGGTGTCCAAATTTTTGCTCGGCCTGTTAATGCTCGACCTGTTATTGTACGTCGTTATAATCAGAATCCAATCGAATCGAATTACTATAGATTTGTGTTAGGTCGAATTGT
The DNA here is from genome assembly GCA_037349165.1 of Choristoneura rosaceana. Classification (NCBI taxonomy): domain Eukaryota; kingdom Metazoa; phylum Arthropoda; class Insecta; order Lepidoptera; family Tortricidae; genus Choristoneura; species Choristoneura rosaceana. Next base: position 5,778,447 of record JAZBNJ010000029.1, on the reverse strand, counting down.
AACCACAATGCGCGAGCCGAGCGAGCGTAGCGAGCGTGCCGCGGTAGCGGCCGGCGAAGCGCCAGCACCAAATTAAGTTATTTTCTACTAAAGTTATTAATATTCAGTGTACACGAAATACAAATAATCAATCGTGAGAATCGATTGCTCGCTGTCAAAAGTGCTCCGATTATTAGGTCGTACAATATCAGGTTGTCCAATAGCACCTTGAACATTATCGGTACAGGGTGATAAAGCTCGACCCGTATTCCAAGTGACATGTGATTGAATTATCAGGTCGTACAAAATCGGTCGCGCATTGACCAGAGGCCTTATTGCCTAACGTTTCTGACACTCGCGATCGCAATAAAATGACAGCTTTTGTATGCGAAACATGTCATTTGATTGCGATCACGAGTGTCAAAAACATTAGGCAATACGGCCTCAGGTCGTACAATAACTACACTCGTTTCCAGCACGACGGACTGCGAGTGGGAGTCCCGCAGCGCGGACTGCTGGTCGTTCCGCCTGCTGCGCGCGCGGCTGCGGCTGGTCGTGCGCCTGCGACACCGGCACGGCAACGCGCCGCGCAGCCGCGTGCGCGCCGACACGCCCGTCGCGCTCGTCGCCGTCGAGCAGCCCGTCATGGAGTACAGTGAGTGCTGCCCACGTCACGTACACCACACGTCATGCATACGAAACATAATAGGAGTGTTGACACCACCAGTCAACTGACGTACTTTTTATGAGCTGTCAAAACACAATTCTCCCATAGTTTCAATGGCAATAGCGAATTATGACGTCATTATCCGGCAACTCAATCAACTAACTATTTATTTGTTTTAAAGCAACAAAAATTTAATTTTACAGTAAATCGAAAATTAATCTGGATTTCAGGGCTAAAATAAAGCGTTTTTTACTGGAGTTGTGCCTTCGAATTATTTTTTAATGGCGTCATCATCCCTATTTAACGCAATGGGCTCGCCGGAACCAGCGCTGACTACCCCAGGAGTCGGCATTTATGCTGAGGCTGGACCATTTCGTGCACACGCAAAAGGGCCAATCAACTTTTTTACCGACACTAATCTGTCCGCGACATTTTTCAAACAATTGCAGATTTTTGTAAGTAAACATGTTTTTTCTGTAATTTAATTGGTGGTATATATAAATCCATGCCATCCTACGTAAGTTCAACCTATTAAACCGTGAAATATGTTTTTGGAAGTACGATTTTTTGGTAACGCCAGAGACAATTTTGGTATCGCAGGAGACGCCCAAAGTGTCGGTAAAATAGTTGATTCACCCAAAAACTTAAGTTTTTGTAAGCTTTTATTTAGTTTCACCTGTCCCGTTGTCTGCCTGTAATCAAATCTTGCAAGTTAATTTCGACCAACTTCCAGTGGTTGGATTGACTTGAAATTTGGTATACTTATGTACCTATATTGCGTGACAATACAATAATGTGGTAGTGATATTCTGGTCTGGCCAGGATCGTCTCCACAGGACAGGACGGAACTCTTCTACGGTTAATGGGGTCTGTGATGTATTCGGGAATCTGGGAGAACTCCTGGGTAATTCGGGGATGCACAGCAAGGAAACACGTAAAGAGCGTTGGACAGTTTAATCCGAACTGACGTAAGTGACACAAGTCACGTGATGCCAACTACCTACATCACACTCCTCTACACTTAATTAATACATATATATTAACAATCTATTAATTCCTACTTATCTATATCTATATTTTGTAATGTGGCTTATTAATTCGACATTGCCGAACGGGACGTGATCGGGTCGGTACCGGGTCATGGGGTGGTGGCGGCGTCGGTGTTCCCGCGCCCACGAACTCTTTCTCGGGAGTACAGAAGCGCTCGCCCTCCGCCTCCCCTTCCGCCACACTCCGCGCCGGCGACGTCGCCAAGGGCGATGGCGAACGGCCCGTTGACAGCTCCGACCCACCGTTACCTCTTAGTTTAGGAGACTTCGACCCTTCGCGCTTATTAGGTATTTCATTTATACGCATTGGACAAACAACTGAACTTCTGGACCTGCGTCTTAGTTGGTCGATGTGTCGGTGAATTTCTTTCCCCTCCGCGTTAATTACATCGTAATCTGTACTTCCTAGTGACTTAGTAACCTTACCGGGTTGCCATTTCTCCCCTTTTAAATACTGACGATACCACACGTCATCACCTACCCCTAGCTTCCTATCTGAGCCCCCTGCGGCGTCCATCTGACGCCGTTGGCTCTTTAAAACTCTGAATTCTATACTGGGTTTCAAAATATCTAACCGCGTCCGTAACTGCCTGCCCATGAGCAACCTTGCTGGGCTTTCACCCGTGGAGCAGTGCTCGGTATTCCTATAATATAGTAGAAAATTGTTTATGGCCTTTTGAATTTCGCTGTTTTCAATAACGGCTTTCTTAATTACTAATTTAATTGTACGGACCGAATTTTCTGCGGCACCATTCGAAGCTGGGTGATATGGAGCTGTGAAAATATGTTCAATTCCGTCCATTTTTAGGAAGCTTTGGAATTCATTACTCGTGAATGGTGGCCCGTTATCGCTTACTATTTGTCTCGGCAAACCCCACCTAGCCCACAACTCACTCAGCCTGTCGATGGTGTAACAAGCCGCGGTACTCGGAACTAGGAATACTTCAACCCATTTAGACATAGCATCGACCACAACTAAATATGTTTTCCCGTAAATAGGCCCCAAAAAATCAATGTGCAGACGCGCCCAGGGACGGGCCGGCCACGGCCAGCAGCGCGGCGCGTGCGCCGGCGGCGCGCTGGCCAGCGCCGCGCACGTCGTGCAGGCGCGGCACGTCGCCTCCACCGCTTCGTCTATGCCCGGCCACCACACGTAACTTCGGGCTAGAGCTTTTGTTTTAACTATTCCCATATGGGGTTCGTGTAAGATTTTTAATACTTTATCTCTGCATGGCCCCGGTATCACCACCCGGTGACCCCACATCACGCAGCCTAACTCTTCGTACAACTCTGACTTTCTATTAAAGTACGGTTTTAAATTTTCAATTTCGCAAATTTCTGGCCAATCGTCGCGAGTGAAACTCAATACCCTAGCTAGAACCGGGTCTTTTAAAGTATTTTTCTTAATTTCATTATGATCCAGTAGTAAAGCATCTTGCGCAAAGTGTAGGTAAGTCTGTTCCGGGATTATCTCGCACCGACTATTGGGCGGCTCGGTCGCGTCCGGTAGCCTAGACAGACTGTCGGCACAATTATTGCTAGAACTTACATACTCAATGTCATAGTCATACGCGGATAAAATTATAGCCCACCGCTGCATCCGGCTGGCTGTCATCGTAGGTATGCTCGCATTTGGGCCAAATATCGACACTAACGGCTTATGGTCCGTCCGTAAAGTGAAATGACGACCATACAAGTATTGATGGAATTTTTTAACACAGAATATAATCGCTAATGCCTCGCGATGAATCTGCGAGTAGTTAGCCTCTGCACTGTTCAGGGTGCGCGACGCGAACGCGACCGGCCGCTCGCCCCCCCGCCCCTCCTGAGTCAGCACTGCCCCCACCCCCCGCGCAGACGCATCGCAAGTGACTATTAATCGCTTCTCTGGATCATAATGAGCTAAAACCTTGGCATCCAACAACGACTGTTTAATTTGTATAAATGCATTGTCGCACTCTGAGTTCCAACACCACTCGACGCCCTTCCGCAACAGATTGTACAAGGGACTGAGAGTGGAACTTAGGTTCCTAATAAATCTACTAAAAAAATTAATTGTGCCTAAAAACGATCTAAGCTCCGGTACATTTTGCGGTTGTTTCATTTTCTGAATAGCATTAATCTTCGATGAGTCCGGCTTGATGCCCTCCCTCGACACGACATAACCCAAATAAGTGACTTCCTCTACGAGGAATACACATTTACTTTTCTTTAATTTTAACCCGCTAGTAAGCAATCGTTGGAGTACCGCTTCCAAAGCCTGTAAATGTTCGGACATATTCTTTCCACCTATTATGACGTCATCCAAAAAGACTTGAACATTTGGTATATTGCCCAATAAGGTAGTCATTATGCGTTGGAATATGCCTACACTAGAAGACAACCCATACACCAACCTGTTGTACTGAAATAAACCGCGATGAGTATTTATTACCGTGTACCGTTTTGAATCGTCTAACTCTATTTGGTTGTATGCCTGCGAGAGGTCTATTTTACTGAAGTACCTATTCCCATTTAAATTCACCAACACATCCTCAATTTTAGGGAGAGGATAACGATCGACCAACAAGGACGGGTTTAAAGTGGCTTTATAATCTGCGCAAATCCTAAGTGTGCCGTCAGGCTTATTAACGGGTACCAGTGGGGAAGCCCAGTCGGAGCAGTCAACGGGCTCGATGACGCCGGCGCGCAGCATGGCGTCCAGCTCGGCGTCCAGCCGCTCGCGCAGCGCGTACGGCACCGGCCGCGCGCGGTGGAACACCGGCGCCGCCCCCGGGCGCACGCGCAGCGTCGCCTTGCCGCCACGGTACCGTCCCAGGCCGCCGGTGAAGAGCGCCTCAAATCTGTCGAGCAAAACCATGAGCTCATCCATCATTTGACCCTTATGTTTATGTACTACAAAATTACAATTAAACTTAGGTATATTTATTCCTAATTCGGCCAGCCACTGCCTCCCTAACAACGATGTCGTTCCTCCCTCAATTATAAACAGTTCCAATTGTTTACTACAGTCATTATATGTCACTATCGGTTTAATTATACCTAAAGGTTTCACTTTTGATCCGTCATAAAACTTTAACACTGTATTGTCCTGTTGTATACACAAATGAGAAAAATGTTGGTCGTACGTGGCCTTACTCACGCAAGAGATCGCTGTTCCTGTATCAATTTCCATTTTAATCACTGTGTTATCAATGCTAATCGGCAAACTTACCGATTGGTAGTTATTCAAGCATAAGTGGTGTAATTCTTGCTCGATGTCACCGCCGAACTCTTCGTTAGTCTCGCGATCGGCATCACTGAAGTACAGGCCGCCCCGCGTCGGCGCCGCCGCCGCCGGCCTCGCGCGCCGGGCCGGCGCCCGGGCTCCCCCGCGGCCCGCCGCCCGCGGCGCCGCACTCCACTCCGGGCACACCCGACGCAGGTGCCCCGTCCGCTGACACTTACTACACACATAGTCGCGAAAACGGCAGTTCGTTTGACTATGGCTCCGTGCACCACAAGCATCGCACTGTACGTAATTAGTTAAATTGTTGGTCGCTCCCCGATGCGCGCGAGCATCCACCCCGCGAGCTTGGTCCCGGCCGAATGATGACGTCCCGCGCCCCGCGAACAATACTGGCTGGACTGCGCTCGCTTCAACCACACTCGAAACCGGTTTTGTTTGTTCCACGATAGCTGCATTTTTCTCCGCCGCCTCTAATGACATCGCAATTTTTACTGCCGTAGTGACGGTTACCGCGTCGTCCTCCGTGAATAACCGTTGCCGTATGACGTCACTATATACCCCACAAATAAATTGGTCTCGAAGATTTTCGTTTAGATTTGTACCAAATTTACACTGTTTAGCCAGCCGTTTTAACTCGGTAAAATACATTGCTATGTTTTCCTCGGCCTTCTGCCGCCTTTGCCTAAAACGATACCTCTCCGCTAATACCGAAGGGGCTGGCTGTAAATGTTGCCGCATAAGCTCATCTACCCTCTTGATAGTTAATTCTGCGGGCTTTGACGGACTAGCTAGATTTTCTAAAAGTTGATATGCTTCATCGCCCATAGTTGCTATTAGCGTCGGCAGTTTCATGTCTTCCTCCACCTTGTTGACCTTGAAATACATCTCCACCCGGTCGAGGTACGACGACCAAACTCCACTCCCCACGTTAAACTCCTGTAGTTTCCCGATCGACATTTTCTTCTTTTTGTTTCTTTTCCTACTGCACGCGCAGAATAAAAACTCGTCGCCACTGTGATGTATTCGGGAATCTGGGAGAACTCCTGGGTAATTCGGGGATGCACAGCAAGGAAACACGTAAAGAGCGTTGGACAGTTTAATCCGAACTGACGTAAGTGACACAAGTCACGTGATGCCAACTACCTACATCACAGGGTCGACTTGAAATTTGATATGCATATTTAGTTTGGGTGACAATACAAGTACAGGCAGCAAAAAAAGCTTGTATTAAAAATGAATTATCAAAAACTTATTTAATTTTATACTTACCATTTTTTTTATCTTTTCGTATTATTAGTATCATGATGTGTGTGTCTTAAATAAACTTTTTCATTTAATTTTATTTTGAATGCAATAAAATCGGTAACTTCTTTAACAGAGAAAGAGAACCCGATCGCGACTCTCTGCGTGAAGTTTGCCGAGGAGGCGATGCGGTATTTCATCGGGCGAGGCTGCGAGCGCGCGGGGTCAGTGCCCTCGCTGCTGCGGCGCTGCGCAGGCGCGGCGCGCGTGGCCGTGCGCTGGGGCCGCGCCATGCACGCGGCGCGCGCGCACCTCGCCTTCACGCTCACGCACGATGGCGCGCTCTCGCTCAAGGTATGGGGTCAGTGCCCTCGCGGCGCGCGCGCACCTCGCCTTCACGCTCACGCACGATGGCGCGCTCTCGCTCAAGGTATGGGGTCAGTGCCCTCGCGGCGCGCGCGCACCTCGCCTTCACGCTCACGCACGATGGCGCGCTCTCGCTCAAGGTATGGGGTCAGTGCCCTCGCGGCGCGCGCGCACCTCGCCTTCACGCTCACGCACGATGGCGCGCTCTCGCTCAAGGTATGGGGTCAGTGCCCTCGCGGCGCGCGCGCACCTCGCCTTCACGCTCACGCACGATGGCGCGCTCTCGCTCAAGGTGTGCCTCCAACAGTAGACACTCAGGGCGGCGGGCTTATTTACGCGGCTATATTTGAACAACGTCGCAGGCCTGCCGTACAACAAATGTGGACTTTGTTAGTTTTTCAAAATCGTTTCTCTCACTACCCGAATCCCACTTGTTTGTCCACAATTGATCATGTCCTGGTCGGATCCCGACTTTCTAAATCTTATCTTTCGACAAATAAATACATGTTTCGGAAGTAAGTTCCTAAAGCAGCAGTGCTTGCACGCAAGCAAGTGGGTCTTCTGATGGCGAGAGATCACCATCGCCCGTAGACACCTGCAACACCAGGGGGATTGCAGATGCGGTGCCAACCTAGAGACCTAAGATGGGATACCTCAAGTGTCAGTAATTTCACCGGCTGTCTTACTCTCCACGCCGAAACACAAGCAATGAGGGCTATCGCGAATGAATTTTCCGCTAGAGGCGCTAGTGTAGCGTGAGTTTAACGAAATGTCAAATCTCATAGTTTTTGGGTGAGCTACGAGGGTTCATTTATAATTAGAATAATTTTGTGAATATTTTGCATTACCTGAAATTAATTATGGCAATTATGCGATAAGGAGCAATGAACGTCTGTAATTTGAGACAGTTTTGTCTTTCGAAAACTTTTGTCCTCCCTTTTTTCCGAACAAAACGGGATTACGCAATACTGTGGTTGCTCGATATTTTTATGGTACTGTTTTAAGATGTATTAAATATGATTTTAATCTAAACTTTATTTTCACGCCCGTTATAACAGACTTTTAAAAACCTCACGCAACAGTCGCGCCATCTAGTGAGAGAAAAAACGATAGCCCTCATTAGCGAGCAATCCTACCGACTGCGCCAATAACCTGTGCTCTTCAGGTGGCGAACATCCCGCTCCGCTCCGTGTGGGAGGTGACGATGCAGATAGAGCTGGTGGTGAACGACGCGCGCGAGGCGCCGTGGCCGATGGCGGGCGGCGTGCGCGTGGCGCGCGTGGTCGCCGAGCACGCGGTCGGCGACGCCGAGCTGGCGCGGCTGCTGGCCGCCGTGCCCCGGGACTGGGGACACGCGCCGCGCGCCGTCTGGTGAGTGGCGCTGGCTGGGGTTGTACGCGTGTATGACGCAGGAACAGGACACAGGACACAAACATGACATACACACACACATCTCGACCACAGCTCGAACAGCATCCTGAGCGTGCTGGCGCAGCGCTGGGACTCGCCCCTGATGGAGCGCTGGGCGCGGCTGCACGCGCCAGTCGCCGCCGTGCCCCGCCGCTTCTAGATTTTATGTGTTGTGTTGTATGTTACTAACCCTATACTTAAGTGCTTGTAAACTAACACTATGGATTTTTGGTCCGAAATAAATTTTTGAATTTGAATACACATGCACGCACACACACCCTGACAAGACACATGGCACACACAGGACACATGATACAAGACACCTTACAAACACACACAGGACCAAGACACCTGAAACATGACACATATACACATGACACACACACAGAACACATGACACAAGACACCTGAAACATGACACCGACACACAGGACACAAGACACAGAACACAAGACACATGGCACACACAGGACACATGATACAAGACACCTTACAAACACACACAGGACCAAGACACCTGAAACATGACACATATACACATGACACACACACACAGAACACAATACACCTGACACATGACACCCACACACAGGACACATGACACCTGACACATGGCACCTGACACATGGCACCTGACACAAGACACACACAGAACACAAGACAAAGAACATATGACACAGAACACAAGACACATGGCACACACAGGACACATGATACAAGATACCAGACACAGATGATCACACACACACACACACACACACACACACACACGCACGCACGCACGCACGCACGCACGCACGCACGCATGCACAGAGAGAGAGAGAGAGAGAGAGAGATAGAGAGAGAGAGAGAGCTGTTTAAAACAAAATTATACCTAGTTGAATTTCTTACCGAAGTCTTTTCAACAGAGGTGTTTCCGAAATGGTGGTAGATTTTTTTAACATTCTTAACCAGCGTTTCCGCCAATAATGTGTTTTTCATTAACCAATAGGAACGGTCTCTGGTGGAGTTGCTACTTTAAGTGCTTGTTATAATAATATATAGCCTAAATTAAATAGATATTTTGAATTTGACTTTGGCTTTGACAACACCACACATACTGTGATTGAGATTTTTAGTTGATTCGACAATTATTATTATATTATTTTTCACCTATGATGAGTTCTGTGACGTTTCGAGCTTGACAGTTTTAGAGATGTATCATTGATCGAGTGAACCATAGATTTTTCTAAGAGTTATTAGTACTTATTTTTGAAAAAGTTGCATTTTATTAAAAAATATATATTTATTTTCCAGTTTTCCGCCCACCGGGCCACTCTCGTTCTCGCTCGAAATAATCCCTCAAACGAATTACAAACTCCCGACTCTGGGAGTTCAAAACACTCTTTTTTGGACTGTTTCAGCATTTTGCCTAAAAATAACTACAAACTTAACGAGAAACAGTAACAAAAGTCAACAACAATAATAATAGAAATGAACAATAACAAATACAATGCAAATAAAATGCAACGGAAACTCAACTCGTGTACACGACAGACGTACTCTTCTTCTTCTCTTTTAAAAAATGGCTTTCTGTCCTTATTAGGACAATTTCGCCAGTGTCAAAGTACTCTCTTTGAGAGGGACGTTGTTCGGTAGCCGTAGTTTTTGCAACTTGATAGTAAAATTCCAGAAACCACGTGGAGACAACTTGCGCATTAAAAAATGTCAGACACGAGAGCAATATAGAATTTTATGATCACTGTTCCCTGTTAAGCTTAATCGCCGCATAAAACACTATCAAAATTATACTTCAACCAGCCAAAAAAACAGAAATAGCAAAATTATATATTGGCCACATCCGCCATTTTCGAATGCCACAAATCGAATCCAGACGTACTCGTACTTACTGACAATGATACTGACAAGTACTGGCCACAAGAGGCACAAGATGGTTGCGGCCGCGTCGCAAATAGCCGCGTTTATAAAATTTTGCAAGTTTTGTTTAAAAATGTAAAATATCTAAGTTCACTGTTATCGAATAATGAACCGCTGCAATTGCCGATAATGTTGTGTCACGTCACTACTCTGTTCCGTTTCACACATTACGTTATATAAAAAAATAAATATTTTTGTATCGTATTCAATGGAGGCTATTTAACAGACACTGATATTGCTATATATTTTTAAAAATAACAGTTTTAATTTTTTTTGATTAATTTGTTTCAAAATAGAAATTATTTTTAAAATATATTTTGCGAACATAGTATGCGTAATTCGGAAAATTTTCAAATGTCACAGAACTCATCTTAGGTGAAAAATACAATAGTCGAGCAGATCTGAATTCGTATTTTCTTACTATGATTATTTGTTTGATTGAAAATATTTCTTTTACAGGAAAATATTCAAGTACCTGAAACGCAAGACGCGGGACGACGAACTTTTGCTCAGCTTATAGCGCTCAGTACCGACTGGACGGGTTCCGCGAACCCTTAACACATAATGTACTATTAGGCGCAAACCACACAGAAGGGACGTGGGACAGGGGTGCGTCGTCTCGGCCTAAGATCACTTCGTCCACAGTTCCATTTCGTTACCTTCTTAAATGGGCCTCATGTACAAAGCCCGGATGACGGGAGCAATGGGGGCTATCGCGAATTAATTTTCCGCTAGAGGCGCTAGTGTAGCGTGAGGTCAACGAAATGTCAAATCTCATAGTTTTTGGGTGAGCTACGCGGGTTGATTTATAATTAGAATAATTTTGTGAATATTTTGCATTATCTGAAATTAATTATGGCAATTATGCGATAAGGGGCAATGAACGTCTGTAATTTGAGACATTTTGTCTTTCGAAAACTTTTGTCCTCCCTTTTTTCCGAACAAAACGGGATTATGTAATACTGTGGTTGCTCGATATGTTTATGGCACTGTTTTACAATTTATTAAATATGATTTGTCTAAACTTTGTTTTCACGGCCGTTATAACAGACTTTTAAAAACCTCACGCAACAGTGGCGCCATCTAGTGAGAGAAAAAACGATAGGCCTCATTACGTGTTGACGTCTCAATAGTGCGAGGACACACATTTTATAAATCGATAAAATGTCGATAAAAAGCACGATGGTAGTGGACCACCGCTACGAAATTCAGAAAAATAGGTATGTAGTTGTAAACACACTTAAAATGAGCTGTTTGTATTTTTTTGACATTGGTTGACTTGAGTTGGTGGTTGTTTATAATTCCGATAAGCAAATACGATATGAAAGAGGTTTGTAAATTACGAGAAAAATATCTTTTTAGAATTCCTGTGACCCGTAATATTGATAATAATTATAATATGTGATTAGTTAACTGAAACATTTTTTTTTTAAATTTAATATATAATAAGCTTTTAGGTACCGTATTGTAACGTAATATTGTGTAGCAACCTGACATGCAAGATAATAAGTTTGATTAATAAATTTCAAAAATTGTTCATATGGATGTCGGTAGGATAGTCGATATTTAATTAAGCACTAGTGAAAAGTGCATTTTTGCTCCCGTCGACCGGGCTTTGCTTATATAGTCTACTGTTATGATTCGCCAACATTCCTACATCGTCACTTTCCTATCTTGTCCGCTTTCTTACGTGGGCTACAGTCCCAACTCGTCAACATAATTGCATCGTTCATTATCCAGACTAATATAAATCCCTACTAATATTATAAATGCGAAAGTAACTCTGTCTATTTGTCTGTCTGTTACGCTTTCACGTCGAAACCGCTGAACCGATTTTGATGAAATTTGTTATAGAGATGGTTTAAGCCCCAAGGATCAACATAGGATACTTTTTATTCTGGTAGAGGGTGCCACCGCGCTATAACCTAGGTCCGCGCAGACGAAGTCGCGGGCATAAGCTAGTGCTCTATAAATGATTATTGAAAAGGGACTTTTTTTACAAATTACTCTCGGGATATTTAAACGCTTAAATTGACCATCTTTCTGTGAGACAACGTCTGGTAAACGTGGACGAGTTGGACTACTGACCAAGTAGCACTGTGGGCTATAAAAGAAAGTGGACGAGTTGGCGCTGTGGTCAAAATAGGAATGTAGACAAAATGGGATATTAACGATATCTGAAAGTGGACGAGTCAGGAAGGTGACGATTTAGGAATTGTAGGCTGACGACTTTAAGAAGGTTACGAAATGGAACTGTGGACGAAGTTATCCTGAGCCGTCGTCTCTTCTGTCTGCTTTGGATCGCGACATTTCTATACATTTGGTATGAAAACTGATTCAACGGACGCCCTCGTCCCACGTCTCTTCTGTGTCGTTTGTGTCTTAACATCATGGCACTGTTCAGGACATAGAACATGAAACAACAACTATTTGGTCCATTAGGTCAAATACCCTAAATGTCTAAGCTCGCTCTTAAGGAGTGAGGGCTATCGCGTATAAATTCGCCACTAGAGGCGCTAGTGTAGCGTGAGGTTACCGAAATATCAAATCTCATAGTTTTTGGGTAAACTACACGGGTTTATTAATAATTAGAATAATTTTGTGAATATTTTGCATTACCTGAAATTAATTATGGCAATTATGCGTTACGGGACAGTGAATGTTTTGAAACAGTTTTGTCTTTCGGAAACTTTGTTCTTCCTTTTTTCCGAACAATATGGGACTACGAAACACTGGTTGCTCGATATTTTTATGGTACGGTTTTAAGGTGTGTTAAATATGATTTTAATCTAAACTTTGTTTTCACGCCCGTAATAACAGACTTTGAAAGCCACACTTAAAAACCTCACGCAACAGTGGCGCCATCTAGTAATACAAAAAACGATAGCCCTCATTGGACCGAACTTGATCTAAGGGCGCCCAAGTCCAAGTCGAAATTATTCAAAGTAATTGTAAGTTAACGTATGTAAGCTGTGACGTTCCTAAATCGATCTACACTTGTTATTATGTGAGACTGAATTTACTAAAGGTATTTGGGAGTAGGCCTTGAGATCAGTACTAAAAATACGGATGAATGACGTTTTAGTAGCGGTATATCGGTTTAGTTTTTGAAACACTGAATAAATAAATAGAAGCACTAGTAGTCACGAGCACCAATATCTGACACTGGTATATAGTTAAAGTGAGAAATCTGGTATATACTTAGTGAGAAAAGTTTTTCCATGTCAGTCTTTATGACATTGGCATAAGATTGATTTTGACTTAGCCTGTGTAAAAACTTTTTCACTACATCTATACCTATCCGGAAATCTGGTATTTCGCTACTACGGTGTTACTGCCACACTTTAGTACCGGTGCACTCTGTCTAGTTTATCAAGCTCTCAGTACCGTAATTACATGTACTAAAGCGGTATATTTCGATAGTTTTAGTACCGGATTCAAGCCCCTGGAGGGATACTACGAAAATAGAAGTTCGTATCGTAGCGTCCCTTTCACTCTCGTATTATAGTATGTGTCAGAGGGACCGAACGATTTAGATTTTCGGATTTCGTAGTAGCCCCGCTGATTGGGAGGCAAGCTATCGTAACGTAAAGGGGCGTTTTCAAAAAAATGTACCCTTTTTTAAATTTTTGAATAAAAATATGGTTTTTCTTACTCAGAATCTAGAGCACAATCGATTCCGATAGTTTAAAAAAATGTCCCCAAAAAATTACAGTTTTGGGACTTTTTTTTTCATACACTAAACTGTGTCATAAAATTTTGTATGAAAAAATATCAAAAAATTGTTCGATCTATTTACTTTTATTTCACTGAAATGAAGTCGTGTTCGGATTTTGTCACAAATCATTGAAATTACTGTCCTCCAATGGACAGAGCCATATTTTTCTAAAAAAACAAACAAACAAGTATTCTTTCAGAAAACATTTTTGTTAACATTTAAAACATACTTTAATACATACTGGTTAGTCTGCTTTTAATCGGTAGCTTGTCCATCCGACAATGATTTCACAAATTTTGTACATAAAAAGGGCCAATTAGAATTTTATATGAAAGTACAATAGTTGTTAAAATAGTAATTTAGATACTACGATATAAAAATGGATTTTGTATTCACAGTATTGAATTTTGTTACGTGCATCGATTTGTTTATCGAGACTTATGTTTTAGAATTTGATAAAAATATATTATTATGTGAACCAAATTAGTTTGTTTTATTTCAAAATTTTTACGTCATGCTCCCTGGAAACCCCACTGTCTGTTTTGTGATTTACAAAGACAAAGCTGATGTGTACGTGACACAATACCTATGTTCTGAAGTAGTACATACTTAGGAGATTCTGTAGTAGAGGATTTGTAGTGCTTTTCTCAAACGATGCGAGGACGTACTTCATCCATCCATCCATCCCTCCGTCCGTCTGTCCCACTTAGTGCTGTAACGAATATTCGCATTCGCATTCGCGAATATTCGCATATTTTTGCATATTCGCATTCGCAAAATTTCTGCGAATGTTTTGCGAATATATGAATATCAGAAAAAAATACAATTATTACATAAAAGTAGGTTAATGAAATCAAAATACACTAATTTCTTATGTTTTTTATGCAAAAAAAAACCTTATACTTACCTAATCACATAGTATTCACTTAATCATTTGGTATTAAGTATTTATTTATTTATTTACTTTGCAATGCGTTCGTATAAACTCGGTAATTCTCGGAACAAAATACAAACGGAATGCACTTCGTTCGAACGAGACTGCCACAGATAATTTGGCGCCAGAACGGAAAACTGAATATTCGCATTCGCGAATGTCGGTGGCAGATATTCGCATTCGCGAATGTTCGAAAAGCGACATTCGTTACATCACTAGTCCCACTCCCACTATCCATCCATCCATCCGTCCGTCCCTCCATCCATCCATCCAACTACCCATCCATCCATCCATCCACCCATCGCATCACAATATCGCAAGAAAGCAAAACCGCACCAGCAGGGCTACTACGAAACTCGAAGTTCGTGTTGTGCGGTCCCTCTCACACTCATACTATTTAATACGAGAGCGAGAGGGACGGAACGGTACGAACTTCGAGTTTCGTAGTAGCCCTGAAGGGCTACTCCGAAACACAACGTTCGAAGTTCGTGTCGTGCGGTCCCTCTCACACTTATACTATTTAATACGAGAGCGAGAGGGATCGCACGACACGAACTTCGAACGTTGTGTTTCGGAGTAGCCCTTCTGCTGTGCGCGCGTACTCGCGCTTTCAAAAACGAGCTTATACTCGCGTGTAAAATGCTACTCTAAAACCACCCTCAGGAAAGCCCCGGGTTTACGCCCTCAAACTTATAAAAGCTTATTCATTGACGGCGTTGGGCGAAAATAAATAATTATACACAGCTATAATCGGTATAATAAAAATATATAAAAAATATAAAACACGTCTAAAACAATAATGTAGATCTTCAAATAACTCCGCCGCTTCGAAAGTGATTTTTTTATGCGTAATATTTTGATAGAACAAAGGTTATTCCTGTTCTCATTTCGTTCAGTATGTTTTCGACAAGGCACAGACAACCTTAGTAAGTCATCAGCCGCGATCCGAGCTTGTGGAAGGGAATCCATCGCCGATGGATCTGTTAGTGAGAAATTGAAAAATATTAAGTTTTGTGAAAATTTTACCATTAAGTATGGAAGCTACGAAAAAATTGATCGAAACGAACACACTCACATAGATGCGCGCTCTACACGGCCTGTAATGGGGTCTTGCGGTACTGCAGTACCGTGTAGAGCGCGCGTCTGTGTGAGTGTGTTCTCGATCGATTTGTTCGTAGCTTCTATACTGCTTTAGCTTATATTAGACGTCCGGATGGCGAAGTGGTTAGAGAACCTGACTACGAAGCTTGAGGTCCCGGGTTCGAATCCCGGCCGGGGCAGATATTTGTATGAATAATACGAATGTTTGTTCTCGGGTCTTGGATGTTTAATATGTATTTAAGTATTTATTTATCTATATATACCTGATGCATCCTTACTTGTCTTATCATGTAAACAAACACTTCTCGAAGACACAGACACACCTTTCTCTTGGATTACATAATAACCATCACTTAAAATGTTCCTGTATACTTAAAGAAACTCACAAAGTATTGAAATCAACCGATTAACCACTGAAAAATATCATTTCTAATAAGATTGCCTTCAATAATTGAAGGAACGATTGAATAACTTCAAAAATGTCTGACATTGCAGTGTCAAGATTGTCTTTGGAACGGATTGAAAAGTATTGATGGGAAACGACAACTTATCGATGTGGACAAATGTGGCAACTAATACTTAATATCCTCCTAAGTCCTTGCGTACTTTATAAAGAACTAATCTATATACATAAAATTCTAAACTAACTGACTGTTGATATATCAATGCACAGCCCAAACCACTGGACTGAGAGACTTGAAATTTTTTCACATATGTAGATACCTTATACAATGTAGGCACCCACTAATGAAGGATTTTTGGAAATTCCGACGGGATAAGGAAAAAACGGGTTTTATATTCAGTTCAACGAGATGGATTTTTCGTTTTATTGGTCGTAGAAAACTGAAATTTATTATTTAGATTCCTTGGGGGGTGTATGGGAGCACTACAAAAGTATTTCCCGAAATTCTGACGGGAACGGGAAAAAACGGGATTTTTCGTTTTACTGGTCGTAGAAAGCTGAAATTTGGCATGCAGGTTGCTTGAGAAGTATAGGGAAGTATTAAAGAGATAATTTACCGAAATTCCCACGGGAAAGGGAAAAACGGGATTTTTCGTTTTACTGGACGTAGAAAGCTGAATTTGAATGTATTTTATCGACATTTCCCATCACTAGTCATTGTCTATTATCTATGTCTACCATCTATGACGTCACGTTTGTTTACATGATAAGACAAGTAAGGATGCATCAGGTATAAGTATGTTTATCCGTTGCCTAGTACCCATAGTACAAGCTTTGCTTAGTTTGGGACTAGGTCAATTGGTGTCAAGTGTCCCATGATATTTATTATTTATATATATACTATGGCGAAGCGCCTCAGCCAGGCACGCGGTTAGGACACAATACACGTGGTTAGGTAGAAGTTCAGTAGATTTTGAGTTAAAAAATTGAATTTTTAAACCAGTTGCTACTTAGACCACTTGCTATCCAATTGCTAATTTTCTATTTAGATCAACTGCTTTTAGAAATATAGCCGTATCAGAAATTTACGCACACCTTCGTTGTGTCAGATGGTGCTGGTAACTACCACCCCCTAAAGGCTAGCTTAAAGTTTGTTAGTCTTTTCACCTTGCTATTTAGTAGTCCGCTTCATCGAACACTCCGGCAAGGAACAGAAGTATCATTACTACGACAAATAATACAAAAAACGTTATACAACTCAACATAAAAATAAGTGTTTGTTTATCCAGACCGTGATTACACATTATTAGTCAATTCTTCTGTCAAAGTTGAAATTGTCTCAGAAGATTTACGACGTTGACAATGTTTATGAAAAGTCTGTATTGATATAATATTTTATACAAAGGTTGTTCTTGTTAGGGCGCTGGGATGGGGGTGTAAGGCGGTACATTTGTATCTCAAAATGCACCTTCCTATATGCAGATGGCCCTGGGGGGTTGACTTGGATTTTTGTGTTAAGATATCAGTATCAATAGTTATTTGTTATGCAAGGCTGAAAAGTGACTGTTTGGCGCGAGTGCATATATTGAAACCCGAGCAAGCGAAGGATCTATGATTGAACCACGAGCGAAGCGAGTGGTTCAAATGAAGAATCCTGAGCGCAGTCGAGAGTTTCAAAGGCACGAGACGCTAAACAACTTTACAGCCGAGTGAAACACACAATTTTTCACCTAACAACAGCGAGAAAATGGCAAATGGAAGAAAAACTGAGCAAGTAGTTTTTAATAAGTCGGTTTTATTATCCACTTACTACGAATAAATAAATATTTATAATAAATATTTAAATAAATATTTAGTCGTAGTCCACTTATCAAACATTTTTAGTATTATAATGGTATAATAGTATTTACAATCCAAATCGATATAACGGTATTACAGTGGGTACGTACATAGAGTTACTATTTTGAAAAGGATTGCATAGCATAAGTAGCGAGGTGTACTAAAAATTAAAAGTAAAATTACAAAATAAATGTTTAGTAATAAGAATAAAATAACAGATTAATTAACAGATTTAAATATTAGGTAAGTACTTCAACAAATATGTATGACGAACTTTTTTGTGAACACGTCAATATTTAAGCCTTTCTTCCTCAACCTCGTATCTACCCGAATTGTGTACACAAATAAAAACTCTATCGTACTTAACATAAAAATGATTCTATAGCAATTTTGTGGCCAGATACGAGGATGTGAAAGTAAGCGGTCGATGTATTTTCAAGGGGGCAGCAGTTCACGATAACGTTCGAATTTCAAAAACTCTTTCCAGCCTAGAGGATAAAAAGCCACTTTCCACGCAGATTTCAAAGGATAAAGAAAGCATTTTCGAGCTAGTGAGGTGAAAAGAATTTTGAATAGGTAGCTCAACATCCTGAGGTGGGACGACTCACCCGCTCCCCCCCCTCTATATAAGCCTGTGGATGCAAGATGCAATGCACCTTTAGATAATTAAAGACAATGCACCCGTCTGAAAATATTCATGCCGGCCTGGCGCTCATGTTTATATGTACAAGGTGACCTTAGCCTCTGGACAAATAATAAAATCATGGATAAGACTGATACTTAGCAATATCTTAAAATAGTTATTTGCTTAATTAGACAAGAAAAAAATCAGATCATCCAAATACACAGGCTGCTCCAAAGTAATACATTAAAAACCGTTAGTTTTTCGGTAAATATTGGACTGATTCTTATGACACTTTGCAGTTTGGTTTTGTTCTTATATATCTGTATTTGTCTAGAGACTAAGGTCACCCAGCCAGTATTCGTATTTCGTATGTCATAGTAAATGTTAGCGTTTCTGAATGTACGTATAATCTGTTTTATGTGTTTTGTCTGCAATAAAGAGTTCGGTATCGGTATGCATGTAAAATCCGTAGCACGCGACGTGTGCAGCTAGCGCTGCTCATACTATTATAGGGATGATGACGCCATTGAAAAATAATTCGAAGGCACAACTCCAGTAAAAAAACGCTTTATTTTAGCCCTGAAAACCAGATTAATTGTCGATTTACAAAAATTAGATTTTTTTGTTGCTTTAAAACAAATAAATGGTTAGTTGATTGAGTTGCCGGATAGTGACGTCATAATCCGCTATTGCCATTGAAACTCTATGGGAGAATTGTGTTTTGACAGCTTATAAAAAGTACGTCAGTTGATTGGTGGTGTCAACATCCCTATTTTATTTACAATAGACGTGCACCCGCTCTATGCAAACCGCGTCAGCTAGCGCTAGCGTAATAAACCCTTACATATAACTAAGTACTTAGTAGCTTCAAACGTAGCAAACTTTGACTCGATTTAACTTACTTAATAAGGTATATGTTATTTCGTTTGACTTTTCAATAAATAGTCAATCTTTTTATTCAAATTATTAATGGAGCGTTTAACTCCGTTATTTTCATGCGTAGACATCGCCAGCTGGTTGAGCAGCGTCTTGATCTGTTCATTCTGTTTATTTATCACTTCTTGCAGCCATTTTGAGTACCTTCCTTTTGGATGACTCATTCCCGCAGCACCAATCACTTTCTCTGTCTTACATGTACAAATATTCATAACATTATCATTCTTATTCATCCGCTCGTCGTTTTTGCTAGCAGCTTCCACGATTGCGTAGTGCAACGTCGCCGATCGCATCTTAACTGATGATGGTTTTTCGTTATTGTACTTTATCTTCCATATTGGTTGACGTCTTGTCACAGTAGACATACTAAGAGGATATCTTTTATTGACAAACTTATTTTGAAACACCACATCGTAGACTAAAGAGTCAAAAGTGCTTAGCAGTTCCACTTGCTTCTCGAGCCGTCTGATGTCGCCTGTTCGATTTAGCTCGTTGATGTCACTGACCGCCAAACCTATCATGAAGTTCATCAGAACTATAGCCACGAAGATCACGAAAGCCAGGAACAGTACTCGGACGAACGCTGATGTGCCTCGAAGCTGTTCCGCGTGGTCTTCGCCGAATAAGACTTCGTAGTCGAACTCCGAGGACATCATGACTAGAGTCTTGACGAACGCGGCGAAGAGGCCGTCGAAGGGGGGCGCCGAGTGATACTGGATCATGAAGCAGAAAGAGAAACCGATAACCAGTAACAGCATCGTCACGAGTATCTGAAAACCAATGATCGATTAGTGCTTATACGCAGTGTACGCAGGCTCACTAAGACGATGGACGAATTTGTATGCGAAGTTACGTTAAATTGCGGACTATGGAGGGACCAACAAATGTTATCCAACAAATATCGCAATGTAGTGAAACCTGCATGTAAGTTCTCGCATTGTCTAAACGAAGCTTAAGGCTGCGGTTCCATCATAGATGTACGAGGTAACTGAGTGGTGCGAGTGTAGCGACTCCTAGCGCCATCTATTAAACACATAGAAAACTTCGACCGAGTTCTACATGGCGCTATCGAAGCTTGTCAACTCGGACGCATATATACAAGTTCCGACTCTATTCCTTCGGACTCCGGTCTCCAGGCAGAACACCTGCCTGGAGAGAGATCTCTCTATTTTAGCATCCCCCACGATGAGGAACGTTGTGACTGTTTCCATCAGAAAGGTGTGAGATAGCTGAGCGGTGCAAGGATGAGTATCGAGGGTATCTCCGTACATCTCTGGTGGAAACACAGCCAGATTGTACTGAAACCTAGTTTTTACCTTCAGTATTTCGACAGCGACTTTCCCAAACATGAGAATGTAGAATCCGTAGCGTGGGAAACGGGAGATAAGGAACATGGCCTGGACCCAGGTGAGCAGTAGCGCGACGCAGGCGACGTGGCGCGACCAGGGGCCCGGCGCCAGCGCAGCCAGCGGCGGCGTGCTCGCGTACAGCACCAGTCCGCACATCTTCACCCACGACTCCCAGCTAGCAAAGTAACGCAGCTTTTTCAGATATATGAAAAAGCATTCCTGAAATGGACATAGATCTATTATTACTACCTGCTGTTTACGATATTTTCCATACCGCAGTTGGTAAAAACGGAACCTTATAAGAGTCACTCCGTCAATCCGTTTGCCTGTCAAGATGTTTTTCTCAGGCAAACGTTGAGGTATCAAGCAGAAATTGACTTATTATCTGACGTTGCACATTTTGGATTTAGACGAGAAAAAAATCTCCACTTGCAAATTCAACTTTCAAACTTCAACGTGAAAATTTTTCCAGCTGTCAGTGAAGTTTGTCGACGAATTTCCGTATTCCGGATTCTATCACGCAAATAAATTTTTCCAAGCATCTTAGCAGTCTTACCTGTACTAGTAATATTAATATCGATGTGTATATCAATGCAATCAACACTCCTGCGTGGAACCCGGAGTCAGGAGCCTCGTCCCCACTTGCCAGACTAGAGTGCCCTGCGCTGCTGACGTTCATAGCGGTGGAAGTACTGCTGCCACTGTTCGCGAGGTCTTCATCTTGAAAAACGCTTATCACGAAAATATTAAACGAAGCAAGGAATACAGCATAAACTAAGATCATAGCATAAAATAGTGGCAAGAAATGTATCCATTTCAAGTACAAGAGGCTCTCAATCAGAGGATGTATCAGCACTTTGCTTTGGCCGCAGGCCACAAATTCATCCAAGACCTTCATGTGACTCATATCGTTCTTACCATCCGTGAGCACTCGATAGTCGACATCTATTGCGAAGTCTAAATGGTTGTTCTTCAACGGTTTTCTATAAATAAACTCATCAAAAACTTGATAGAAAAAATTCGTGGCATCATAAAAGTTATTTGAAATCAATTCTAGGATAGTCACTTCGTTTTTGTTTCTGGTTGATAGCACGGCCCCTTTTCGCAGCAACAGCATAGCCAAGCCCCTGTTGTTGTGCCTGGCTGCTGCATGTAATGGGGTGTCTCCTAACTTATTCACCTCAAACACCGCTTCAGGATTGTGTTGTAATATAACTTCAGCGGCATCGTTGCTTGCTTCGATAGCAGCAAAATGCAGCGGTGTGTGACCTTCATATACGGTATTCTGAGGAGCATATTTGAATTTTTCTAAAAGTAGCTTAACCGATTTGGGGTTTCTAGCGCGGACAGCTGCGTGTATCGGAGCTAGGCCCTTAGAATTGGGAGTGCTTGGTACGTATGTTTCGTCTAACAAGTACTTCAAGATTTCTGGGTCATGTACAGCTTTGTGCAGCGCTGATTCGTTTTTGTCTGACACTCTGTACGGGTTTGCTCCTTTTATTAAAAGGGCTTGGATGGCTGGCAGGTTGCTCTTCAATATGGCAGTTCCAAGTGGGGTGTCGCCCCGCTCGTTAACTTTGTCCAAGGTTTTGTGGCGCTCGGCGTCCTTTAAAGCCTTTTCAAAATTGTCCATGTCACCGCTCTCTAATGCGATGTGGATTGGTGACTGAAATTTTTTAAACACGTTATTAATTTTTTTATCTACACCGATGTAGTAAATCCTTCATTATGCGTTTAAAAACCATAGATAATGACATTGAGCATTACGACATTATGAATACAGCAGTATCGTAATGGTCATAACGATACTGATATCAGTATCGTTATGAGATTCCTTACATCATTATAGCGGTGCAGCAGCAGGACGTGGGGCGCGCACTGCACGGGGTGCGCAGCGAGCTGGGGCAGACATACCTACCTTACCATTACCTAGTTCTCGTTCATGCAGGTCATTCTCAATGGTTCTTGAACACATGATAGAGGATTTAATATATGGATGTAGATAAAATATTGTATGCAACTGTACGTAATTAGGTCTTAAAACACTCATGTGACCCTATTATGAACCACATAAAACCACACTCGTGTTTTAAGGACCCTTTATTACGATACAGTTGCATAAAATACTATAATATCATTGGGTGTATGCCGCAGGGAAATGGCCAAAATTTAGATTTGAACAAATCTCTAAGGAATGTGACCAACTCACGCAGGGCAGGATAGTAAAATGGCAAATCTGGTGGAATTTCATCATCATTCAGGGAATTCGAATGACTGATTTTTTCAAGGCAAATGATAAAATGGATTCGCCATTTTGACATCCTACGTGATTTGTTGGTCATTATGTCCAGTTGCACCCTGCTGTATATAAATATGTGTTAGGAAAACGGACAAAACAGAGATTTGAGGGCCAATCAACTTTCTTACCGACACCAATCTGTCCGCGACATTTTTTGAACTTTTTGTAAGTAAACATGCTTTTTCTGTAATTTAATAGATGGTGTACATGAATACATGCCATCCTCAACCTATTAAACCGTGAAATGTCTTGTTGGAAGTACGATTTTTCGGTAACGCCGGAGACAATTTTGGTAACGTAGGAGACGCCCAAGGTGTCGGTAAAATAGTTGATTGGCTCTTGAACAATTTTCCAAAGGATATATTCCCTAAGTGGTTATGTGCGACATATACAAGTAGGGTGCAAGCGAATGTTAAAAATTTGGGTCTGCCTGCGTGCATGAATCTATTTAAAATTACCGTTTCTTGGTAATCTGCCTGCATGTTTCCACCGAGCCCTAGTGGTACTCCGGAAGCGCCGTCGTGCATCTCTCGCTCTGCTGCGAGCGCCCTCTTTTCGTTTTCCATAAAAAACCTAACAAAAACATAATATTTAATGAAATAAACCTACACGTCTTAAATCGAGTTTAGCTCGACATGTTACGGGCTGATTCATAGCCTTTCCTCAACGACGTGACACGACGGCTGCTGCAAAACGCGCACAGCACGCCACCGCTCCGCTCGCGCGTCTACCCGACGAACTAAGTGCGGTTTCAGACTAGCGTTTTTTGCTACGCGTATACGCTCGTTTTTGGCATACGCGCTTACACGCGCGCTGCATTAAATCGAACACGCGTGTACGCGCTCATTCCTGCGTGTTTGATCGTGATTGGTTTATAGGACATGTTCTCGCTCGCGCTTATACGAGCTTATGCGCGTCAACGCTCGAAGAAAACAAAACCGTAACCAGTGCGCGCGTACGCGCTTTCAAAAACAAGCTTATAAAACGCTAGTCTGAAACTGCCCTAATACTGGCGCACAACTACCCACGTTTTCATTGTAATTTTTGCTATTACCCCATATTCGCCCATAAAACGCTAATTAAATATGATAAGGCTCAAACCTTGCACAGGAGGATCGCGGTGGAAGTCTATTTGTTAGGGGGCACGCCACTAAATGGTGCAACTTACTGGCTCCAGGTGAGGAGTGTGCGTGGCTCGGATGCACCCACGGGCTGCAGTAACATTAACATCCGCTCCTCCGCATCCATTGCCGGCCCTGCGTCCACTGGTGGCGGCGCCATCGTCAGAATGGGCTGGTGTCCTAAAATTGTAGCGTGGATTTTAAGGGGCCAAGTTTACCTGACCGGCTAGATAGATCGGCTAAAATAAGAAACGTCAGATTAAATTAGCGTTGTCATTTGATTATGACAGGTGCTCATATAATAGCAAAGTGATTTAGCGACGTCTAAATAAAATTAGGAATTTTAGCGGCCGCTGTAGAATCGGGTCCATTCTCCAGCTAACTGTCAGGGAGACAAAGAGACTTTAGTTAAGTCAAATAATATCAGGATGCTTCCTCCTGTTGATGTGATTTCAAGAAAACAAATTTTAACTGTACCTATAGGTATAATTGTTATTTATTGAAAAATAATTGTTTCGAATGAATGAATGAAAAAAGTTTATTCAACACACATAATAGTTACATGCAAAAATAGTTTCGAACAATTTTACAAGTGCAACCTAAAAATTAATCATGATCCAGTTCGACTTAACATTATAACTATTAATCCCTATTATTACTAATATTATAAATTCGAAAGTACTAACTCTGTCTGTCTGTTACGCTATCGCGTCCATACCACTGAACCGATTTTGATTAAATTTGGTATATAGGTTGGTTGAGGCCCAAGGATCTACATACGGAGACCTTTTATTCCGGTAGAGGGCGCCACCACGCGATAACCTAGATCCGCGCAGACGAAGTCGCGGGCATAAGCTAATTTTGAAAAATAAACCCTAATTTAACTTTTTAACAGTGACTTACCTACTTGTACATGTAAGTAGGTATCCTGGATAAAAAAAATTATTCTATTAAATGTCATATACGGCAATCAAATAAAAAATAACTAAGATGAAACGCGTCAAAGTTCAGGAGTCCCCACTCCACTAAGAAATAACTGCGTTGCGAGACTTGCATCTTTTTACACGTAATGTTGTCGATGGGATTTCTTTGTGTGTTTTTGTATGTACTTACTTATAATGTACCTTTACTAAAATTCATCAATCAACATCATGGGCATGGAAATTCCAAAACGAGATTTATAAACAGTTATCGGATATCAAGGACAGGATCCAGTCTTTCTTTGACCAGTTTGGCTGCTTTCTGTTGTGTACGTGTCAGAACAAAGTTATTAAGGTATTAAAGTAAATTATGGCTCTACTGGGAGTATAATCCATACTAATATTATAAATGCGAAAGTAACTGTGTCTGTCTGTTACACTTTCACGCCAAAACCGCTGAACCGATTTTGATGAAATTTGGTACAGAGATAGACTAGACCTTGGGAAAGAACATAGGCTACTTTTTATTCCAAAAAAAGGCTTGAAGGGGTTGAAATAGGGGATGAAAGTTTATATGAAAGTTCGTCATTCTTAAAGATAAAACTATGAAACTTGGCATTTAGGCAGTTAATAAGATATAAGTAGATATTTGTTCGAGCGTTCTTGAAAATTCGACCTGTGAGGGGTTGAAATAGGGGATGAACGTTTATATGGAACTTCGTCATTTTTAAAGATAAAACCATGAAACTTGGCATTTAGGCAGTTAAGGCCAGAGAGTGACATAGGCTACTTTTTATCCCGGAAAAATGCACAGTTCCCTAGGGAACAGCGCGCAATAACCGAATACCACGCGGGCGGAGCCGCGGGCAAAAGCTAGTGTATAATATGTTGTACTTAGGTACTCATTGGATAGGTCTTTTGGATCTCATTAGATACTTAATTGAAAGTTTTCAGAAGAAACTATTTTACGAATTAGAGACCATTTTGCAACAAATCCAACTTTTTTAGAAGTGTTGGTGTTAATTAAATAACTGTAAACCTGTACGTAAGAATACGTTAACAATACTTAGAAGTTATTGTGCGTATTTTTAATATTTTTTTAATGCGCTCGGTCTAATTTAATGCAGCATACGCAAGTTCAATGTTGAGGTTAGTACTATTTAGATATATATATATTTACTAATTTTAATATTTAATTTTTCCATTATGTGAATAGAATTTCTTCAAATTACGGCGAATCATAACCACAGGAGTTGATGCGTAACTGATAAGTAAAATTACGAGTTTAGAGTTAGAAATGAAGTAAGACGTACTTATATCATTTTTAACAATTAGGCATTTGAAAATAAATACAATCAGTACACCTACTCGTAAAATTACTTTTATGGATAGTATAAATAGATGTTAGCAGATTAATTCAGATTATTTCAGGTTGCGGAGGTCCATATCATATCTGAACTTAATCTAGCTACTCTAAATAATTCTTTTTACATACTTTACCTATTGTGTATGCAAGTATGTAAACTCTTTATTGTACAAAAAAAAAAAAAAACAATTGACAAACTTTGAAATACTTGTACAAAGGGGGACCTAATCACTTTAAGGGGATCTCTACCAGTCAACCTTTGAGTGGATGAGTCGGATATAGTCTCTAGTCTAATTACCTAATTAAAGTTTTTAATTCTTAATTCATGTTTTTTTAAATTTTTTTTGTAAATATAAATCATTTAGTAACAGTTACTTACAATACAAAGAGACTAAATTGTTTAATTTTCTGTCTGTTCTACAATGTCATTGTTTAGAATAAATGTACTTGTTCGAAAATAATATGAATACATATAGTTAGGCATCATCATCATCATGTCAGCCGAAAGACGTCCACTGCTGGACATAGGCCTCCCCCAAGGCTCTCCACTCAGACCGTCTTGTGCTTTTCGCATCCACCGCGATCCCGCGATCTTAACCAGGTCGTCGCTCCATCTTGTTGGAGGTCTACCGACAGCTCGTCTCCCGGTCCGCGGACGCCTAGTTAGGCATATATTCCTTTTAATCTACTATATAAAAATAGTCGGGTTTTCCTTCCTGACGCTATAACTCCCGAACGCAAGAAAAGATTTCAAAGGTTTTGCATTCGTTGGAAAGGTCTCGGGCTCCGTGAGGTTTATAGCAAAGAAAATTCTGGAAAAATTTAAAAAGAAAAGCGGGAAAATATTTTTTCACATATAGCGCCATCTCTGATACATAGCACGTACTACTTTGGTGGCGAAACGGAGTTCGCCGGGTTTGCTAGTTACTTATAACTTTTTAATTTACTTAACTACAGTATTAACCCGTGTGCAAGTTCATCGCAGAACTTGGCCCGATATTAAACCTACCATGATAAACATTTTCTTAATAAATAAACTATTTTGTCCCGATCGGGAGTTACACGAACGATTCAATTTAGGTCATTATTCGACCGTTATTATGTTGATTTTCGTGAGCACATTTTGTTGACATGGTAGAAGAATCTGTTTACAGTATCCAGGTTATCCAGTAGAAGTATTGTACAGGACATCTAAAAAATAATCGAAAATTTCATCAAATTCTACAGCCCATTCATCATCATGCCAGCTGAAAGACGTCCACTGCTGGACATAGGCCTCCCCCAAGGCTCTCCACTCAGACCGCGTTTCGCATCCACCGCGATCCCGCGATCATAACCAGGTCGTCGTTCCATTTTGTTGGAGGCCTACCGACAGCTCGTCTTCCGGTTCGCGGACGCCATTCGAGAACCTCCTGACCCCATCTGCCACCAGTTCTGCGAGCAATATGCCCCGCCCACCGCCACTTCAATTGCGCATTTCTTCGGGCTATATATCGGTAACCATAGTTCTACTGCGGATATCATCATTTCTGATTCTATCCCGCAGAGAAACCCCGAGCATAGCCCTCTGTATTCCTCTGAGTGACTTTGAGCTTCCTCATGAGGCCCTTCGTTAGCGCCCACGTCTCAGATCCGTAACTCATCACAGGCAACGCACACACTGGTCGAAGAAGTCTTCGACTTCAAACACTGCGGTACTTAATTTGGACGAGAAGACGCTTCGAAGCTTCCCGATAACAAAATGTACTTAAAACCGTGAAAATTGAGGGGCGGTTGAAACGCTCGAATTGACCCATTTTTCAACAGTACTATACGAAACGCGTAAAGTAACGCGTTACTTTATCGTTACATGGCCGCATGGTCGGTACTTACTTTTGTGTTAAATTAGCGCAAATCAGTTTCTTCTCCTTCCTTCCGTTGGCACTACACATACACAACCCAAGTCACTAACTATCGTGAAAAATACGGAAGCGCTACTACGAAATTCGAAAATCGCAGTTCGTATCGTATCGTCTCTCACTCTTGTATTAAATAATACAAGCATGAGTAGGACGGCAAGACGCGAAGTTCGAATTTTGCATTCCGTTGTTTATAGACTCAGCTTCGGAAGCTCGGGCACTACCACAACACAAGCGACTACAGCGTCAGGATTTAAATTTATGAAAGACAAGTGGGGGATAAAACCGGACTCTATCATTACCTAAACAATCAGGCTATAGCGTCGCAAAAAATCACAGTTCAGCGAGAGATAAACTATACGCGATACGTTTTCCGTTCGATATGTAATGGACAAAAAACGACCTCTGGGTTTGGGTTGCGGCAGTCACGAGCGTCTCGTTCGCACTATTAAACAAATTTGCAGGACAGGTTCGCCCAAATCTGCATCAGCCGGCCTATCAATTGGATTGGGACCCGGACATTGAAGGGTTCGCTGCGCTCCTTAAAACCAGAGCAATTGTTGCACGACGATAGAAAGCGTGCATTGTCGAATTGCAGTAAAGGAATCATTAAGGTACTGGAGGAAAGAACTGGTTTTAATCCTACAGACCTACTAATATTATAAATGTGTAATTTTAGTCGATGCCTCACAACCTGGCTCTTAGATAAGTGTTTTTATAGCGTTAAAATGGCTGGACATAAATTCGAAATGAAATTTGGTACGCGGATAGCGCTGGAGGACTGGAATAATACATAGGTTTTTATCTCATTATTCCCACGGGATAGGGATAAAATCTCGAAATAAAAACCCCTGAATATAGAGTCACAAAATTTTGGCACTGTTCTTTATAATGCAACGTCAATAAGACTCGATGGAATTTCGGGAATTCTATAAAATCCCGGAATTTTAATTCAACATTTGGATCTCACTATACGCGTGCGAAGCTGCGCGTAAACTATAGTATTTACCTCTTAGATGAATGATTCATCTAAGATTTACCTACTTAAGAGAAGTCTCTTCGTTCCATTCTCCATTAGGGATGTCGAAAATGAAAAAAAAATATCGTTATATCGATATATCGATATTTATTAAAATATCGATATTAGCGTCGATATATCAAAGGAAAAATATCGATATATCGATTAAATCTCAACACTAAAGTATTTTACCAGTATTCCTTTTTATTAGACGAAATTACAAAAATATCAAGAACGAAAAGGCTATCTTCTACGGTCATAGTCATATCAACCAATCTGAGTTAATCGTATGTTTTATAAGCATGGAAGTATACCAGTCTAAACACGAGTCCTCCAAGAATAATCTAAGAACTTCAATTTTCCTCAAATCTTCTTCTATTATTCCTAAGCGAGTACATTCTGCTTCAAAAATAGTCATCCATTGAAATTCATTCGATGTTTTCCTTTTGAAATTTTATTTTCATCTCTCCTGTTTGGAAAATTTAATTTTCACCTCACTAGCTCGAAAATGCTTTCTTTATCCTTCGAAATCTGCGTGGAAAGTAGCTTTTTATCCTCTAGGCTGGAAAAAGTTTTTGAATTTCGAACGTTATCGTGAACGGCTGTCCCCTTGAAAATACATCGACCGCTTACTTTCACAACCTCGTATCTGGCCACTTAATTGCTATAGAAACATCTTTATGTTAAATATAATAGAGTGTTTATTTGTTGTATACGATTCGGTTAGATACGAGGTTGAGGAAGAAAGCGTTGAATATTGACGTGAACCACAAAGAAAGTTCGTCATACATTTGTTGAAGTACAATCCGTGAGCTTTTAGAAAACCCTTCGGGTTTCGGGGAAAATCGGAAGAATTCGTTAGTAAAATAAAAAATGACAATTGTCTTTTTGACTCAGTAGCAATCCATCACGCGTAAAGTGCACTCGTTGTGTTTTCATTGATGTATATAGAGCAGTTAAAACCACCAATTGCATATATTTATTTAGGTAGTTTGTTATTTTTCGGAAATAGATTTCCATGGCAAGTCAACTTAAGCAGGGTATGTCTGTAAATAGCCAATCACTGGAAATTGATTACAATATATTTATAAATGTTTTGTATATAAGTTGAATTTTTTAAGAAAAAAGTGGTCGTAAATATTTTAATAAGTTACTAGACCGTGTTATAGAAGCAACGGGGATTTCGAAAAGTGCATTAAAAAAAATATAAAACGAAAGCAGACCAAAAAAATTCATTTGACGTACCCAAGAGAAGTATATACAGTATAACAACAGCTCTATATAATTCCAAACAAAAGTACTGTGTTGAGGCGGGGTGTTCTCAATTTAAATTGACGATGGAAGAATTCGAAAATGCTGATTTTGTTTTATTTGTATCATGACAAAAAGTCATATTGTATTCAAATTAGAAAAAGATAAAGAAGCGTAATATTATTACAGTAAGGTTCATTTTGTACTGATGGTTATTCTTTACATAACTTTTTACAGTAACTTTGAAAAGTTTTGCAAGTTGATAACAGAACAGAACCGCGTATCACGATCGCGTGTCATAGTCAATACCCGAAGCATGCTTCTAAAATCCGAAGGTTTTTTTAAGATCTCACGGACTGTACCTAATATTTAAATCTGTTAATTAATCTATTATATTATTCTTATTTCTAAACAATTATTTTGTAATTTTACTTTTAATTTTTAGTACACCTCGATACTTATGCCATGCAATCCTTTTCAAAATAGTAACTGTATGTACGTACGGTACCACTGTAATATCGTTATATCAATTTGGATTGTAAATACTATTTTAACTTTATACTTAATACTAAAAATGTTTGATAAGTGGATAATAAAACCGACTTATTAAAAACTACTTTTTTTTTTATTCGACTGGAAGGAAAACGAGCAAGTGGGTTTCCTGGTGGTAAGAAATCACCACCGCCCATAAACATCTGCAATACCCGGGGTATTGCAGATGCGTTGCCAACCTAAAGGCCTAAGATGGAATACTACAAGTGCCAGTAATTTCCTTACTCTCCACGCCGAAACACAACAGTGCAAGCACTGCTGCTTCACGGCAGGATTAGTTAGCAAGATGGTGGTAGCAATCCGGGGGGACCTTGCACAAGGTCCTACCACCTGCATGATGCTTGATGATACTTGCGCAGGTTTTCTTCCATTTGCCATTTTCTCGCTGTAGTGAGGTGAAAAATTGTGTGTTTCGCTCGGCTGTAAAGTTGTTTAGCGTCTCGTGCCTTTGAAACCCTCGACTACGCTCAGGATTCTTCATTTGACCCACTCGCTTCGCTCGTGGTTCAATCCTAGAATCCTTCGCTTGCTCGGGTTTCAATATATGCACTCGCGCCAAACAGTCACTTTCCAGCCTTGCATAACAAATAATTATTTTCATGGGTAGATAGCCGGGTGGAAAATTGCGTTTTCTCCTCTAGGGTGGAAAGTATTTTTTTTAAATTTTTCGGCTAGCCACGACATCGAAGATAATTGAGTTACGTCAATGACATTTTTTTTTCACGTTTCGGCATGGCCATCTAGATGCACGTCGTGACCAACTCGTTTTTTTTTATAGTCGGCCATGGCAAGTGGCCAGTCGAAAAGGTACCGTTGGAGGTTGAATAGGTATAAGTAAATTCAATTTATTATTATTCTCGTTTTTTTGTAGTATTTTAGTTTCCTCACAGTCGAAATGAAAAGTAGAGTGTCTAACTCGGGTGAAATAACCCATTTCCCCTCGAACTATTGGCGCTCTCACTTCGTTCGAGCGCCAGAAATATCTCGGGTGAAATGGGTCACTTTCCACCCTTGGTTATCAATCTACTATTTCATCTCTCCTGTTCGGAAAGTTTAATTTTCATGGCTAGATAGCCGGGTGGAAAATTGCGTTTTCTCCTCTAGGGTGGAAAGTAATTTTTTTTAAATTTTTCGGCTAGCCACGGCATCGAAGGTAATTGAGTTACGTCAATGACATTTTTTTTTCACGTTTCGGCATGGCCATCTGGATGCACGTCGTGACCAACTCGATTTTTTTTATAGTCGGGCATGGCAAGTGGCCAGTCGAAAAGGTACCGTTGGAGGTTGGATAGGTATAAGTAAATTCAATTTATGACTATTCTCGTTTTTTTGTAGTATTTTAGTTTCCTCACAGTCGAAATGAAAAGTAGTGTCTAACTCGGGTGAAATAACCCATTTCCCCTCGAACTATTGGCGCTCTCACTTCGTTCGAGCGCCAGAAATATCTCGGGTGAAATGGGTCACTTTCCACCCTTGGTTATCAATCTACTATTCTTACGTTTTGCGGTTTAGGAATATTCTTGTGCATTTCTGCACAGCTTTGTAAAATTCTCGTTAAAACCTCTTCTGAAATTCCAGTGGTGGGAATTTGTTGATTTTTGTGCAACTCTGGTCTTTCTTCCAGTAAATAACCTTTGAATTGCATATTTCCATCTTCATCTATGTAAACATTACCAATGGACTTGTTTACCATTCGGCTTAAAAACTTCACTTGCCATCTTTCAAAGGATATTGAGTAGCATTATAAGAAAACATAAATTATCCTCAATACTTATACCTATCCAATACTCCTCATGACTCCTTCTACACAATAAAAAAACTTATGTGCTCAAAACCCATCTTAGGTATATTTGACCCAGGTTCACCGATATCTATTTACACAGATGCAAGTATGCAAACACAACAAAACGGAGAAAAGCCTTGCGCATACTTTTCAAAAAATAGAATGCTGTAATTTGGCACGAATATATAGGTAAACTATGCCCATAAAATAGTACAATTAAAAATTCAAAATCAATTTTTTTAGGGTACCTCCCATAGACGTAAAGTGCCAGTGATTTTTTTTCTCATCCAACCCTATCGTGTGGGGTATCGTTGGATAGGTATTTTAAAACCATTAGGGGTTTGCTAAAACGATTTCTCGATTCAGTAATTTGTTTGCGAAATATTCAACTTTAAAGTGCAAATTTTCATTAAAATCGAGCGTCCCCCCCCTCTAAAATCTAAACTGGTGGGTGGAAAAATTTGAAAAAATTCAGGATGGTAGTCAGTATATCAAACTTCCAAGGAAAACTATAACGGCTAAGTTTGCTTGAGAATTATTAGTAGTTTATGAGTAAATAGCAGCGTAAGGTATAAAATATACCTGAACTTGGAAGATTCCGTATAAAATGCGAAATCCTTAGAAAAATATTACTAAATTTTTTCGTAATGGCTACGGAACCCTATTTGGGCGTGTCCGACACGCTCTTGGCCGGTTTTAAATTTAAAGCAAAGCAACCTTCACGTGACCATTGTACATCGTTTTTTTTTAATTGTATATTCAATATTTTTGGCATTTGATTTTATAGGAATCATTGTTTAATTGTTTTTGATTTAACTTTATTTTTGAAATAAAAAAAAACATTAAAGTCCCTTTAATGAATTATAAGAGTAGGTAAAATATTTTTAAACAAAAACAGCGCTTCGATGGGTAACTTACACGCGTCGGTTGCGACTTGCACGCGAATCAGCTGTACCCCTAGTGTATTTTTTCTGTCACAAAATACGTCTCGATCGCGTTCGCGTTAAAATCTCAATTTGTATGGAAACACGAACAGCGCCGCCAGCGGCACGTTTGCGCAACTACTTTTGCGAGTGTAAGTTTGCTTGTCAAATTAACGAAAACTATTTCGTCCGCGTATCGTAACGTTAACGTAAACCCGATCGACTCGACTAAACAAAACGAATGGGGATGCCAGATAATTCAGGTTTGGCAGGTTTTCCCCGAATTTTAGTATGTCCTCCCGACTCCCAACAAACTCAAAAAAATCTTGTTAAACAGCTTCATTTTATAAAACAATAATTATAAATTTCAAGTGCTTGCACCGAATGACACCAAATCCCTTTTCTTGGCAAGTACTACACTCAGTAACAGCCGCGATGCAAAGAATTTTAAAAAATCACGGCTATTTTTTTTTACTTTTTACTTAGTGTTTTCCTGGCTGTAGTAAATGCTTTGATGAATTCATGTTCATTTATGTAAGCATTAGCTGTTGTCCGCGACTCCGTCTGCGTAGAATCAATTAAGCATCATCCCGCGGAAATCATACAATTTTCGACATAAAATTTATCCCATGTTCTTTTCCGGGACTCAAACTATTTGTATTCCGAATTTCATCTTAATCGGTTCACCGGTTTAGACGTGACGAGGTAACAAACAAACCGACTTACAATCTTTCGCATTTATAATATTGGTGGGATTTCTCTCGGCAGCAGACAAAATGTTAAGTGGTTTGTTACTTATACGTTTTATTTGAATTTATTATTGTTTCTCCCGTCCAAAGTACCAAAATCCCAATAAATCTTAATTTTTATCAATAATAGGGTCATTCGATCTGGCAACCCTACCTAACTATAAAACTAATGTCTAAATGTCAGACTGACACCGCCTAATTTACATTGGAAAAACTTAATGTAAAACTTAAATATTATTATGTGAATTATTCTGATCCGATATTTAGCACTGAATACGAAATTGAACCAAAGTTATGTAAAGCCGCCAAAGTAAGGCTCGTGTGAGCACCGGAATTCCTCATTTTTCTTTACGCGGCAGACGTGGACAGTACAGGTTATAGTGTAGCTGGAGGCTTGTGATATCATGGACATTATTCCGCACCAAAGTGCCCATACTCCAGGAGTTTGGCATCACGCAGCGTCTGCCCTATCCGACCATAGTATAGTATACAGTCGCACATACTGCAGTAAGTACTTAGAACACGTCTTCAGGCGGGATGGAGACTCCATAGAACAGCTGGTCTTGCAGAGAAGAGTTTCCAAGGAATCTAGTTGCACGTCAGGTCACCTATGCGCTGAACTAACCAAGTGGAGGCCACTGTAGAAAATCAAAAACACTATGGGCTTGGACTTTCTTAGACATTTTATATATTTAGATATCATGTCACAAAGTGAGAAGTAAGTAAACATTGTATGGAGGAACAAATTCAATCATGGCCCAGGGTGGAACCTTTTAATAAACAATTTCACTATGATTTCTTTGACAATGAATGGCGGCCTTAGGGGATGGCGAACAGAGCTATTGCCTGGGGCCTCGCACTTGCAGGGACCACACACAACAACTCAAGCAAATTTAAAAAATAGGTTTTTTTAACCATATTTTCGCATTGCACGAAGGACAAAAGGCCTCGTATACCTGCTGCCTGGAGCCTCGCAATGGGCAAGGCTGTTGCTGAAGAGATGTTACTGAATATCTACATTTTCATGATACTTAGATTAAAATTTGTTTGAAATCTTGCCTTCTTTGTTTTATTTACATTCCATGTCTATAAAAAAGTTACATTGACTGGGACAGCATTTCCAGAGCGATTCACCTTAGGGATCTTTAAAACTCGAGCCTATTAGTCTCTAAGGACTGACAATGCACCTGTGATATAGGTAGGTAGTGCCACCAGTATTGAGGTCATACACAAGAATATGTTGCCTATGTAAAGACATCAGATTTCATTTTATTTTTCGATTTTCCCATGTATGAAATGTGATTTGGTGCTAGATGATAGAAACAATTTCAACTACAGAATAACAGTTAACTTGAATAATTATTTACTTACATACTTTATTATGGACTACCTGGGCCCAATTGCATAATAAAGTACAAGCTAATAATGTAAGTGAATTTCAATACAAAATCACTAATACTATTAGCTTGTATTTTATTATGCAATTGGGCCCTGATTAGTTTTATTGGCTACTTTTTATCCCCAATGTGATATTCCCATAGTGTAGGGATTAAATCTTAAAATTTCAATCACTGAACATGAAATTTATTTAATATATATATATTTATTTATCTTTTCAAAAATAATTTATTTTAGATAAAAATATCCTAAATAAAATAACAAATAAATAAATATCATGGGACACTTGACACCAATTGACCTAGTCCCAAACTAAGCAAAGCTTGTACGGTCGGTTCCCTAACTTATGTATCCACTTTTTCATACTAGTTGTATAGAAAAGTGGATACCTATGTTAGGGCACTGACTGTACTACTGATACTAGGCAATGGATATACATACTTATAAAAAGATAAATACATACTTAAATACATATTGAATATCCAAGACCTGAGAACAAACATTTGTATTATTCATACAAATATCTGCCCTGGCCGGGATTCGAACCCGGGACCTCAAGCTTCATAGTCAGGTTCTCTAACCACTCGGCCATCCAGTCGTCAAAAATAAATACCATAACACCTTAAAATTAAGACCAGAGATATGGCTGCTGCTGGCTGTTTCACCCAGGTGAAGCACGGGTATTCACAATTCCATGAAATGAGAAAAAAAATATCCAAGATATTAGTAAACCTGTTCTGCTATGTAATATTCCGCGAAATGACTGTTATTCAAAGAGATATATTCAAAGTGATAATTATGCAAAAATATCATTCGGCTAAAAAAAAATATGAGATAACTGTTATGCCAAGTGTAATTCGAAGAATCGATATTATGCAAGATCGCTATTTAAAATCATTATTATATCAGACTGAGCGTTACTCCTTGTTATTAATATAGGTACCTATCTTTAACAAGTTCAGGCACAAAATAGTCTTAAGGTGAAATGCAATTAAAAACTAATATTATAAATGCGAAAGTAACTCTGTCTGTCTGTTATCTGTTATTCACGTCAAAACCACTGGACCAATTTTGATGAAATTTGGTTTATAGGTAGTTTGAACCCCAAGGATCAACATAGGATACCTTTTATTCCAGTAGACGGTGCCACCGTGCGATAACCTATGTCCGCGTAGACGAAGTCGCGGGCATAAGCTAGTATTTAATAAAGAAAATATGATAACCTTCAGCAGTTTAATAAGTTCCTGTTATCTTACATGACAGATATTTATGATGCTGTTTTTTTTAGTTCATATACCTACAGAGACATGAATACATAATAATATTATGAGTTTAAGTCTGTTAAATTTTTAAATAGATAATTATTAAAGTTTCTGTATTATTATTATTCCATTTAAACTGCCAAGTTATGGTTGCAAGTACAACAATCAGTGTCACAAACTTATAATAAGTTCCTTTACTAATACTTTAATAGAAGTATTCAGATTATTTCCTACTTATTCCATCATTTTCACCACTTGTAAAGAAACAAGTGCAAAAAAAAAATACTTTAATTGTACAAAAAACTAAGTATGTAAGTACTTACTGCAAATAAGTGTTGGCCTAGTGCAAATTAATAATTTCACACAAAACATTGATTTTCTTCGAGTTGAGCTATGTGCAGCTTTGAGGGGGTAAATAAAAAAAAGTAAGATTTTAAAGAAACTTGAAAGGCACTAAATCAGTTTTTATTACACTTATCAAATTTAAGTTTTTGTCAGAAATGTAATCCATACTTAAATTATAAATGCGAAAGTGTATCTGTCTGTTTGTAAACTCTTTACGCTTAAACTATTATTAGTTTAATATAGTTAGAGTCCGGAGAATTAGATTTTTATCCAGGAAAATACATGTTACCCACGTGAGAGTCATAAACAAATTCAGATAAAATTGTGGGTGAAAACTAGTTAAAAACAAACTACCTTAACTAATTTCAAACAAATAAACTGAAGAAGTGTGAAAATTAGACTTACAGATTTTTAAAACAACTTTTGTTTAAAGTAAGTAACTTCAAAACCTAAGTCTTGTAAAAAAACAATAAAAAACAAATTTGTGCACGCAAACCAATATATTCTTTCTGCTTTAGGCAATTGTATATTAACAAGGATAATTTGTACAATGAGATTAGAAGTTGAGCACAGCGCAGACATTTCATGTAACTTTGTAAATAGAATATAATACACATGAAAGGATGTGAAGAACAGATAGCAACTACAAACTGAAAGATACTGGATAGGCAGCCCTGCCCTTAGGTAGACCAGTAATGTCAGGAAAATTGTTTTCTTTTACAATCTTCATTCAACAGTTGGACCCTTCTGTTTTTGGTGATGTTCCACTTCGTCTCCTCCTAAGAAAATATCAATTGACAATATTAGATTATAGGCAGTCACTAAGTCTATAATTTTTGTAGGTAACATTACTTGATTACATTCTTGAATTACAATTAGTCTGTCAAAAATAATGGTTATATGAGGGAAGCAAGTTCATAATTATGCGAAACTGCCTGTCTATCGGTCTGTTCCTGCTGAACCAATATAAATGAAACTTTGTATATAGATAAATAGTATGTACCACAGAGAACATAATATATATGTACCTATCAGGGCTACCTTATGCCGTGCGGGTGCCCTGGCCCGGAGCACACAACTTGGGGCCCTTTTGAAAATTAAAGAAAGTTTCTCAGTTTTTTGGCCTTTAGGGTGTCCCATCGGCTGGGGTGCATTGATGGGCACAGGTCCCATGTGCCCTTATGGTAGAGACAGAGACAGGATTTGAAAAGAGGGAAGAGCAAAGAATAGCTTTTAGCATGGAGCAATAAACAAATTCAAGGTAGACCAAGTCGCAGGCAACGGACAACATTATGTACATTTATATTACTATCTTTTCAAGAGATAAAGAACCGTTTTTTGAAATCTGTTTATCAACAAAACATAGTGTGTAAAATTGAGATATTATTGAATTCTCGAGAACTATTATTAGCATTAGTCGCAATATTTAGTTTTAAGCCAGATATGAAACTGGAAAATATGAAAAAAAAATGTATTAACACAGTGCGAGTGCGATTGGTAAATAAACAAAATTCTTACCTAGGTACCAGTCAAAGCTGCGAACATTGGTCCCAGCCTCACCCAACAAGCTGTTGGAGGAAACTTTCATTTCTAAAATTTCGACATCCTAAATCTTCAGCTTGTGGGAAGGCTTTATTCGTAGGGTAAGGCACAGCATTGTAAAAACATTGATCATCTTCAATTCAATGACTTCGTCCTTTAGGAAAAGGTCGTATTTACGCATCATTATCACACTTTCTGCGGCCCGTCGTTGATGTTTTTCTACGTACAATTAGAAGTAAATTTCACTTTACTTTTAGTTATTTTAGTTTTATTAATTAGAGCAGCTGGTCTTGTTACGTACAATGGCGTCCATCTTTAATTTACGTTAACTGTCACGTCAATCGAGCATCGAGCACACGCATACTATAACGTGAGTGAAGGAAATAGCGAATGTTACTTTTAAAATTCGTACGAATGAGACTATCGATCGCTCACCACGCCAAAAGTTGCGTTCAGAAAATGATCGACGGAATTATTTACGTCAACTTAGAGCTACCTCTAGCTGCTTCAAGTTGTTTTGGCAAATGAGCACCATTCATTATTTTATAGGCTTTTCGCTATTACCTATTTTTCTGTTTTTTTATTTATTTATTCTGTAGCTTTTTAACTAATGGGTTCCAAACTCTCTGCTCTGATTTGAAATTTCGATTGTGATCTTAATTCTTGTTTTTAATTTTAAATTATAATAACTTGAATTGTTGAATTGTAATTTTTCGCGCTCATTTTCTAAATTTTTTTACCATACAATGGCAACACCTGCTAGACACTAACAAAATTTTAAAAGTTTCAGAAATGCGATTTGTAAATTAATTAATTAATTCTATGATAATTAATTTCTCATGTTACTAAAACTTTTCTAGTTAAGTTCAGTCTCTGTTCAAAATTTGTGAATTTCATGTTATCTATTATTCCGACTGAAGGACTCCGAATCCACGGTCACGAAATAAATTAAAAAAAAAAAAAAAAAACTAACAAAATTGTCCTCCAATGGACAGCGCCATATTATTCTAAAAAAAAAACCGTACCCACCCCAGTATGATCTATTGCCCACCCAAGGATCTTGGGGTACCGATTCAAAATTCTATAATAATGATACATTCATACAAAAATCCAGGCTAGCTAGAAAGAAAGAACTAAAGAAGAATTGCGAAACTGAAGTGGCAGTGGGCGGGGCACATTGCACGCAGGACTGATGGCCGATGGGGTTACAATCAGGGATGTTACGGATATGGAATTTCGGATATGGATACGGATACGGATATTGGAATTTTTTTATATCAGTTTAGGTTTCGGTTTCGGATACGGATATGAAATTATTTCGGATTATCCGGTAGTTTCAGATAGTTTCGGTTACGGATATTAGATTCTTATGGAATTTCAAAAGTAACATACAAATCCATACTAATGATGATAATGAGTGGAGAGCCTTGGGGGAGGCCTATGTCCAGCAGTGGACGTCTTTCGGCTGACATGATGATGATGATGAATACTACACGTACAGATTTTTTTTACATATTAAAATAATCTTCCCGTTGTAACTGCGCAGTTGAACACTTTATACCTAGTTACCGTGGGAAAATTTGACTTCCAATTCCAAAGGACACAAAAACACGACTTTGATTATCGGAACTTTTGATTGTCCGATCTATTCTCGGTCTCACTCAATTACTTCGGATAACCGAGGTGTGCTAACTTGACGCACATTGCTTTTACATGAAAAATGAAATCCTACAGCGTGTGTGTACTTGTGGTTGTGTGAGCGTGTGTATATGTATTGTGTTCAGGAATGGTGTTTCCCTTGTGTAAGATCGTTGTGAAAGGAAAGTTAAATAAATTATTACAGATAAATGTCTTGTCCCTATTCTCCACATCACCTTTTTCACAGAATATGACGCTAGTCAGAAAGCAATTGACAACTTTACTTTAACGTTTGCGTCCGCGAGCTCCTCGCAAACTATTGCGAACGTGAAAATCGGTACTCACCAAAGAGAGTACTTACACTCGCCTCAAACATTACGCTGTCGAAGTGAGTTGCTATTCTA
This sequence comes from Choristoneura rosaceana, assembly GCA_037349165.1. Taxonomy (NCBI): domain Eukaryota; kingdom Metazoa; phylum Arthropoda; class Insecta; order Lepidoptera; family Tortricidae; genus Choristoneura; species Choristoneura rosaceana. Next base: position 5,737,214 of record JAZBNJ010000029.1, on the reverse strand, counting down.
TTCGAAAAGTGAACCGTACTCACTGTATTTGTTAGGAAACGTATCGACGATCGAGCGTTACGTATCGACGATCGAAAACTTACGTATCGACGATCGAATGCTCGATTTACGTCGTCGAATAGTAAACGACTGTTTTTTGAGAACGCTACACTAGAGGTACTGGTTAAAGAAGCGTCATAGTAATTCCGGAAACTGTGATCGGCTTGGCCGACTAGTCGGCCGATTAGTCGGCTTCTTTACAACAGACTAATCGGCTAGTCGGCTAGTCGGCCAAAGTCATGATCGGCACATCTCTAATACATGCTAACTGACCTTGCCCACTGCGCCGGCTGGTGGGGACGGCGCGACGGCGCAAGAAAAGTGCAGACAAATAATTCATTATTTATTACCTGAGTCACAATTAATTGTTTGCATGACGTTTTAAAGGGCAACTAACGCCAAACACTGGTATTTTTAAAGAGACGTGGTATAAAATTGGTCCATTTCGTGGAAATAAAAAAAATATTACGATAATCTTGATCGTATTCCTTTCGTCGTATTTGCTTTCAAAACACAATTAAACAAATTTGGCTCGATAGATTTTACTGCCAAAGTGGGCTCTTACTTTGATTTAGAAACCAAAATTAAGTACTCCGTTATTTATAAAGACACTATACTTAATCAAATTACCAAGTCTAATTTAGAAACAAAACGTAATAATACCTACCAGCTATTGTGTTTTTACCACAATTGTTTTGCATTTACTTTATTTGCAAATTTTTGATCAGTGGTAAAGACTTACGCCACGGTGACGAGACGACATAGTTAATTGCTTCTACTTCACTTCAACGCAGAGAAACAGTGAGCGCTTATGTACTCTGCCTGTTTGACTTGCGTCGCTTTTCTCCACAAAATTAATTTACGAAAAAAACTTTTACATTCACACTTCTTCATAACACTCAATCTATGAAAAAGGACATTATTATTAAATTACGTTATCACTGTATCTCGGGTTCACACTCACGGGTCATCACTGTGTGTCGGGGGTTGATTTGAGGTGTTTGAGTATAGTGAACACCGGGAAATAAATTAGTAATGCTCAAAAATAGTCAAGAAGCACTCGTACAATGACAAACAACGGCATCTGTCTGAAGGTGTAAATTAGTGTGTTGCTTTGACTATATTTTAAACACTAGACAGAGTCTGACAATGCGATTCAAAACGTCGCAACTTTTTCTTGCTTGTGTGCGTGGTCGCCACGCACACAAGCGTTTCATTTACGCTCGCGTCACACTTCAATACGGTTGTCACTGAGTGCGTGCATGATACCACGTAATGTCAAATCCCCCAAAATATGGGGGAAGATTATTAGAGCGCGATAGACGCTAGTAAAAGTAATGGTTAATGTAATGTAATAAAATATGAATCAATAAAACTAAAAAACTGTTTATCCCTCATACAAAGTTGCAAGGCAATTTGACATTGCGTGCTAAAGCAGATGCGGGTTCAATAACCTGCAGCTGGTTACGATGAGTTGCCTACGTGCCATTCAACGAGTCAACATTTTGCACAACAGCTGAGCCGCGACGACGCGGTGTCACGCCTCGGCCGATGCGTCGCGCAATGAGATCAACTGTCCTCACAGAATGGCATTCTCACGTTCCAACGTATCCACCTTCTTTGGGATGGTGGTTACATCCGCTCGCAGAAGGACGATGTCCTTAAGAAGCCGCGTGACGTCGACGTTCTCAAACGTGATAGAACCGGAAGGTGGCCACAGGATATCAGTAAAAAAAGCGATTAAGCGAGTACTAAAATTATTTTCCGGTAGGCAATTAATCTAAACGTCCGCGCCGGAATAGGCAGTTAAGTCTTCCAAAGGGTCGGAGTTTACCTACTTCTCCTCTTTTACTATGATCAGACGATGCAAATATTCAGTCAAATATCAACGAACATTCACTAGATACGCCATTTTCTCAAATCGATTAAAAGTAAAAAAAATTCAGGTTGATGCCTGAAATCGATATATTTCGGCTTAGTACGCAATACAAACTTTTAAATACGATTTGGACTAAATTGTGGGGAATTTTGTACTGAAAACTGGTAACACCTATAAGAAATGTCGAACAATACTGATTCTTGGCGGGAACTTGAAACAAGGCGTGCGAAAAAATCTTTTATAGCTAACCAGAATTCATTTTAGTATAAAGGTGGCCAGTTATTAAACGGTTTACCTTACATAGTTACTACAAGGAAATGTGTTAAAAATAACTAAGTATTTGGTTGTATACAATAAAAAGGTACTTTAATTTTTTGAACAGCAATTAACATAAATATATTTATGAAACTGGAGATTTAATAATTAACACTTGGCAGCACAAATCTCGATGACAGGCCTCGTGCTGAGCGGCGCGCCGAGTCCGCGCATACTCTCGTACGTGCGCGACGGACGGACCACCTACCATAAAACAGTACCTAATTTATTTTATCAAATCAAAAAAGTAGGTTCCTACTTAATATATCTTTAAGCGAGCAATAGGGATGAAAACCAAATTAATTTTCGATTTACTGTAAAATTAGATTTTTTGTTGCTTTACAACAAATAAAATAGTTGATTGAGTTGGCGGATAATGACGTCATAAATCGCTATTGCCATTGAAACTCAATTCAATTCAATTTTTAGAAAAAATATAGCTCCATCGAAACTATCGATGATTCCGCCAATGTCGAGGTTGAAAAAGACACTATCGGTTGGCCGTTGAAACTACGGGTGAATTGTGATTTGACAGCTCATAAAAAGTACGTCAGTTGATTGGTGGTGTCAACATCCCTAATGGATAGGCATAACGTGACTACTATAAGTAGGTACATTAGAGGGGATTCGATTTGTGGCATTCGAACATGGCGGATGTAGACAATGTATAATTTTGCTATTACTCTTTCTTACTCGTGTCTGATATTTTTTAATGCGCAAGTTGTCTCCACGTGGTTTCTGGAATTTTACAATCAAGTTGCAAAAACTACAACTACCGAACAACGTCCCTCTCAAAGAGAGAACTCTGACACTGGCGAAATTGTCCTAATAAGGACAGAAAGCCATATTTTAAAAAGAGAAGTACATTAGAGTCGTAGAGACGCTACGTGTATAGTACCCCTTAGTAGCTGTGTGAACGATTTGTTATTGTCACTACTTTGAAAAAAGCTGATATCTCGAAATCGATGATCTTTCCGGGTGAACTTAATGAACATTGTTTTAAGGTTTAAATTTGCTGACGTATTGATTTGAGATACGAGATTTTTTCAAAGTAGTGACGGTATGTAAGAGCAATACTGACTCTACCGAAGACCACACTGCGCAGGTCGAACTGAGGTAGCGGCTTGAACGTGATGCTGAACGTCCCGCACACCTCGTCGTCACGGGTCACGTGCATCGTCAGGAGCCCTGCGAACCAAGGATGTTATGGATATTACATTTCGGATCTGGATATGCATACGGATATATGTCAAAAATAATACCGGTTTCGGTTACGGTTACGGATGTTAAATCATTACGGATTATCCGATAGTTTCGGTTTCGGTTAAGGATATTGGATTTTTATGGAAATTTTGGTAAAATAAAAATAGGTATATTATTTTAATTGTAATACTTTACTTTAATTGTAATAGTTAAGAGTCGTAAATTATGACTTAGCAATAGAAATAAAGAATAGATGCAGAAGACGCGCGACAAAAACCTGTAACAACGTGTCGCATTTAAACTCTGCCCTATCCGAAACTATCCGAAATTTTATATCGGATTCGGTTACGGTTACGGATAGTTTTTTTATTTCGGATATCCGATAGTTTGGGTTACGGATACGGAGCTCCATAACATTCCTGCTGCGAACCAACGGTCATTGGCAGCCAGTGTCATGGGCGGATCGGTGGCTCATGAGGCTCATGGGCCCCTGGGCCCCAGGCTGGGTCTAAGACGTCTAAGACAATAACGGGCCAATCAACTATTTTACCGACACTGGGCGTCTCCTGCGTTACCAAAAAATCGTACTTCCAACAAGATATTTCACGGTTTAATAGGTTGAACTTACGTAGGATGGCATGTATTCATGTACACCATTTAGTAAATTACAGAAAAAACATGTTTACTTACAAAAATCTGCAATTGTTTTAAAAATGTAGCGAACAGATTCGTGTCGGTAAAAATGACTCTGAAATCTGAGGCCTACTGAACTAAAATACCCACAAACAGGCCCTAAATGCATATTTTTCTAAACTCATTATTTTTTCTATATCAGCGACAAAAGAAGTTAATTGATTTCGTAATGTCTAGAATTTTGATCATGTGCCCCTGTCTGTAGAATTTGATCATGTGACCCCCTTCTGGTTCTAGCTGAGTCCGGTCTCACAAAGAAAGAAAAACATTTTATTCGTGACATTTACAAATAGGTAGGTAAAGTAGTCACAGCTTCACATGCAACATGCTTCCAAGGACGATTAATCGTCCTTGATGCTTCTTAACATTCTTTACCTATGACAGATAAACTTTTTGAATAATTTATTGAATCAGGCGTTACTTTGCGGAGGTCCATATCAATGAACTAAAAGAATTTCTTTGCTCACCCGCGATCTTAAGATAGCTAAGTCTATGCAAATTATGCGTGTTCATGCAGTTCCTCCACCTCCACACTGTACGAACACACACAAATCACACAAACCCATCTATCACCACCACCACAACTCACTGACGCGTTTCGAACTCAACCAGAGCTCATCCTCAGAGTGACACAACCGTACACCATGCTACCAGTTGTTAGACTAACAAACCACCACCACTGTTTTTATTTGTCAAACAAAACAAAAAACTACCCGCAAAATATTAATAAATTTTAAATGTGATACAAAACTACCTTGATTTTTTAATTTTATTTATTTATTGTCAAGGCATGTTTAATAATTACCGTTGCTAAAATTAGACCCAAGCCGTAGCAAGGGAGATGACACTAAATTTATTTGCTCATTAATAATAGACCCCACACTATTGTACCTAATTATCTCCATACATTCTAACACATCAAGACGAAACCCGTTGTCACAGTAATGTAACACTTCATACGAATCTGAGTCCGATATAGAATGATTTAATTCCAACAGATGCTTGGCAAAATTAGATCTATCAGGATGTCCGTTCCTATATGCTGATACATGCTCCTTAAATCTAGTATTAAAACTGCGCCCGGTCTGACCTACATATACCTTACTGCAGTCATTACAAGTGAGCTTGTATACACCCGATTTAGTTCCTTTATCCATCTTCTCTTTGTGGTTACAAAGTTTAGAGTACAAAGAGTTGTTAGTTTTAAAGGCTACATTAACATTGTTAGATTTTAAAATGTCATAAATTCTATCAGACAAACGACCAACATATGAAATACTACACCTATATTTGTTAGAAGACTGAGGAGGCAACCCGGCGTGAAGCATGCTATTCACTATCCGTGCTTGCTTCCTCCTAACCAAACCATCTACCATCGATTTCGTATAGCCATTTGACGTTGCTATCTGATAAATAGTATTTAACTCTGAATCAAAATTTTCCCTAGAAAGAGGTACAGTTAATAATCTATGTACATAACAATGAAAGGCCGCTAACTTATGCTGCCACGGATGATTAGATGATGCTGGTATAACAGCATCTGTGTATGTGGTTTTACGATAAATTTTAAATTGTTGTTTATTGTTTGATCTCGTAATTGTTAAATCTAAAAAGTTAAGCGAAAAATTTTCTTCTATTTCTTTTTTAAATTTTATTTTTACATGTTTGTTATTGATACTATCCACAAATAAATCAAGCTGCCTCCTACTTCCCCTCCAACACAGAATTAAATCATCAACATACCTATAATAATACACAATATTATTATTTCCTACAATATACTGATTTTCAAAGTAATCCATAAAAATATCTGCCATTAATGGACTCAAAACTTTTGGAAACTTTTTGAAGTCAAAGTCAAAGTCAAAATCTCTTTATTCAATTTAGGTCTAACAAGCACTTAGAACGTTAAAAAAAATCTACCACCGGTTCGGAAAAACCTCTGCTGATAAGAATCCGGCAAGAAACTCAACGAGGTATTTTTTTTTAAGTACAGCTTCACAATATTTATAAATGATATCTATATACATTACAAGTATTTAACACAACTTTATTTTTAACACAGTAGGTTAGCTATTTGAAGGGATCGCTTATGCGGATCGGAATTATTTCCAAATATTCCTGTCCATGATATAATCATTGACTTTGTAATAAGCCTAAATTGAAAATACAAACCGAAACATAGATGCATAGAAAAACCAGAAAAATAAGACCAACACTGGGAATCGAACCCAGGTCCAGGTCCAGGTAATTTAGATTTCACGGGATGACCGTAAAAGTAAAAATAAATAAATTTGGAATTGAAATAAAAAAATACAAAAAGATTCCAAAAGACCAATCATAATTTGTAATAAGCCTTAGATATTAACGTCTTCTTGACAGTCGATTTGAATTTGAACTATCTAACTTCGATATGGTAGATCTGCTGGCATACCCGGCGCCGAGTGCGGGTAGTGGTAGTTTTCGGCGGGCGGCGGCGTGCGGCGGCCGCGCGGCGCGTAGCAGCCGAGCCCGCAGTCGCGCGTCACATCGCCGCCGCTCCAGTACAGCCCCGGCACCTTCCTGCAACCGACCTATACCTTAAGGATATCTACACACCGAAGGGTGACAGTCTTTACCGACAATGTAAATACCAGCCCTGTTTTTTGTGTACACGCCCATACAAACTGACAGGAGCTTCTATGGGCGAGTACACGAAAAACAGGGCCGGTATTTACATGTTGGGTTGGTGTTAGCTGGGCCGGTAAAGACTGTCACCCCACACCGAATCATGCCATAACCGTAAGGGCGGTTTAGACTGTTTGTTTCAGCGCGTATACGCTCGTTTTCGGCATACTTACACGCTTATTTGCTCGTGTTTGGTCTGAAGGACATGATTTGTGCGCTCGTACACTTTCGCTTTCAAAAACGAGCCTATACGCGCGTATAAAACGCTAGTCTGAAGCCGCCCTAATAGGAACGATCAGACGGAATGTCTAACGCATATATGACACGCGACGGTTGGTTAGGAAACTTATAAGTCTCACAGTTTTCGATACAAAGAATATATTTTTGCCTGACCCGTTGCTATTACGGTCTACGATAATATGGTGTAATGTGTTGAGACCTTTAGACCGCGTTTGCACCAGAGATATGCGAGGTAGCTAAGCGGTGCGAAGATGCGTATATGTATAGTGCATGGTACTTGCATACATTGCAAAAAAACACAGTCAAACATCAACAAAATTTATTCAAAACTCATCGTTGCCGTGACGTAGAAGGCGCCGATGCCGCGCCCTCCCTCCTCTGCTCGCTGAACTGGTTGACGGCGAGGCAGTACTTCTCAGAGTGGTAGGTCCTCGAGATTTGGGACAGCAGCGGGCTGCCGTGGGGGGAGTTGAGCCACAGAGCAGCGCTGCCCGTCTGCCCGACCATAGCGATGAAAGCTGTCAGCATGCGCGTGTTTAGAAGACCGCGTTGTATCTGCGAATAATCCTACCTCTAGAATTATAAATAGGAAAGTTCGCCAGTGTTTGCGTGCTCGTGTGTTTGTTATTCCTTCCCGCTTGGATCGCTGGAAGTATTTGGAGGAAATTAGATCCTATTAGATAAAGGGCATCTGGATTAAAACATCTCAACACGATTCCTGTCCTATTTATCCGCTTAGATACAAAAACTGTGTCCATGTATCCTGCATTATGGCATAACTACAAACTATTGAAATGGACTTGTGGATTGTATTTTGCGCTTTGTATGGGGGACAGGGTACGGTAATAGAAAATCCATATAAAATCCCAGAAATATTGCGACAACTGGACCTTAGTTCGCGCACCGACAGTCACCTTTTGGGCTCGAACCTCGACTGTCGACAGGCACGCGTGTCGACCACGTGTATGAATTGGTATGAAGCTTTGTGTACAGGGACCGCCACGTTTGGTATTCACGCTAAAAATATCCCGAAAAAAAATACCTTAACTGGTTCACAGTTTGATGAGGCACGTGTGTCCCATGGATTGTTTCACTGGTAAACGTCCATGCAATACAATATGTACGTCATAGATAATGATGTACCTCAACATGAAACTTAATGTCGAAACAAGGGAGGCACATTGCTTCGGGACTGTGAACCTATTAGAAATACACCTGAGGTTGCTTCAACAGCGTTTGCAAAATCAGCCCATCAGGCAGCCCATTGACCAGCTCGAAGACGCTGGAGCCGCGCTCGCCAACCAGCCAGGACGCGGCCGCGGGGATGTTGCACCCGGTGGCTTTCAGCGCGCGCGTCGCGTCCGGCGCCGCGAACCCCAGCTCGCTCAGCGCCGACACAGCTTCTGGGCTCGGCGCCTCGGCCAGCTTAGCCCGCCAGGCGCGGAACTTCTCTAGAAACCTGTGGCAAAATGCTTCTAATCATCAAATGTACCCAGACTAGACCGCCCAAATTTATTTACCCTACAAAAATCATCCCAACCTGTACGTCCCACTGCTGGGCACAGGCTTCTTCCCAAAAGGAGTTGGTTTGGGCCATAGTTCCCACGCGTGCCCAGAGCAGATTGTGAACTTCGCACACTCCATTGAATTGCTTACAGGTTTCCTACCGATGTTTTCCTACCGATGTTTTCCTTCACCCCACATGAATTTCGAAAAACGTAGAGGTGCGAGCCGAGGTTTGAACCCACGATACACCATACCATATATACCATAGGTCAAACAGTGGTTTGGCAATGCTGCCGGAATAATGGGGACTTTGGAACCGGGCACGATGCAGGGAGGGGATTTTTAGGTTAGTTTATTTTTTATTCCTTTTGACTAAATATAAGTATTTTTGTAATTTAATGTGAGTGTTTAGTTTATTTCTTATTTTGTTTTATTGATTTATTAGCCAGTAACTTTGTGGATGTCTTTGAAGCTATAAGTCAGTGACAGAAAACCAGCGTTACTGCACATAATGTGCGGCAACACCTGAGTGGAGACCCTTTTTGGTATCCTGTCGTGTCACCAAATAATATAGTTTTAGTGCTAGTTTTAGTCTTAGTCTTAGGTGGAACTTATGGAGTCAAAATAAATCTTTCTTTCTTCTTTCTTTTTTTTTTCTTTCATTCTTATCTGTTCTTTCCACCTTTGCAAATGCTCCGCGCGCCGGAAAGGCTCCTCGTTGTCCGTCTCGGTGTCGGACGTGGCGTTGACCGGGGCCGCGTCCGCACGTATGCGCGCCTCGATGTCCTCGGGAGTTATGACCTGCAGATGGTGGACAATAAGCTAGTATCCTGCTCTGAAACTATTTCCTACTTAAATTTGTTCTTTTTCTTCTTTTAAAATATGGCTTTTCTGTCCTAATTAATGGGACAATTTCGCCAGTGTCTAAGTATTCTCTTTGAGAGGCACGTTGTACGGTGATTGTAGTTTTTGTAACTTGTTACTAAAATTCCAGAAACCACGAGGAGACAATTTGTGCATTAAAAAATGACAGACACGAGAGCATAGAATTTTGTGATCACTGTTCACTGTTAAGGTTAATCGCCGCATAAAATACTATCAAAATTATACTTCAACTAGCCAGAGAAACAGAAAAAGCAAAATTAGATATTGTCTTCGTCCGCCATGTTCGAATGCCACAAATCGAAAATATTTGGCCCTTCTAGAGCTGGTTATGTAGATGGTTATACATGGGGAACAAAGTGGATAATCTAACATTCAGTAAAGTATTCAGCCAGTGGCGTCAGCCTCCGCCCGCCTCCACCAGGCTAGGTGTTGGTCCAGTCCAGGGATGTTACGGAGTTCCGTTTCCGTTTTTGTTAATTTGTACTTCCGTTTGATATTAAACATCCGTTTCGGTTCCGGTTCCGTTACTTTTGAAACGGAAGTAATATCGGCTGTCAATGCTTACCGCGGCATCTGGACATGAGTGGCGTACATCAAAAACAAACAGAAGGTTAGATGATTGGATTTGTGGCATTCGAAAATGGCGGATGTAGTCAATATATAATTTTGCTATTTCTGTTTTTTTGGCTGGTTGAAGTATAATTTTGATAGTGTTTTATGCGGCGATTAAGCTTAACAGTGAACAGTGATCATAAAATTCTATATTGCTCTTGTGTCTGACATTTTTTAATGTGCAAGTTGTGTCCACGTGGTTTCTGGAATTTTACTATCAAGTTGCAAAAACTACGGCTACCGAACAACGTCCCTCTCAAAGAGAGTACTTTGACACTGGCGAAATTGTCCTAATAAGGACAGAAAGCCATTTTATAAAAGAGAAGAAGAAGAAACAGAAGGTTAATTATGTAATGTTTCTGATACTCACGATCACAATCTAATGAGTAATGACAGTTTTGGTATGCGAAAACCATCATTTGATTGTGATCGCGAGTGTCAGAAACATTACCCAATAGACCCTGAGGTTTAGTAGACCTACCCTCAACATCTCATCCACCCTTCACTCATGCCCCGATTCTTATTCCGGTGCCGTTTTCGGTTCCGATTCCGATTCTGGTTCCGATAAACTACTTATAAATTGAAAATATCTGGTTCAGCTTTCGGTTCCGATGGGTGACAGTCTTTCCCGGCCCGGATAACACCGACATGGAAATACCGGCCCTGTTTTTTGTGTACACGCCCATAGAAACTGACAGGAGCTTCCATGGGCATCTACACGAAAAACAAGGCCGGTATTTCCGTGTCGGTATTATCCGGGCCAGGAATAAGTGTCACTGATCGGAACCGAAAGCTGAACCAGATATTTTCAATTTATAAGTAGTTTATCGGAACCAGAATCGGAATCTGAACCGAAAACGGCACCGGAATAAGAATCGGGGCATGAGTGAAGGGTGGATGAGATGTTGAGGGTAGGTCTACTAAACCTCAGGGTCTAGGAATGAGTGTCACCACATCCGTTCTATCCCTGGTGTAGTGACCTGTATGACAGCTTGCGGGCCGGGCCGCGGCTCGTCCAGCGCGGCGCTGAGCTGCGCCAGCGCGGTCTCGTAGCTGCCGCCGGCCGCCGCCAGCCGCGCGCCCGCCTCCACCAGGCTGATCAGAATCTTACGCAGCTCGTACGACAGCTCGTTGGTCGAAAGCAGCGACTGCGAATGCAAATGACACTGCTGCGCCAGTATTTACAGGTGGTAGGTCCTCGTGCAAGATCCGCCCGGATTGCTACCACCATCCTGCCGTGAAGCAGCAGCGCTTGCACAGTTGTGTTTCGGCGTGGAGAGTAAGACAGCCGGTGAAATTACTGGCACTTGAGGTATCCCATCTTAGGCCTCTAGGTTGGTAGCGCATCTGCAATCACCCTGGTTTTGCAGGTGTTTATGGGCGGTGGTGATCTCTCACCATCAGGAGACCCACTTGCTCGTTTGCCATCCAGTCGAATAAAAAAAAATCCGGACCAGTACAACTTGATGGGATCTTCATAAAACGAGGCTAATGTTTTCTCAAAGGGCCGGCAACGCATCCTTAACAACTTAAATAATGGGTGACTCAAGAACTAGGTTTGGGTCAAGAAATACCTATGGGATTTTCTATGAGGATTCTGTAAGTACTTACAATCTTGAGACTTTGATACAACTGCCAGCCTTAATGTCAGTGAAGGAGCATCTCGACATCGGCGTGTTCATCAAGGGTTTGCATACCTCGACACTCCTGTATCTCACACCGTGTTTTTCTTGATTCGATTCGATTTTTAATTTCCTACTCTTGCTATGTGGCTAATCTGCGAACTGAACGGCTCTTACAACACTGATAGATCGGTATGTCACCTGCAGGTTAGGCTGTCGCACGGCGTTCATGGGCGGCGGCAGCGCGGCGGTGGCGGCGGCGATGCTGGCGGGCTGCGGCGCGCGCACGGCACCCAGGTCCCACAGGGCGCCCGCCTCGGGGAGTCGCCGCTCCACCAGGAGGAGCTCCTCCTTCAGACGTCACCATGTCGATTAGTTCCTACAGTCAGCAGCAGAAGTAGATGGCGGGTGTGGTGGTCAAAATGATGATTCTTTTAACCTTGGCAGTAGTCGTGTGTGGATCGTTTTGAGTACCGTCACCGCTTCCACTTCTGCTGCTGCAAGCAAAGAACCTGAATCGCGAGCCAGGGTAGAGCCTTTTTGCTGCAAATATGTGTCACGTTGACATTCGAGATGTCTGCCAAAGATATTAAGTATCTTCAATGAGGGTTTCTTGTATTGTAACAGCTCAGTTGGCGCTAGTTCGTGAGGTCCGTTTGACATTTACGTCGGTACAGTTAAAGTTTTTCCATGTCAAAATCTTTATGACATTGGCATAAGATTGATTTTCACATAGCCCGTGTAAAAACTTTTTTCACTACATCTATAAGTACATTACGTTTTTGATGGGTTAAATATAAGCAAACGAGCCAATCGCATGCAAACAGACTGTAACGGATCTCACGTAGGTAGCGATATTTCGTCTGTCAAGAAACCCTTACCTAATGACATCAAAAGTTTGAGTGAAAGTGTAACTTCTATATACTTGTAACAGTTAACTGCAGTAATATCTGCCACAGTGGATCGTGCAAAAATATCTGACACATCAAGGACACATCTTACCGGCCCTAGAAATAGAGTCTTATCAGATATTTATGCACGCTTTGTTGTTTCAGATATTGGTGCTGGTGAATGTACGATTAGGTCTTTCACCTAAGTACTTATCCTGTGATAAAAACAAAACGAATCTTACCTGCATCGAGACTTGCTCCTGAGCCAGAGTTAGAAAGTCATGCAATGTGCTCGTGTCGAATACCCTTACTATTTTGTACCGACTCGCGCCCGATTCTCCAGACGGGTAGAAGTAGTCTATGGCCTTATTCTTCACTTCTTCGATCAGGGTGTCTTCGGGGAAATACGCAGTGAAGGTCTGGCCTTCAGGGCTGACGACTTTAATGAGCAACTCGCTGCCCCCAGCCAAGCCAGAGTCAGGAACTAACATGGTGATCTTCGTTGGCAACACTTGGTTATATTATTTTTTAAATGTATATAAATTAAATGTTGTCCAGCGGGACGATTTAGTTTAATTTTGTAAAAATATTTATAAATATTTGCAGCTTTTGAAGTAGTCAAAAGACTTGTCATATTTGAGCGATGCCATTTTTATTGTTTTTTTTTTTAGTCGTAAAAGGTTGTCCTCAATGAGAATATATAACCACTACGTTTTAGTTGTCCTTGCGATGGTTTTAGAGAGATTTATTGCCGTAGATATAAATAAATACTTAAATAACCCGATTGAAAAGGAATAGTTAACGAGTTGAATAGAAATACCATCATCAAAAAGTCTCGCAACGCAATTCTTATGTATACTTAATGTAAAAAAGTTTTGAGATGCAATATTAAACAAAGTCAGTTCATCAGTACCTACCGGGGGTGTCCAAAGAAATCGATTTCCACCGACTTGCCTATTTTAAAACCGTGGAAGAACACATTTCTTATATAGTTCTCAAATGATATAGTATTTAAGCTAAATTAGCTCCAGATTAGCAAGCAGATTTAGGTTTGATGCTTTACCATTAACTATCCATGGGAACATCTGACTGAAAACTCTGTCTTAGTAACTAACAACATGTACCAGTGACCCCATAAATATAAGACATCTTCTCTTCTATCTTTATTATTTTAATCCATATAATGACTTTAACCAGCTACTTTTTTACGTTTTAAAAGTTGACTGAAATGACGACTAAAATCAGACCATGTTATCCATACCTTTGTACTCATTCTTATCCAAATAAATAATTTTATATTCTTTAACCAGCTTAAGTTTACCTGTAGAAGCAAGTGCCTACGTAACAGTGCCCCAGCCCGTCGCCGCGTAACAGTTCTACGAACAGTTCGCACGTGCGCGGACACACGTCCGTGAACAGTTCGAGCGGGAGCTCGCCGAGACGCGCGCCGTTGCGAAAGCCCAGGGATAGGGACACCCTGCAGAGAGCAATGCTTTTGATTTATAGTGTACCTGCAGTTGAGCTAACTGATCATGTACGGGTACATTTATAAGTATAGCACAAACCGCGTTGAAAGCACGTTTGTTTGTCTTTCCATAGAGCAGCACGTGCGTAACGTGTTTGTAAAAATAAGGTGTGCAAAGGCCCCTCAAAAAACTGTTTTTCGAAATTGTTACTGGTTTTGTACACGAATCACACAAACCTAACTATCATCATCTAAGTATATATTTCTGGTGTACAATAAAGAGCCACTGTATTGTATTGTATCAGCACACGTCTGACAGGTTTCGAACTCAAGCAGAGTTCATATTCAGACCAACACAACCGTTGACCATGCTACTAAATGGTGCGGCGGGTGGTGGACCTTGAAGAACATTTACGTAGCCATTTTAAGTTCGCGGGTGAGCAAAATAATTATTTAAAATTAATTTTCTCTAGCTCTTAGTCTATGCTATACGGTTTTGGCAGAAAATCAGCGCTGCAGGCGTCTAACGCTTCAGCATAATGCTGAGTCAGCGACCGTTTCACTTTCGCGGGGACACACAAAATTGTGTAGGTATATATTTCATGTTGATTTATTATGATTTGGTTTATTCGTGTATAAATTTTGCTGTACTATGTGTCTTCTGTATTTATGAATAAATGTCTTCTTTTTTTTTCTTTCTATACTATTACGGGTACAAACCGCCTGACCCCCTTCCCCGTGTGATATAGTTTATGGATGACCTCTTGCGCCTTACCTAGGGCGGGTGACACCGGGCGGCGGCACGAACACGGGGTCGGGCGGCGGGGGCCGCGGCAGCAGCGGGCACGCGCCGCGCGCGCGCAGCCGGATCTCGCGGCGCACGCGCGCCCAGTCGCGCTCCAGCTCCGCGGTTGGCGTCAAACGAGGACCCTGTTTTAAAAAACTAGATTTATCGTGAGAAATAATTTATTTCAAATTGCATAGAGTATAGATATTGTAGCTAAATAAGTAATCAACAGAGACCAAGGACCCCAGCATATACGGCCATCAGTCGCCGCGACCTTGTATTTGTGCCGCGACTAAACGCGGCGCGTGTGGTTCAGAAAGACCACTTCATGTCGCCACCTGTGGCAGCCACTTGCGGATCGAGTGTGGCCGTGTTTGCGCGTGAGTCGAACGAGAACATGCGGTCACACAAGTAGGTACGGTCGGTTCCCTAACTTTTGTATTCACTTTTTCATACTATTTGCAAGGACGATTAATACCTCGTCCTTGCTATTTGTATAGAAAAGTGGATACTTATGTCAGGGCACCGACTGTACTTAGCGAGCGCAGTCGACTCCCGCAGCTTGTGATTTGTGACTCGGACGAGCTGCTACCACAAACGCAGCTACCACAAAATGTATTTTTTTCTTATTTTTGTTGAGGCTTTGGAACACTACAGGTGATCATGTCAGCCTCATAGGTGCTCGGTCAATTGACCTGGCCATTGTGCAATGCATGGGACCCAAACCCCCGTGAACTCTTCTTCTCAAGTCTGAGTTCCAAACGCATCTCAACAACAAATGGTATACAAAATGGACAAACCCGTCCCCAGCTTGTGGCGGCCACTAGGCGTTCTAATGTGGTCGTCGCTATGGCTCAATGTGCGGAGGGTAGCGAGCGCGGTCGGCTCCCGTCTCCGCTCCACTCTCCTTCCCACACGTGGGATGTTGCTACTGACGGGTGACAGTCTTTCCCGGCCCGGATAACACCGACATGGAAGTACCGACCCTGTTTTTTTGTGTACACGCCCATAGAAGCTGACAGGAGCTTCTATGGGCGTGTAGGTACACGAAAAACAGGGTCGGTAAGTATTTCCATGTCGGTATTATCCGGGCCGGGAAAGAGTGTCACCCGCTACTGACGTCAGAGAATGTTAGGTAGATCACCGCGGTATTGATGAGATGTAGCAATGCCTGGTTGTCGCGCTGAACTCGCGCGAGGAAGCTGACACGTGCGGAGTAGTACTGGTCAGTGCCCGGCGGTGTGTGGCTCCGCCAGCAGTCCACGCGGCCCTGGGGAGGATTTAGTGGTCGTCAAATTACGGCCCGTAGGCCACGTGCAGCCCACAGCTGATATTTTTGCGCCCCGCTACAATGCAACGCCTTTGGTAGAAGGCTTTCAAAACAGTTACCTTATTGTTTAACACAATGGTTCCCAACCAGTGGTCCGTGGACCACCAGGGTCTGCAGGAACCAAAATATGGACCGCTAACGCTTTCAAATCTCGCGGCCCATTGATTAGTTTATTTTCGAATTGATTCACTTTATTTTTCTTGTAAGTAGTGGTCCGTGCCAATAGCACAGAAATCAAAGTAGCCCCTGGTCAAGAAAAGGTTGGGAACCACTGGTTTAACACTTGGAATCACAATAATCGTTCTCACGACTTCTTTCACTCGGCATAAGACGTGGGTAGAAATTTTGAGTTTCGGGTTGAATTTTGGGTTTCGTTGTCCTCAATACGAAAAGTACCTATAGCACATAAATCTATGATATTTTACAATCAAGATCTTCATTATATTTTCTATGCCTGTATGCCTGTGGCTTTTCGATTTTCGTAACAATGCTTTAATAGTGTGTAATTCTCGTGCAAAGTTGACATCTTTTTTTAGTCGACTTTTAAGCTCCTGTAATTCTGATGTTACACATTTATATGAAAATCTGAAAAACCACAGGCATAGATAATTACACCTAGTCCATACTTACAAAATTTCATCTACTTCTGTTGCCTAGTTTTTAAATGAGACCAGGACTACGTTTGTATGGAGAATGGAACCAAGAGACTTCTCTTAAAGTCCGTACCCCAGTAAAGTGCATCCTCCTGATGCCCATGAGCATCCGCATGTTTTCCCGCTGCAGCGCGCAGGCGGGCGCCGCGCCGGGGGGCGGGCCGCCCCGTGCCGCCAGCCGCGGGGGGCGAGTGTCCACCGCGCAACGGACGTGTGCGAACTGAGGACCGTGGGGACATTATCGAACTACCTTTGCGACTTAGGGCCTGTTTCACCACCTGCCGACTAACTTTGAGTGTCAGATAAAAGTAATGCCGTCTTTATTTATTCGTACAAAACAAACTCCGTCACTTAAAGTTAGTCGACAAGTGGTGAACAGGCCCTTAGCATTTACAAGTCTTAGTCCGCTTGTATGCGATCGCTATTTTCACCGGACAGCGGACCGTTTTTTGGCCGGACTTGCGGTGTTGTATGGCTTACAATGACTGTGTTTACATGCACCGGACATTTGTCCGGCGACGAAGCCGTACAATACCGCAAAAAACGGTCCGTTGTCCGGTGAAAACAACGGACGTCTACAAGCGGCTTTAGTGCTTACCCGCGGCTTCAGCAGCAGTAGATTCGAAATTTAGGGAATTGTCGAGATTGTTGAATTTTCGAGATTTTATCCCCATCGCAATTCCAGACACATAAGTTTCACGCAAATCCGTCCAGCTGTTTTAGTATGAATACAAATACAAATTCAAATCGTTTATTGCGGACTTTGAATCCAGTGTTAGTAGTTACCTAGTGGTAGTTACAAAGAACAAATCTTATCACTATGGTTAGTAACTCAGTATTTTATAATTGGGTAAAGGACGTAAGAGAGTCGTTGGCGGCGGATGAATGCGAGGGGCTGAAGATAGTGTTGTGGTGCGCCATGGATAAGGCCTATGTCCAGCAGTGGACTACTGTGGGCTGATGATTTTTCCGAGTGCACTTTATGACCATTACGTCAAGGTTCAATTTTGTTGACGTATTGATTTGAGATACGAGATTTTTTCAAAATAGTCACGAAATGCTACTTATAGGCAGTTTTAAGTTTTTCTCAAACACTGAAGGGACAGGGCGCAACCATCAAGGTTTTGCCCCGGTTCGAAACAAACGTAGATCCTAGGCTGTGAATGGGAAGCAAAAATAGAACACGTAAGTATTTACTAGACATGTAGCCCCTTAGTTGAATATTACGTACTTTGTCGACGCGTTGCTTTTTCTTCTTTGGAGTGACCTGGAGCTCCGGCGGCGGTGACGGATACTTGATGATATCATTGGACTGCACTTTCTTCAAAATTGCCCCCAGAAGCGTCATTTTGAAAAAAATATACAAAAAAAATAATTTGACGCTCAAGCTTAAGTTATGGAGGGTCGTGGGTAAATCTATGTGGTCTTTTGTCAAATCGAATACAAAGCGATTTTATGGATATATGTACCTTGTAGGAAGAAAATTCCGTGGGGAATTCCCAAAAATTAAACCTGCTCTTTGTTCACGTTGCACTAAGAACAAGTATGTCAAATTTCATGGCCACTTGCTGGAAATTGAGTTAGCGTTAAGCTTCGACTAGTAGTGTCAAAATGTATGGAACTGTCAAGCTGAAGCCAGGCTTAACAACTAAATCTAGATTTATTTGTACCTGCAAGTGGGTCTAACTAGTTAAAGTTAAACTAGCGGTTTTGTTCGAGAATTTATCGCGTTCCCGTGGGAATATCGATATAAAAAAAGCCTATACGTTATTCCAGATGTCCAACTACCTTCATACCAAATTATCTGCACAACGGAACGTGTATAAATATCAGACAAGTACCACTTTATTTCTAGGGCCGATAGGACGTGTCAGATAATTTTGAGCGCTCTACTGTAGTAGATACTAATTCAGATGACTGTAAGAACTCTTATTAATGCTCGTATCGGTCAGATTTCGGGTAAAAAATAAAACATCAGCTGAAATTAGTGCATAAAAAATATTTTATTTCAACGAAAGTATCACAAATTATATAAAGGCATAAATAATATCGACACATCACTCGTAACATAGAGATCAAAGGCAATTTTAGACTTCTTTTGAGCGATGATATCACCCTGCTTACCTGTATCTGATAATACAGTCGCCATCTGATATTTAGGAGCAGTCAAAGTGATCAAAAATAGCGAGACATGAACTCTACTGCCTTAAGAATAGAGTGCATGTTCCGATACTTTTGACAACTAGAAGCTTCAAAATATTTGATGACAACTGTATATGTGACTGTATGAATATAAAAACCGGCCAAGTGCGTGTCGGACACGCCCAAAATAGGGTTCCGTAGCCATTAGGAAAAATTTATAATGATTTCGTATTTTATACGGAATCTTCAAAGTTTAGGCATATTTAGGCTGCTATTAATAATTCTCAAGCAAACTTAGCCGTTATAGTGTTGATTAGTGTTAACTGACGGTTAAATGTGATGCCATCTCTATTTGTTTTGTTCGAGAGACGGCATCACATTTAATTTAACCGTCAGTTAACACTAATCAATGGGTGGTGAAATAGCCCCTAAATCAACTAACCAGACAGGTGTACAAGGTGTATAATGTCATTTTAAAATAAAGTACAATAATACTGTTACCTATATATAAAAAAAAAAAAAAACAAATAAAATCACTGGAATGAGACTAGTATAGTTAAATGATTAACAACGATTACATGTTCCTATAAAAGTGTTAATTTATTTTTATTTACCGTTAGTATTTACTAATTTAACCCGTTAAATTGGTAATACTGTTATCCAACCGAATACATTCATGATTTGCGTATACATCGCATAAAAAGCCTCGATATGAAAATAGTTACAAAAAATATCAATGTGGTGACATACGAGTAACGGATACTATCAGCGTTAGGCTGCATTTCCACCAGAGATGTGCGAGGACATGACGAGGAGCACATTCCTTTATGAAAATCATCATCATCATGTCAGCCGAAAGACGTCCACTGCTGGACATAGGCCTCCCCCAAGGCTCTCCACTCAGACCGGTCTTGTGCTTTTCGCATCCACCGCGATCCCGCGATCTTAACCAGGTCGTCGCTCCATCTTGTTGGAGGCACCGACAGCTCGTCTCCCGGTCCGCGGACGCCATTCGAGAACCTTCTGTCTGACCCCATCGGCCATCAGTCCTGCGAGCAATGTGCCCCGCCCACTGCCACTTCAGTTTTGCAATTCTTCGGGCTATGTCAATAACCTTAATTCTACTGCGGATATCATAATTTCTGATTCTATCCCGCAGAGAAACTCATGAAAATCATGAAACAATAGAAACGCTTCATTTACATAACCTCGTACAGAACAGACTTAGTGGAAACAATAGAGTAGAGCGAGGATAAGTAAGTAACGTATTTCTATCTGGTCATGAATACGCATTCCTCGAAACAGGGTGATACTATTTACCGGCCCGGATAATACTGACATGAAAATGATGTCCCGATTTTTCGTGTAAACGCCCATACAAACTGATGTCAAACGGTATTTCAATATCGGTATTATTCGGGCCGATAAATAGTGTCACTCGAGAAAAACATCCTTGTACCTTTGGTGGAAACGCAACCTTATACAGAGTCTTAAATTGATCCGCAAATTACTGCAGAGAAGTATTTGAAGAACACCTCTGTAAATGTTATTCAGGATTGACAAAAATGTTCGACAAATGTATCATGCATTGGTTGGTGTTTTTTGGGTATGTTTTGGATATCTCTTTTACTCGTATGCCGTGCTTGCGTCTATGTGTGTGTACAGCTCGGAAAGGGTGACCTATTCTTATGTCATTTCATTACTATCGTGTGTAGATATCAATATGGATATACCTTAAAAAAATATTTAAAAACAAACCAAACTTTAGTCATTCTCATTTCATTATGTTTTAACAAAAATGATAATATACATTGCAAAAGAAGTGCTAAGTAAAATTTATTCTCAACTTTAGAATTTTAAACTTTAAATTTATTCTAATTTCTTCTTCTTTTCTTCAAATAAATGACCATCATGATGTATTTCTTCTCCTTTATAATACCACTTATAAATAGAGAAAGATCATGGGGCAACTACCATTAAATAAATGACAGGGTATGTCCATTTTGTCCATGTCATGCATCTCTCAAAGCAGCTCACACTTTCCGAGCTCGTGTACATTTGTGTTGTGTGCGTTGGCCGGGATCGCGGAAGTTTTTCGCAGGGAGGGGGGGAAGGGCAAACTTCTTTGGTGATAGCTTCTTG
The DNA here is from genome assembly GCA_037349165.1 of Choristoneura rosaceana. Taxonomy (NCBI): domain Eukaryota; kingdom Metazoa; phylum Arthropoda; class Insecta; order Lepidoptera; family Tortricidae; genus Choristoneura; species Choristoneura rosaceana. Next base: position 5,716,144 of record JAZBNJ010000029.1, on the reverse strand, counting down.
AAGTCAATATATACTTACATATAGCTTTTTTTCTTAATCAAACCTGACCCACTCCCTGAATTTGACGAGCCAAAGTACTCTAATTTATCGGCGAATATAATTTTTCCCAAATGATTGATTTCCCCAACTGTTTCATATTGTAATTTTTTTTGACTGTTAGTTATTCAGAATAGTTCTAAAATTAATTTAATATATTTAATAACCTAATAGGGTTTTACAGGATAATCTTGATATATCCTAATAGTTTACAGTTTCAGAAATAAATCGTTCATCCGCGTTCATATGAAATAGAAAATTAAATAATCATCTGGGAAAAATGCTTTCGGCGAAATGTTGGAATCCCCTGGCTTCCACTTCCACGGCCGCTGTGCGTTGGTGTGCGCGCGCATTCGCGTCAGTTGTGCGCGTGTGTGTATGTGAAGGGTCCACGGAAAGAACATGTCTAGTCACCTAAACAACTTTTTGAGTTTTACCGGTTTGAAAGTTAGTCATCACGAACGATTACTATGGTTACCATTTCTTTGAAAGTAAAAAAATAATATTTTATATTGTTTTCAGATTATTTAACGCAATAGTAAATCATAGTACTTTGCGAGCTCTACATTTTGAGACTAATCTCAATTTTTAAAAAAGGTGATTAGACATGTTTTTTCCGTGGACCCTTCATGTTTTGTGTGTGTGTGTACGTGTGAGTGTTTACTGGCGCTGGCGTGTGGCTGTGTGCGGGCGCGGCACGGCTGACGTGTGGGGACGAGCCCGAGCGTTGACAGTCGCGTATGACAGGTAGCGATCCGACAGGTCCGGGGGCTCGATCTGTGGAATAAACAATTATATCGTCACTACTTTTAAAAAAGCTCGTATCTCAAAAAATAAAAAAATCTGAGTGAACTTTATGAGCATTTTTTCAAGGATCAATTTTGTTGAAATATTGATTTGAGATACGAGATTTTTTTCAAAGTAGTGACGATATGTAGAGTGCGTATTATCCAAGGGCCGATCCGGGTGGGAGGGGTCATGGGGGTGAGAAAAGGTTACAAAAGTGGGATACGTTTTTAAGATGTCGCTTATGTGTCACGTCAATGTTACTCGTCAGTTTTATTATTTAAATGTGTGCGTGTATGTATGCGTGTGTTATTGTGTTATTTTTATTTATTTTTATTAATTTGACGAAGCATGTGGCTGAATATATTTAGGTTTTTAAATGATTGTTTCTTTTTTTATGTAAACTGTTAATTTCTTCTATGTTCGATTAAATAATTTGTATTATTTTATAACTTAACCTCTAACAATCACAGTAAAGTTATACCTAAGAAAAAAAAAACATAAAAAAAAAGTTTGGCCATAAAGAACTAAGGTAGTTTTTTCAAATCAAGAAAAACAAGTATACCCGTGTGTAACACCCTCCTACCGCCTAGCGCCTCCTTTAAGAACTTATTGTAATTTAGCTGCAGGAGGTGCCGTAGATGATGATAATGCAGATGATGATTTTTTTAGGTGGTCCGCCCGGATCGCTACCACCATCTTGCTCGCTAACCCTGCCGTGAAGCAGCAGTGCTTGCACTGTTGTTTCGGCGTGCAGAGTAAGACAGCCGGTGAAATTACTGGCACTTGAGGTGTCATCTTAGGCCTCTAGGTTGGCAACGCATCTGCAATACCCCTAGTCTTGCAGATGTTTATGGGCGGTGGTGATCTCTTACCATCAGGAGACCCACTCATTTGCCCTCCAGTCGAATAAAAAAAAATGTGCTATGGCACAAATTGTGCTATTAATTTGAATAGTAAAATTATTACCATTTAACAAAATAAAGTCCTAAAGTTCCTAAAGTCGTGTAAAAATATAAGTAATATTTATTAAAAAAAAGGAGGGTGCCGTAGATGATAATGATGACGATGATGATGATGATGACGGCCACTCACGTGCTTGTGCTTGTGCTTCTGCGGCGGCGCGCTCATGTTGTTGCCGGTGTAAGCGACGCACTTGACCTGCCACTCGCCGAGCTGCTCGTTCCAGTGGACGTACTGCTCTATCAGCGCCTGGCATCACAGAACAAACCATTAAAAAAAATAGAATAGAAAATAGAAAATATTTAATTGCCAACAGTACAAACAATACCAGACAACAATATAAACAATACAAGACAAAATAGTACAATACAGTATAGAAGTAAGTAAAACAAATCTACCTTTTTTAAACCCATACGATGGTTATTATTATTATTTATAAACGGAAACACAAATACAGATGTGTATTGTATTGAGGAGCTGTATTTTATTGTAACTCTTTATTGTACATATAACATATGAAATTTACAATTTACAAGAAAAAGAGATGTACAAAAGCGAATTTATCCCTTAAAGGGATCTCTTCCAATTAAACTTTGAACGATTGAAAGGACAACAGAAACAAGAGTAGACACTACAATGGAAAGATAAAAGGACCGAAAATTTTAAATTAACCTAAACAGTAAATCAAAAATAAATAAATAAATACCTACACATACTTCGATGGCACATGCTTAAAAGTGCGCGGGTGCAGGTGTAGGAGCAAATCTACAGTCGAACAAATTGAATCATGACCCAGGATAGAACCCTTTAATAATTAATTTCACTACGATTTCCTTGACAAAAGTATGAGATGTCAACATGACATTAGTAGTGCAAAGGTTCCACCCTTGGTCATGGTTCAATTTGTTTGACTGCGTTACACTGTTGCAGAGATTTGCAAAATCTTGCCCACATCATATTTTTTTTGGTCTTACGCTGCTGCTTCGTTAATACCCATCCTAAATAAAACCTATGGCAAAATACCTACGGCCAATAAGATAATTCTATTCTATTCCCCCTTTCCCACTGTTGACACTCACCTGGTACTGCTGGGGGATGTAAGAGTCTAGCACCAGGTCAGCCAGCTGTATTTCGCGGCGCAGCGCCCGCACGCTGTCCAGTATTCCCTCCATCTCCCGTTGTTGTTCGCGCTGTTGGTCCGCTAATTCGGCTTTAGCAGAGTTCAGTAGTTGGACGGCACGCTTCAGTTTGCGGGTCTTGGCTGCGTTCTCTTCTTGGAGGGAAGAATAACGCTCCTCCAGGTCTAAGCGTTCCGCCTGGGAAATGTGCCAAATTTATTTCTGTTAGTTAAAAATCAAATAGTAAAACTATGGTTTGATAAAATTATAGTAGCAGCTTTGTTTGTATGTAATTTTGTGTTCCTATGGTAAGAAACAATAATGTAATTTGTATTTTCGTAATTTTATCTTTTAACATTAACATCCGTCCCAAATGCGCGCGCACGAGGCTCTAGAACTTCATTGTCGCGTCGCCAAAAGCTAGTCATTATATATATACGATGTAGAAGTGTTTGTACACTGAAATCAAAGGTATTTTGAGAAAAATTGCGACGTAATAACGTACAATAATCGCATGTCCAGACAGAGGGACTTACTGTTTCTACCTAAAGCTTGACTTAAATACACAACTCGTAGCCCCTCCTTTATGTATATAAAGCAATACAACAAACTTCCCAAAGACATAAAGGAAATCGCCATTAAAATGTTTAAGAAAAAACTATATGCTTGGCTCTGCGAACTGTGTTTATTCTATAAAAGATTTTTTAAACATGAAGCCTAAATACGGATAAACTTAGTTTAACTTTTAGATTAAGACCCATTTGCAGGTAAAAATAAATCTAGATTTAGTTCTTAAGCCTGGTTAAGCTTGACAGTGCCATACATTTTGACAATACTAAACTAAGCTAAACGCTAACTCGAGATTTGTTTCCAGCAAGTGGTCATAAGTGATCGCTTTATTTTGTTCATAAGTTTCACAACTGAACAAAATCAAGTGGTTTTTATTGTTTGTATGCTTAGCGCACTAAATATGGAAGTTGCAGGCGAAGAGTCCAAAAACCCAATTAGATGGAATTAATTTAATTAAAATATAAAAATTACATTAATAAGTTTTAAGCCTAACTTAACCTACGAGCCTGAGCCAATGCGATGTTAGCAATTGACTGACACTAGGAGGCTGCGTCCGCCGCTGGCGCGCGGTGCTTGGTCAGCGCCTCGTGCTTCGTGCTCACGCGGCGCCCGGCATGATCGCTTCGTCAGCTAACGCAGCTCGGTTGCGATGTCACTAGATTAGCGATCCGTACGCACGTAGCGTACATAACACACTGAATAACATGTATTACCCATTTTCTGTAATAAACTTTATCTTATCTTATCTTATCTATCTCCTAAGTTTGACTAAGCAGATCTATAAGACGAGCGTGAATGGGAACGTTGGGAGAGGAAGGCCTAGACGAACGTACCACGATCAAATCGGGGACATACTGAAGAAAGGTCGGGTCAGGAGTACTCTAAACCGACGTGCATGCATGGAAAGATTGATGAACGTAGAGGAAGCGAGAGTTGTATGCCAGAATCGTAGCAAGTGGAAGGATGTAGTCTCTGCCTACCCCGTTGGGAAAGAGGCGTGATTTTATGTATGAACTAGCTTTTGCCCGCGACTTCATCCGCGTTACTTTAGTTATCAGGGCATATGTTTTAATTAACCCCCCAACTAACTTTACCCCCCCATTTTACCCCTTTAGGGGTGAATTATAGTAATTCCACCTACACAAATAATTTTTCATTGTAATCGAGAACTTAGTTATCTATTTTCATACTTCTAAGTCCAGAAATGAGAAAATGTTCATACAGACTTTACCCCCCATTTTACCCTTTTAGGGGGGAATTTCATTCATTTCACCTACACAGATCATTTTTAATTGTAATCGAAAACTTATGTACCTATTTTCATACTTCTAAGTCCATAAATGAGAAAATTGCATATAAACTTCACCCCCCTATTTCACCCCCTTAGGGGATGAATTTCCAAAAATCCTTTCTTAGTGCTCACTTACATCTTAAAAGACACCCCTGTACCAAATTTCAAATTTCTAGGCCCAGCGGTTTGGACTGTGCGTTGATATATAACTCAGTGAGTCAGGTTTGCCTTTTATATATATAGATGTATATGTGTATCTACCTCCTTCTTCTGCAAGTCTTCCTGCAGCCGTAGCTCTATGAGCCGCCGCTGCTCCAATTCGCTCGCCGCCTGCTCCAACAGTCTCCGCTGGGCGTCCGCTTTGTCCAGAAGATTCTCTCCGCCCACGAGGACCTTGGATTCCAGACGCTGCAGTTTATCTTTAAGCTCCTCTTGCTGCTTCCTGTAAAGATTTCATTTTTTCAACACCTGTAAATTACTACAGCAATCGAAAGAGTTTTGCCTCCTGAACATGACAAAATATTTATTATAATTTATTTCTCCATATTTAAAAAAAAAAAAATTAAAAAATGTATCTAAATTTGCCAATACTACGACAGAATAGATATGTTTCCTTTGCCTTTTGCACCAGAAAAAGGAGCTGTCATAATTTTGACAACGTCTACTTCAGATTCACGCATGATTTACGTGATCTTTTTTTTAATAGAGACTAGACAAAAGTAATGGATCTATTATATCGTAGTTTTGGAGTTAAGCCCTTTTCGAATAAGCACATCTTAAAAAAGTGTTTGTTTGTTTGTTTGTTTATACTCTTTATTGTACAAAAGGAAATACAAAAATATCACACAAAAAGAAGTAGAAAAATTTGTAATAAATTAATTAATAATCGTAGCGAAATTTTATAAATATCAGCGTCTTTTCTATTTCCAAGCAGAATACAGAGAACGAATCAAATTATAGTCTTAGAAATATGAAATGTTGTCAATTGTATTGGATGAGCTTTCGACGTAGGATCCACGTGCTTCAATATGGCTGTATAAATAGGCTAAGAGCTACGAATAATAATAATAGCAAAGATTATTTACTTTCATAGTTGTATTTAATACAAAAAGACGTTTTGGTAATAAGTGGATAGGTATTGTATTGAGATATTAGAAATTAAATTGAAACTGTGGTGACCTAGTGGTTTGACCTATCGCCTCTCAAGCAGAGGTAAATTTGTAAATCCGCACATGAATTTCGAAAAACTCACGTGGTGCGAGCCGGGATTTGAACCCACGACCTGTCTGCTTGAGAAGCGATAGGTCAAACCAATAGGCCACCACGGCTTTTTTTTAAAGAGTTCTACGGAACCCTAAAAAGAAACTGTTACGTACTTGGTTCTCTGGAGTTCAGCTTTCTTCTCCTCCAACACCTTCCGCGCCTGGTTCGCCTTCTCTCTGTTCAACTTCTCCTGTCAAACACATTGAATGCATTATTATATGAAGAAACAAGGGCGAAAGTGTAGTATCTTTAAGGTGCGGCTACATGCAGTCACGTCGGCAGATTTATCGCTGCAAACGAGCGTCGAGCGACTTTCATGTGACCGCACCTTTATAGCGGTCCGACGGTCATCATCACTGCTGGACAAAGGCCTCCCCCTTAGAACGCCATAATGAACAACAACTCGCCACTTGCATCCACCGGTTTCCCGCAACTCTCACGATGTCGTCAGTACACCTGGTGGGAGGCCTGCCAACGCTTCGTCTTCCGGTTCGTGGTCGCCACTCGAGGACTATTCTCCCCCAATGGTTATCTGTTCTTCGAGCGATGTGGCCCGCCCATTGCCACTTCAATTTGCATATTTTTCCAGCTATGTTGACTTTAGTTCTTCGACGAATTTCCGTATTCCGGATTCTATCGCGCAAAGAAACTCCAAGCATAGCTCTCTCCATAGCTCGTTGCGTGACTCTGAGCTTCTCTAAGAGGCCAACAGTCACCGACGGTGCTGGCGGAAAATCAGCACTGGGGCGTTTTAACGCTTTAGCACTATGCTGAGCCAGTATCCGATTCACAACCACAATCAAGTAGAAATAATATTTGGGTCCACGGAAAGAACATGTCTAGTCACCTAAACAACTTTTTGGTTATAGCGGTTTGAAAGTCAGTCATCACGAACGATTACTATGGTTACCATTTCTATAAAAGTAAAAAAATAATATTTTATATTGTTTTCAAATTATTTAACACAATATTTAGTAAATCATATAATAGTACTTTGCGTGCTCTACATTTTGAGACTAAAATCTCAATTTTTAAAAAAGGTGACTAGACAATATTTTTCCGTGGACCCTTCATGTATTGTTTTACAAATTTACAATTTTACTCGCAAATATGAAAAACATACGTGCGCGCTACCAGGGCGCTACCAGAATCATAAAAATCGACTTATCAAAAGTCCTCAGTTTTCAGCTTCGGGCTTCTAATAGACTCTCGTTGGTAATACCTTACTTGCCGCCCTCACGGCACAATGTACTATTATATTCCATACCCGCTCTTCCCTGCGCAGGCGGCGCAGCTCCTTCCTTTGCTCGGGGCCGAGCGAGTCCAGCTCGGACTCCGTCAGCGTGTCGTCCGTCAGCTCTCCCTCGCTGAGCTCGCCTTCTTCTTCCTCCTCTTCCTCCAATTCTAGATAGAGACACAATAAATAATAGTATAAGTACAATCAAAGAAACTTAATCGCGTACCATGGTTTGTTTCATAATCAATTTCGCTATGATTTCTTTGGGCTCGGCGTGGTAATCTTCATGTTGGGGGTACCATATACAGAGGAGTTGACAATTTCGGTACCTTGGATGCACCATAACCGACACTAACACCAGGAGGAGGAGATAAACATCCGCATCCAAAACATCCTGCGATGCAGAGCAGCCCTCCACAAGGTGTTAGTGTCCAGGCTTTTCAGCAGGAATACAAAGTTAAATATCTATAAAACTGTCGTAAGACCTGTCCTTATGTATGGTTGTGAGGCCTGGACACTAACACAAAAAGAGGAATATCAACTCCTTGTAGCGGAAAGGAAGGTCTTGCATATGATCCTGGGACCTGTCAAGAGAGACGACGGTACGTGGAGGATCCGTAAAAACATAGAGATCTAGGAGCTGATGGCTAAAGCCAATATCATCGGCGTAACAAAATCACACAGACTTCGCTGGTTCGGCCACCTACTACGAATGGGAGAGGATCGGGCTGCCAAGAGAGCGTACGTGGGACGACAAACTGCTCGCCGCCCGGTTGGGCGACCCAGGTACCGCTGGGAGGATAGTGTCCAGGCGGATTTGCGACGTCTTCAAGTCGACGACTGGCAAGAGGCTGCGCACGATCGGGACAGATGGCATGCTCTAGTTTCGAAGGCCAAGATCCTCTTTGGGTCCCTGAGCCTTATTGGTAGGATTCTTAAAACAATTTAATACGTAATAAGGCAGGCAGTGCGTGGCAACCACTGAATAGGCCACTCCGGAGTGGCACCCCGCATCTACTTGTAGCGGGAAACGTAATCAAGGAGTGAGTGCAAAGTTTTCACTGAAAACCCGTTATTAGAAGCTTTTATTTAGTTTCACCTGTCCCGTTGTTTGTCTGTCTGTAATCAAATCTTGCAAGTTAAATTCGACCAACTTCCAGTGGTTTGATTGACTTGGAATTTGGTATACTTATGTAAAATGCGTGACAATACAATAATCTGGTAGTGATATCCTTGTAGTCCGGTCACTGCCGGCCAGGAACGTATCCACAGGATGGAACTCTTCAACGGTTAATGGCATGGACTTGAAATTTGGTATGCAAATGTAGTTTGGGTGCCAATACAGTACAGTGACGAAAATAAGCTTGTAATAAAAATTTCATTTTTACCAAAAACTTTTCGGTCCTTATCCATGACTGGTGCCAACACCCTTCGATAAATAATAATAATAATAATAATAAATATTTATTGTTCAAACACATGTATGTATAATTACAATATGAACCCTGGAGACTGTGTTAGTTTTCACTGTGTTACAGTCTCCAGTAGATACCATTATCATGAACATAGATTCATTGTTAAGAACAAACATAAAGTTATAAAACTTACCATTGGTATTCTCCTCCAATTGTTTTTTAAGCTGATCAATCTCTTGCTGGAATCTGAAAATAAACGGAATGTAATTAGAATGTAGAAATACCTACCGCACAGTGAACAGGCGAAGAAAATCTACCTATGCGTGACTAATTCACTAACTTCGAAGTAATTTTACTAATAAATCGTTGTTTTTGACTATTTGTCGGTTCATTAAGTTATATTAATAAACTAGTGTATATTACAAGCTTTTCTTAACTTGCAAAGTATATAAGTATGTTTTTATGTATGGGTTCTCTATCGTTTGCCTGAATTTCATATGCCCGAATGTATCGTTTTCTAGAATTTTCATTTGCCATAAAATAATTTATTTCTGAAATAGTAATTTCTTCAGAGTTGATATTAAACTAACCTAACCTAACCTACTGCATTCTATATGATAGCATTTAAAAAAATCCTGAAAATAGCACGGTTCTATATATTTTATGGCAAACGTGGCAAGTGAAATTCGGGCAAGTAAAGGGAAACGGTATGTATGTGCTGGTCAAATCTTGCAAGTTGAATTTGACTCACTTCCAGAGGTCGGACTGACTTCATCATCATCATCATCATCATCTCAGCCTATATACGTCCCACTGCTGGGCACAGGCCTCCTCTCGGAATGAGAGGGCTTGGGCCATAGTTCCCACGCGGGCCCAGTGCGGATTGGGAACTTCACACGCACCATTGAATTGCTTCGCAGGTTTGTGCAGGTTTCCTCGCGATGTTTTCCTTCACCGCAAAGCTCGTGGTAAATTGCGCACATGAATTTCGAAAAACTCAGAGGTGCGAGCCGGGATTTGAACCCACGACCCTCTGCTTGAGAGGCGATAGGTCAAACCACTAGGCCACCACGGCGGACTGACTTATGGCATAGTTATTTATGTAAATCAGGTGACAATACACTCAATACAGTAATCTAGTAAAGACATCCTAGTGATCCAGCTAGGATCGTCTCCACAGCACGGAACTCCTTCATCAACTTGAAATTTGGTACGGAAATGTAGTTTGGATGACAATGCAAGTACAGTCGACAAAAAGCCCAGACAGCAAAACAGCTTGTATTAAAAATTATTTAAAAAAAAGCTTATGCTGGCACTTCGCTTGGTATATAATCTGCTGTAAACTAGTCCTTCCTTCTTTCTGTAACAAGGTTGCCTGGAAGAGATCGGTCTTAAGCGATAAGGCCGCCTATTGCTTACCTTGTAATTTTCTTTGCGTACCTGTTTTCTGTATCGCTTATTATTTCTGGTGTATAACAAAGAGTATTTGTATTGTATTGTATTGTATATTTACCGAAATATTTGCGTGAACGAAAGAGATGTACTATTACATTTCCAGCATGAGCGATGGAGATGTCAATAGCGCTATGCGAATACGCAACGTCAAGTGAAGTGCCACCATTATTTTATATCAACTGACGGCGAAAATGCTGTTGTGATACCTGGTAAGCAACGCGTCGCCAGGCTCGCTGTTGACGTGGGTTTTGTTCTCGATATTCTTAGCGCGGTTGGCGTAGCGGAGGGTGCTGATGGTTTCCACGTAGTTGGTGTCCGCCGGGCCTATGGTCGCGATCTGTCCAAGTTATTGCTACAATGTAACCATTTCCAAGCCATGGTAGCCTGAGGGGGTAACACTCTTTCCTGGCCCGGATAACACCGATATGGAAATACCGGCCCTGTTTTTTTGTGTACACGCCCATAGAAACTGACAGGAGCTTCTGCATATGGACGTGTACACAAAAACCAGGGTCGGTATTTCCATGTCGGTATTATCCGGGCCGGAAAAGCGTGTAACCCGCCTGAGGTAGTGTGGGAAACTTTTGTTGGCTTAAAATAATGACGCTGCCAGAACGTAAACCCGATACTGTCGGGTTAGTACCTATCTCTTCGCCTAAATAGCAACTGGTCAAAGTATCAAGTGGTCTAAAAAGTTCCCCGAATGTCGTCAGTGTCCGTTTCTCCATTTCCTGGTACGTTACTTTTAATTCTATGGTCTAAATAAATCCGCCGTGGAGCTCCTATTCCGCGATTTCCGCGTGGCTGAGGCGCGAATGACGCAACTCTAACCAAACCTAACCTATGTTTTTTCCAGTTTCAGGCGCAAATAAGTAATGATAATAATATTTCAGTCTGAAAATAAATAAAAAGTGATTTCGAAGGGGTTCCATATTGGCTCGCATACTTATCGAAAGTCCGAATGCAATTTTTGTCAGAACGATCGTTTATCATAACTCTTTTTCTCTGAATTCAATGATTGCTTAGAATTCTTACAAATAAACCTATAGTTTTCTATAGGATGACCATTTAAAATTTTTAGAAAAATAAGGTTTCAGTGGGAAAAAATTCGGACAAACGATGATTCGAACCAAAATTACGGTATGACTAGCGAAGAGTATGCGAACTTTGGCGCTCCCTTTCGAAGGATATGACTAACCATGACAGTCTTGGAGTTCCCGCCCAGCGAGTCTTGCAGCAGCCGCGTCAGCTTGGAGTTGCGGTACGGGATGTGTGTAGACTTGCCGTCCACCAGGGCCGATATCACGTTCCCCAGGACGGAGAGGGACTGGTTGATCTTAGTGGCTTCTTTGAGGCGGGTGCCCGTCGCTTGCGTCTTGCTTTGACGTTCTGAGCCCTGGAGAAGTCGCGTTACACGAGGTTATTTATAGAGATGTGCCGATCGTGACTTTGGCCGACTAGCCGGCTAGCCGATTAGTCGGTTGTAAGGAAGCCGACTAACCGGCCGACTAGTCGGCCAAGCCCATTAAATTTTTCCTGGATTTCTATGACGCTTCCTTAACCAGCTGATTCGCGCGCAAGTCGCAACCAACACGCCTGTAAGTTACTTATCAAAGCGGTGTATTTGTTTAAAAATATTTTACCTACTCTTATTATTCATTAAAGTAACTTGAATATTTTTTATTTATTTCAAAAAGAAAGTTAAAACAAAAAAAACAGGTAAACAACGATTCACATAAAATCAAAAGCCAAAAAATACGCGTGAAAGTTGCTTTACTTTACATTTAAAAACTAATAAGAATGATTATAAAATTCAAATATTAATAAATAATCAAGGCTCTGCATATACATGAAAATGTATATCTTAATGAGAAATACATACAAAGTAAGAGGCCGGATAGTCGGCGCTTTTTGCTGACTATTTGCCGACTAGTCGCCGACTACGATAGTGGCCGATTAGTCGGCTTTACCGACTAGTCGGCACATCTCTAGTTATTTTACAAAGCAAACCTGTGTGTATCTGATGTAAAGATAGTGCCACGAGAGTTGAAGTGAGTCGTCTTGCTTAACCCGATTCTGCGTCGACAGATGTGGGGAGACGCTTACACACACAGCTACAAAAAGAACCCCTTGTTCCTTACAGATAACCATGGCCAGATAACTGGTAATCTGTGAAGATTTTTTTTTCTTCCAGTATGACTAGTTATCTCCAAAGGTTTTTTTTCCTCACAGATAACTGTTTTTTCTAACGGTTATCTGCAAGGAAAATCCATTCCTTCCAGGTAACTAGTTAAGTCTGGGGATTTTTTTTCCCCACAGATAACTGTTTTAATGGGGTTGACTGTAAGGAAATTGATTGCATAAAAGAAGAATGAATGAAATGAATGAGTAAATGTCAAAGCCTGCTGTCATTACATGACATGTTTTCGTGTGCGTGATCTCAATCTAGTGGCACTACCTATAAAGTAACTCATCATTCATTGGCGTGCATTGGGTGGATCCCAGGGTCGGAAATCTGTAGTTTTTCCATGGTACTTAGCCGGATAAGTTCGTATTTATATTGCTTTCTAAATTAGTTTCAATAAACTTTAGTAAGAAAGTTGAGAAAGCAAGATGATACGAACTTTTTCGACAAAATACGACGGTAGGGCGCTATTAACTCACCGCCAAATCCACAAGATGCAGTTTTCCCATCTTGACGTGCGTTTTCCCGTCGCCGCCCTTCTTGCTGCTCTCGACCGTGATAGAGAAGATGGCGTGCGAGCGAGACGACTCCGTGTTCATCGCGGTGGCGCCGATGTGACGGTTCTTGTTGCCTACCGCCATTATTTTTTCGAGTTCGTCCGCGTTGTGGACGACGTAGCCTGTATACAAATAAGTATAGATAAATAAATAAATCCATACTAATATTATACCCGTAAATGCAATAGTGTGTGTGTTTGTATTTTTGTAAGTCTTTCACGTCGAAACGGAGCGACGGATTGACGTGATTTTTCGGATAGAGATAGTTTATGGGCCAGAGAGTGACATAGGCTACTTTTTATCCGGAAAACTTGCACAGTTCCTGAGGGAACAGTGCGCGTTAACCGAATTACACGCGGGCGATGCCACCAATGACATCAATCGACTTAGTCCCAATCTAAGCAAAATTTGTACTATGGGTACTAGGCAACGGATAAACATACAAATATCTGCCATGGCCGGGAATCGAACCAGGGACTTCTCTCTCGCCATTTGGCTATCTTGTCGACGAAAGTGATTCGAAGTTCTGTAATGCTGATATCTTCACAGAAAAAGCCAGGCCAGGCCCCCCCCCCTGGAAAATAACCCTAGATACGCCAATGGTAAGCTAGTTGAGAAAGCTCGATAAATATAAACTTTTACGACGAAACATGTTGGCAAAACGTTATTCACTACAAACATAGATACATAAAATCACGCCTCTTTCCCAACGGGGTAGGCAGAGACTACATCCACTTGCTACGATTCTGGCATACAACTCTCGCTTTCTCTACATTCATCAATCTTTTCATGCATGCACGTCGGTTTAGAGTACTCCTGACCCGACCTTTCTTCAGAATGTCCCCGATTTAATCGTGGTACGTTCGTCTAGGCCTTCCTCTCCCGACGTTCCCATTCACGCTCTTATTCACTACATACTATGTATATATAGATATAGTGGCGAGGTATACAAACCAGTGAGGTCCTTGACGAACACGCCGATGTCGGGACGTTCTTTCACCTCCAGGCTCTGATGCGGGTTATTGCCGAGTAGATCCCGCACCTCCTCATTGTATATCTCCAGATACGTCACGCACACGAGGAATCTGAAGGTAATGGGGTTTAATTAGATCTTTCCTTCTTAAGACGACCAGATATTTAAGATATGATGGCTTGGGTGTTTATTGTGCAACGTTAAACTAACGTTAACATGCTGAGTGGAGACCCTTTTTGGTATCCTGTCGTGTCACCAAGTACTTAATATAGTTTTAGTGCTAGTCTTAGTCTTTGGTGGTAGTTATGGAGCCAAAATAAATCTTTCTTTCTTTCTAATGATATTCGCGATGTCATTTTTGGGGATTCCCACGGAAATTCTTTTATTTGTAGCACTGCCGCGACTGCTACTAAATGAGATTAAGAACCTATATCGAAAATACACACTGAAATATAGATGTACAAAAAAACCAGAAAAATAAGACCAGCTGTGGGAATCGAACCCAGATCCTCGGCATTCCGTGCCGCGCGCTATACCGCTACATCGCCGCTGGACAACGGTACAGACACGAATTTCTCTTATACACCACATATGTGGTGAGATATCTCGGCTTGTATGTTTCTTATTTAGACACTTAAGCAGCGCCACTAGCGACATCTATGCCGTAGCCCTCATCGAGAAACTTTTCGGCACTCCATCGGAACTAACCGCTCACCCGGACAAGATATATTGTTATTAAGCAATCAAATTAAGAATGGATTCTGGAATCTTTCTGTATTTTTTATTTCAATTTCAAAAGCACAATACAAGCCTCGTCCGGAACGTGGGGTTGCCAGCCTCGCATCCCTACCTATATCTGCTTAGCCGGCAACCCCCTACTTCCCAGCCTTTACAGTAATGTATTTACATATACCACGCGCCATATAAATCTGCCTAAAAGATCATTACTTAATACTCAGTTTTGACGCATTTTTGAGATACATTTTTTATGCGGCATCTTTACGTTACTCCCTGGTTGTGTATGAACTTTCAGGCATAGTTAGGCTGCATTAGAGCATAAAATAAAATCTTCGTCTAAGACCAACTTAAGGCCAAGGTGATCAGATGTCAACAGCCACAAACAAATTTTCTTACATAATTAAAAAAAATAATAAAAAAAAATATATATATATATATATATATATATATATATATATATATACAGGGAGGATTTCGACGAGAGACTTTTACGGAGATATTGCATTGTTTAAGTGATACACAGTTGATTTATAATGTTTAGAAGCTTAAACAAAGTAAAAAAAAAAAACACAAAATTCACTAATTTTTAACTGTGGTGATAACCCTATAATTGCATCCGCACATAACGACACGATGGCTAGATTAAGGAGTCGTCGTCGGGAAAACTCGGGATATTACGTTTATTTCCGAGAGTTGTTGTCATCGTACTGATGTGAAAATGACACAAAGTCAAATAAATCAAATAAAATGCAAAAATACGATTATCAGTTACTTTATTACAATTTTTACATACGGTGTTCAAATGTTCCTCCGTTATAAGGGTGAAGGCGGGCACGTTTAAGAACTTTTAGTACTGCGGTATGACTTATTTCGAAATGTCGACCAGCTGATCTCGAACTTTTTCTTGGATTCCGCTCAAAATACCTCAGTATTCTTTCTTCAAGTCTAGCCTCAAGACGAATAACGGGTCCTCCACGTTGATCGTTCTGAGCTGTTCTTGGTACAACGGGCTGATTGTTGGCGACACGATCAAAAGCACGTAAAATTGCCCTACGACCTGTTGGGTGTGGTGGTGGATATGTTTCCCTGTAACGTCGTAAAGCTTCAGCCGCATTATAATTGCAGCTCGCGTATAACATGAGAAAATTTAAATATCCACGTGCATCTGACAGACGCATTTTCATGTAAAGTAAATAAAATGAACTTAAATGTCAATTTCATTTCAAACATCACATTTATGATATGTTTATGATCGATTTTCAATCATGCAAAGAGTTTCGATAGTTGTAAAAAATTACTACAACTTTAGTGCAATATCCGTCAAATAATGTTAAGTATTAAATTTTTTGACGATAGCCGAAATAAAAAAAGGACAGCCTATTGTATGAATTGCTGATCAACTGGGGAACAATTTCAATTCATTCGAAAATAATTTGCTGAAGCAAGTTAACGAACTAAAACCTTTTTATCATTTTAGGTAGGTAAACAGAGACATTTTATTTATGATGAAAGAGGTTATACTATCTTCTTTAATTGTTTATGACGGTTGAGTACATTCAAGTGAATGTCAGTGCCATGTCATATCATGTGAGTTATTTGTTGTGGTTAGAATTATTAACTAAGAAATTACATAAATACTCTAGAGACAATCACCTCTGCAAATCCTGCAGTGATTTTTTTAGCGTTGCACGCAGACCTCTAAGAATGGACAAATGGCAAAATATTAATGTAATATCCTGACGTCTAAAGATTGTTTACAAGTAAGAACATTGACCCAGCCATCTGTTTAGGGTTGGCACAAAGTAGTTTTTGGTATGAATGTTTAAAAGGCTATAACTTGAAAACGGTAACATATATTTCCATAGTTTCTATGGGGGAAATATAGTGCTAAGGTTGAACTATCTGCCTCTTTCGTAAAGATCCCTCGTCAAAATCCAGCCTGTATATATAAAACTAAAACTCAATCATAATAAATCAATAAAATAGAATTATCATAACATAACAATGCATAAAAAAAATTATTTCATTTCCTCGCAATGTAAGTGAAAGCAGAGTGTAAAACTCGAGCATTAAACCCATTTTCCCCTCGACGTGTCTATCCACCCTCGCCTTACCGGCTCGAGTGGCTATATAAACATCTTGGCTAAAATTACTCGTTTTATGCTCTTGTTGTACATACTATTCAGGGATAAGTCCGCCTTTGTACTTAGCACTTTCTTTTGTGTGTTATTTTTGTATTTCCTTTTTGTACAATAAAGAGTTTAAACAAACAAACTATTTACTCACTTCTCATCGTCTTTGGCTTTAGCAATGTGGCTGAATATATGCGCGAACGAGTTGGGTATGATCCCGCGGAGCTCGGGGGCGGAGTTCCCCCCGGCCATGGTGTAAGTCTTGCCGGTGCCGGTCTGCCCGTACGCGAATATCGTGCCGTTGTACCCCTTGAGGACCTGCTCGACTATAGGGCTCGCTGTTTGGACGTAGATGTCCATCTGTGGATGAAAATGATTTTTGTTAAAATTTAATTTTAAATACAAGCTTTGTTCCTGACTGTACGGTCGGTTCCCTAACTTATGTATCCACTTTTTCATAGTTGTATAGAAAAGTGGATACTTATGTTAGGGCACCGACTGTACTTGCATTGTCATTCAAACTAGGAACATTTCTGTAGCTTTCAAGTCGATGCTATTAACCTTTGAGGAGTTCCGTCCTGCGGAGACGATCGTGGCTGGACCACCAGGATGTCATTACCAGATTATTATATTATATATATTTCACACGCAAACACAAGCCGAAACATGGATGCACAGAAAAACCAGAAAAATAGACCAGCGCTGGGAATCGAACCCAGGTCCTCAGCATTCTGTGCTGCGTGCTATTCCCCTACACCACCGCTGGACAGGAGACTAGACACGAATTTTTCCTATGCACCAATATTTCAACTTGCATTCTTTTTATAGTCACTTTAGCAGCGACACTAACGCCATCTATGTACTAGATTCTCATAGAGAAACTTTTTACATACCTACCCGTCGGAACTAACCGCTCACCAGGGACAAGAGATGTCGCTATTAAGCAATCAAATCAAGCGCTGGCCTATTTTTCTGGTTTTTCTGTGCATCCATGTTTCGGCTTGTGTTTTCGTGTAAAATATATACTTTCACAGGATGACAGTAAAAGAAACAAAAATTTGGAGTTGAAATAAAATAGTAAGGTACATTGTAAGTTAACTTGTAATTAAATGAGTTTTTGTTACCGGTATATATTTATATTTATTTATTTATTTATTCATGAACAATACATTGATTGTGTTTGAACTTATATAGTACATGCACTTAATAATAGAAGTATATGACTAGGATGATTTACATAAGTTTGGTTTACAAATTATAATTAATAAAAGCTAGTTTTCTTGTGCAAATATTTCTTCAATGCTATAGAAGCATCCTCT
Source organism: Choristoneura rosaceana (assembly GCA_037349165.1). NCBI lineage: Eukaryota > Metazoa > Arthropoda > Insecta > Lepidoptera > Tortricidae > Choristoneura > Choristoneura rosaceana. Next base: position 5,698,106 of record JAZBNJ010000029.1, on the reverse strand, counting down.
TAACAAATATGTTTTTAATTTTTTACCGAACATGACACTGCTTGTGATAATTTTTAAGTTAGTGGGAAGCTTATTAAATATTTGTACTGCTTGGTTTCTAGTACAATGCTTCTCTATCTTTCGCTTAGGACAGAAACCAAGTTTTAAATTTTTCGTGCGCGAAAGTAAACGCAACTTTTGTTCCTCACCAGTCTCATATTGTGATAATTTTTTTACTAACGCAGTGATTAAGACAAGTACATATAGACTAGGAACTGTTAGAATACCCAAGTTTTTGAAGTGTTCTCTACAGGAAATCCAAGGTGGAAGATGCAAGAGGGATCGTATCGCTCTTTTTTGTGCAACCAGAGCTTTTTTTATATTATACATGTAGCTATTTCCCCAGAACATAATGCTGTACCGCAACTTGGATTCAACTAGAGCGTAGTAGACTGTCTTGAGCTGTTTCACTGTCAATTCATCCCTAATGCTTCTCAGAGCGTAACAGGCTGAATGAATAGAATTTTGAACAGAATCCAGCTCTCGCTTCCAGTTTAATGCTGAATCAATGCGTACCCCAAGGAATTTCACACTGTCGACGATATCAATTCTCGCTCTACCTATAATTACGTTAAGAGTATCAGTCTTTTTACAATTGTTCTTAAATAACATGATTTGCGTTTTTGTAGTATTTAGTCTCAAATTATTAATGTCAAACCAATATTGAAATGTCACAAGCACATATTTTGTTCTCTCTTCAAGCTCAGATATACTGTTTGCAGAAACAATTGCACTGGTATCATCCGCAAATAATGTCGAATGGCATTCGGGTACGATGTTACTGATATAATTACACAGGTCATTGGTAAATATAATTGGTATATTGTAATTTTAATACCACTGGAGGTAAATACAAATGTATTTTGTAAGGTTTGAAAACGAATATTGTGCCTCAGCTCAGCACTAATATCTGACACAACAAAGCGTGCATAAATATATGATAATATATGATATCGCATTAAAATTGGTTCACCCGTTTGACGTTTTCCGTCGAAAATATGAAAAATTGTTAGAAAACAAAACACCCTTTTAATAATGAGAACAAATATAAAAAATAAATCACGCTATGGTATCATTTTTGATACTCCACGCAAATTGTAGTTAAAATTTTATTCTGATTGCAAAAAAAATAAGACAGATACAATCTTATAATAAAACCAATTAAAACAATTAGTTTTTTTTTGGGAATTAAAAAAAACCTATGCTATCATTTTTGATACCATATGCATCTGCCATAGACATATACACAGACATACACACGTAGCGGCAAACTAATAACACCCCTCTTTTAGCATCGGGATTTAAAAAAGAAAACTGATCTTATGTTTCGAGTACCTAACGATATTAGCAGAGTACGTAGCTATGGCGTCAGCGTCGGTACGTGTTTATCAATTTGTCAAGTTTGTAATTTCATTGCTGAATTGATTCTTTGTGTGGGGTAGGTAGGTACTTATAATAACAAACACTTGTTCAGTTTCCGAGTAGCGACACTGGGAAGTACCGACGAACCTACATTACATCAGTAATTAATGGGCAATGGATAAGGTATAGGTCGTGCACAGTACTAAATAGGTTTATATAATTTTTATGTAATGTTATATAAGGCTTTAATTAAATTTATAACTGAACACCTCAGCCACGCCAATACGTATTTTTTCACCTTAAAATTTAAAAGATATTCGTGTGTTTTGCCCTAAGAGTTTTTGAGCGTCACGATTTAAATGTTTTATTTTACACTTTTTTAATATTTACGTAAAAACGATAGATTAAAAGTATTATAAACAATGTAAGTATATTTAGAATGAGATAATTATTAGCTTTCATTTGATACCCATATTAACCAATTATACAATTTTTTTTCATTCCTCCGCCATTTTTTTTTTCGCAGACGCCATATTGAAATATTATATAGCTTATGTCACTCCGACAGTTATGACGAATCCAATGATACCTCGTATGTTAAAATCCGTCCAGCCGTTTAGGCTGCAGCGAGGACCAAAGAAATGGACATACATACCCACATAGGTACATACATACATTCATACATACATACGCTCGAAAAACATAACCCTCCTTCGGGCGGTCGGGTAAAAATTGCGAAATTAATTACGAAAAGTTTCCGTCTCTCCATCTACGCCAAATATATCTATCTACTCCAAAATTCGAAGTTCGTATCATATCGTCCCTTTCACTGTCGTGGTCGTATTAAATAGTATAAGCGTCAACGAGACGGAAGACACGAACTTCGATTTTCGGATTTAAGTATAGCCCCGCACATGATCCAAGTGGTTAGGTTAAAGATATAGAATCACTAGCTTATGCCCGCAACTTCGTCTGCGCGGATCTAGTTTATCGCGCGGTGGCGCCCTCTACCGGAATTAAAGGTATCCTATGTTGATCCTTGGGGTTCAAACTACCCATATACCAAATTTCATCAAAATCGGTTCAGTGGTTTCGACGTGAAAGCGTAACAGACAGACAGAGTTACTTTCCCATTTATAATATTAGTAGAATCATTACGGAATAATTTTTCGTTCTTTCATGAACCGCAAACAGTGGCCTATTCAGTCGTTTCTATTTGAAACTCTAAACGTTAGAGGCGTTGTATTTCAAATCAGCATGTTCAAGGCGACCCATGGCGTCGCATTTAAAGATGACGACATTTCACCGAGGTACCACGTGAGGGTTGCCATACGTCAGGATTGTCCGGACATGGCAGGATTTTTGACCCTTTGCCAGTTGCGGCCGGACTTGAAAATGTCTATGCGTTTTTAGAAATTAGCTCAAGTATTAGACAAAAAAAATGTTTTTATGATACATTTATTTCAAAGTTTAAAGTCTTACACCCACTTGCAGGTAAAAATAAATCGAGATTTAGTTGTTAAGCCTGGCTTAAGCTTGACAGTTCCATACATTTTGACACTACTAAACTAAGCTTAACGCTAACTCGAGATTTATGTGTTTCCTGCAAGTGGCCATTAATGAATTAAATGATAATTTAGTTTCATTTACTTACTAAATAATATTTTTTCCAAAACTATTTCAAAAAGGATAGATTACAGCTGAAGAGATTTCAATAATAATAAATTAATTTACTGTCACAGAAAACAAGACAGGCAGCTAAACAAATTAAAAAAATAATCAAACACCTAGTTATATCTACTTTTTTTTCTACTTTTATTATTGGTTTCAATTATTAATCAAATTGTCAGGATTTTTAGGATGATGTCAGAGTTTTTATTAGGACATTTAATTTTTCTACATAGCAACCCTCCACTTGTGGACGGGGTCAGGTATCAAGGCGTTAGCGTTCTAGTTAAACTCGTGACCTCGCCTAGCTATCTGGGCCAGTAGGACGGTCCAACTGGGTCGAGAGCGCCCTCCCTGTCCCCCTGATGCAGTCAAACCCGAGTGCGAGCAGGACAACCGAACAAAGAGCTGAGATGCGATGCTAGTATCGATTTGGGCGCGGATGCACGTCGTTATGATGAATTTAGCCTTTTGTTTCTGTGGAAATCTGTAACAAGGACGTTTGGACGGCCGAATACGAGAGTAATAGTACCTGATCTTTGCTGTTATATGGGAAGGCTAGCTTTATACCGCGAGTTCGCCTCCGTGGATGACTAAAAAATTGGCTAGCTCTCATTCCAAACGTATTCAACCTTTGTGGTTTTAACACCATACTTTTCGCTTATCAGTTTCACGGCGGCGCAACAGTAAAAAATAGCCAAGCGCAAGCCGGACTGGCGCGTAGAAGATTCCGTACAGTATACTCATAATAAATATGTACCTACATATAACATAACGAACAGCGTAGGCTTTGTTGACAGCTTTAGGTACCTACGAAATCCCAAAAAGCTATATATTTTAATGGTTAGTCATGATTTCAATGCAGCATTACACATTGCGGCAATCGCTGTACACAGGTTGAAAATGTCTGCTCTTCTCTATCCCATAGTGTAGAAAAATCCATCAATGCACCTCTATCCTCAAAAGGATAAGTGTTATGTATGCCAAATTTCAGGTTTCTAGCTCCGGTGGTTTAATGCTATAATGTAGTCTGTACACGTTATTCTTTTATACCTGCAAGTACCGTCAACTACAAAACATCGATACGGCCAAATTTACATAAATATGTATACATACGCGACTTTATTGACTGTATACATATTTTTGAAACTTAGGCCGCATCTTTTTAATTGATGACTGTACTTCGATGAATTCCCCCTGTTAAGGTTTTTGCAACGAATAAAGGTGATAAATAATTTATTACTAAATTATTAAACTATCTAGTCGTATAATTTTTGAGTCATTATAATGTTTTTCATATTTGTGAAGTACCTAATCACATTTTTTCACGCCTTAACCCGTAAACTAATTATTAATTACGTTACGGTGTGAAAAAATGTGACTAGGTACTTAACAAATATTATGAAAAACATTATTATGACTCAAAAATTATACGACAAGATAGATTAATAGCAGCCATAGAACAATGTAAGAGTGTTATTTGTCGAAAAGAAAACAATCAATACGTATCCAGAAGCCTTATTGCCAGTTTTTGACACTCGCGATCACAATCAAACGACAGTTTTTGTATGCGAAATATGTCATTTGATTGCGATCGCGAGCGTCAGAAACATTAGGCAATACGGCCTCTGGTCTTAATACGAAGTGTAAAATTCGAACTTCGTATCTTGCAGACCCGCTGACACTTATACAAGGTGTTAATTAAATTACTAAAAACCTCAGACACCCCAAAAATATTTTTTCATTTTTAGTTTGTTGATTTCATTTATTTTTGAATACACAATACAATACAATAAAATAAAATACATCCTTCATTATTTTACAAGACATTCATGTGTTTTGCTAAGTCAGTAATTCTACTTCATTTGTAACTCTACATTCATAATAGGTATGTATTTGTCACAAAGAAGTAGGAGATTTGTCAGTTTTGCGCATTGACGTTTTTAGAATAAAATCACACAATGACAGCAAAACGGCCAGTATTGAAATTTCAAAATAGTATGCAACCTTGCTAAAATACTTAATTGGCGCCTGGTTCAGTCGTAACTTTTAGACTGGGCATAATAAATAAGTAACAAAGGGATTTAAAAACACAAACACAACCTGATTTAAAACAGTGTAATCGATTCTACTCTCGATTCTGAAACTACTTTCTGGTTTTCAGTTATTTAATTAACTTGTATAATATTATTTAATACAAGAGTGCGAGTGATTCGACTTCGATTTTCGAATTTCGTAGTAGCCCCCCATCATAATGTGAAGATGGCGAAACGAACAGAACTCACACAGCATTACCGCGAGACCCCCTAAACCTACGCTGTTAGAGGCCGTGTAGAGCGCGCGTCTGTGTGAGTGTGTTCATTTCGATCGATTTGTTCGTAGCTTCCATACTGCTTTAGCTTATATATACGGTGGTGAAATACTTGTAGTAGTGACGGAGGACTGCGTAGTATCGAAAATAAACAGTAAAAAGTGTTCTTCATAACAGTTAAGTAAACAGATTTTCGTGTTAACTCTTGCAAATAGTATGTGTCCTTGATAAAGATAGCATTTGTTCGGGGAAATTTGAAAACGCGTGGGCGAAATGCCAATGAGATAAAAGCCGTTTAACGGTGCCTAATCCGATATATTATGAATGTAAATTTTAGGGATTTTCCGTAGGATTTTCCTTATTCGATCACGTTCACGTCACGACTTTCGTTGCTTTCAATGTTTTGGAGATACGTCTCTATCCAAGGCAAGATAACATCGTATTAAGAGTAAAATACATAACTGAAGAGTGACAGTTAGTATTGTAGGCAGCTCTATCGCACGATGTGTACAGAAGGGCTACTCCGAAACACAAGATTCGAAGTTCGTGTCGTGCAATCCCTCTCGCTCTCGTATTAAATAGTATAAGTGTCAAAGGGACCGCACGACACGAACTTCGAATTTTGTGTTTCGGAGTAGCCTTCCAGAGCCGGCGTAGGTTTTTTTTATTCGGCTGGATGGCATACGAGCAAGTGTCTCCTGATGGTGAGAGATCACCACCGCCCATAGACACCTGCAACACCAGGGGGATTGCGTTGCCAATCTAGGGGCCTAAGATGGGATACCTCAAGCGCCAGTAATTTCACCGGCTGTCTTACTTTCCACGCCGAAACACGACAGTGAAAGCACTGCTGCTTTACGGCAGGATTAGCGAGCAAGATGGTGGTAGCAATCCGGGCGGACCTTGGACGAGGTCCTACCAGATAATTATATTATATCATGGACGCTGCCGAGACGGAATACCGCACCTTTTTAGGGTTCCGGAGCCAAAATGGCAAAAAGGACCCCTTATAGTTTCGCCATGTTTGTCTGTCTGTCTGTCTGTCTGTCCGACCGCGGCTTTGCTCAGGGACTATCAATGCTAGAAAGCTGTAATTTTGCACGGATATAGAGGTAAACTATGCCGACAAAATAGTACAATTAAAAATTCAAAAAACATTTTTTTAGGGTACCTCCCATAGACGTTAAGTGGCGGTGATTTTTTTTTCTCATCCAACCCTAAAGTGTGGGGTATCGTTGGATAGGTATTTTAAAACCATTAGGGGTTTTCTACAACTACTACAATTTTTCGATTCAGTAATTTGTTTACGAAATATTCAACTTTAAAGTGCAAATTTTCATTAAAATCGAGCGTCCCCCCCCCCTCTAAAATCTAAACCAGTGGATGGAAAATTTTGAAAAAATTCAGGGTGGCAGTCAGTATATAAAATACGAAATCCTTAGAAAAACATTACTTATTTTTTTCGTAATGGTTACGGAACCCTGTTTTGGGCGTGTCCGACACGCTCTTGGCCGGTGTATTTATGCTGTTTTACAAAGAGAAACCGTTGTATTTTTTAACCCCCTTGCCCAGAGGGGAGTTATAAATTTCAGGCCAATGTCTGTCTGTGGCATCGTAGCTTCCAAACGGAATGACCGATTTTGATGCGGTTTCTTTGCGTGAAAGCGAGTATCCTTACGGTGGATTTTGGCTATGGTTTAAGTATTAAAATCAGTTCAACCGTTATTAAGATATTGAACTTTGAAATGGCACAGGTGTAGTTTCTAAAAGATCTGTTGCGTAGACCTTGCCTTATCTATGTAAATACATCCCATCAGCGACGGCGTATTCACAGCATTATAATTTATAATATAGTGTATATTATGCACAAGGTAACGTGTAAGTGTAGTCACGGAGGGAACGAATACTGGCAAGGTCTGATAGAGCGAGCAAACAAGCAACGCGGAAGGCGACTAAGGATGGCTGCATCGCACCATGCTACCTATAACTAATGCTGAATTTCGTTTGTATCGGTCATTTACTGTTTTTGGCCGTTTATTTTCACTTTAACCCTTAATAAGGCCGCATTTATTGGAGCATACTACCACAGAATCAAAAGCAGCTATCGAATACATAGCTCAGAAAATATATTTTGAAGGCTAGAGGTACTATTATATATTCTGTGCTAGAGGCACATTATATATATAAGCTAAAGCAGTATGGAAGCTACGAAGCTACGATCGAAACGAACACACTCACACAGACGCGCGCTCTACACGGCCTCAAAGGGGGTCTCGCGGTACTGCAGTAGTGTGTTCGTTTCGATCGATTTGTTCGTAGCTTGCTTGCTTGCTTGCTTGCTTTAGCTTATATATGTATATACTGTGCTAGAGGTATTTTCAATACTTACAATGGATATTGTAACTTATAGTTATATTATAACTAAAACAATAAGGTTGAATTTCCAAGGCAATGCATGTGCTCGCTAAGTCACCTCTAATTTTTTAAGGGTTCAATGATGCTGTATTATTTTCAGAATTAGATAATTTCGGTTTTTTCTTACTCAGAATTACGAGCACTATTAATTTTGACGAAGAAAAAAAACTTCCCCAATTTTCTTATTAAAATTGTGCCCATTTTGTAACGACCCATATAAATTGTACGAGTGTTGCGGCAGCCGCCGAGTCGCGTAATCCCTTGAAAACGAAATAGCTCGAAACATATCGAGCTAAACTCAATTTAAGACGTGAGTTATCCACTATAATATCATTTAATATGAGTGAGTCTCAGGGTAGTTTCATGTTCAAAATAGTTTTTATTATAGAAATTCGCATAATTCCCGAGGGATGACAAAAAAACGAGTCATTCACTGGCAGCATTTTATTCCGAACTGCCAGGTAACTTGGCTCAGTACCTAAAACGTATTACATATAGATTCATACATAGTAGGTATCTAATACAGCACCTCGTCGTAGCTTTCAAGTGGATGTCGGCATTGCGCTCAAGATACTGAATTCGTTAGAGAGCAACCATTAATAAGGTGAATTTCGTATCCTCGAATCAAAACGTCACGGTGAGTGAGCGGGGTTTTCAAAGGACTAGCGTAATTTAATGAAAATAAAAAAATACGACAAGACAACCGGTGAAATTACTGGCACTTGAGGTATTCAAACTTAGGCCTCTAGGTTGGCGACGCATTACGAGCATTAGCACGTGACATTACGAGCCCCCTTGCGAACTTTTTTTCTTTTTGCCCAATATTTTCTGATACATAAACAACTGATGGACAAGAATACTATTTTTTTTACCCAAGAAACTGCTCAATTTATCTTGCAACAAAAACGTCAAGAAAGGCGCCATCAGTCGCTTTGAACTGTTTGAACTATACAATATCATTTGGCTTTAACCAGACACCCTACTTCACTGCTCCCAACTCCCAACTGCGCAGTAGGCGGATCTTGGGGGGCTAATACGAAATCTGAAGTTCGTATCGTACCGTCCCTCTGACTCTCGAATCAAATAAAATGAACGTAAGCGGGATAGCAAGATACGAAGTTAGAATTTTGCAGTATAAGCTTCGTAGTATAAGACCAGACTGAGATCACTCTTTTTCCGATAGAAATACATGATGCGCTATATCTGTATATTATTATGGACTTATCTCGTGAGAACTACCTAAAAGGCATTACGTTCGATAATATTCAAATGGGTCTTGTAACGAATCTTATGCAAAACCGGCCGGTTACAATTCTGTGTTGAGAGGTGGATCTTGGATATATAGGATTCTGGCATTGTCGCACCGTGGACAAGGAGTCATCTAGATACAACAGATTGATGAATAGGTCATCTAGATAGATGGATTTATGGATTCGGGATTGGGTGGCTTTTATCTGGCAAAATCTTGTTTGCCCGAAACTCATTTAGCATAACACGTTATTGCATAGGTAAACTTTTTTCGCAAACATGCTCAGAAATGTACTCGTATGCGTTTAATGTCACGAAATGGAGACATTGAAGTTTCTCAATTATGGCTCCCTACATAAGTTCTTGGCCTAGGCCATAAGGAATGTATGAAAATCTATTAGTCCCTTAAAATTATTGTGCTTACTAACATTAAAGAGTCAAGAGTACCTACCAACAGCTCAAGGAGAATCATTGGTCTGATGCCGGTCTTTTAAGTATAAGCCCTTGAAAACCTCGATGTCATAATTGAAAAAAAAATAATTGTCGTTATTATAGTTTTCAGGAAACACTGCTGGCGAAAGTTCCACAATTTCACTGTTTAGGAGAAGTATCAGTTGTTTTCAGAGACAACACCTCGTAATTAACACAAGCTTTGCCATCGTGTCATCACTGAGGACTCAATAATTTAGGCAACCCAGTGGAAAGTTGTTACAGTGCCATACTGCTGTATTTTTGAAATTTAGACTGCCGTGAGACAGTGGACATCACTTGGCAGCGGAGCGGTAAGCATGTGCTCATTGAGGAGTCGAGATGAGACGCTCACCACGAGGTTGCCTGGCAGCACATGCAATGAACAGGCGTCCATTTTCGACCTCGACTTCATAAGAAGCAACATTGAATTTGTCGCAGGGAATTGGAGTTTAATCTCTTCTGGAAAATCTTTTAAATGGTCGCCATGCTGAGAAGAGCCTCTCGAGTTTCTTCCCACCTCATAGAGATAGATCCTATGTAGTCTGCAAAATGGAGGGTCTGCTGGGCTTCCTTTTTGAGCCAGACCGGCATGAATAGTTGCCTAGCCCATCACGCGAAATAGGCGAAGAGTCGTAGAGTTGCCGTGCGTAAACAACCCGTTATTATCTAGAAAGTTCGACTCGCACTTGAACGATTTTTACTCGACTACCCAAAGGAGAGTTATTTTGTACTAACATAGCATTCCTAGGAAGTCTGCGTGACAGTCTATGTTGTTTGTGTTGTATGTAATTTGCGAAGTGCGAATAAACATTACTAATTCTATTGCAAAATGTCCAGAGCGACGCAAATTGACCAAGAAGCGAAATGTCATACGATCTATTTGCAATTTGCCGCATTGCATGGCATCCAAAACTAAGAACATCAAAACAGCAATTAGTTCGCGTAGCATAATGTCCAAACTACATATTGTCAAAAGAGTTGTGTCACTAAAAAAGTGAATCGTCAAATCTTATTAAAAGCCCTGTGTACCTGTTTTTCTGTATCGCTTATTATTTCTGGTGTACAATAAAGAGTATTTGTATTGTATTGTAAAAGCAGTTAGTCGGAGTAGCAGAATGACCAAACGAAAAGAGTCTAAAAATCATCAGACTATCACCATTCATTAGGTTTTGGACGATTTAAACATTGGACATTTTGAACATTTAGAATCGTATCAAGATTACGATTTGGAGTCTTTTTGTATTTTTTATTTCAACTCCAAATTTTTTGTTTCTTTTACGGTTATCCCGTGAAAGTTTAATATTTCACACGAAAACACAAGCCGAAACATGAATGCACAGAAAAACCAGAAAAATAGACCAGCGCTGGGAATCGAACCCAGGTCCTCAGCATTCCGTGCTGCGTGCTATTCCCCTACACCACCACTGGACAGGAGACTAGACACGAATTTTTCCTATGCACCCATATTTCAACTTTTGGATTCTTTTTCATTTGTCACTTTAGCAGCGACACTAACGCCATCTATGGATCTACGTTCTCAACGAGAAACATTTTTTCGGGTTCGATTCCCAGCGCTGGTCTATTTTTCTGGTTTTTCTGTGCATTCATGTTTCGGCTTGTGTTTTCGTGTGAAATATTAAACTTTCACGGGATAACCGTAAAAGAAACAAAAAATTTGGAGTTGAAATAAAAAATACAAAAAGACTCCAAATCGTAATCTTGATTTGATTGCTTAATAGCGACATCTCTTGTCCCTGGTGAGCGGATAGCTTCGACGGGAGTGGAAAAAATGTTTCTCGTTGAGAACGTAGATCCATAGATGGCGTTAGTGTCGCTGCTAAAGTGACAAATGAAAAAGAATCCAAAAGTTGAAATATGGGTGCATAGGAAAAATTCGTGTCTAGTCTCCTGTCCAGTGGTGGTGTAGGGGAATAGCACGCAGCACGGAATGCTGAGGACCTGGGTTCGATTCCCAGCGCTGGTCTATTTTTCTGGTTTTTCTGTGCATTCATGTTTCGGCTTGTGTTTTCGTGTGAAATATTAAACTTTCACGGGATAACCGTAAAAGAAACAAAAAATTTGGAGTTGAAATAAAAAATACAAAAAGACTCCAAATCGTAATCTTGATTTGATTGCTTAATAGCGACATCTCTTGTCCCTGGTGAGCGGATAGCTTCGACGGGAGTGGAAAAAATGTTTCTCGTTGAGAACGTAGATCCATAGATGGCGTTAGTGTCGCTGCTAAAGTGACAAATGAAAAAGAATCCAAAAGTTGAAATATGGGTGCATAGGAAAAATTCGTGTCTAGTCTCCTGTCCAGTGGTGGTGTAGGGGAATAGCACGCAGCACGGAATGCTGAGGACCTGGGTTCGATTCCCAGCGCTGGTCTATTTTTCTGGTTTTTCTGTGCATTCATGTTTCGGCTTGTGTTTTCGTGTGAAATATTTAGAATCGTTGCTATCTGTCCATACCCCCTTCATGGGCGTTATACGAATTGGGTGTTTTACTATTAAGACATCTTCACAAATGGACAATTATAATTGGACATGTGCTTTTTAGACCATCTGAAGTCGCGGTCATTTCGATTCATAGATGATTCGGTACTGAGCCGACTGAAACAGCACTCTAAAGTGCGAGTAGTGACAGTAGACCGACAATAACAGGGTTCTGTTTGTCAGAACAAGCTTATTGAAATAGTGGTTTGAACTCTTTCATTTATCGCTATTCACATAATACGTATAAACCAGTTATAGACTAGACAGTTTAATCATACAAAAGGTTTTATGATCACTGTTAATAAAAAGGTACTGAAGTCTATTCACTGTCCCCCTTTGCCTCGTTTCAGAGGGACGTATTTGTATGGCGCCATACATATAACAGTGCCTAGCTTTATTGAATAATGTATGATAGCGAGTAGATAAGCGATAATGCAATGCGTACGTGCGGCGCAACCTTGGAAGCGAGTACGTTAGTTTAGTATGTTATACTCATGGCCACGTCGGGCTTACATGTTGTCAAGCCGACGTTATAATTAGCTTCGTGCGATTCGGTTAAAATATTGTTCATCGTGTTGCTTCGTGAAATACAAAAGTCTAAATAGTTTGTGCTAACTATGTTTATCTTATTTCGTTTTTCGAGGGTATTTAGAGTTAGAGGAGGCCTATGTTTAACATTAACAGAGAATCGACGAGGGCTGAAGATTTTTTTACAAGTTTTTGTAAGTTACCTAACCGTTGGAAATGATTCAGAATGGCCTGAATTTGGTAATGTGCCAATTTCAATTACTGTACAAAATTTCATTACATACATGCACCAGGGTGTGCACACTATTCACTGCAAATTATAAAATTTTAGCCATTTTGCTACCTAGGCAATTTAGGCATTTTGCGTTTTAGGCAACGCTACTCAAGTGTTTTGCTTTTAAGAAGACTTGCTCAGGAGAAGAGGTCCCAAGCATATCCTGGCCATTTTACCAGTTCCCTAACAAATAACTCTACTTTAGCGAATTTCTTGGTTTATTTCCATAGGTGTGATCTTAGTTACAATCTTACAAGGATCTTACCAACAAACAACATACATTGAAGCTGGCTAGAGCATGCAAAAAATATGTATAATATATTATGTACCTAACTTATAAGAAGAGGGGCCCAGCAAATCAGTTTTATAATTAAAAACCAGATGCTTCGTCTCAAGAGCTATCGAAATAAATAAGCAACATGTGAGCATAGAAAAATTTCCTGTCCAGTAAAATTTATATTTATACGTTACAACATAATCGCAAAGTTTAAAAATAGGTTTGGAGTACAAAACCGGGTCAAATTTGCTTATAAATCGCCTTTAAAAATAGTTTATTTTTAGTCAGTAAGTTTTGTTCACTTTCCAAGCGCGAGTCTGCAAATCAACAAAAAAATCTTAAATATATTTCTTCATAGGAAAAATCGCTGAACATAGTGAATTTCGGATAAGTTTTAAGACGAAGTAATCAATCATTCATTACAGCCATAGAAAGTCCACAGTTGGAAGTAGGGCACTCTCAAAGACTTCCAATTTCTTTGGTTGGAAGCGGCCTGCATCCATTTAACCAGGTCATCTGTCAATTTCGTTAGAGGCCGTCCTACGCTGCGCTTGCTGATCCACGGTCCACCAAAGGAAACCACCTAGAAACATCTTAATTACATGGTATTCTAGACCGATCTCTCCTTAGTTTATTGACGCCAGACCCCTTTGATGTGCTTTCTGCGCGGCGAAATGTTTCCCTGTTCATTGCATGAAAGCCGTGAGTCAAGTCTAATAATATTGGTCTTTTGTCTCTTAAATTGAATGAGAAAACACTAATATTATTAGTACTAACATACCTTGAGAAACTAGGCCCATGCGCGACTATTAAAAGACCTTTAGCATCGTTGAAATGAAGGAAAAAATTATAACTAAAATTGTACCTACCGAATAATGAAAATAATGTTCTACCAGTCTGAAGTAGGTGCCTCAGCACGAGCCAGCAGGAGTGGACCTACTATAATAGTCGTCTATCTCACCTACATACTACAATTCGGCTTCAATCACTCTTGCTGGCTGATGCACCGACTTTAGACTGGTAGGAAATTAATTTCATGGTTTTTTGTAGTCAGTTAAATTTTTGTTATAATTTTTTTTTCACTCCTTTTAGTGTTAATAATCTAATATACAATAGTTTTATGTCAACAGCTCTTAACCTTTTACGAAAGATTGCTTTTTCCGATGCAGAGACGTTCATTATTGAGGAGTCCTGGTGCTTCGCCATCCGTTCATTTCACCATAACATTATGCATTACGATGAGCATAATTTGCTTACCAACTGTGTTAAAGTAATTGAAATTCAAGTCGTGAAGTAATTGTTTTGTTATTTAGTAGCTCCGTTGGGCAAATGTGGTCTTCATCATCAGTTCCGCTTCACCAAATGATGATTTTCAAGAGCAAATGATTACCATAGGTGTCTCTACAATACAAGAAGAGTACCACGATTTACTTAGAATCCAATCATCAGATCCTGATTTGGTGTGCTTATGGGACCTAATTGAAGGTATTCCTATACGAACGAAAAAAAATGTTTTTCAAATCTCTACTAATATTATAAATGCGAAAGTAACTCTGTCTATCTGTTATTCTTCCTCGTCGAAACCACTGAAACGATTTTGATGAAATTTGGTATATAGGTAGTTTGAACCCAAGGATCAACATAAGTTACCTTTTACTCTGGTAGAGGGCGCCACCGCGCAATAACCTAGATCCGCGCAGATGAAGTCGCGGGCATAAGCTAGTCTGTTCATAAATAACGCGACTTCTGAAGTAGCAAACAAAAAAATACAACCGAATCGATAACCTTTTTTGAAGTCGGTTAAAAAGTGTAGGTAACTAATAGAGGATGTCGATGTGAGTCGTAAAATATCACCAAACTGTTTCATCGCGTTGTTAAAATTTATAGCGGGCAGTTATAATATCTAGGTCAGGGCTGCGGCCTACTTATTTAAAGATCGGGACGCCTGCGACGGCTTAACGGTTACATGGTGCAGTAAATGAAGGAAGTTGTTGTATGGAGACCCAAGCATTAATTCCTCAGTCGATGAAATTTTGCTTGGTTATTGTTTAGTATGAGCCGTAACTAAAATATAAAAAAATCCAAAAAAAAAACACCTAAGTTAGGTATTTATAAGCTAAAAATCGTCACTACTTTTAAAAAACTCGTATTCGTATCTTGAAATGGATAATTTTTCCGAGTGCACTATGACCATTACGTCAAGGTTCAATTTCGTTCACGTATTGATTTGAGATACGAGATTTTTCAAAGTAATGACGAAACAAATCTGTTTATATTAGTAATTTAATTTAATTTCTGCTGGGATATTTTTTTTTTATATTTCATATATTGTTCCAATACGTTACATGAGTATGTCTATGTTGAAGAAAGTTTGAACGGAGCACTTTTTTTTGGATATTTATACAATACTCTTTATTTATTGATACTTTATCATACTGTCAAGTTTTTTCGGGCTGAGGAATTACTGCTGGGTCCACTACCTTTATTTACTGCACTATACAATGGAATAGCCATCGCGAGATAACAGTATAAACCAGATGTTATCCGTACCAATATTATAAATGCGAAAGTGTGTTTGTCCGTCTTTCACGCCGTAACGGAGAGACGGATCGACGTGATTTTTGGCATAGAGATAGTTTATGGACCCGAGAGTGACACAGGCTACCTTTTTATCCCGGAAAAATGCAGTTCCCGAGGGAAAAGCGCGCGATAACCGAATACCACGCTGGCGGAGCCGGGGGCAAAAGCTAGTACGAGATATATGTACCTATTTCAACTTGTCTGATAAATTATTACTATCTCGCTTCTTTTTGTCTCATGACATCTGTTGTGTTTCGGCGTGGAGAGTAAGACAGCCGATGAAATCACTGGCACTGGAGGTATCCCATCTTAGGCCTCTAGGTTGGCAACGCATCTGCAATACCCCTGGTGTTGCAGATGTTTATAGGCGGTGGTAATCTCTTACCATCAGGAGACACACTTGCTCGTTTTCCATACAGTTGAATAATTTTTTTTTGTATATGACATGCTTATTTAGTGGCTAACTGATACTTCAGGTACTAGCATGCTTTAGGCGGTCTTAAGGCTTCAGGACCTAACTGTGAAGAGCACTGCTGCTTGCAATGGCGATGCGATGAGAAGTCCCTTTTTGCTATGTTATGTGTATTTTTATATTCCTTTTTTTACTAGTTAAAGAACTGGTTAAAGCCACTGGTACTCAGTGATCTATTTAGTTAGATGTAAACATTTGTATTATATTGAGTCAAAAGTGTCCTTAGTATATCGGTTTATTGTTTACTAAAACCTAGACGTAATTTCAGTGCTTACTAACCTTTTTATTTGTAAACAAATATTTTATTTTCAATAAACAATTTCAACATGACATAGATTTAACTATTGTTAGATAAAACGTCAATATTACACGTTACAACATTCTAAAATCTGTTAATAAATACATCACAATGCAAATAACATAAAAGTAGGTACAGTCAAGATCAAAAGTAGCTAAACCCATTTGTATCTCTTTGTAATACCAAAACCAATACTCATACAGATTGAAAAATATCAAATAGCAACAATGACGAAATATTAAGGAATTAAGCCACTTTTACGCTCGACTGTAAATTGTCGGCTTATCGCAAGAAGTCACTAACTGCAAAAAGTCACTAAGTGCAGTAATGTTACTGTACTTAGTGACTTTTTGCAGTTAGCGACTTTTTGCAGTTAGCGACTTTTTGCAGTTAGCGACTTCTTGCAATAAGCCGACGAAATAAATAAATGGATAAAATTCTAGTTTTCTTCACAGTTCTTCAGTGTTGATTAAAGACGTAACATTCCCGATGCATTGAGCGGAAGCCGTTCTTGCACCCGTGACGTCACACGCCGAAGGTTAAGCAAGATGCATTCGGAATGTTGCATCAGTGTTTACTCGTCGTCATCAGATGAACGCATTTATTGCTATTAAAACTGATGTGGATATACGAAGATACTAGTGATGTAACGAATTTAATTTTTTGAACATTCGCGAATGCGAATATCTGCTACCGACATTCGCGAATGCGAATGCGAATATTCAGTTTTTCGTTTTGGCGCCAAGTTTTCTATGGCAGTTTCGTTAGAACGAAGTGCGTTTCTTTGTTCCGAGAATTACCGAGTTTATGCGAAGGCATCGAAAAGTAAATAAATAAATAATACCAAATGATTAAGTGAAGACTGATAATGTGATTACGAGATTAAGTTATTATTTTTTTTGTATAAAAAACATGGTTCACCAGGATGACTGAACTGCATGAATATCTGAGAATCAACACTGTCCAAGAAGAAGTTACGCAGAGAACAATCACCTACAAAAATCGAATTGAGGAACATATTAACATCTTAGCAACAGATCTTAGCAAACCACTGCAGACAAGGAGGCTCAAACGCCAGCACTTATGGGATCGTACCGCATGCTAACTTAGCAATTATATAGAGGCGGATATCCTCAATGGAGGAACAGTCTTCGCAAGTCCATTTCCGCAATCAAAAAATGTGCTTATGGCTTAAAGCCGATCGCATGATCTAATACTATAAAAAAAAAAATATAAAAAATATAAAAAACATAAGAAATGGATATATTTTGATTTTATTAATCTACTATTATCTAATAACTGTATTTTATTCTGATATTTATACTCGCAAAATATTCGCAGAAATATTGCGAATGTGAATACGCAAAAATATGCGAATATTCGTTACAGCACTAGAAGATACGTATAGTGACATCATTATTTTTTAATATACAGGACTTAGTGCAAGAATACACTGCGGATTATTCGCCTTGCCTTTGAAAGTACAGGAAAATTATTAGAAAAAAAGAAAGAAACTACTACAAGTAATACCACTACGCCGTCCCTCTTTAGTGTATCGGTTGAGAAAGAGATGCGTGTGCTAAAACTGCATAGATAGTGTGTTCTTGCATTTAATCCTAGTGTACACGGTTTCCGACCACTCGTCAGTCCCGCAATCTTGTAAACAGTCTTATAAACCAGTACCACTACCATGAGTTTACAGTGACCGTACTCGATAGCGACTGCGTAAATTATTTGTATGGAGAATTGTACAGCGCCTCTACAAATAATTTACGCCGTCACCATCGAGTAAGGTCACTGTAAACTCATGCTAGTGGTACCGAGGCCGTCTTGCCTAACGTTTCTGACGCTCGCCATCGCAATCAAATGACATAAGATATCGCATACAAAAACTGTCATTTGATTGCGATCGCGAGCGTCAGAAACATAAGGCAATACGGCCTCAGTACTAAAACTAAATATTGATCAAATAACTTATGATTCTAATAATTATGAATTTACTAACAAGGGTGGAACTTTTTCACAATAAATTTCATGTTTCAAAATATCTTTGGCAAATGTATGGATGTCAACATGATATTATTGGAATCACAAAGGTACATTCTGGTACGTGGTTCAGTTTCTTTGATTGTACCATCAGCCAAATAAATGGTCTATCAATTTTTAAACAAGTTCCTATCAAACGAATATGTCGCTAAAGTCGAACTTTCAAGTTGACAGACACGTCTGTGTTGGCATTATTGTTTTATGACATGCAAACGATTATAAACTTTAGGGTGGTAGACCACATATTTGGCTGATGGTACAAAGTCAAATACCTACTAACCGGAAGTGGATTAAATTTAGCATGCAAGATTTGTACTAAAAACATGAGTAGTCTCATTCATTCATTCATCATTTGTCTCGCGCCTAGTGATTGCTCTTCTCTACCTAACAAAGGTTGACTGGCAGAGATCCCTTCAGCGCCTTTGTGCTTTTCTGTTTGTAACCTATCAGTATTTTCTTTTTTTGTACAATAAATTGTTTTACTACTAAGTACTACTATTTCCTACAAAAAAAATTTTCTTTATAATCAAAGTAATTCAGACACGTCTAGAAAGAAATGGAAGATGCGACTCAATTCTAAATAAAATATCAGTCAGCCATTTTTTGCCTTACGTCGAGTCGAGCTAGACAATTAAATAAATAATTCACTTGTAACGTCTAGTCGCGTGGAAACGTGCCAAGTTAGAAACAGCGATAAATATAACGCCATGACCATCAAGTGACGTTTTTTGTAACGGGAAATAGTCGAATTATCACTAATAGTAATTTAGCTTTTTAATGGGGTCCATAATTGCGTGCAAGTTGCATTACTTGCAAGGCCATAAAGCCAAACACCTGTTAGTTAAACTAATTAAATAATTAACTAATGTACACATCATTCCACAACCCATTTATTCCATTATGAATCTAATGAACATTTTGCCACAACAATGCGATTGAAAATAAAAGGTAACCAAGAAATTGCTTTGCCAATGCAGTTAATTAATGTCATTTGCATCACAAATATCAAGATTATTCAAGCAGTTTCTTGATCAAAAGTATAACCATTACCAGATCCGGCACTTATCATGTTTACAATGAGTAAAAACTACCTCAACATTTTGGTTACATTGCAGTGGCAGAAACAAGTAGTAGTTATGAGAAAAATAAGAGTTTAAACCATTATAAAATTATAACCTTTGGAAAGCTTTTACTGAAGTCACCCGTTGCTTGTTGTGTCTTGCAGCACCCACCCACCATTCGACAAGACTGATGCATGGACAGCAACAGCCGAGACGAATGATGGACAGGTAGTGCAAAGCGCTGGCTCCAATGCTGACACTCAACTTGTTGTTACCAGTATACGGCACGGCAATACTAGGAAAGGTCTAACATAAATGGGTAACACACAGAAATATTACAAATGTTTCACAAGTGTTGTAAAAAGCGACACATCTAAATGGACTAAAACCAACCAAAACTGTGTGGTGTGTTGTATGAGGTAACAGTAGGCAGTAAGGTAACTTATTGGATTTAGTTCATGCCACATTATTTCTTTCGTAACACATGAGAAACTGTGATTTGAAACGCTTCTGAGCTTTACCCAGAATACAAGTAACATATTATGATTATATTTATACACTAGGATAATGTAAACAAATTTTATTTTATTTGATTAATTCGTTTCAATTTCATTTAATTAATAATTTAACTTTGTTTCATATTTATTTATTGTGTAACTTGGTATGGACCTGTTTTTGAAATAAGTTTCATATAAATAATTTCAATCAAAATAGCATAGAAGTTGACTGACAGTTTCGCCACAGTATGCCTTCTGTAGAAGTGTAGGAGCCCTAAAGATGTTTTTTATTTGTCAATAGTATTAAAGTAAATGGTTGAACTCCTCATTTTTATAAAGTGCAGCAAGCTTGCTATTGTACAACTACAAAGACTAGGTACAGCCAATTTATAAAAATATGTATAAACAACAATACAATACAAAGACTTTATTGTACACCAGAAATAGTAACAACCTTAATGTTAGGTCAATAAAGTTGTGTATACACATTACTTTGGCTGTATCAATCTCTTTACAATTGACTGGTGGTTTAGTACTTGAAGCTGCTATTTGCAGTGTAAATAGGTCAACTATTACAGATGTGACTAGTAGCAGACAACTTAAAGTGGTGTACATTTAACAAGTACTAATTTGAAACGAGAGGAGCTCATAGCTCTTGAGTACTGGGCAAAGTAAATAGGTATTTGAATCATTATCATTGTCTAGTTTAGTTTAGTATTGTCCAGTGTTTTTTTTGTAAGACCAATTCTACTAACAAAAAAATATGGATTTTTGTTTTGGTCTGAAATAAAGTATTTTTATTTTTTTTATTTTATATTATTTTACTCAAGACCTTCACTGCTACAATAGATCAGATACATTTTACATAATTACTTTTGTGTATCAAGTCTCAGAAGATTAACTTTTTTTTTATCCAGCCTATAGTACCACTGGACAAAGGTCACTCTTCCATTCTGCCACTATTTTTAACAAATTAAACAAGTTTGTTTGTATGTATCATAAGAGCACATGTGTGCTCAAAAATATCTGGAATAAAATGGGAATAGTAATGTCCACAGATTTTTGAGTATCAAGACCGAATGTTGGCAGAATCAATTCTTATTGGAAAGTCTTTGAAAAACGAAAGTGAACACTACTCAGTTATTCAGAGCATGAAATGAAAGTAAAAATTAAATACCTAAGCCACTTCAAATTGACAGAACTGTGTCAAATGATAAGTGGACACTATCAATTGTGACACATAAGTGCTGATAACTCCGTCAATTACTAGAATACAATACTTTTTTTATAGATAAAGACAATGTGGTTGTTAAAATTAGGTTATGTAGAATTTAAACTTTTATCAATTCCAATAAGAGTCTACTAAGAATAATCCTATAAAAATTTAGGTTAATTTTTATACTAATCTTATTTCTCTTTCCTGCTGTAATCAGAATAACCAATGCATGAATCTTATTAAAAGAAGGACCAATACCACCCCAGATTACTGAAAGATTAGCTTGATGCTAGTGTATAATAGAATAGCCTACTAAAGAGGTTGCTAAAACTAACAAAAACTTCGTAATTTTTTTTTCTTGTAGGTAAGAGCTTGACGCGTCCTATTCTGGACGTACCTGGCTAGTGTTGGAGTCGAAGGCGGCATCATAGCCGTAGACGCGCGGCGGCTCGGGCGGCGTCACGTTATTCCTCGTCACGGCCACCGTCCCGTTCACGGAATCCACGGACACGCAGCAATAAGCGGATTCCAGTTTTTCCCGCTCGTCCATAGGCCGCACCCGAACCACCACCCGCACATTTTCAACCGTCGGAGCGACCAACTCCGCATCCTAAAGAACAAAAAAAAACAAAGGTGAACACGTCCACTGCCCACGAAAGCCCAGGAACATGTAACGTTCGCAGAGTGAATCAATCCCCAGTGCGCAGTTACTATGTCGTAAACGCCTACGATAATGAATGACCCTGAAACGCGAAATACGTTATGACTCATTTCTGTACGCCTAAAATTATTATTACGTTACCCGTTCTTTAGCTATCGATTAATATGCGAAAATAGAAAAAAACGTGCACAAATTAACCCATGTGGTGTCCGCAAATGAAAGGAAACGAGTTATGAAATCATCGTGACACGATTTCCGGAAATCACATGATAGCCAACGGCTATACTTACAGGCATTTTCGACGACTCCGCCTCGATGCGATCGCGAAAATAATAAATCGGTGAGCACAAAGCCGCGCAACGCGTACGTTTGTCAGATATTAGGTAAAAATCAATACTCACGACCTAGTTTTTCAGGGTTTCCTATTTCCTTTTGAAATGAAATGAAATTGGAATGACAAGACGTTTTCGTGTGTGTTGCCAACTAGAATAGAAAGGGAAATTAGAGTTCCATAAACAAGCAGTTTCCAAGTGGAAAAATATTTAGTAAGTTTTAGAAACTATTTATCAAGCCAATGATTTTTCTCAGTTTTTTTATTTTTATTTTTACATTTTCGAACTAGAAATAGACGTGAATAACTGTTTTATTGGAAATAAGTATCTGAAAACGAATTTAAAAGGTAGTATTATTATAAGACGCTGGCAGCACCTATACCGGAAGTTCGAAGGCTAAATGCATGCGCCCGTTTGTAGGGCCCATAAAGTTGAGTACACATTTACAATAATATGTCAAGGTTTTGGATTTTAGTGTAAGACAATGGAAATAAATAATTAAGATGTTGTTAGTCTTACATATTTAACTTTTTATCCGTTTATAAAGTTGGGAATTTTGGAGCTGAATTTATACACCTAAAATTAAATTTACCTACGGAGAAAAGTGTTCATCGTGTGTTCATCGCTTTATTTAAAAAGTTCTTTATGCTGCAAGCTGCAATAAGATCAACCCAAGCAGCAGGGCTACTATGAAACTTGAAGTTCGAGTCGTGCGGTTCCTCTGACACTTATACTATTCAATACGAGAGCGAGAGAGATCACGCGACATGAACTTTGACTTTCTTAGTAGCCCTGCAATTTTAGACAAAAAGGCTGTACTTTCATAAATTTAAAATGTGATTTGAGAAAAAGTATGAGAATTTAAAATTTGTACTTCGCATTTTAATAACGTTACGTTTAAGAAATTCTTCAAGATATACTTTGCATTTTAACTCCTGATCTGAAAAAACAACAATGCAATGCATTGTTGTTTTTTCAGATCAGGAGTTAATTTTTTTTCGCGGTGTTTTTTTCTCTATAAAACACCTTCAGGTGGAAGAAGGGAAATGTCAAAATCTGATGTTTATTTTGTTCAGAAAAGTTGGGGTGAAATTGTAGCTTTAATGGCTTGCGCGCTGTCGCAGGGTCTTGTAAAATTATTCAGTGTACGTTTCCTTTAATTGGATGTAGTAACAATGTCCTCAGGAGCCGTGGAGAATAAGCAGGAGCCTGCCCATATTGCGGGTGTCGACGTCGACTCATCGACTGGGGTAGATGGCTCAGAATGCGAGTTATCCTGTGACTCTGGACTCGAATCAAAGTCTTCCTGCCTTATAGAGGCCGTGCTAGCACCCGATACAACCCTATCACCCAGTAAGTCTGTAGAAAGTGGTATCAAACTCGATATAAAAATGGCTTCAGAAGACGTCCAAGGAAACGAAACACCACCCTCATTATCACATTCCAGCGCCAGCTCTCCCGGTGCTAACACTTCAGACAATTTTTCAAACTTGGATGACTTCTTAAGCAGCCACATAGAAGTAACTAATGATGAAGACAAAACTATAAACCTAAATATAACTGATACTTCTAATAATAATGATAACGCTATCGTCGTAATGCTTAATCAGTCAGAAACTAGTTCGAATGACTCAGTTAACCAACCTGACACATATCTGGAGTCAAATAAGAGTTTAGCAACATCCACAGTAAGTCTACATGAAGCAACAAACACAAATATTGCTATATGCAAGTCTCCGTACAGCCGCAGCGCTGAAAACATATCCATAGATAATAAAATAGATCAAAGTATTGTTGATAAAGACACCATACTGTCCCAATTTAAAAGCCAAAAGAATAAAGTTAGTGCCACTCAAGTGATAACACCGGATTCACAAACTACTCTTGATGTGCGGTACCCGAGAATACCAAAAGAAATCTTGTCCCAAGATATAGGAAGCATTGTTAAAAATGTACATGGGATATTTTCTTCAGTCAGTGGCAGTTTGAAAAGTGCTTACACATACAGAGCAGGTCAAATGCCATATATGAAGACAGTGAAACCAATCACCAACGGTAAATTGATGAAGGACATATTCGAAGATGAGCCAAATGATGAAAAGGCTAATAATGGTATTGATGCATTAAAAGCTGAACCAAATATTAATGAATCTGAAATTATAGATGAAAATAAGTCAATTTTGAATGTTGAAGAGAGTGATGTTAAAGGCGACGTGTTGAGGTTACAGATAGAGTCATTAGAAAGAGTATTAGGGGAACAGAGAAGGGAGAATTCTGTGTTGAGGGAGAGAGTGAAACAGCAGGCTGATGAGTTGCAAGAAAGAGATCAGACATTTAAAGAGTTGGAGGTCAAGATGGATATGGTGAGTTGTGATTCTTATTATGTTTTTATTTAAAAAACCTGTACCTCAAAATCCATGATTTTTTGAGCGAACTGAACTAAACATTATTCCAAGAGTCAATTTGCTTAGGGAATTCAAAACCGGTTTTAATTGTATAAAGAAATTATGTTTGGTGTTTTGGAATCTTTTTGTATTTTTTATTTCAATTCCAAATTTTTACTTTAAAAAAAATAAAAAATACAAAAGATTCCAAAAAACCAATCATAATTTGATTGCTTAATAGCGACATCTCTTGTCCGGGTGAATGGTTAGTTCCGAAGGAGATATTGAAGGCTTCTCGTTGAGAGTTAGACAACATAGATGGCGCTAGGTAACTGCTTAAGTTACAAAGTAAAGTAAAAACAAGCTGAGTTATGTGATGCAAAGGGAAATTCGTGTCTGTGCCGTTGACAAGCAGTGGTGTAGGGGTATAGCACGCGGCACGGAATGCCGAGGTCCTGGGTTCGGTTCCCAGTGTTAGTCTTATTTTTCTGGTTTTTCTGTGCATCATTGTTTCGGTTTGTATTTTCAATGTATAAAGAAAACCCGGTTTTTGCTTTTTCTCCATACATACTAAACCGTTTTTGAATTCCCTAAATTTGCTGCAACTTTCACGTTGAATTACATCAAAACTCTTTTTATTTGAGATGTCGAAACGCGTGGAGCAAGCGGAACGCGAGAAAGATGCGGCGGTAATGCGTTACGCGAGCGTGGAGTGCAGCGCGATCGAGGCGAAGCGCGCGGCCGACGCGGCCGCTAAGGCCGAGAAGGCGGCCGTAGCTGAGGCCGAGTTGCTCAACAACAAGATTAAAGCTGCTAGGGAGGACAAGCAGAGGATTTGCCAGCTCTATGATGATAAGGTATGAAACACGCAGGTGCGGGCGAATATTCCGCGTTTTCTTTGTGTCTTTGCAGGCGTTATTAGAAGGGGTGATGCCCGTTGTTGTTTTTTTATTAAAAACTAGCTTATGCTCGTGACTTCGTCTGCGTGGGTCTAGGTTATCGCGCGGTGGCGCCCTCTACCGGAATAAACGGTATCCTATGTTGATCCTTGGGGTTCAAACTACCTATATACCAAATTTCATCAAAATCAGTTTAATGGTTTCGACATGAAAGCGTAACAGACAGGCAGAGTAACTTTCGCATTTATAATATTAAAATTCTTGTGACTTGTTTTTCCATTGTGCTGTATAAACGTGGGACGCTAATGTCTTTTGAACACACGGTCAAAACGCTCGAATATTTGCCCGTGCAGTGTTGTATGTCCCAGAAGGGAGTTTGGGAGTTTGCGATGCGTGACTTAGGCCAAAAAAGCAGCCTTAGTGGGAACGGAGTGGCTTAACAACAATAAAGCTGGTAGGGAGGACAAGTAGAGGATTTGTTAGCTTTGTTTTTGTTCATTTATTAGCTAGACCTTTGTCTAATGTGACATGCAATAAAGAATTTGAATTTGTCAGATATTAGTGCTGTACTTGACTGTATTTAAAATAATTTTGTATGTAAAGAATTTAGAGTTACCCTCTTTTTTCCAGTGCCACGAACTTCAGAACTGCGATCGCGAGTTGGCAAAGGTGCGGGAGGACGTGAAGGAGTTGGAAGGACGTCTCAAGTGGACGCAGAGCAAGCTCCGGATGGAGATGGATGCTTATAAGGTACTGTGGGGAGCTATGGTATGGGGGATCTACGCGCGTGATTCTAAACTCAGTTCAAATAAAAGGATGTTTCTTCAGTACTCGCTTCATGTATTCATAGATATAGAACTTAAAGATATACTTATACAAACATAGGTCATGCCTCTCAGTGTTGGCAACCCCAACAATAAGGTACAGCACTATCTCGATTGTCGACTCTAGAATTTTTCCCTTCCCTTCTTTTTTGCACCTGTGCGAGCGCAATACACGTTTCAAGTGAGAATCCAATTTTTATTTATTAAAATCCCCAGCACGCCTAAAATCAGCCCTATCAATAATTATACAGTGCCTGCTCAACACTCAGGCTGTCATTGCTGGCATGTATACCGCTGTCAATCCTGTTTTTAAATCGGATTCTAGAATTATAAAATACAAAAATAGTATAATTATACAAAATACATTCAATCTAGCCTGCCAAGTGGTCATTTTTACCACCTGCTAGCGGTATACAGCCTAATCCCTACAGTACACTAACTGGTTGTATAAAGGACTACACTGTATACTGCCGTGACTGTAATTCAAAGCGATATACTTTTTCGCAGGACAGCGCAGAGCGCGTGGAAAAGCTGACGGCTCAGGTGTCGGAGTTGGAGGCGGCGCGAGATGCCGCGGCGGCCAACGCTACTGACTCGTTGCGAGCCAAACAGCTAGGTACATCTCAATAGTAGATTTTTGCACCGAGCAGAAAGTTATATATTTCTAGTTTTTGCCCGCGGCTCCGCCCGCCCTCGGGAACTGTGCATGTTTCCGGGATAAAAAGTAGCCTATGTCACTCTGGGCCCATAAACTATCTCGAAGCTAAAAATCACATCCGTCGCTCCGTTACGGCGTGAAAGACGGACAAACATACAAACACACAAACACACTTTCGCATTTATAATATTAGTATGGATAGAACCGAGTGTCGATTTCAAGCCCGAGCGCGAGCGAGGGCTTTAAAAAGCACGAGCGCAATATAAACTTAATACGAGGTGCATAATCTGCTTTTCTTTCAACTATTACAGGAATAGTAGACGAAAAAACTCATGCTAAACAATTAATAGGAAAGAAATGTCACTAGCACTTGATGATTCCATTTTTGTAAGTACATTCGCACTCTTAAAAAATGTCCACGGATAATTCGCAAGGTTCCCGCCATGTTTGTTTTTTTAATTTCTTTCTTTACATAACTTTTTACGGTAACTTTGAAAAGTTTTGCAAGTTTATAACAGAACAGAACCGAATATTACGATCGCGTGTCATCGTTAATACCCGAAGCGTTCTAAAATCCGAAGGTTTTTTAAAAGCTCACGGAGTGTACCTATAGTTTCATGAAGGGGATATTAGTAGTGTGGAATGAAGCGCCAGGAAGACAATTCAGAAGGTTTACTCAGGAAAACTTACAAAACAGGTTTAGGGCTTACTTTAGATAAATAATATAGGCATACAACTGTGAGTTTGTGGGACTTGTTGGTTTTACTTGAGGATAGCAGAGGCCGTCTCTCAAGCTAGACCACTAGCTGAATGTATGCACTCTCGTCCGCGCAGCGCCTTTTATTCGTTCCGAACGCAGCCTCGCCAGCCTTCGTATCGGGCCGCCGAGCGAGATAGGTAGTTACTGTGCGAGCGGGAAAGTATTCGACCCGCGCGCATGCCGTACAGATGTCTTATTTGATGGTTCTACAGTAGGTTTTAATTAACACCTTGTATATTACAGAGAGTGAATTGAAGGAGAGTCAGGCAGCGCTGATCCTGTGCCGGCACGAGCGGGAAGACCTGGAGAGACGTCTGGCCGCTGTAACGCTGCAGTTGGATGCGAGCCGCGCCGCGAAGGACGCCGCTAGCACCGCGCTCGCGGCGCTCACTGCTGAGGTCAGTATGGAACTAAAAGTGAAGGGAGAGAGCTCTATATTGTATTTTTGGCACTGGTCCCACCGCGAGCTAGTTAGCTATGAGCTATCGGCTATTTTCTAGCCCAAGAAACGAACAAAAGATAATCGCTTCCGTGTACATAAAAGAGAGAGTTATATTTTTATAGTTCATAGCTGGCTGTTCACACTGCCGGCGAGGATACTCTCCCACCGCCCGGCGAGTAAGCGATAATTCCATAGAATTGTTTACTAGCCGCCCGCCGATTGTCAACTGTTTCTATAAAGGAATTTTACTAGTTGACCGCCGAGCTCGCCGATAACTGGCGGTGGGACCATTGTCTACTAGTTGACCGCAGCGATAAGCTATCAACTATAAAACTAGCTCAACGGTACTCGAGCTGAGCTAGTGCAGCGAGTAATCGCCCGTCGCACGCAAACACTCGCTTATAGCCGAGCGTCTAAACTAGCAAAACTATACTCGCTTCTCGCCTCTCGCCCACTCGTTTGTGTTTTACTCGCTAATAGTTTGTAGCCGCCGGTGGGACCAGTGCCTTTGGGTCCAGTCCCGTTGGTCTTACTTGCATTTAACCTTGGCGAGCAAAACAGCTCAGTAGTACACTGACCAAGTATGCAAAATGACTTGGTTTATATAATGCCATGATTACAAAATTTTCTAAGTTTTAGAAAGACTTGCTTAGCAAAACGTCTTGGTCGTGGAATGCACAAGTAGGCAGAATGACTCAATTGTGTAAGGTCTTGATTGTATTAAATAGTTTTACAAGACCAGACCAGACCATTTACCTACTTGAACACTATGACATTAAGTCATTTTACAGCCAAGTAACCCGAGCTACCCGAACTGGTACCACCATCTTGCTCGCTAATCCTGCCGTGAAGCAGCAGTGCTTTAACTCCACTTTACTTTTGCAGGTGGTAGAACCTTGTGCAAGGTCCGTCCGGATTGGTACCACCATCTCGCTCTCTAATCCTGCCGTGAAGCAGCAGTGCTTGCACTGTTGTTTCGGCGTGGAGAGTAAGACAGCCGGTGAAATTACTGGTCCTTGAGGTATTCCATTTTAGGCCTCTAGGTTGGCAACGCATCTGCAATTCCCCTGGTGTTGCAGGTGACCCACTTGCTCGTTTGCAATCCAGTCGAATAAATAAAAAAAAGGGGTTATGTTTTTCGAGCGTATGTATGTATGTCCATTTCTTTGGTCCTCGCTGCAGCCTAAACGGCTAAACGGATTTTAACATATGAGGTACCATTGGATTCGTCATAACTGTCGGAGTGACAGGCTATATAATATTGCAATATGGCGTCTGCGAAAAAAAATATGGCGAAGAAACGAAAAAAAATATGTACAGACACGACACGGAGAAATTCGTGTCGGCACCACTGTCCAGCGGTGGTGTAGCGGTATAGCACGCGGCACGGAATGTCGAGGAAATGAGTTCGATTCGCAGCGCTGGTATTATTTCTCTGTTTTTTCTGTGCATCTATATTTCAATTTGTATTTTCATGACTATGAGTATTTAAATTTCTGACATTTTAATTGTTACTGAATTATTCCTAATTTATTAATTTTTACATATCCTTAACATTTTGGCCATTATTCTTTTTTAATTTAATTTTATTGTCTTTTCATTGTTTTCAATCTGACGATCCGTTCAGGAGAATCAGTCTTATTGTAATTGTTTTCATCAAATATTGACATGCTTAGAATTTTATTTTATTAATTATTCCTAATCTTATTACATTTGACGAGTTCAATACAAATTCTTGTAACTGAAATTTATGTAAATTATAATGTAATGATGTATTGAATGAATAAATAAACTAAACTAAACTATTTTGTCCCCAGGTGGAGTCACTGAAAGAGAGCAATCACCGGCTGGAGCAAGAAGCGGCGGAACTGGCGGCGCTGCGCGCGCAGGCCGCGCTCGCCGACTCGCTCAGCGCGCAGCTGCAGAGGTACACACAGACATACACACAATACAATACAATACAAATATTCTTTACTAGGTTATGCCCGCGACTTCGTCTGCGTGGATCTAGGTTATCGCGCGGTGGCGCCCTCTACCGGAATAAAAAGTATCCTATGTTGATCCTTGGGGTTCAAAGTACCTATATACCAAATTTCATCAAAATCGGTTCAGTAGTCTTGACGTGAAAGCGTAACAGACAGACAGACAGACAGAGTTACTTTCGCATTTATAATATTAGTAGGGATTGGTATTCTTTATTGGTCACCAAAAACAGTACAGAGACATCACAAAAATAAAAAAATCAGGTAGGCGGTCTTATCGCTAAAAAGCGATCTCTTCCAAACAACCAATTTCAGAAAAATTAGTAAATACGAACAGACTAATGTAGGAACACTACATAAATCCTTAGTATTATAAAGGGGAAAATGAGTTTGTTTGTTTGTTACGCCTTCACGCCGTAACAGAGCGACGGATCGACGTGATTTTTGGCATTGAGTTTATGGGCCCGAGAGTGACATAGGCTACTTTTATCCCGGAATAATGGACAGTTCCCGAGGGAACAGCGCGCGATGACCGAATACCACGCGGGCGGAGCCGCGGGCAAAAGCTAGTAATAAATAAATATCATGGGACAATGAGGGCTATCGTTTTTTCCCTCACTAGATGGCGCCACTGTTGCGTGAGGTTTTTAAAAGTCTATTTATTATAACGGGCGTGAAAACAAAGTTTAGACTAAAATCATATTTAATACATATTAAAACAGTACCATAAAAATATCGAGCAACCACAGTATTGCGTAATCCCGTTTTGTTCGGAAAAAAGGGAGGACAAAAGTTTTCAAAAGACAAAACTGTCTCAGATTACAGACGTTCATTGCCCCTTATCGCATAATTGCCATAATTAATTTCAAGTAATGCAAATATTCACAAAATTATTCTAATTATAAATAAACCCGCGTAGCTCACCCAAAAACTATGAGATTTGACATTTCGTTGACCTCACGCTACACTAGCGCCTCTAGCGGAAAATTCATTCGTGATAGCCCTCATTGACACCAATGAGGGCTATCGTTTTTTCTCTCACTAGTTGGCGCCACTGTTGCGTGAGGTTTTTAAAAGTCTGTTTTAACGGCCGTGAAAACAAAGTTTAGATTAAAATCATATTTAATACATCGTAAAACAGTATCATAAACATATTGAGCAACCACAGTATTGCATAATCCCGTTTTGTTCGAAAAAAGGGAGGGCAAAAGTTTTCGAAAGACAAAACTGTCTCAAATTACAGACGTTCGTTGCCCCGTATCGCATAATTGCCGTAACTAATTTCAGGTAATGCAAAATATTCACAAAATTATTCTAATTATAAAAAAACCCGCGTAGCTCACCCAAATACTATGAGATTTGACATTTCGTTGACCTCACGCTACACTAGCGCCTCTAGCGGAAAATTCATTCGCGATAGCCCCCATTGACCTAGTCCCAAACGACTGGGATATCAAGTTAAACAGTCTGTATAAAAATCTCACGCGCTCGTGTATTTCAAGGTCACGATTTTTTCATTTTTAAAAATCGGTCATGACTTGGTCGCGTTCAAATCGTCAGTCATTCGAATAGGACATTTTTTGGATTCACTTGACATTTTCTGTGAATATCTGACACACGCAAATAACTTTTTTTTTTCTTCAGCTCTTAACTACCCCCACCAACCAACTCGTCAGATATACCTCTCGGTTATTATACAGACGCAGGGTGTATACTCAATGAATGCGCTCGAGTATTTCCGTGTGACTGTTTTTTTACATTTTTGAGAATTTGCTCACGCCTTCCCCCCCTCCCCTCACTAAAAGGGCATACTTAAAGTAACCTTTTTTTTCGTTTTTGCACCTAATCTTCACAATCCAATAGGTCTCCATTACGCTTTAGTAACTACAAATTTAGTATACCCCTACTATTACTTAACGACTAAATGACTCAACGGGGTCACGCCGTTTTGTCACCTAATTAGATTTAAATGTTATAAATATGTATGTTAGTCAGTAAGGTATTTATTGTATGGGCCTAAGTTGCACGAAATAAATGAATTTATTATTATTACCAGGGAGACCGAGCGCGCGGCGCAGGCCGAGGAAGCGCTGGGTCGTGAACGCGCACGCGCGGAAACTTGCGCGCGGCGCGAGGCCGGCGCGCTGGAGCACGCCGCGCGGCTGACTGCCCAGCACGTGCAGCAGCGCGCGCGCGCCTCGCACGCGGCCTCGCAGGTACACACACACTGTGCAGCGCGCGGCCGGCGCGGGAGCACGCCGCGCGGCTGACTGCCCAGCACGTGCAGCAGCGCGCGCGCGCCTCGCACGCGGCCTCGCAGGTACACACACACTGTGCAGCGCGCGGCCGGCGCGGGAGCACGCCGCGCGGCTGACTGCCCAGCACGTGCAGCAGCGCGCGCGCGCCTCGCACGCGGCCTCGCAGGTACACACACACTGTGCAGCGCGCGGCCGGCGCGGGAGCACGCCGCGCGGCTGACTGCCCAGCACGTGCAGCAGCGCGCGCGCGCCTCGCACGCGGCCTCGCAGGTACACACACACTGTGCAGCGCGCGGCCGGCGCGGGAGCACGCCGCGCGGCTGACTGCCCAGCACGTGCAGCAGCGCGCGCGCGCCTCGCACGCGGCCTCGCAGGTACACACACACTGTGCAGCGCGCGGCCGGCGCGGGAGCACGCCGCGCGGCTGACTGCCCAGCACGTGGCGCAGCGCGCGCGCGCCTCGCACGCGGCCTCGCAGGTACACACACACTGTGCAGCGCGCGGCCGGCGCGGGAGCACGCCGCGCGGCTGACTGCCCAGCACGTGGCGCAGCGCGCGCGCGCCTCGCACGCGGCCTCGCAGGTACACACACACTGTGCAGCGCGCGGCCGGCGCGGGAGCACGCCGCGCGGCTGACTGCCCAGCACGTGGCGCAGCGCGCGCGCGCCTCGCACGCGGCCTCGCAGGTACACACACACTGTGCAGCGCGCGGCCGGCGCGGGAGCACGCCGCGCGGCTGACTGCCCAGCACGTGGCGCAGCGCGCGCGCGCCTCGCACGCGGCCTCGCAGGTACACACACACTGTGCAGCGCGCGGCCGGCGCGGGAGCACGCCGCGCGGCTGACTGCCCAGCACGTGCAGCAGCGCGCGCGCGCCTCGCACGCGGCCTCGCAGGTACACACACACTGTGCAGCGCGCGGCCGGCGCGGGAGCACGCCGCGCGGCTGACTGCCCAGCACGTGCAGCAGCGCGCGCGCGCCTCGCACGCGGCCTCGCAGGTACACACACACTGTGCAGCGCGCGGCCGGCGCGGGAGCACGCCGCGCGGCTGACTGCCCAGCACGTGCAGCAGCGCGCGCGCGCCTCGCACGCGGCCTCGCAGGTACACACACACTGTGCAGCGCGCGGCCGGCGCGGGAGCACGCCGCGCGGCTGACTGCCCAGCACGTGCAGCAGCGCGCGCGCGCCTCGCACGCGGCCTCGCAGGTACACACACACTGTGCAGCGCGCGGCCGGCGCGGGAGCACGCCGCGCGGCTGACTGCCCAGCACGTGCAGCAGCGCGCGCGCGCCTCGCACGCGGCCTCGCAGGTACACACACACTGTGCAGCGCGCGGCCGGCGCGGGAGCACGCCGCGCGGCTGACTGCCCAGCACGTGGCGCAGCGCGCGCGCGCCTCGCACGCGGCCTCGCAGGTACACACACACTGTGCAGCGCGCGGCCGGCGCGGGAGCACGCCGCGCGGCTGACTGCCCAGCACGTGGCGCAGCGCGCGCGCGCCTCGCACGCGGCCTCGCAGGTACACACACACTGTGCAGCGCGCGGCCGGCGCGGGAGCACGCCGCGCGGCTGACTGCCCAGCACGTGGCGCAGCGCGCGCGCGCCTCGCACGCGGCCTCGCAGGTACACACACACTGTGCAGCGCGCGGCCGGCGCGGGAGCACGCCGCGCGGCTGACTGCCCAGCACGTGGCGCAGCGCGCGCGCGCCTCGCACGCGGCCTCGCAGGTACACACACACTGTGCAGCGCGCGGCCGGCGCGGGAGCACGCCGCGCGGCTGACTGCCCAGCACGTGCAGCAGCGCGCGCGCGCCTCGCACGCGGCCTCGCAGGTACACACACACTGTGCAGCGCGCGGCCGGCGCGGGAGCACGCCGCGCGGCTGACTGCCCAGCACGTGGCGCAGCGCGCGCGCGCCTCGCACGCGGCCTCGCAGGTACACACACACTGTGCAGCGCGCGGCCGGCGCGGGAGCACGCCGCGCGGCTGACTGCCCAGCACGTGCAGCAGCGCGCGCGCGCCTCGCACGCGGCCTCGCAGGTACACACACACTGTGCAGCGCGCGGCCGGCGCGGGAGCACGCCGCGCGGCTGACTGCCTAACACGTAACGAAACCCTGTAGGATCTACCACTTACATACTTCTTGAAATCTTAAATGAATCAAGAATGACGCTCTCTTTCCCGGGCCAGACAATACCGACCCTGTTTTTCGTGTACACGCTCATAGAAGCTCCTGTCAGTTTCTATGGGCGTGTATACAAAAAACAGGCCGGTATTTCCATGTCGGTGTTATCTGGGCTGGGAAAGTTTCGCCCATGAAACAACATAGTTCAGTGTTTATATTTTTTGCCTTGCCACGATCGACTGCACTAATATCGCGATCGATCGGTTGACCACCCCAGTAATAAAGATTAATCTCCCCAGGCCCAAGCGTTATCCGCGGACAACGTCTCCCTTCGAGAGCGAGTGGCAGCTTTAGAGGCAGAATGCCAGCAACTCCAAACGTCGCTGACTGAGGAAACCGACCGCCGGCACAAGGAAAGCCGGGTGCTTGCTAGAAAGGTTATTATTATTATTACTTTTATGGCATAGGGGGAAAACGAGCAGACGGATCGCCTCATGGTAACCGATTACCATCAAAGTCAAAGTCAAAATCTCTCTATTCAATTTAGGCTATAACAAGCACTT
Source organism: Choristoneura rosaceana (assembly GCA_037349165.1). Taxonomy (NCBI): domain Eukaryota; kingdom Metazoa; phylum Arthropoda; class Insecta; order Lepidoptera; family Tortricidae; genus Choristoneura; species Choristoneura rosaceana. The sequence continues at coordinate 5,662,962 of JAZBNJ010000029.1, read as the reverse complement.
ATGAACGTCAAAAAATCTACCACCGGTTCGGAAAAAACCTCTGTTGAGAAGAATCCGGCAAGAAACTCAACGAGGTATTTTTTTTTAAACAGATTCACAATATTTATAAATGATATCTTTATACACAAGCATTTAACACAATCTTATTTTTAACACAGCAGGTTCGCGATTTGAAGGGATCGCTAATGCGGATCGGAATTATTTCCAAATATCCCTGTCCATGATATAATCATTGACTTTATAATAAGCCTTGGATATTAACGTCTTCTTGACAATATAATAGTTACTATACACTACAATTATGGAAAAATTTTGGTACTGTATCTTTTTTTATCCAATTTTTTGTAGGTCGCAGAGTTGCAAGAAGAAGTGGCGGAGGCGAATAAACAGCTGGAGTGGGAGAAGGGCGAGAATGGAGTACTGAAGAAGAAGCATGCTAGTGCCATTAAGGTATGGATTTTACATAAAGCGACAACCATGAATTTGCAGATTATGTTTACACCGTGTTTGTGTTTTTTTTTTATACGACTGGAAGGCAAACGAGCAAGTGGGTCTCCTGGTGGTAAGAGATCACCACCGCCCATAAACATGTTGATTGATTTCCTTTAACTTTAAGGGAAGGTTATTCAGGTCAAATAGAGTTAATTTCTAGAAGAAACTAGTGTCTTAACTCTTAATATTTTTGAGATATTCAATAATTCAATTTGATGGCTGAACCAGTGTAAAAGGTGCTTTATTGCGTCATATTCTTATTTATCTTTTAAATTTCGTCAGTAAAGAGGTTTTCGTTCATAGCTATTCGCTACAAGGAGATTGTTAGCTATGGGTTGGCATGTGCTGTCATGAACGAAATTCAAACTTTGTCATAACTGACACTAACTTTTGTGTAACTCTAAAGGACCTTTTACACTGTAATATTGATTTATTATGTATGAATAAGAAAAAAAAATTTTTTTTCGATTTTAACAAAAATCAATATACCAGGTAGTTTCTGTTAATGTAGCGAGCAACGCGTCGAATTTAACGGAAATGAACAAAATCACAGCGTATAGGTAAAGGCTGACCAGGAAGGAAGGAACATAAAAAAACATGACGCGAGAGAATTAATCAAACAAATCCAATTAAAATTGCGAAAGTTCTTAAGTCTGATTGTTTGTTTGTTGCTTCATCACGTCTAAACCGCATAACCGATTTAGATAATATAATAGATAGTTTGAGTCCCAGAGAAGGATGTAGGATAGTTTTATCCCGGTAAATGGCATGGGCCCAAGCCCTCTCATTATGAGAGGAGGCCTGTGCCCAGCAGTGGGACGTATATAGGCTGGGATGATGATGATGATGATGAAATGGCATAGTTCCCGCGGGATAGTTAAAAATGAAATTTACGATGACGGAGTCGCGGGTAACGGCTGGGTGAATATTCAGCGTTTTTGCAGCGTTTTTTTTTCGTCATTAGTGTCTTCATAGGTGTTATTAAAAGAGTTAATGCTCAGGGCTGTTTTTTTATAAAAAATTAACACAATACCGATGCTGAATTCAGCGTGATAAAAATTCTCGTGACTTGTCTTTCCGTTGTGCTATAAAAACGTGGGACGCTAATGACGTTTAACCGCGCGGTCAAAACGCTCGAATATTCGCCCGGCTAGTTATAAATTAATAATATTAGCATGCCTTGAGGATATGTTGAGATATTACACTGTGAAAATTAAAGCTCGGGTCAGTGTATGTATGTATGTATGGGAACGTACTACACGGAGATAATTAAAACTAACTCGTTCCACATATATTAATTATATTGTCACAAGAAATACAATACGAACAGTCACAGAAGAAAGAAATAGAAAGTCACATAAAACAGTGCTATAGCAAGCGAGACACAATGCTACAAAAGCTTAGCAAACTTAGCAAGCTAATAAACAGCAAAGCAAAACAATATTAAGCGGCGCTAAGGCAAACCGACAGTTAAGCGAGTCGCGTACAAAAATAAACCGTTAGGTCGAGCGGCGCGCGAGCGCGGCGTCCTGCATCGACAGAGGTAAATTCGCAACTCACTGTTCAAACCGAAAACACACGAAGGCGCGCTCGGCTCCCGCGCGCGGTGGCTAACGATGTTAGCCGAACGTAAGAACCGGTCGAACAGCTGCGCGCGCGCATCGCATCGCACCGAGCGTTACTTAATATAAATAATAACGTTATTGTAGGCGGCCCAAAACTACAATTGTACTACAGTAAATAGGATAGGGTCCGTCTACAAATCACAACAAAAACAATAATAAAATGCACAATTAAGGTCGCCACATATGTATGTATGTATGTAAACTCTTTATTGTACAAAATAAGCAAAAAACTTTAAGGGATCTCTTCCAGTCAACCTTTGAGTGGATGAGAGGAGCATTCAGTCAGGGACAGACAAAAAGTGAGTTTAATAATTAACATAGTGGAAGCATAGGTGTAATGTAAAGGTACTAGTACGTAGAAGACCCGGGTTCGACTACCAGCCCCAGCATTTACTTTTCTGGCGTTTTCGAAGTTTTGAAGTGAAAAAAGGCCACAAGTGAAAACAGGGTTCAGTGTATTGAATGCGTTAATACACTTATTTTCAGGAGCTGAACCGTGAATTGCAGCGTACTCTCAAACGATGTGAGCAACTCGAAGCCAAACTGCCGCCTCCTGACGCGCCTTCTACAAGGACGGGTATGAACACACACACCATGACACAGACACACCATGACACAGACACAAAGAGATAACAGGAACATATCATCATCATCAATAGTATTCTTTTGATGAACTCTGTCATAGAAAATTATATGAAATGGTTTTAAATAGAAAAAAGACATTTAAAATATTTTGAACATGAAACTACCGTGAGACTCATATTAAATGATATTGTAACGGATAACTCACGTCTTAAATCGAGTTTAGCTCGACATGTTCCGGGCTATTTCGTTGTCGTGTTTCGTCGGACAGTCGCGCGAGCAGAGCGGTGGCGCGTAGTGCGCGTGTTGCGGCAGCCGCCGAATCGCGTGCTCCTGTGAAGAAGGGCTACGGAATAGCCCGAAACATGTCGGGCTAAACTCGATTTAAATCTTGAGTTCGTTAAAATATCATTTAATACATTTTAAATGTGCTTCTTTTGTGTGTGCAGGGTCCATAACGTCGCTAAGCAGCAGCGAGAGCGCGCCTCACGACGACAGACTGCAAAACGGACACTCGGACGTACTGCCGGAGATACAGGTAAAGTTGTATCATATCAGCTATAGGACGTCCACTGTTGGACATAGGCCTCCCCCATAGACCTCCAGTTGTCTCGGTTGGAAGCGGCTTGCATCCACCGTGAACTCGCGACTTTAATCAGGTCATCCGTCCATCTCGTTGGTGGACGTCCTACGCTGCGACAAGATCCGCGGTCGCCACTCGAGAATCATTCAACCCCAGCGACTATGGAAAGACCATGGCAGCAAAAGTTGGTTTTAGGGCGTTTATTTGAGCGTTTCAACCGCCTCATTTGTCTGGTCACATTTTTTATTATATTAGTCGTAAAAAGGACATCAAAATCTAGAGCCAATTGGCTTTTTACGATTATTTGTAAGTGTTCCTGTATTTCTACCAGATAACAAGAAAACTGTATCACAATATTCGGCCATTTTTACAGAAAAGTGTCCAGAAAAATGAAATGGTTGAAACGCTCGAATAAACGACCTTTAGTGTATTAGTTTTAGTATATAAAATTTTCTTCCACTGAGATAAATACAATGTTAATACTCGTAGTAAATTTAGGAGTTTTAACCCGGGTACCTAACGGTGTTGTATACTTGGCAAGTGGGTGTATAATAGTTATTATAATTACGTATATGTACTAAAGTCTTTCAAAGTCATAAAATATTTAATGTTTCATAGTTTACAAATTATCTATGTATGTAGTCTTATGTATAGTAATAAAACTGTAGTATTTTTTTTTGTAGCGGTTCGAGGGTCACCAACGGTGCTGGCTGAAAATCAGCGCTGGGGTGTTTATTATTAACGCTTCAGCATTATGCTGAGCCAGTGTCCGGTTCACAACCGCAATGACGCATAATTTCCTATGTGTTGTATATTTGTACCTAATGCTATTGTTGTGTCTTGTGTTGTGAATAAATGTATTTTCTTTCTTTCTTTAAGTTATAAAATTACTATAGTTAACATTTATTATAACTTCTTTTTCATGCCGGTCTAGGAAACGCCTCAGTACAATGTGGTAAGCGCGACGTTTAAAATTATTTTTGTTATTTCAGATCAAAGAAGCGAACTTATTTCATAAGTTACTGCATAAGGTGCGCCTTGGGTTTTGATTCTGATTAGTATTCTTTCGTAGTGTTATTTGTAGTTTAATTAAACTTCGTCTTTAAAACACCTAACATATGATAATTTGGGGTAGTGTTAGGCACTTTTCCCACCAAGAGCGAGTAAGCGATTAGTTATCGGCGATTTTCTCGCCCAAGAAACGAACAAAAGATAAGGATCCTGTGTTAGTAAAAGAGACAATTATATTAATAGTTCATCGCTGGCTGTTCATACTGCCGGCGAGAGCACTCCTCTACTAGTTTATCGCCGCGACAAGAGCTATAAAACTCGCTGAGCTAGTTTTATAGCTCTCCACCACACCACTCTTCTCGCTGGTCGCCCACTCTTTTCTAGTTACTCGTTCTACTCGCTTCTCGCTCATCGTCGGCGGTGGGACAAGTGCCTTAGTATTCATTTATTTGGCTAGACGCTAGAACATAAAATACATAAGGCTTTATTTTAGTCCTTACAATATTATGCATCCTAGCCGCAATTATTATGATATAGATAATGTAATGCTTTAGACTTTCATGATTTTCATTGATAACTGCGGTCACAATCACTGTCATTGTTAACGTGATGATAAGTCCAGATGACGGTAGCAGTAATAGGTAATATAATTTAAATATAAATAAAATTAGTAAACTAGAGATTTTAATATAATTAGTAAACTAGAGATAGTTTATGGTTCCGAGAGTGACATAGGCTACTTTTTATCCCGGAAAAATGCACAGTTCCCGAGGGAACAGCGCGCAATAACCGAATACAACGCGGGCGGAGCCGCGGGCAAAAGCTAGTTAGTAATAAGCCAGGAATTGTAACTGCGTTAGAAAAATGGCCTAGCGTGTCTTAGTAGGTGGGGCTTAAAAACCTTGTTCTGCGCGTCATATGTTGTGCATCTGATATTGCATCACGCGCGCAAACCAATCCCTGCTTTGTTTCTGAATTTTCACCAATCAACACAGGGCCGCATTTAGAGGTGTGGAGGCCTTGGGGCAACAAAGGAGTGGAGGTCAATGAGGGCCTTTTGATATTTTACTGATTGCCTTATTGAAGTGAAGAAATATATGAATTGCTGTTTCCTAGTGTTTACTCGTCGGAATTTGAAAGATTTTTTTTCCGATGTCTCTATTGTGGGGGCCCCTATTTTGTGGAGGCCCCGGGCAGTTGCCCCCTTTGCCCTCCCCTAAATCCGGCCCTGAATCAACAAGCACGTCTACCTACTTGCCACCTCGAAAATGATTTGTATTTAAATCGTTTCGGTTGGCCACTTTTTGTGTGGAATTTCTTCTAAGTTACGCTTCCTGTCTTATTATTTACCACTAGCTTTTTCCCGCGGCTCCGCCCGCGTGGTATTCGGTTATCGCGCGCTGTTCCCTCGTGAACTAAACTCGGGATAAAAAGTAGCCTATGTCACTCTCGGGACCATAAACTATCTCTATGCCAAAAATCACGACTCACTTTCCCTTTCCCCTTTATAATAATAGTAAGGATTCGTAGGTTATAGATGTGTTACGGGGGGATCATGGTATTTGACAATACTGTAATATTAGTTTGGTTGTTCAGGTGCGTGAGCCAGACAAGCAGGCGTTGATCGAGCGGATCGTGTCGCTGCAGCGAGCGGCCGCGCGCCGCGCCGAGCGCTGCGAGTTCCTCGAAGAACACGCCAGGCAGCTCACTGACGAGCTGAGGACCAAGGTGGGGAATGAATATACTAAAGGAGATCTCGATCGCTTACTTTCTCAACCTCGTTTCTACCCAAACTGTATGTACAGATGCGTTCATAATTGCATTTCTACTTGAACAAAACTACTTTCCTGTGTAGCAGAAATTGGCGCCATCTATGTGTTCCAAGTATAAACCTTACAAGCACAAGCAAAAGCACGCTTTGCTTAGTTCGGAACACAGGGCGGCCACGCAGTACAAAATACGCGTTATTGAATCTACATAGGCACGATGACGTCTGTACACGCTTCAATGTGTACGTGATACACAGGGCTGACTATCGAAAACCCTATAGTGCTACCAAAGACATTTTAAAGGTACTTTTATGTAGACATGGCTTAGATATCTGCAAAAAATTTAATAGTTAACCTTACCTATTTATTTAAATCTACTTATAATGTGTCCATCTGTGTATTTAAGCATTATTATTTCCAATTACAAAAGATATAAGACTACAAACTTAAACGAATTATTCGATAGGTAGTTATTTCATGTCTTAATCGCGATAATTTCAGAAATCATTATTTATTTAGAAGAAAGAAGTAGGTGGGTACCGTTACCATTTCGCAAAGTTACTGCTCGCGAACTTAGTGCCGTGCACCCGACATATATCGCGTTGCGCACCCGACTACTTTCCTGCGGTTTTCCTGCAATCTGCGCTTGAGGGGTGGGGTAAATCGAACCGGTGCGGGGCGGAGCGTGGCCATTCTGTACGTTAGTACTATTATATATTCTGTGGTTTGGAACTAGGTCGATTGGTGTTATCTTATCTTAAGTTTAGGGGTCCTTGCGGATACACTTCGACCCGTAGGGATCTTTTGTGTAATTACCCCTCCTTCGCACATACTCCATTGCTTTTATCACCTCATCCATGAATTGGATGATTTGACGTAGCGGTAGTGCCTTAAAGTCTCCTGGCGCGGGGTATCCGACGACAAAGAGTCTCATTCTTAATCTGGCGAGAGCGTCACATTCACGCATAATGTGTTCCATTGTTTCGTCTTCCTCGCCACATATTCTACAATCTTCCTTGTCCTGTAGTCCCATCTTTACTAGTATGTGTTTAGTATCGAAGTGACCTGTAAATGCCCCGACGATATGTCGGAGTTGTTGATTGGTGTTAAGTGTCGCATGATATTTTTTTATCTTCCAGGCGCGCCTCCTTCGTCACTTGCTGCCCGCGCTGCCAGCACAAGCGCTCTCTTCCACGGCCAGCGATTCCAACAAGGTACTCTCCGATCTTACAGGATAAAAAACCGGCCAAGAGCGTGTCGGACACGCCCGAGATAGGGTTCCGTAGCCATTACGAAATAATTAAGTAGTATTTTTGTAAGGATTTTCGTATTTTGTACGGAACATTCCAAGCTTAGGTATATTTTATACCTTCGGCTGCTATTTACTCTTAAACTACTAATAATTCTCAAGCAAACTGAGACGTTATAGTTTTTCTTGAAATTTTGATATACTTACTACTGTCCTGATTTTTTTCAACTTTTGTCCACCCACGAACGGATTTTTCTGAGACTGTAAACTAATAATGATAATGATATTTCAGGACTATCCTGTAGAACCCTATAAGTTAGGTTATGTTAGTTTTATAACAATCCTTAAGTAAATACTTACTGTTTCAAAAAAGAAATCAATCATTTGTATGAAATATTTGGGAAAAATGTTTTTGGCGAAAAATTGGAGAACCATAAAATCTCGAATAGGTCACGAAGTTTGTTGCTTTCATTCATCATCATCATCATCATCTCAGCCGTAGGACGTCCACTGCTGGACATAGGCCTCCCCCATAGACCTCCAGTTGCTTCGGTTGACAGCGGCCTGCATCCACCGTGAACCCGCGGCTTTAACCAGATCCTCCGTCCAATTAGAGAATTAGCTCGTTGAAGTGGCAATGGGCGGGCCATATAGCACGGAGAGCAGATGGCCGTTGGGGCCGAAAAGTTCTCGAGTGGAGGCCGCGGATCGGCAAGCGCAGCGTGGGACGTCCACCGACGAGATGGACGGATGACCTGGTTTTTGCTTTCATTAATCTAAATAAATACCTTAATTATGCTAATTTATTCACGCTGCTTTGACAGCCAGTAAGGAGGTTGACCAAGGTATGTACAATCAAACCACCGTTCTATACGTGCTTATTTACAATGCAATACAAAGCATAGTAGGTACAGGTGAAAGCGGCGACAAAAATATTTTTTCTGACTGTACCTCTAGATTAAACATTTGTAATAAGAATATCCAAAAATCTGTTGATGTGTTTGTTATCTTACTAATGTTATAAATGTGAAAGTTTGTGAAGATGTTTGGGTGTTTGTTACCCAATCACGACAAAACCGCTGAACCGATTTAGATGAAATTACGTATACAGATAGTTTCGAGTTCTGAGGAAGGACGTAGGATAGTTTTTATCCTGGAAAATTACATAGTTCCCGCGGGATAAACGAATACTACACGGATGGAGTCGCAGACAACAGATAGTTATTAATAAATTTATCACTTCACTAATTTTAAATTAGAGTGATCTCGTTTTTTACCCTAACTACGTCGAACGGTTTTAGACGTAGCATGTTTTAATCGACTTCTGTGTATTTGCTGAATGGAAACGTTAAAATAGTGTCTTTTCCGACTAGTTCCATTGATGGAACTAGTTGGACTTTTTTTCTTAGTTCAATGAAGTTCAATTTCACATTCAATGAAGAGGGTAAAAGTTCCATCAACGAAACTAGTCGGAATTGATCTAAAATAGATCAGATTTTGAGTAGTTGATGCCAAATTTGTATACATTAATCGACAGAATTTGTCGAATACAGAACTCGACGAAGTTGCTAGTACAATCGAACCTTGCATTTGAAGCCGCAGGTTTCATTTGCAGGTGGTAGGACCTTGTGCAAGGTCCGCCCGGATTGCTACCACCATCTTGCTCGCTAATCCTGCCGTGAAGCAGCAGTGCCTGTGTTTCGGCGTGGAGAGTAAGATAGCCGGTGAAATTACTGGCACTTGAGGTATCCCATCTTAGGCCTCTAGGTTGGCAACGCATCTGCAATCCCCTTGGAGTTGCAGATGTCTATGTGTGGTGGTGATCTCTTACCATCAGGAGACCCACTTGCTCGTTTGCCATCCAGTCGAATTAAAAAAAAATGTCATGATCAGAAACACCCTGTTTTGTGCACAGAAAGAGATAGCGCGTCACGGCGGCGGCGCGATGGCGGCGCTGTGGGGCGGGGACCCCGGCGGCCTCACGCTCGAACTGTCGCTCGAGATGAACAAGCGGCTCCAAGCAGTGCTCGAGGACACGCTGCTAAAAAACATCACGCTCAAGGTGACTAGCTCAATACGACTATACACTCAAACACACTCATAGAAATATACTCGCGTTCGGACTGTCGCTTGAATTAAATAAGCGGCTCCAAGTAGTGCTCGAGGACACGCTGCTAAAAAACATCACGCTCAAGGTGACTAGCTCAACACGACTATACACTCAGACACACTCATTGAAATATACTCGCGTTCGGACTGTCACCTGAATTAAACAAGCGGCTCCAAGCAGTGCTCGAGGACACGCTGCTCAAAAACATCACACTCAAGGTGACTAGCTCAACACGACTATATACTCAGACACACTCATAGAAATATACTCGCGTTCGGACTGTTGCTTGAATGAAACAAGCGGCTCCAAGCAGTGCTCGAGGACACGCTGCTAAAAAACATCACGCTCAAGGTGACTAACTCAACACGACTATACACTCAGAGACACACTCATAGAAATATACTCGCGTTCAGACTGTTGCCTTAATTATACAAGCGGCTCCAAGCAGTGCTCGAGGACACGCTGCTAAAAAACATCACGCTCAAGGTGACTAACTCAACACGACTATACACTCAGAGACACACTCATAGAAATATACTCGCGTTCAGACTGTTGCCTTAATTATACAAGCGGCTCCAAGCAGTGCTCGAGGACACGCTGCTAAAAAACATCACGCTCAAGGTGACTAACTCAACACGACTATACACTCAGAGACACACTCATAGAAATATACTCGCGTTCAGACTGTTGCCTTAATTATACAAGCGGCTCCAAGCAGTGCTCGAGGACACGCTGCTAAAAAACATCACACTCAAGGTGACTAGCTCAACACGACACACTCAGACACACTCATTGAAATATGGTCGCGTTCAGACTGTCGCCTGAATTAAACAAGCGGCTTCAAGCAGTGCTCGAGGACACGCTGCTAAAAAACATCACACTCAAGGTGACTAGCTCAACACGACTATACACTCAAACACACTCATAGAAATATACTCGCGTTCAGACTGTCGCCTGAATTAAACAAGCGGCTCCAAGCAGTGCTCGAGGACACGCTGCTAAAAAACATCACGCTCAAGGTGACTAGCTCAATACGACTATACAATCAGACACACTCATTGAAATATGCTCCCGTTCGGACTGTCGCCTGAATCAAACAAGCGGCTCCAAGCAGTGCTCGAGGACACGCTGCTCAAAAACATCACGCTCAAGGTGACTAGCTCAACACGACTATACACTCAAACACACTCATAGAAATATACTCGCGTTCAGACTGTTGCCTTAATTATACAAGCGGTTCCAAGCAGTGCTCGAGGACACGCTGCTCAAAAACATCACACTCAAGGCGACTAGCTCAACACGACCATACACTCAGACACACTCATAGAAATATGGTCGCGTTCGGACTGTTGTTTGAATAGGGATGACGACTAGGTTAAAAATATGTAGACGGTTAGATTATGGAAAAATATGGGACACGTATTTTTTGGTTTAGGTATCTATTTATTAAAAATCGACAAAGGTATAGACTCGCACATATTGTGCAACTGCAAGTAACTGTAGGCTGTGCTCGGAGCTACCTAGCTCAACATCACTTTAGAGATGACTAACATTCAGCCACACTCACTGCTACTTATCATCCAATCATAACTCAAAGTGATATCATCGTTCATAATCATATCTGCCTCAATATGAACATGTCTCCCCATACATAGGCCGTCATTCATTGTTGAATCACAAAATAACCGCCATATATTTGACATTTCTCAGGAGAACATGGACACACTAGGTGAAGAAATTGCGAGGCTAAAAGGACAAAGAAATTCTACAGCAGACACCAAATAAACTAAATATTCTAGACTCCTGATTATAATGAATGTTAGTTAATTTGGCAATTATAAATCAATAAAAATCTTATTAGTAAACTATTTGAAACGACCGATAATTGGGAAATTGATACTGTTAACCAATTTCAAGATACAGCTATACTTAATCATTCTTCGGTTCTCGAATTATAAAGCGAAAAGTCAAAGTCTAATTTTTAAGTATTATTTATTTAATAAATTTTTAATTATTTGACTTACGGTATGCATGAATTGTTGTATCAAATTAAAATTGTGCGACGGTGCGCGACTTTCAAAAGTATTTAGCCCTTAATAAGGTAGATGCGATTTAGCGACCACTTGAATTGAGTTGGAAACTGAATCTTATTCATTTCACAATACGTCACAATTTCCATTGTAATAATTGAAAATACGGCTAGCTTTAAAAATAACCTTTGTCAAGTATTCGACAGCTGCTTTTGATTTTGTGGTAGTATGCTCTGTGTGCTCCAGTAAATGGGACCTTATTAAGGGATAACGTATAAAGACTTAATTTTTTTTAGTTAGTTTTTAAAATTTTATAGCAATTAAAATGACTTATTTTTTTCTAAATAATTGTCCTAAAGTTCAAATGTGCGTGTCATAGTTTTTGCTTTTCATATGCGCCTTTGATTGTCACATGTTTAATTTTTATAATAGGAACTAATTAAATTTAAATAAATTCTGTAAATACCTAACATACTTATTCATTGGAAAATTTAACGAATAATAAAATGATGATGATGTTTTGGTTATAAGTTTTAATTAATAAATGTACGTAATTTACTTAACATACCTCATTCATTATACTTCATTTTAATTATAAATTACTTACTAAATTTCTATATTTAAATGATAGTGTTTATTTCTGGAGACCACATGTTCTTATTTAGGGTACTTCGTTAAAGGTAGCTATTTAAACGTGCCCTAAATAACCTAGTTGATTGTATATAATGGAATGAATATATCTATGGATATAAGTGATTCCTACAAGCTCTCTTCTCTTTCTCTGTATAGTATTATGAACACAAACCGACAACCACTATTATTTTATGTAATCGTAATCTATGATTCTATTGCATTTAGTATTCATAAAATTCACCCTATTTTTGTTGGGTTGGCCGAAATTATAAGTTTGTATCGTACCGTCCCTCTCTCTCGTATTCAAATAATATTAGCGTAAGCGGGAAGACAAGACACGGGAGTTCGAATTTCTTAGACCTGCTGGCCCGTCGAACTTCGTATGTTGCCGTCCCGCTGACGCTTATGTCATTTAATACGCGAGTGAAAGGAACGGTGCGATATGAACTTCGATTTCCGGGTTTCGTAGTAGCCACTCTTTAGTAATCAAATCACAACCCGTTGCAAAGTATGTCTACGTGTATAAACAATGTATTAGTCTGAAAAAATAGTCTCTTTGTAAGTATTGTACGATTATTTTTGTGTAAGAAGTTCTCAGTCCGTATACTCCAATTCAATAGAATCTAACAATCCTGTAGACACTTCCAGCCTTCTAATATGAACACCGGGCTGCCTAAGGCTTTGTGATGTGACTATTATTATTTTTTGATTCCTTTTAGATGATAATTGCAACAACAGGGACATATATAATCAAGCGTGCCCACGTTAGGGTGTGTTAAATGTGCAGAAAATTGTTAGATTCTATTGCTTTTAGCCTTTAGCCCACTTCGCGCCTTACTCCCCGTTCCCACATGTCGGGTGTCGGGCCGACACTATCGTGTGGTCTAGCATTGAAACGCGCGATTTTAAACGCCCAATGTACCTGATATAATCCGACGTCGTTTTGTAGTAGACCGACATCTGACAAAAGGGTACAGCAAGGCTACCACGAAATTCGAAGTTCGTATCGTACCGTCCCGCCTACGCTTGTCATTTAATACGAGAGTGAGAGGGACGGCACGATACGAACTTCGAATTTCGTGTTTCGGAGTAGCCCTTCAGGGTTTTAGTTTGATTTGTGGCTGTCGGTATCGTGATGTAACCATGTATTATTGTTGTGTTATCGTTATAGTAAGTCAAACATTGTTGTATATTGGGGATTCTAACGATGGTTATAATTATGCGAAATATATTTTTCATCTCTCCTGTTCGGAAAGTTTAATTTTCATGGGTAGATAGACGGGTGGAAAATTGCGTTTTCTCCTCTAGGGTGGAAAGTAATTTTTTTTTAATTTTTCGACTAGCCACGACATCGAAGATAATTGAGTTACGTCATATTATTAAAATAAAAGCTTTTCAGTAATCTAAATTCAGCTATACATTGAACGACATGTTTATTACGATCTTAATAGGTTCACATTAAAAACATTCTACAATTGGTCTATTTTTTTCGAAATTACAAAATATCAACATTTAAAATTTTTCCTCTATTCTGCTGCCCGCCATAATGCCATGATAGGCTTTTTTTTCACGTTTCGGCATGGCCATCTGGATGTAAGTCGTGACCAAGAACATTATATACAACACTGGAGGTTGAACGCCGAATATCCGTAATAAAAGTCAAACTTCTTGGTTCGGCGTGCAACCTCCAGTTTTGTATAATTATAAGCTCTTTGGTCATGTCGTGGCCAACTCGATTACAGTCTAGTCGGCCGCGGCAAGTGGCCAGTATGCAAAGAGTAAAGTAATGTATGAAAAGGTTGGAGGTTGGATATGAATAAATTTAATTTATTTATATCTTATTAATTTATATCGTAATTATAACTTATATAATTTTGTACATTTATTTATACTAGCCACGACATAGAAGATAATTGAGTTACGTCAATGAGTTTTTTTTTTTCACGTTTTGGCATGGCCATCTACATAGATGCACGTCGTGACCAACTCGATTTTTTTTTATAGTCGCCCATGGCAAGTGGCCAGTCGAAAAGGTACCGCTGGAGGTTGGATAGGTTTAAGCAAATTCAATTTATTATTATTCTCGTTTTTTTGTAGTATTTTAGTTTCCTCACAGTCGAAATGAAAAGTAGAGTGTCTAACTCGGGTGAAATAACCCATTTCCCCTCGAACTATTGGCGCTCTCACTTCGTTCGAGCGCCAGAAATATCTCGGTGAAATGGGTCACTTTCCACCCTTGGTTATCAATCTACTATTGAGCATTCATATTGTTTATTATTTTTACCACATTGTTTGAATTTGCAGATAAATTATTGTAAAGGTTGCATTTCTCAACAGATTTTCGTGACATTTTGTGAGCTGGCCCGTATTAAACCAACTGTGAAAGGTGACATTTATTTTCAATAGAAATGCTTAAATATGACAGTTATTAATGTAATGTTTTTTCGTATATTGATCGTGAACATACCGCAGTTTATTATTGTTAGGGCAGGCCGTACCGTAGGTAGACTACTTCTCAAATAATAAATAGTATAGCGTGCCTGAAGTAATATATACATATATTCATAAGTATCTACTTAAATGAAAAATCTGTATGTATAAAATCAACGTTTATTATCAAATACAATAATCACAGACAATAATTGTACACTCAATGTCATTCGTTACTATGTACAGACGACATAACTGAATCTCGTACCAACGTGGGACCTTTTTAGTTGAATAATCAAACTCATGCATAGCATCTTAAGGTTAATATTCTACTAATCTTATTTTTGCAGTTGGTGACTTTTAGTTGTCACCTAACGATTAATTAACACTTCAATAAAAATGACCCTTGGAATAATTTTCAAAAAGTTCACTGAAAAATTATATAAATTTCAATGACGATTTTTTTTTAAGTAGTATCCACCCAAGTGAGACTTGCTTCACTGTTTGGGAATCCCTGTCTTACGCAATTCCATACATTTAGACACTTGGTACAAGGGCAAATATATCGTCACGGCCAAAGTTACAAAAATATGTATACAAGACTTTATGCACTTAACATTAAGGTCGTGTATACATATTTTTGCAGGTTTGCTACTGTTTCGGCGAATAACGTTTGGCAACCTGTTTCATTTCGCAACTTTTCATTTCTCAACTATTTAATATTTCTGAAACTGTAAATATTTCAGAATTTTTATAAAATTAACCTAACCTAACCTAAAGGATTCTAAGCGATGGTCCTGAAATAAATCCTGAAATATTCACAGTTTTAATCTTAGTCTTAGGTGGTACTCATGGAGCCAAAATAAATTTTTCTTTTCTTTTTCTTTTTTTTTTTTTCCTTTTTTAGAGTTTGCGAAATGAAACAGGTTGCCAAATGTTACGTTGCGCAAAAGCAGTACTCGATTTTTGGAACTTTGGCCGTGTCGATATCTTTGCCCCTGACTGTACTAAACCATGGGTTAGCAATTGCTTGGAACCTCAGTTTCGCTTCAACACCATCATTGGTTGCTTTATGTTGAACGCTTTTACCAGCTCCTAAAAAAAAGAAACAACAAAGTTTAACTGGAAGAGCTCCATTTGGATAAATTTGCTTTGACCATGTTTGTCTTGTTATATATAGTTATACTAGCTTACGCCCGCGACTTCGTCTGCGCGGATCTAGGTTATCGCGCGGTGGCGCCCTCTACCGGAATAAAAGGTATCCTATGTTGATCCTTGGGGTTCAAACTACGCGCGGTTCCGACGTGAAAGCGTAACAGACAGACAGACAGAGTTACATTCGCATTTATAATATTAGTAGGGATTAGAAGTACATCGTGATCATCATCTCCGCCTATATAAGTCTCCTGGGCACAGACCTCCCCTCAGAATGAGAGGTCTTGGGCCTTTAAAAAGTCATTATATGACATGTTCTTATCAACTCTAGTGGCACTAGCTATATGAATCGACCCGTACCTGCCAGCGCTGCATGTCAAGTGACACTATAAACTGGTTTTCCTCGGACAGGTCCGTGTGCGCGCTCTCCGCTAGCGGAGTAACGAACGGCAAGCCATACTCCTCGTCTGCGGACAAAAGTTTGAATTAAACTACATTTTTTTTATTCGACTGGATGACAAACGAGCAGGTGGGTCTCCTGATGTTAAGAAATCACCACCGCCCATAAACATCTGCAACACCAGGGATATTGCAGATGCGTTGCCAACCTAGAGGCCTAAGATGGGATACCTCAAGTGCCAGTAATTTCACCGGCTGTCTTACCGGTTGTC
Source organism: Choristoneura rosaceana (assembly GCA_037349165.1). Classification (NCBI taxonomy): domain Eukaryota; kingdom Metazoa; phylum Arthropoda; class Insecta; order Lepidoptera; family Tortricidae; genus Choristoneura; species Choristoneura rosaceana. The sequence continues at coordinate 5,646,622 of JAZBNJ010000029.1, read as the reverse complement.
TTCAAAAGAATCTGACAATTTCCTAGACATTCAAGATGCCCTAACGTGGGCACACTTAATTATGTATATCCTTGTTGATGTATAATCTAAAAGGAATCAAAAAAGAAGAATAGTCACATCACCAAGACCTAAAGTCCAATTCAATAGAATCTGACAATTTTCTACACATTTAACACACACTAACGTGGGCACGCTTGATTATATATGTCCCTGTTGTTGCAATTATCATCTAAAAGGAATCAAAAAAGAAAAATAGTCACATCACAAAGCCTTAGGCAGCCCGGTGTTCATATTAGTAGGCTGGAAGTGTCTACAGGATTGTCAGATTCTATTAAATTGGAGTATAGGCAACTCAGTGTGAATATTAATTGACTGGAAGTGTGTACAGGATCGGCAGATTCTATTGAAATGGAGTTTAGACATCATTGTTGGCCATTGTTAGTTACCCGGCATTGCAGTATCATCTACGAGATTCGGTGCAAAACATTGATAAGATCACTGTTGTGGCATGGAAGTATGCTTCTGTGTATGGAAGTTGCGGCCTGAGTATAAATATTAAACGGACGAGTTTGAGAGTCCGTTTAACTAATACGAAGCCAGCAATTGCTATTTCAGCCGACTGAACTAAATAGGACAAACTTTTTGTCAAAATATGTTATAATTATGTTATATGACATTCAATTTTAATGCCATTTTTTTTAAATTAAAAAACTGCAAATGCAACTGCAGAGAGAGAGAGAGAGAAACATTTATTTATACATATTCAATAGACATAAAAATACATTAGATGGAAAGAATTAAAAATAACATCGAACAGTATAAAGTGGGCCCCACTCAGCATGATGTTACGGCAAGCTGCAACGCTGTTTTTCAGTGGGACCCATTTAAAAAACTAAAACATATAATAAATACAACACAATACAATATGACGACACGAACGTCAGCGGAAGGAAGTTCGCAAGTAAACTTTCAATCCGGAAGCATATATGGCAACACTCGACCCGTTTAACCACCATCCGTTTTACAGGTGTGTATAATAGCACAAGCTGTTTCAGACATAATAAAAACAGGCTGGGGTTCCAACAAAATCAATGATACCGGCCGTTTGAGTTGGCTGTATAAGACTTGTGCCAATTAATTAGTGTCCGATTTAACTTATAAGTTCGTGACTCGACAATAACAGAATTTGTATGCGACATTTTTGTCAAGTGTAGCGATCCTGCAATGTTACTAACTATGCACTTCGCCTTCTGATATAAAGAACTAGCTTATGCCCGCGACTTCGTCTGCGCGGATCTAGGTTAGGTAGGCGCCCTCTACCGGAATAAAAGGTGTTCTATGTTGATCCTTGAGATTCAAACTATCTATATACCAAATTCCATCAAAATCGGTGCAGTGGTTTCGACGTGAAAGCGTAACAGACAGACAGAGTTACTTTCGCATTTATAATATTAGTAGGGATAACGTCAACTTTTCCGGATATTTTTGAGAAAAAGACATTCATCATTCATTTGTCAGTATTTCCGTAAATACAATCTAGGGCGCATCAAGGAATAAGCAGCAAGGCTACCACGAAATTAGAAAATCGAAGTTCGTATCGTACCGTCCCGCCTACGCTTATGTCATTTAATACGAGAGTGAGAGGGACGGCACGATACGAACTTCGAATTTCGTGTTTCGGAGTAGCCCTTCTGTTACTTGACCAGTGAGATAAACCTTTTTCCTCATCTGCACTTCACATTAGGTTAGATAGGGGGTCAATCACTATGTAAAAATAGTAGATTGATAACCAAGGGTGGAAAGTGACCCATTTCACCCGAGATATAGATGGCCATGCCGAAATGTGAAAAAAAAATGTCATTGACGTAACTCAATTATCTTCGATGCCGTGGCTAGCCGAAAAATTAAAAAAAAAATTACTTTCCAGTGGAAAGTTTCCACCCTAGAGGAGAAAACGCAATTTTCCACCCGGCTATCTACCCATGAAAATTAAACTTTCCGAACAGGAGAGATGAAAAAGAAATTTTGAAAGAGATTCTAATAGTGCTGGGGTCTCACCAACAGCCACGGCGACAGCCCCGCCCCGCACAAGGAACGACATGTGGTAAACGTTCTCGACGCTCCGGCTGAAGCTGTCTGGGTCCAGCACCAGATGGAAGTAGCTGAGCGGCGCGCCTTTCTGTTGGTACTGCTTCTTGACGAAGTGGCGGACGCGGGCTGTCACCTTGCCGCTTTCTTCGGTCTGCTCGAGCCTGTAATTAAATGACAACAGGCTTAATGAATAATAATAATAATAATAAAAAAGGAGGTTCCTCACTCTGCAGCCCTGACCACCAATAACTTGGGCCCTGCTCCGTTACCGGTGGCAAACTAGGTTAGGTTTTTATATTTTTTTTATTTTGTATGTACTTTTCTGTATTTTACTTTTTATAACTATTATAAAAACCTAATCCTAAGAATAAAAAGAAATAAAGACAATGAATAAAATAAAGAGAAATGAATAAAATGCATTGTTTTCTCATACTTTAATTTATTTTAGTAGGTGTTCGAAGTGTCCACCGTTACAATATTCAACAAATTCTGGCATGTGAAATTGTCTCTATTGTTGTTTGTACCTCTTTGCTGGTAAAATCGATGTCATGGTTCCTAAGAAGAAATTTTCGTATGTCGTATAGTTTCAGACTTTCCCATACTGACCGATATAAATGGGCCACCCTGTATATTGAATCTCGGAGTCAAAAGCTGGCAAGAGCCCAAGATTGTAAAGCATGGCGCAATCTGGTGCTGGTCTCCAAGATCCACTTCGGGTAACTGCGCTCGGATATTTTTTTTTTATTCGACTGGAAGGCAAACGAGCAAGTGGGTCTCCTGGTGGTAAGAGATCACCACCGCCCATAAACATCTGCAACACCAGGGGTATTGCAGATGCGTTGCCAACCTAGAGACCTAAGTTGGAATACCTCAAGTGCCAGTAATTTCACAGGCTGTCTTGCTCTCCGCGCCGAAACATAACAGCTTCACGGCAGGATTGGTAGATTTTTTGACGTTCATAAGTGCTTGTCATAGCCTAAATTGAATAAAGAGACTTTGACTTTGACTAGCGAGCAAGATGATGGTAGCAATCCGGGCGGACCTTGCACAAGGTCCTACCACTATAATACTTATAAATATATGTAATTCATTTTGTCTTTATTATACCTACCCTGACCTATATTCCAAATTCCGACTTCCAACTATCCCTTTCCGCGTCTATTTTCCCTAACTTGAATAATGGCTAAGGGCAACACTAAAAGCCCAAGTCCGGTATATAAAAAAAAAGGTTCTACCACCTGCGAAATATGTTCTCTTAGGATTACTAATGTATGGCCAAAAAACTTTTCCCAAATTATCACATCCCAAATATTACTTGGCAATATGAAACATGACCAAGTAATTATTTGCGAAACAATAATTTGCCAAATAAAAATTTGTTAACTGTAAATTTGCGATAAGTTTTTTTGCCAAATGATAATTTGACAAATGATAATTTGACAAATGATAATTTGACCAAATGAATAAAATGCGAAATGTAAATATGCCAAAGATTCGTTTGGGAAATGAAACTATTGCGATAAGTTTTTTGGGAAGTGAAATTTGGCGAAACGGCAGTACACCGTTCTCTTACTTGTCAACGGATGCTGGTGCTTTCTTCTCGGCGACGGCCTGGCGCTCCACGCGGCGGCGCGGGCGCGCGCGGGGCTCGGGCGGCGCCGCGTCGAAAGCCCCGAACAGGTAGGCCGCTGCCGGCGCCTCGCGGGGGAACGGCACGTTCCAGAAGGACGCGCGCTCCCGCTGCGGAGTTTGGTGTTCAGAAATTAAAATCCATACTAAATAAATAAATAAAATAAATATCATGGGACACTTGACACCAATTGACCTAATCCCAAACTAAGCAAAGCTTGTACTATGGATGGGTACTAGCATGGATGAAATAGAGTATGGATTGTTATTCTCCATACTAAAAAACGTTCACCGGAATAAAGCCAAAATCCAGGGTTAATGATAGATGGCGCTGAGATTTTTACTACATTATATCTAGATGGCACTAAACGCAAAATAATAACGCATTTAATCCAGGGAAACGGAGCTGAGATTTTTCCGACATTATTATCTAGATGGCACTATTCACGTAAATACTTTAGCTGTCAAAAAAACACTTATCTAAGCAGTCAACCAAAGAGGTCAACACATCAAATATATCTGAACAACATAGAAAAATAGGTCGAACATTGATAAAAAAATAGCTATGCTAATTTCAGGTAAGCGATGTGACAATACAGTAAACAAAAACAGTACAGTATTGTCATCACATACATCTGTCTCACGTTTTTCTCTTCAATAATTTGACAGATGCATCTCTAGCTGTAGCATTAATACGCTAAATAAATAATAATACGGTAAATGCCCTAATGGGCATTTCTATCTACCGTTGTACCATGAGTTTATCTCTCCGATTTCAACAAAATTTGAAAGATAGACTCAGTCCATGATTGCGAATTGGACGGAGCAAAAACGGAAGCGACTGACTATCGGAGCAGTGTTTGGTCGTGTTCAAACGTAACCCGAAAGAGTTTCTGCGTCGTTTCGTGACCGTGGACGAAACGTGGGTTCACCACTACACCCTCGAAATGAAAAAGCAGTCGAAGCAGTGGATTTTAGCGGGTGAACCTGCTCCAAAGAAAGCAAAAACCGTCCCATCGGCTGGAAAGGTCTGTTTTTTGGGATTCGCAGGGTATTATACATATTGACTACATGGAAAAGGTAAAAACGATAACAGGGCAGTACTATGCCAATTTATTGGCTGAATTTGACGCCGTGTTGAAGGACAAACGACCCCATTTAAAAAAGAAAAAAATACTGTTTCATCACGACAACGCCCCGGCTCATTCGTCCAGAGTTGTGACGGCTAAATTAGCACAGTTACGCTAAGAACTATTGCCTCACCCCCCGTATTCTCCAGATTTGGCCCTATGCGATTTCTTTTTGTTTCCCAACCTAAAAAAATGGCTCGGTGGTAAGCGATTTGGATCAAATGTCGAAGTCATTGCCGCCACAGAGGCCTATTTTAATGACTTTCCAAAATCATACTTTTTAGTTGGTTTAATAAAGCTTGAGTATAGGTGGAACAAATGTATAGAGTTAAAAGGTGACTACGTAGAAAAATAAATGCATAAATACAAAAAAAATGTGTTTTCTTTCCATTACCGGGTACTTTTCAAACAGCCCTCGTAATATGTCAGATTGCGGATTCAAATAAAACTCCATAGTTTAGTTCACACGTAAATCGTGAACAATTCTGTAATTGCTGCGAAAAAAATTCAAAACTTGGCGCTCGAAGGAATATAACGCCATCTAGATGTTACCTTCTATAACATAACGAAGTTTAGTAAACTCACAGAGGTACTTTAAAGAGTTGAACATTATTGCTACCATGCTAAATAGAGCAATGTCGACACTAAAATTATGTATTATACCGGTTCAATACATCTGGCGACATCTAGTTCTTTTTTTCGTACTAAGCAACGAGGAACTATCTTATGTATGGAGGCTGCACGTCCATACTATACTTCGTCCATGGTACTAGGCAACGGATAAACATACTTATATATATAAATACATACTTAAATACATATTAAACATCCAAGACCCGAGAACAAACATTCGTATTATTCATACAAATATCTGCCCCGGCCGGGATTCGAACCCGGGACCTCAAGCTTCGTAGTCAGGTTCTCTAACCACTCGGCCATCCGGTCGTCAACTACTAATATTATAAATGCGAAATGTTTGTGTGTTTGTATGTTTGTCCCTCTTTCACGCCGTAACGGAGCGACGGATCGACATGATTTTTGGCATAGGGATAGTTTATGAGCCCGAGAGTGACATAGGCTACTTTTTATCCCGGAAAAATGCACAGTTCCCGAGGGAACAGCGCGCGATAACCGAATACCACGCGGGCGGAGCCGCGGGCAAAAGCTAGTTGAATATAATTGGCAGAGTGCGAGTTGGACTTGCGCACCGTGGATTCTGTATAAAGCAGGAGCCTTTGAAAGATTGCCTCCAAAGCTTGGAGTCTGAAACTATACACAGTTCGCCTTTGTACTCTGTTGATTTGTTGTTTTCTTTTTGTATTACTTTGTGTTTTATGTACAATAAAGTATTTACATACATACATACAAATACAGATAACACTGTGCACCTGGAAGCTCACACTGAACAAATACTTCTGTGATATATGGCAATGTCTAAAAAACCGGCTAAGAGCATATCGGACACGCTCGAAATAGAGTTCCGTAGCCTTTACGAAAAAATTAAATAATATTTTTATAAGGATTTCGTATTTTGTACAGAATATTCCAAGTTTAGGTATATTTTATACCTTAGGCTGCTATTTACTCTTAAACTACTAATAATTCTCAAGTTTTCCTTGTAAGTTTGATTTACTACCATCCTGAATTTTTCCAAATTTTTCCAACCACCAGTTAAATTTTAGAGGGGGGGGGACGCTCGATTTATATGATAATTTGCACTTTAAAGTGCATTAAGACCTATCCAACGATACCTCACACTACAAGATTGGATGAGTTTTTTTTTTATTGTTTCATTTGCAGCTGAGCTGAGCAAAGCCACGGACGGACAGACAGGCAGACATGGCGAAACTACAAGGGTTCCGCTTTTGCCATTTTGGCTACGGAACCCCATAAATATGAAGCACCATTAACTTTTTTTTAAAAAGAGCTTCGGGCCCCGTGTGCCCTTATAGTAAGCACGGTATTGATACTCTCTTGTTAGTTCGCTCGTCAGTTGCCTGTTGACTTACAAAGTCAACCAAAAAACCAAATGACCAAGTGCGGGTATTTCGTGATACGAGTGCCGGTACTATTAGTGATCAAGTGCGGGTAGTTCGAAGTACTCGCGCTGCTACGCGGACTTGACACCCCACACTTCAGTCAACTCGTGACCACGGCAACTGAACCTTGCCGAAACGTCGAGGTAAATACTGGGGTCCTAGTGAAAAAGAGGTTAAGTCTGCAGAAATTACACAGCTATTTTCTATTTTATGGGTTTAAGTCGAAATCAGCTGTTCAACTTAAATATTACTTGAAAAAATAGCGTGATAAGTCCCGTTATGGTATTTTGACTATGACTTACAAAGTGTTCGGCGAGCGCGCGCCAGTCGTAGCTGTGCACGCCGCCGCTGACGGCGCTTGCGCACTGCACTGTCATGTCTCCCGCCGCGCGGAGCACCCGCGACTCCAGGAGGTTCTCCCCTGCAAGCACATGTTCATAACATTAGAATCAGAATCAGAATTTTATTTATTTGTCAAAACATAGGTTTATACAGGTTTTAGGTTTACGTTCATTTGTATCACTATGCTTTGCCTAGCGGCATACAAATAGCGTGCATTAGGTATAGCATGCAGCATGCTCATTTATCACAATAAATACAATGTCAAACTTACAAAAACAAAGAATTACAATTAATTTATATATCAAAATTAAACATCATTATGGTTATAATTTGTTATTAGTTTATGTCAGTCAAGTAGTCAAGTAGTAGTAGAGCAGCGTGTCTTACCCTCAGGCTGGAAACAAAAATGGGTCGACAGTAGTGATGTAATTAATTTTTTTAACATTCGCTAATGCAAATATTTGCTACCGACATTCGCGAATGCGAATATTCAGTTTTTTGTTCTGGCGCCAAATTGTTTGTGGCAGTCTCGTTCGAACAAAGTGCGTTCTGTTTGTATTTTGTTGTTCCGAAAATTACCGAGTTTATACGAACGCATCGCGAAATAAATAAATACTTAATACCAAATGATTAAGTGAAGACAGATAATGTGATTACAAGATCAAGTTTTTTTTTTTTTGTATAAAAAACATAAGAAATGAATGTATTTTGATTTTATTAAAATACTATTATCTAAGAATTGTCTGGTTTTCTGATATTCATATTCGCAAAACATTCGCAGAAATTTTACGAATGCGAATATGCAAAAATATGCGAATATTCGCGAATGCGAATGGGAATATTCCTTACATCACTAGTCGACAATATAACATTTTTATTTATTGTCTTACAAAATTTTTTTTTTATTCTGATATTTTAATGAGGCTCAAATTATACCAAATGCAACTATGCCAGCCTAATGGGAAGCCACGGAAAACCACACTAGATGACACTACACTACACTACACTAGTGACAGATGTAGAAAAATTAGATAGCATGGTATAAGCAGGTTCCGCAACTAGAAATCCTCATCATCATCATCATGTCAGCCGAAAGACGTCCACTGCTGGACATAGGCCTCCCGCAAGGCTCTCCACTCAGACCGGTCTTGTGCTTTCCGCATCCACCGCGATCCCGCGATGTTAGCCAGGTCGTCGCTCCATCTTGTTGGACTAGAAATCCTCATCATGTCAGCCGAAAGACGTCCACTGCTGGACATAGGCCTCCCCCAAGGCTCTCCACTCAGACCGGTCTTGTGCTTTTCGCATCCACCGCGATCCCGCGATCTTAGCCAGGTCGTCGCTCCATCTTGTTGGAGGCCTACCGACAGCTCGTCTCCCGGTCCGCGGACGCCATTCGAGAACCTTCTGACCCTATCGGCCATCAGTCCTGCGTGCAATGTGCCCCGCCCACTGCCACTTCAGTTTCGCAATTCTTCGGGCTATGTCAGTAACCTTAGTTCTACTGTGGATATTATCATTTCTGATTCTATCCCGCAACCGTAATCCTATTTTGTGTAAATTAGAAAGTAATAAAATAAGGCTCACCAGGATGCTTGACCCTTTCGTCCATGGAGACCTCCCCCAGCATGGTTTGTGCCTGCTGCAGAATATCGGAAGTGAACTGTATCTTCTCCATAAATGTGGCATTGTCATCTTCTACAAATATAAAATAGAAAAAGACAAATAGTAACTTGTATATGTAAAAGCAATTTATATTCATAATAATAACTAGAGAGCGATTTCAGGAGTTTTCAGCGGTCGTCAGGTTTTGTAAGTCGCAACTGAGGTGGGCGGGTCACCTTGAAAGAATGCGGACACAAGGGCCGTAAAAGTAATATCAAAGTGGACGCCGCAACAAAAGAGACCGAGAGGCAGGCCTAAAAAGCGTTGGAGTGACTGTGTGGAAGAAGATCTAAGGAGGATGGGAAAGTTTACCAGCTGGAAGAAGGTTGCTAGGCACCGTGACAACTGGAGGAAAATTGTGGAGGAGGCCAAGACCCACAGAGGGTTGTAGCGCCAGCGGAAGTAAGTAACTAGAGAGCGGATTTGAAGTAGCGATTACAATTTGAAGTAGCGATTACAAGTTTAAAATGGATAAGACTAGTACAGTCAAGTGTAAAAAATATGTACTTATTCAATGTTTCAGAAATATGTACCACCAACTATTATTATAACATAATAAGGCTGTGGGAACACATTTATGAGTAGTTTGAACAGATACATATTTTTCATATCAACTGTACCAAAAGGTGCATTATAAATAGGATCTATTGTTTGAAGTGTGTGCTTCTTTTACTTAGAATGAAATATTTTTCTTTACATATAGTTTGTAGCAAGAATAACATTTATTGAATTTAATTATCTATAAGATTGCATTGCGGTAAGTAAGTGAGTAAGTAATAAGATAAGATAAGACCAATAAATAACATAATATCTAATAAATAAATCTATCTATTTATCTAAGCAATTGCAATAATGATAAGTTTATTTTAAAAACTGGGCCTGTGAAGAAACTAATTTGTGACCCCCGCTTTGGAGCATTGAAAAGATTAATCTTCTAACTTAATTTAAATCAAGACATCTACTATTTAAAAAAGTAACTTCCATACAAATTGCCAGGGAAACAAAAGCTATGCAGGGCTTCCAAACTGCATTGCTATGCTCTGGGATGCCTCGACATTGTCCAAGAGGCATTGCGTGTCAATCTCTTTTTATTTTTATGCTTATGTGGGCCAATCAACTATTTTACCGACACTTGGCGTCTCCTGTTACCAAAATTGTCTCTGGCGTTACCAAAAAAATCATACTTCCAACAAGATATTTCACAGTTTAATAGGTTGAACTTACGTAGGATGGCATGAATTCATGTACACCATCTATTAAATTACAGAAAAAACATGTTTGCTTACAAAAATATGCAATTGTTTGAAAAATGTTGCAGACAGATTAGTGGTGGTGAAAAAGTTGATTGGCCCATGTTTTGATTTGGTTCTTATTTCGGTTAGAATGTAGAAAAGGGTAACCAGTATGATAGGTTACTTTAGTATTATGCCAAAGAATTTCTAAGTCCTTGTCTGTTGGTTATCCTTTGCCCCAACCCTTATTTTCTAATTAAAATTATAAATGTCCAAATAGCTTTTTTCTGATAACCTAATTTACTAAGCTAGTAATAAAATTGGTACATATTTTTTGGGGCTGGGTTCATGAGGGCGTAAAAAAAATGGCAGTCTCAAGGGCGTCACAGTACAAATAAGTTTGGGAAGCCCTGAGCTAGAGAGTACCTCTAGTTGTCTTAGAAACATGAAATTTGGTATGTAAGTAGCTTTTATAGCACAACCCCTACCAGACTTGTGTTCAGCAGTAACCGTGGCAAGTGGAGTCTATACCACGAAGTGCAAAATTCGAATTTATGTTGCCGTCCCGTTGACGCTTATATTATTTAATACAAGAGTGAGGGGAACGGTACGACACGAACATTGATTTATGAATTTCATAAAAGGAATCTTACCTAATTTCTGAAACCTCTCCAGTGTGCTCCGAAGTCTACGTTTTCGGTCGTGGCTGCCATTCATGTTTCTCGTAGTAATCGACCCACTGGACCTATTTGGACCTGAAGACTTATCTTTTCTCTTCCCCATTGTGGTTTATTTTCAAGATCCAGTAATGAATACGTGCTATAAAACTCAACGCACTACCAATAACATTCAAATCAAAAACAAATACCAGGCGTCCAAGGAAATCGCGCGCGACATTGACTGACATTGACATAAAGTTCGTGGGGATTACACCAGACCAGAGACAATAATGACTTTTTCAAAAGGTGTAAGATTGGTGTAAGCGTTTAAGCTATCAAAACGTAATTAAGCCCTCTTCGTGGCAGTTACAAGTTGTACACCGATGCTATTTTAATGTATTGAGTGTTTGTAGTCGAGACTGAGAATTTTTCAAGTTCCACAAACGGCCAAACGCAGATGTGCGTCCAAATTGATTAAAAAAAATACAAATGGTTTAAAAAAAATAATTTCTGTTTCTTCAATATAACCTCGATTTTTCGGCACTTCATAACATTTCTATTTAGTAAACTTTAATTCTTAGACAAGTTGCTGTATAGGCTTAAATCCTTTTGTATTTTTTCCTTTCCGGAAAACAAAGACACTACTCCACAGATAGCGTTAAAGATGCATTAAAGTTTGCTTTTTCTGACATCTTGGACGTTTGGTATTCGTATTTCCATTTCCGCCAATATAAAATAAACAGGCAGAATACAGTGATGCCATTGCCATATCACGGTCAATCAATTTAATTTAGAAATTAAGAAAAATGAATGAAGTACGCGGTATACAGACAATGCGTTTGTGATTTATTACGTTAATACGAATTTATGTAAAATAATAGATAATTTTGTACAATTTTAAATAAAATTATGTAAAAATTAATCATAATAATTGTTATAATTAGTGTGACTTCTGACAAACAGTGTCGTGTATTGTAAGATCGTGACAGCTGCATGCAAGGTTATGAATTGGATTTTCGTGCGATTGATACGTAATTGATTGAAATTATGGATTCAGCACCAGCTCAAGAAGTCACGGAGTTGCTGAAACAATGGGAAGAACAGCACACAACCCCGAACTACGATCCTATACCAACTCTGACGAGGTGAGAACACTGGTAGAATAAACGTCAAACTGGCACATTGTAAACTAAAAATCAACGTGAGAATTGTTATTTTGGTCTCATCAGTGTCTACATATAACGTATTTAGACAGTCCGGATGACCACATGTTCGCAATATGTTTCCGAATTAATCTGAAATCTCGACTATAATGTTTCCATAGTCCATAATAAAGTCTTGTTAATTATTGTTCTGAACTAAGTTTTGTTAATTATTGTTCTTGCTTTTAGTTCTAGAAAGTTATTGACGAACAAGTGTTTACTTGTGGATGGCACCACATTGTGCAATGGGGAATGCCTGAAAAATTGAGAAAAAAACTGAGAAAGTTTTTTTATCGATAGGAAGAACAAAAAAAAATCAGATTTTTAAGTAGCATCAATTAATTTAATTTAATTTTATTATTATCATTAACATAGTTTTTGAAATATTGCATGAATTGCAAGATTCATACCATTAGTATTTATTCAAGTCTACCAATTATTTGTGTAGATGTTTGGTAAAAAATCTGTCTTCTTTGGCATACATCTCATATGTTTTATTCCGCCTTGCCCAAAATTCTGCCTATCTGAGGGTTACTACGAGATTCGAAAATCAAACTTTGTATCATCGTTTGTAGCGTCAGTAGGATGTCATGATATGAAATCCGAATTTTGCACTTCGTAGTATGGGGCCTGTGGAGCAACTACGTTCGAAATTCGAATTTCGTATTGTACTGTCCCTCTCACTCTCGTATTAAATAATATAAGTGTCAGTGGGACAGCAAGACACGAAGTTAAAATTTTGCACTTTGTAGTATAGGGCCTGATGAAGAATAAAATGTGTTAGTCATCCTCAGAACTTGTCAGAATGTGTTTGCAAGACGTCTTTTTGGTAAATAGTTGGTACAGAATTTGTAAAGTATAAACAGCCTTAGTTAAATGGAAGTTAATGAGTTTCTTAACTTTTTTTCATAGTTCATTTAAAAGTTGGTACATTAGTCAAATTATTTAATTAACTAATTATAGGTATTTGTAGTAGTAAAACTAAATATTGTTCAAAAAAGATATACTTAAGAGATCATTCATAAATTAATTTACACATTTAGGAGAGAAGGGACTGGTGGTTTGTGACACTGAAACAAAATTACTAAATGAAGTCATAAACACAATCCCATAACATGTAAAAAAAATACTACCTAGACTAGAGAGTAACAACAAAATAACAACTAACAGTACTTAAGCTTAATTAAGTAATATCTATGTAAAGGCTTTAACTTGCCTTCTATTCTTTACATCTTTACATTACATCCATGGATTGCAGTGGATGCGAAAAGCACAAGACCGGTCTGAGTGGAGAGCCTTGGGGGAGGCCTATGTCCAGCAGTGGATGTCTTTCGGCTGACATGATGATGATGATGATGATTACATCCATACTATACTATACTATATACTATCCATACTAATATTAAAATGCGAAAGTGTGTTATGTGTGTTTGTCCATCTTTCGCGCCGTAACGAAGCGACAGATTGACGTGATTTTCGGCATAGAGATTAATTATTTTTTTGGATAGTTTATGGGCCCAAGAGTGACATAGGCTACTTTTTATCCCAGAAAAATGCACAGTTCCCGAGGGAACAGCGCGCGATAACCGAATACCACGCGGGCAGAGTCGCAGGCAAAAGCTAGTTCTTTACATAAACTTACTACCCCTAGTAGGTTTTCCAATAGAGGCAAAATAAGTTCAATGTATCTTTGTTTCGTTTGTAAAAATATAAATAAATAAATGTTTTACAGAATAGCAGAAATAATAGAGGCAGAGACGGAAAATTTCATGAAGAAGGATCCGGATCCGTTTGATGAGAGGCATCCCTCGCGCACGGACCCGGAGTGCGCGCTTGGCCACGCACTCAAGGTTATGTTTAAGAAGGATAGCTTTATGACTAAGGTGGGTAAAAAAAGATTTTTCACTTCTCATGCTCGTAAAGTTGCTTTTATGCTGGATCTACGCGATATAAAATTACTTTTTATGCACTAGTGCATAAAATAAAATCTTCGTCTAAGACCAAGGTAATCAGGTGTCAACAGCTACAAACAAAACAGTTTCTATATATTTTTTAAATAATTTTTAATTGATATAAAACTAAAAATCAATCATATTAAATCATTAAAATTAGAAAATGGAATTATTATAACAATGCCTGCTAATTTTATTATTAAGTATTCTAAATCTTGATTATTATTATTATTATTTTTATTTTCTTCAGTTTCAAGGATTCGATGACATATAATGAGCGTATTAGCGTATCTTCCGAATATTGTGTGCCATACACTGGCTGATTGTGACGAACTTTAATGTAATTGTTACCATTTATGTAATCACTCACTTTCTGACAATAAATTATTGATTGATTGATTGATAAAAAATAAAAGGTACATAGAAAGTGAATCATTGTTTCCACTGTTGGTATTTCATTTCCTCGCCATCGAAGTGAAAAGCAGAGTGTAAAACTCTAGCATTAAACCCATTTTCCCCACAATGTGTCTATCCACCCTCGCCGTACCGGCTCTGGTGGCTATATAAACGTCTCGGTTAAAATGGCTCGTTTTATGCTCTCGTACAATCTACTACTATCGCACACGGTGTGGTATAATAAAAATTTGACATTTGTTTTTAGGGTTCCGTACCCAAAGGGTGCCAACGGGACCCTATTACTGAGACTCCGCTGTCTGTCTGTCTGTCTGTCTGTCTGTCTGTCTGTCTGTCTGTCCGTCTGTCACGGGGCTCTATCTCTTGAGCCGTAATAGCTAGGCACTTGAAATTTTCACAGATTATGTATTACAGTAGCCGCTACAACAACAAATACTAAAAATAAAATAAAGTTAAAAATTAAGGGGGGTCTTCATACAAGAAACGTGTTTCATTCAGCGGTTTTTGGTTGCTAGGCTGCTAAGATTCGGCCGTCAGTTGCTAGGGGCAACGCGAGTGACCCTATGTTGTTTTTAATGTTTAACTACTTATTAATTTGTGATTTTATTAACGCTATTTTATAAAACCTTCGATAGTATAATAATTATCTCTAAGGCCGTGGTTTATTTTTGTATGCAGCATTAAGACTAAATAACAATTTATGATCCACAAACCTCCGACACACACTATACACATTTCACAAAATCCGACTTCAATAAAGCACTCACAGCCGCTTTATCTTTAATGTTTTTTACACTAAAAAATGTCCGTTGTAATTTATACTAAGTAACAATATTTATTTACAAGGTCAAAATTTAAAATCAGGTTATGATTAATTCACTAATAATAATAAGTACGCGCCGTGCGTCGGCCGAAATTACCGCGCTAATATTTTTTTTAAATTGTACATTTTTTTCTGGCGCGAGCATGGCATAAGTCTGGAGCGCTATTCAGCCACAGGGCGACAGCCAAAGAGGATGAGAATTTAAAATTATTATTTATTCAAAATACTTGCACCTAGTCCTAGTGCTTACATTTTGGTGACATGTTTTTATTAACTAGTAATGTAACTAGTTGTTTGTTGGGGTGGAATTAATATTTCAACTTAAATTTGAAGTGGCTATCTTCAACCGATTTAGCTGAAATTTTTGCGTGCATGTTTTTTTTTATTCGACTGGAAAGCAAACGAGCAAGTGGGTCTCCTGGTGGTAAGAGATCACCACCGCCCATAAACATCTGCAACATCAGGGGTATTGCAGATGCGTTGCCAACCTAGAGGCCTAAGTTGGAATACCTCAAGTGCCAGTAATTTCACCGGCTGTCTTACTCTGCCGAAACACAACAGTGCAAGCACTGCTGCTTCATGGCAGGATTAGCGAGCAAGATGGTGGTAGCAATCCGGGCGGACCTTGCACAAGGTCCTAGGTCCTACCACCTGCAGGATGACATGTGTATAAATCCGATGGCAATGCAATATTATTATGACGTAGAGCTGATCTGATGATGAAATTAGACGTTGGCCATAGGAACTCTGTAATAAAACGACACGACCGCATCGTACGGAACCCTACATGCGCGAGTCGTTCGCACTCGCACTTGACCGATTTTTTTGTTATACAGCTAGTAAACGACTATGTACGCGAGACTTACTACTCGCGTCAGAACATCACGGGGCGGGACGTGCACAAGCTGAATGTGGCGGCGTGTCGGCTCACTCTGGACCTGATGCCGGGGCTCGAGATGAGCGTCGTGTTCCAGGTAGCTTTTTTTTTTATTAGACAGGAAGGAAAACGAGCAACTGGGTCCCCTGGTGGTAAGAGATCACCATCACTCATAAACATCTGCAATACCAGGGGTATTGCAGATGCGTTCCCAACCTAGAGGCCTAAGATGGGATACCTCAAGTGCCAGTAATTTCACCGGCTGTCTTACTCTCCACGCCGAAACACAACAGTGCAAGCACTGTTGTTTTACAGCTGGCAAGGCTCGGATATCGGTTAAATTTCCAAAACGGTTATCATGTACACACACACACAAAGACAAACATTACGCCTGTATCCCCGATGGGGTAGGCAGAGCACACGCAACGTTACCGCTTCGGAGCCACTTTTAGCAATTTTAGGTTTAAAGTTTGTCAAAAACGGTACAATAGTGACTGGTTGCTAGCCTGTCGCCTACGGTATACCTTAACTTATATCCTTAGCCGCCTCTTACGACATCAACGGAAGAAGTGGAGAGGTGTAATTCTAACCCGACACCACACGGGGTATCATGTACTTGGCGCAAAACCTTTTCATTTTGGTTTCGTTCGCGAAACCGTTATATTTAAACCGGTTTTTAAGGGAATATTTCCATAAAGTTCTTGTCAGATTAACCGGTTTAGAACAATAAAAACCGGTTTATTCCAGCGCAGGATAAACTTCGCCGCCCGCCGCCGGCCGGCCAGCTGTCGCTCGTCGAATAAACCGGTTTATTTAGGTTATTTATAGTTGAGTTCTTAAAAACGTTCGCGTTCTTATGAAAGTTCGGAGTTAAACCGAAATAAACCGGTATTTATCGCTATTTTATAAACCGGTTCCGAGCCTTGACAGCTGGTAAATGAATGGCGCGATACTATCCGGATGTGCAGCCCAGCAGGGACTACGAAACTCTAAACTCGAAGTTCGTATAGCACCGTCCCTCTTGCTCTCCTATTAAATAGTATATATAAGTGTCAGAGGGACCGCACGTCACGAGTTTCGACTTTCGTAGTAGCCCTGCTGGCTCTTCATACACAATGTTACACAAATCATGAATACCGGACGATAGGAGAGGAGACTACTCCTTGGCGAGCGTAGGCCCTATGCAAATTATACTTCGTTTTTTTAGCATTAGAAAAATCCATTGATAAGTGTTAACTGACGGTTAAATGTGATGCCGTCTCCATCTCTTATAACAAAACAAATTAAGACGGTATCAGATTTAACCGTCAGTTAACACTAATGTAATCAATGGATGGTGAAACAGCACCTTACAATTGTAGGATAATGGTTTTCTTTGTGTTTTGCAGGATAATGATGCACTCATACATCGATTAGTAAACTGGGCCACTAACTCGGTGGAGCCGCTGCAGTGCTACTCTACGGGGCTGCTCGCGGCCGCTATGGAGGTGCAAGAGATCGCGACTAACTTTAGGTATGACCACCGCCGTACTTTGTCTTACATCACAACGCCCCGCTGATACACCGATTAGTAAATTGGGCCACTAACTCAGCGGTCGCTATGGGGGTGCGAGAGATCGCGACTAACTTTAGGTATGAACACCGCCGTACTTTGTCTTACATCACAACGCCCCGCTGATACACCGATTAGTAAATTGAGCCACTAACTCAGCGGTTGCTATGGGGGTGCGAGAGATCGCTACTAACTTTAGGTATGACTACCGCCGTACTGTTTCTTACGTCACAACGTCCCGCTGATACACCGATTAGTAAATTGGGCTACTAACTTAGTGGTCGCTATGGGGGTGCGAGAGATCGCTACTAACTTTAGGTATGACCACCACCGTACTTTGTCTTACATCACAACGCCCCGCTGATACACCGATTAGTAAATTGGGCCACTAACTCAGCGGTCGCTATGGGGGTGCGAGAGATCGCTACTAACTTTAGGTATGACTACCGCCGTACTGTTTCTTACGTCACAAAGTCCCGCTGATACACCGATTAGTAAATTGGGCTACTAACTTAGTGGTCGCTATGGGGGTGCGAGAGATCGCGACTAACTTTAGGTATGACCACCGCCGTACTGTGTCTTACATCATAACGCCCCGCTGATACACCGATTAGTAAATTGGGCCACTAACTCAGCGGTCGTTATGAGGGTGCGAGAGATCGCTACCAACTTTAGGTATGACCACCGCCATACTGTGTCTTACATCACAACGCTCCGCTGATACACCGATTACTAAATTGGGCCACTAACTTAGCGGTCGCTATGGGGGACGGGGGTGCGAGAGATCGCTACTAACTTTAAGCATGACCACCGCCATACTGTGTCTTATATTTTATCACAACGTTCCGTTGGTACACCGAACTCTAAAAGTTTTGTTTGTTTAGTATTAATGATTTGTATTATTTGTTGCAGGGATTTAAATGCAATTCTGGTGCCGCTGATGCTGCGGAGGTTACACGTATTAAGAAATAAAAGTTTAGAAGAAAAGGTGAGCAACTACCAACTTAGTTTAAGTTATTAATCTTTAGTTCAATCACACATACATACATTTTGCTTGAAGATAACTCAATGATTCAGACGTTGTTTTGCGGAGGCACGTAATATTGAACTGAAATCAATTATCATGCTAATCTGTGTGAACGAGTCAACATCTAAATCTATAATATAATTTAAACAAAAAAAAAAATATTTTTTTCGTTTAAAAATAACTTTACAGGTATTATCCTAAGACACTACAGTACCTAAGTACAGTACTCTGCAATAAAGATTGCCACATCAGTCTTGGGAAAGCGACAATTGGCTGTTCACGACGATTTATGTACACTGGCGACAGTCTATTAATCGTTGTATTTATAAGTGACGTTTTATATCAAACAAATACTGCAACTTTATGGACTTAATTAATGACATTTAAATTTCGGATATCTATAGAGAGCTGTTGCAACTACTAGAAGAAGAATAGTTCCCTCTTTTTCGTAAATATGCCATCGTACAATTTAATGTTTTTGGGGGTTATAACAACTCTTTATTGTATATTTTCATCTAAATGCGTCCGTACTCTGACAAACGTCACATAAGTAGTGTGTGACAATGCTCTACGAAGCCGAAATTAGCCGAGTCTCTTTCCAAAAACCGATGTGCAATCTTTATGACTGTACTGTAACTAATTTTATTAATACTACTAGCTTGTGCCCACGGCTCTGCCCGCGTGGTATTCCGTTATCGCGCGCTGTTCCCTCGGAAACTGTAGTTTTCCGGGATAAAAAGTAGCCTATGTCACTCTCCGGCCCATAGACTATCTCTATTTGCCAAAAATCACGTCGATCCGTCGCTCCGTTACGGCGTGAAAGACGGACAAACATAAACACACACACTTTCGCATTTATAATATTAGTATGTAATATCATATATTAAAATCATTCCTCTTATCATCTTCATGTCAGCCGAAAGACGTCCACTGCTGGACATAGGCCTCCCCCAA
This sequence comes from Choristoneura rosaceana, assembly GCA_037349165.1. Classification (NCBI taxonomy): domain Eukaryota; kingdom Metazoa; phylum Arthropoda; class Insecta; order Lepidoptera; family Tortricidae; genus Choristoneura; species Choristoneura rosaceana. Next base: position 5,627,034 of record JAZBNJ010000029.1, on the reverse strand, counting down.
GGCTATGCTCAGACCGGTCTTGTGCTTTTCGCATCCATCGCGATCCCTTGATCTTAACCAGGTCGTTACTCCATCTTGTTGGAGGCCTACCGACAGCTCGTCTCCCGGTCCGCGGACGCCATTCGAGAACCTTTAAATCATTCCTCTTATAACAAATTATAAATAAGTTTTGTATATTTCAGCAAAATAATCAAAACACGACGCCGCCGAGCCAGACGCGACATTTCGCGCGCTTCGACAAGAAGCGGCAGAGCGACGTCAAGTGCAACGGGCCCAGCTGCGACAAGCCCACCAAAAAAGGTACCTGCACGTTACGGCATTTAAAGAAAAAAAGAAATAAGACATTTATTCATATTCACAAAGACAGAAAGACTACCTCCGTCTGTGGCCTCGTTCAGGGAGAGGTTAAAGAAATTATTGCAGGTGGTAGGACCTTGTGCAAGGTCCGCCCGGATTGCTACCACCATCTTGCTCGCTAATCCTGTCGTGAAGCAGCAGTGCTTGCACTGTTGTGCTTCGGCGCGGACAGTAAGACAGCCGGTGAAATTACTGGCACTTGAGGTATTCCAACTTAAGCCTCTAGGTTGGCAACGCATCTGCAATACCCCTGGTGTTGCAGATGTTTATGGGCGGTGGTGATCTCTTACCACCAGGAGACCCACTTGGTCGTTTGCCTTCCAGTCCAATAAAAAAAAACCGCGACCTTACGATAGCTAAGCTTATGTAAAATATGCGTGTTCATACAGTTCCTCCACCTCCACACTGTAAGAACACACACAAATTCATCTATCACCACCACCAAATCACACTGACGCGTTTCGATATCAACCAGAGCTCATCCTCAAAGTAACACAACCGTACACCATGCTACCAGTTAGTTGTTCTTTGAATTCATCGATATGGACCTCCGCAAAGTAACGCCTGATTCTATAAATTATTTAAAAAAGGTACCTTCACATTACGGCATTTATCTTCCTGAGTCTTGACATTTTTTAACAAACTTAGCGTTTAAGACCTAGACGTGGTTGACCTGTTTTGTTATTTTGGATATTATTTCAAAATTCTTAAAATTCTTTGTTCAATGAACAATTTGTACTTTATAAAGTACATTCGGCCGTTCTTCTTAGTGTTAAATAGTCCTTTATAAAGTACGCGAAGAGTTAGGAGGTTAAAGAAAGAACACATTTATTCATAATGACAAAGACACGCAAATACAACAAAATTTAAAAATAAGAATAAACAACAAAAATAAAAGTAAACAAAAAAAAACATGAAAATACGGATTTTGTGTGTCCCCGCAAAAGTGAAACGGCCGCTAACTCAGCAGCTGATTTCGCCACTAGTTGCAAGATTATTAAAAAGAAAACGTGTTTAAAATTCCAAGGAAGAATGTTTTCAGGTTAATTGGCATTGATCACTTTTTACAATTTGGTATAATTCCAAAACCATTTCGTGGAATTTTTAATGAAATGGGGCGCCGTCTTCGTGAGAGAGGTCTCGACCCCCGCTCTGGGTCGTTTCTGATGCAAAGGTTGTCTATCGCGGTTCAACGCGGCAACGCGGCGAGTGTATTGGGCACGTTTGCACCAGGTATGACGCGGGGCGGTTTATTTGACTGACTGTGTTTTTAGTCAAAATACCACAAACGGGACTTATCACGCTATTTTTAACAAGTAATATTTACCTCGCCAACACATTGTATTATTTTGTCTATGAGTGACTGTGTTTTTGTCTGACCTTTGTCTATTTGTTTTAATTTCGAGGAATATATATTTCAACGTACATTACTTTCAGCGCGGGAAAAAGACGAAGGCGGGGGGGAGGAAGCGGAAATGGAAAACCTGCCGCCGCCCGCCGCCCGCGACCCCGAGACGCCCGTCAAGAATTATAACTGTGAGTCACTACCAGGGCCGGATTTGGGTGGGGACATCCGGGGCCTCCACAAAGAAGGATTTTTAACCCCCGACGCAAAAAGAGGGGTGTTATAAGTTTGACCGCTATGTGTGTCTGTCTGTGTGTCTGTCTGTCTGTGTGTTTGTCTGTGGCACTGTAGCTCTTAAACGGGTGGACCGATTTGAATGCGGTTTTTTTTATTTGATAGCAGGTTTTCTAGCGATGGTTCTTAGAGATGTTTTATCACAATCGGTTCACCCATTTTTGAGATATTGAACTTTAAAGTTACGAAGTCGGGGGCTTTCCAACTTTTTGTTGGTTAGGTTAGGTTATTAGGTCTTGGTTTAAAAAAATCACATTTCGATGGTTCAGCAAGTTTTGCTGTTTATTTTAATTTTTTTTTCGCCTTTGGGGGCCGACACTCATTCGACGGTCCAGGGTGTCCAGGGTCCTAAATCCGGCCCTGATAACAAGCTTTAGTATACTTTAGTTGTCAGTGTAGCCTGGCTTAGATAATTTTAATACTTTGCTGTAAGAAATAAATAAATTATTTTTTGTTTAATTCAACCTCTTGCCATCCTCAAAATGCAAATGTTATAATATTATGTTAGAATTAAAATGTTAGAAGATTTATTCAATGGCTATCTGGTCAAAATGGTCCAAAAATTAATGCGTCTGGACCGTACTAAATGGGCACTGACAAAGGTCATAAAATTTACCAAGGGATTCCTGAAGTTCATCATCAATTTTCACTCATTACTACATGAATTTTGATGCAGCTTGAAGAGTCCCGAATATAATTTGATATCGGGAAAATTTAAAAATCTAAGTATCAACATCGTTTAATCAGTGTACAGCAAGTTGTCTGCCTCATTTTTACCTGACTGCGAAGGGTTATGTGTTTGACGCGTATGTATGTATGTCTATTCCTATGTCTTCTCGTAACTACTCAACGGCTGAACCGATTGATAAATGATACGTCATTGGATTCGTCTTAGTGAAGTGAGTGACACTGGGTAGATGAAATTCTTAAAAAATCAAAATGGCGCAGTTCTGGCGCCAAATTGTAAGTTTAATTTTTTTTTTAAATTGCCGCGGTTTCTCGTAGACTGCTTTCGCTGGCCAGAGACTATAGCTCCATTATTCCGCAGCGAACGCGATGTCGCCTCCCTCGCACTGGGGCATGATGTCGCCGCCGCCGCGGCCGCCGCCGCCCGCGCAGCCCCCGCAGCCCCACGAGACGGAGTCCAACTCCAGCTGGGCGGAAATGGAGACCTATGTTATTGGTGACTATATCTTATATCTTTAAACGAGCAATTTTTCAGCAATTAGGTGCGTATAGACTGATTGCCGACAGTACAAAAAAAAATATAAAAAAAATCAGGGGCTTAGTAAATTCATTTGTAAATGCGGACTGCTAATTATATTTCCCGATAAAAACATTCATGTTATACAATTATTATTAAGTCGCGGGAAATTCAAAATCACATTCGAAATGGGGTCACGTGACCAGATTTATCGCTGCAAACGAGCGACGAGCGACTGCATGTGGGCGCACCTTTGAGCCACAGTGGCTATTCCAAAACGTTTTTATAAGGGTCTACGCTAGCTGTCGCGGGTGCAGGTACAGTCAGCGTCATATAGTACGTAGCGTCCAAGATCACCAAATACTTGGAAACATACAAAATACTCATTACCAGTGACTCAGTCAAAGCCGTCAAATTGTTGGATACATCCATCGTGTACAAATATACCGGAGCACGCACATCACTCTGGTATGGTAGCAGCCATAATAACCAAAAGTATGGGACACACTAGAAAACTGAGCTTTATTTAAAAGGTTTAAGGTTTTATCTCGAGTTGAGTGCGAAATAAATTAACACGTCATAAGATTCGACTTTTTGTTTTTGACAATCACCGAAAAGAGTACCAACTTGTCAGTGATCGTTCCGTCTCTTTCGTTTGGAACCTGACGGCTTTTTTCACATTTCTATTTACATTGTCAGAATTCCGGATTAACGGATTTCCTTTTCAATATGGCTTGAACTGGCCAGTATAATTACATTATAAAAGAGTTTTTATTCAATTAAAAAGGTGATGACATGTGCATTTTGCACCAAGAGAATGAAAATGGAACACCGTTCACATTCTATTAAAGAGGACTAGCTAACTGGATCATTGGACCTTACACGGTATGTAATAAAGTCAATTTTCCTGTGGTGTCCCATACTTTTGGATACTTTGGCTGCTACCGTACTAATGTCGGCTTTTATGTTATAAAGTATTTGGCGACGTGCGTGCTCCGGTATAATTTGTACACGATGGATGTCTCCAACAATATGAGCGCTTTGACTGAGTCACTGGTAATGACTATTTTGAATGTTTCCAAGTATTTGGTGATCTTGACTGCTACGTACTATGACGCTGACTGTACAATCCATGGCACGTGACGCGCGTAGTTGGCGCTGCTCATGCAATTTTTTATAGGCGTCCTCCCGCACCGTGCTAATCACATCAGCCAGCGTAGACCCCAATACTTAGCATCTTTGTGTATAATTATGTGGTCGATATTGACACTAGGCCTAAACAAAATTGATTGTGCTACCCTACATTAGGTAGTGACAATATAAATGACGGTAAAAAGGGGGGTAGTTGTGTGCCTGTGTTAGTTTCGTCGGACAGTCGCGCGAGTAGAGCGGTGACGCGTAGTGCGCGTATTGCGGCAGCCGCCGAGTCGCGTGCTCCTTTGAAGAAGGGCTATGAAATAGCCCGAAACAGTCGAGCTAATCTCGATTTAAGACGTGAGTTATCCGTTACTAAATCATTTAAAATTGATTACTAATACATGTAATTTTATTATTGCAGGAAATATACAGATCCATCCACCAACAGACGCGACAAAACAGATGTTAATATTAAGATACCTCACGCCAATGGGCGAATACCAAGAGGTAAGATACAAGCATAAGATGATAAGACTTTCTTTAATTTTTTAGCAACAGTACTCATAGTACATATTTATATCAGACTAGCTTTTGCCCCCGGCTCCGCCCACGTGCTATTCGGTTATCGTACGCTGTTCCCTCGGGAACTGCATTTTTCCGGGATAAAAAGTAGCCTATGCCACTCGGGCCCATAAACTATCTCTATGCAAAAAATCACGTCGATTCGTCGTTCCGTTACGGCGTGAGAGACGGACAAACACACAAACATACAAACACACACACTTTCGCATTTATAATATGAAGAATGGATTTTTTACTCACGAACGCACACATACACAAACACATACACACGCACACAGGGGCTGCGTCTGAGGCGCATACAACAGCACAATATTTTCACTTGGCGAAAAACACAAGGCCCTTCTCGCTACCGTCTCGCTGACGCTAATAATATAACACGAGAGTGAGAGGGACGGTACGATACGAACTTCAAATTTCGTAGTAAGCCCCCCATTGATGTAGCAATATTAACTTTCTGCCCCCAGTTCCTATCGCACGTGTTCGCGCAGAACGCGCTAGGACTCATCCTGGGTTATTTGAACGTGCGGGAGTCCCGAGACTCGCGGCTCGCCTTCGAAGCACTCAAGTATCTGGCCGCGCTGCTGTGCCACAAGAAGTTCTCTATCGACTTCATCAACATGGGCGGCTTACAGGTATGTAAAGAATAAGAGAAATATAGTAGAGGAGGGATATTAGTGGTGTGGCGCCTTCCACAGACAGGCTGGAGTTGTGATGGCGGTGGGTGACAATCTTTACCGGCCTGGATAATACCGACATGGGAATACCGACCCTGGTTTTCGTGTACACGCCCTTAGAAGCTCCTGTCAGTTTCTATGGGCGTGTACTTAAAAACAGGACCGGTATTTCCATGTGGGTGTTATCCGGGCCGGGAAAGAGTGTCTCCCATGACGGCCTGATTTCGGAAATTTTGCACTTTAAAGTTGAATATTTCGTCTTCACAACCCTGACTGATTACTGCTTTTTAAAGACCTATCCAATGATACCCCACGCTATAACGTTAGATGTTAGACATTAAAAAAAACCACCCCCACTTTACGTCTATAGGAACTAAAAAAGGTTTTTCGTACATTTTATTATACCAGTTTGTCGGTATGATTGCTACATATATCCATGACATACAGACGTGGCGAAACTGGTTTCCGTTTTTGCCATTTTTGGCTACGGTACCCTAAAAAGAGTGGTGAGACAGGGACTGAATAATCTATTGTTATAATAGGGATGATGACACCACCAATCAACTGACGTACTTTTTATGAGCTGTCAAAACACAATTCTCCCATAGAGTTTCAATGGCAATAGCGAATTATGACGTCACTATCCGGCAACTCAATCAACTAACTATTTATTGTTTTAAAACAACAAAAAATGTAATTTTACAGTAAATCGAAAATTAATCTGGTTTTCAGGGCTAAAATAACGTTTCTTTTACTGGAGTTGTGCCTTCGAATTATTTTTTAATGGCGTCTTCATCTCTATTGTTGCAGAAGTTTCTGGAGGTGCCCCGGCCGTCAGTGGCGGCGACCGGCGTGTCTATCTGTCTGTACTACTTGGCGTACTGCGAGGACGCCATGGAGCGGGTGTGTCTGCTGCCACGGAACACGCTCGCCGACCTAGTCAAGTGAGTATAGGAAAAGTCATAGCGACGTCACATTGCTTGAAAAGGGAATTCATTACGACACTTACTGTGAAAACGTTCTATGGTGGGTTAGGAATCAAATGTACTTAAGAATATTGGAAAATTAGTATATAATTTTGTTATCTAATATATAAAATGTTTGTGACCAAACTCCTTCGAAACCGCTTGATATTCGTTAGGTCTGAGAATAGGATGTAAACTATGTCCTCTAACTCAATTTTAGAGGACAGTTTCAAGACAATTCCTCCATGGCTTATCTTCTAAGCATGCTAATAGAAAGAAAGAAGATAATCAGCTGTTATTGACTTTGATTTGTTCCAGATATGCGCTGTGGCTGTTGGAGTGCTCGCACGACTCGGGACGCTGCCACGCGACCATGTTCTTCGGCCTCTCTTTCCAGTTCCGCGTCATCCTAGAAGAGTTCGACAACCAGGTTAGAAAGAAGAAAGAAAGAAAATACATTTATTCACAACACAAAACAACAATACTATTAAGTACAAATAGACAACACATAGGAAAGTATGCGTCAAAACTAACAAAATTTGTCGCGAATTTCGTAGTGCTCAATTTTTTTTGGGGTAGAGTTAGTTTCCTTGAGTTTGATGTTGTAGGTGTCTATGGGCGGTGGTGATCTCTCGCCATCAAGAGACCCACTTGCTCGTTTGCCACCAAGTCGAATAAAAAAAAACCTTATTCCATTAGAGATGTGCGAAGAATGTGTGTTTGATATACCATTAGAATCTCTTTAATTTATCTATCCTCGTCTTGCTCAGCTGTTTCCACTTGATCTGTGCTGTGCGAGGATAGTTAAATGAAGCGTTTCTGTGCATTTTCAAAAAAAAAATGTACAATTTCTTTTTTTTTCCAATTTTAGAAAAATATGGTTTTCCCAATTCAGAATCAAGAGCACAATCGATTCCGATAGTTTAGTTTAATACATGTCCCAAATAATTCAGTTTTGTGATGTTTTGCAATTTTTGCATACACTAGGTACGGCGTCACAATTTAATTAAATTTGTATAAAAAAAATCAAAACGTTTTCAAAGAACTATACTTTTTTTAAAACGCCCATCTATTGGTTCATGACAAACACATGTTCATGACAACCCTGTTACAAAAAGGAGGTATCACACATTGTCTGTGCGTGTCTGTGGCATCATAGCTGTCAAACGGATGGATCGGTTTTAATACGGAAGCTGGGTTATTAAGTGGGTGGCTCTCAAACTGTTGGCGTTCTGCAGAATCAACTGCAACCCTGTCATCGCAACTGACATTGGCCCAAGCCTTAAGGCCGCTATCAAGGGGAATAATAATATGTGGGTGGGTCTTTTACAGGATGGTCTCCGTAAGCTCTACAACGTGATATCGACGCTGCCCATCCTGGGCTCGGACGAGGAAGAATCCCGCGTGTCTGAGGATGAAACCTGCGCCGCGCGGCAGATCGTACGCCACGTCTGCGTGGCGCTCAGACGGTATGGCACCAATACGTGTACAGTCGACTATAATGAGGGCTATCGTTTTTTGTCTTACTAGATGGCGCCACTGTTGCGTGAGGTTTTTAAGTGTGGCTTTCAAAGTGTGTTATTAAGGGCGTTAAACAAAGTTTAGATTAAAATCATATTGAATACATCTTAAAACCGTATCATAAAAATATCAAGCAATCACAGTTATGCGTAGCGATGCGGAAAAACAGGGAGGTCAAAAGTTTTCGAAAGACAAAACTGTCTCAAAACACAGACATTCATTGCCCTTTATCGCATAATTGCCATAATTAATTTCAGGTAACGCAAAGTACTCGCAAAATTATTCTAATTATAAATAAACCCGCGTAGCTCACCCAAAGACAATGAGATTTGACATTTCGGAGACCTCACGCTACACTAGCGCCTCTAGCGGAAAATTCATACGCGATAGCCCTCATGTATCGATACGGCTAAAGTTACAAAAACATGTATACACTATACGGTATGTCAATAGAATTTATAAAAAGTGTAAACAAATCGATTTCATCAAAATTCTTGTATAAGCACACTGGATCGAATCAATAACACATTTATCTACAGGGTGTCCCAAAACTAGCACGTCACAGTGACACCAGAGGTAGGCCAGCTCAAGAGGACCCTAACCAACCTAACATGACCCCAGTAAAAGTTGCACGGTTTTTGAGTTATTAACGAAATAAAGATTTTTGGGGATACTCCCCTTTGTCTTGACATTTTTAGTACCAGCATCGACTTGGAAAGCTCTTAATAACAGTTTTTTATGTGTATCGAATCACGAATAGTTACTTCAGAAGTACAAAGTGTTATTTTGGCAGTAACTACCGTAAAATGCTGAAAATAACTTCATTAATCTTGATTTAAGTTGTCTCAAAAACATGAATTTCAACTTTAACCATCTGCCATGAAAAAAAAATACTAGAAAAGAAACAAACAAATAACGTCAGTAAATTAAGCATGTCATGCAGATTCAGAAATGGTATGACACATGTATCTTACTGCAATAATATTGGGCATTATTATCACTTTGCTGATGCCGCAAGCCGTCACTGTTAAGTAAAAACATGTTACATTACTAATTTATTGAATCAGGCGTTACTTTGCCGAGTTCCATATCAATGAACTGAAACAGTCACCTACTTTGCTCACCATCGACCTTATGATAGCTACGTTTATACTAGAAATGTGTGTTCATTCAGTTCCTCCTCCCCCACACTGAAAAAATACACACCAATCACACAGATCGATCTGCACCACCACCATACTACACCGACCCGTTTCGAACTCAAACAGAGCTCATCTTCAAAGCGACACAATCATTCTCCATGCTACTAAATATCTGGTAGCATCATCGCATAAATAACGTCGCTACTTTGAAAAAAGCTCGTACCTCAAAATCGATGATTTTTTGAGTGAACTTAATGTTCGTTGAACCAAGTCCGAGCCCGACCTAGGATCACAACCCCTTTCGCGCATCCACAACCTCAAAGCCCTCACGAACGTCTTTGCTTCGGAACACCATGGACCTGCCATCTCCACAGCGACTGGGACAAAATTATACCCAGGTCTTAAGTTCTGGTACTTTATTAGTTAGTACGGAAAATTGATCCCTTTGAAGATTATCATTGAGCTGCTACTCCGACGCACATGTTGACTGCTGCCTTATTATTATGGATTGCAAATTTATTGCAAACTTATGCATCTTTATTATTATGGATTGCAAATTTTATTAAACGATGTTTTTTGTGCATCAGAGTCCATGGGAGACAATTTGAACATTTATTGTGAAGAAAATTTATTCCAATACATGAATGAAAGACAAACCTGTTTTTAACCACCCACGCAAAAAGAGGGGTGTTATAAGTTTGACCGCTATGTTTGTCTGTCTGTCTGTCTGTCTGCGTATCTGTCTGTGCCACTGTAGCTCTTAAACGCGTAAACCGATTTGAATGCGTTTTTTTTTATTTGAAAGCAGGTTTTCTAGCGATGGTTCTAAGACATGTCCTATCAAAATCGTTTCAGCCGCTTTTGAAATATTGAACTTTGAAGTGACAAAGTTGGGGATTTTACAACTTTTTTTGTTTATGTTATACCCGGTTCTTTAGGATCCGGTCCTAGCCTTGAAAAGGGAGACAAACATTAGTATTTAGCCTTCGTGCATTTGGGAAAATAATGGCATCAGATAATAGATGAGCCATCGCTGTACACAGTATTTTTGTACCACTAGCAGGGACTGCTTTCGGAGCTCCAGTTTTAAGTTGGTTTGATAGGGCTTCGCTAAAGTGGTAAGAATGCCTAATGTTGTTGCAATAAGATACATGTGTCATACCATTTCTGAATTTGCATGACATGCCTAATTTATTGACGTTATTTGTTTGTTTCGTTTCCAGTAATTTTTTTTGATGGCAGACGGTTAAAGTTGAAATTCATGTTTTTGAGACAACTTAAATCATGATTAATGAAGTTATTTTCAGCATTTTACGGTAGTTACTGCCAAAATAACACTTTGTACTTCTGAAGTAACTATTCGTGATTCGATACACATAAAAAACTGTTATTAAGAGCTTTCCAAGTCGATGCTGGTACTAAAAATGTCAAGACAAAGGGGAGTATCCCCAAAAATCTTTATTTCGTTAATAACTCGAAAACCGTGCAACTTTTACTGGGGTCATGTTAGGTTGGTTAGGGTCCTCTTGAGCTGGCCTACCTCTGGTGTCACTGTGACGTGCTAGTTTTGGGACACCCTGTATAATCGTGTCTTTTAGACGTGTAATCACTTTTTTCACTAAAATTCACTTGATTTCAATATTTAATTTTTATTTGAAAAATCTTCGTTAAAATCAGTTTTTTTTTTATGAAAAAAGGCGGGAAGGCATAAACATTTTACTGTAATAAAATTTATGTCCTAATGTATTTTAAATAAAAGTTTATTCTAATTTAGCTTTTTTCCTTCACCGTTTTTTAGAAAATCTTTATATTAGTCTCGTGTTAGTTAAAACGGACGAGAGCAATTGTCTACTTCCATGCCACGACAATAATGTACTATAATTTGCTTGCAGGTACTTAGAGGCTCACTTAAGGTTAAGAGCAGCGCAAGTTGCGCGGCAACAAGGCGACAACGTGCCCGAACCTCCCCCCTACAAGGTTAGTGTACTTTATACCACACGCCATATAAATCTGCCTAAAAGTTCATTACTTAATACTCTTTTTTTTATTCCACTGGAAGGCAAACCAGCAAGTGGGTCTCCTGGTGGTAAGAGATCACCACCGCCCATAAACATCAGCAACACCAGGGGTATTGCAGATGCGTTGCCAACATAGAGGCCTGAGATGGAATACCTCAAGTGCCAGTACTCTTCTTCTCTTTTAAAATATGGCTTCTGTCCTAAATATTGTGAATCTGTTTGCAAAAAAAAAAAACCTCGTTGAGTTTCTTGCCGGATTCTTTTCAACAGAGGTTTTTTCCGAACCGGTGGTAGATTTTTTGACGTTCATAAGTGCTTATCATAGCCTAAATTGAATAAAGAGATTTTGACTTTGACTTTGACTTGACTTTGAATTAATAGGACAATGTCGCTAGTGTCTTAAGTATTCTATTTCGAGAGGCAACGTTGTACGGTGATTGTAGTTTTTGTAACTTGATAGTAAAATTCCAGAAACCACGTGGAGACAACTTGCGCATTAAAAATGTCAGACACGAGAGCAATATAGAATTTTGTTATCACTGTTCACTGTTAAGGTTAATCGCCGCATAAAACACTATCAAAATTATACTTCAACTAGCCAAAGAAACAGAAATAGCAAAATTAGATATTGTCTACATCCGCCATGTTCGAATGCCACAAATCGAATCCTCTACTTAATACTCAGTTTGACGCATTTTTGAGATACATTTTTTATGCGACGTCTTTACGTTACTCCCGGATTGTGTTCGAATCGCTTAACGGTATAGTGCTTATTCAATAATTAAATAAAATAAATAAATATCATGGGACACTTGACACCAATTGCCTTAGTCCCAAACAAAGCAAAGCTTGTCAAAGTCAAAGTAAATTTTTTTAAACTATCGGAATTGATTGTGCTCTTGATTCTGAGTGGGAAAAACCATATTTTTTCCAAAATTTCAAAAATAATGAAAGGGTACACTTTTTTTGAAAACACCCGCATATAGCCATAAAACAATCTTATGTTCTAATTTCTTTTTCAGGCATCGAAATCATCCCCCGAAGAGATCCAGGAACAGATAGAGCTGCTCCAATCGGTGGCGTGGTCCCGCTGGGCGCCGGTCGACGAGCTGGTGGAGCTGGGCGGGATATCCCTGCTGCTGCAAGTCGTGGGGTACGCGTACGAGTGGAACTTCAACGGCAGGTAATACACTACATCGTCATACCAGCCTATATACGTCCCACTGCTGAGCACAAGCCTCCTCTCAGAATGAGAGGGCTTGGGCCGTAGTGTACTTGACTGTTGGCCTCTTAGAGAGGCTCAGAGTCACGCAACGAGCTATGGAGAGAGCTATGCTTGGAGTTTCTTTGCGCGATAGAATCCGGAATACGGAAATTCGTCGAAGAACTAAAGTCACTGACATAGCTGGAAAAATATGCTAATTGAAGTGGCAATGGGCGGGCCACATCGCTCGAAGAACAGATAACCGTTGGGGGAGAAAAGTTCTCGAGTGGCGACCACGAACCGGAAGACGAAGCGTTGGCAGGCCTCCCACCAGGTGGGCCGACGACATCGTGAGAGTTGCGGGAAACCGGTGGATGCAAGTGGCGAGTTGTCGTTCATTATGGCGTTCTAAGGGGGAGGCCTTTGTCCAGCAGTGAACGTCTTCCGGCTGATGATGGGCCGTAGTTCCTACGCGGGCCCAGTGCGGATTGGGAACTTCACACGCACTACTGAATTGCTTCGCATGTTTGTGCAGTTTTCCTCATGATGTTTTCCTTCACCGCAAAGCTAGTGGTAAATTTCAAATGTAATTCCGCACATGAATTTCGAAAAACTCAGAGGTGCGAGCCGGGGTTTGAACCCACGACCCTCTGCTTGAGAGGCGATAGGTCAAGCCACTAGGCCACCACGGCGTACGAGTGGAACTTCAATGGCAGGTAATACACTACACTGCGGTCATATTAAATGATATAACTCACGTCCTAAATCGATTTTAGCTCTATATGTTTCGGGCTATTTCGTAGCATTTCTTCAAGGGAGCTCGCGACTCGGCGGTTGTCTAGCACTTGTTTTATGACTTGCAAACGATTATCAACTTTAGGGTTGTGGTCATTTGGCTGATGGTACATACTTTTGAAGGGTAAGTCCATAAATGTGATAACGTTGTATGTCGCACAGGTGGTAGGGTAAAAGTGCCGTTTGTGACGACTGTACCGTTTATGGCCATTTATTGTTTAAATATACGTTTGAAATAAGTTTATAGTAATAAATCATTATAAAATTTATTTGTTTAAGTATAAACTCACTAAATACTAGAGATCGCTCTTAAGCGATAAGGCCGCCTATTGCTTACCGTGTATTTTTTTTTCTCTGTGTATTTGTTTTCTGTATCGCTTACTATTTCTGGTGTACAATAAACAGTCCTTGTATTGTATTGTAAATATATTTTAATACTATAACTTTTGATATGTCAACTGGCCAAAAACGGCCTTAACCTGGCCAAAACCGGTACTTCTGCCCTACTAGAATTACGAACATCGACTCATTAAAGCCCTCAGTCTACAACTTCGGTCTTCTAATAGACTCTCTTTCGTAATTTACATAAAACTTCTGTTAATTTTATGTTTCCTTTTAACCCGGGTACCTAACGGTGTTGTATACTTGGCAAGTAGGTGTATAATAGTTATAATAATTACGTTTATGTACTAATGTCTTTCAAAGTCATAAAATATATAATATGTTTCATAGTTTACAAATTATCTATTTATGTAGTCTTATGTATAGTAATAAAACTGTGTAGTATATCTTTGTAGCGGTTCGAGGGTCACCAACGATGCTGGCTGAAAATCAGCGCTGGGGTGTTTATTATTAACGCTTCAGCATTATGCTGAGCCAGTGATCGATTCACAACCGCAATGACGCATAATTTCCTATGTGTTGTCTATTTGTACTTAATGCTGTTGTTGTGTCTTTTGTTGTGAATAAATGTATTTTCTTTAATTTCTTATTTACCGCACTTTAGACACAATCTACTATTAAGCTTCCTTCGGCCCACAGGTCAGAAACAGTCCGGTCCGCGCTGGACGTCGTGTCGGTGTGCTGCGTAGCGCCGCGCGTGCAGCTTCTTCTGACAGAGAAAATTGACATGCGCGACGCGGACCTTACTACGGGTGTTAATATAGTTTTAGGTAAGTTTTTTATAAATATGATATACTAGCTTATGCCCGCGACTTCGTCTGCGCGGATCTAGGTTATCGCGCGGTGGCGCCCTCTACCGGAATAAAAAGTATCCTATGTTGATCCTTGGGACTTAAACTAACTCCATACCAAATTTCATCAAAATCGGTTCAGTGGTTTCGTCGTGAAAGCGTAACAGACAGACAGAGTTACTTTCGCATTTATAATATTAGTAGGGACTAGAGGACCAGATGGCCTAGTGGTTAGAGAACCTGACTACGAAGCTTGAGGTTCCGGGTTCGATTCCCGTGTCGGGGCAGATATTTGTATGAAAAATACGAATGTTTGTTCTAGGGTCTTGGGTGTTTATATGTATTTAAGTATGTATCTACCTATATAATTATGTTTATCCGTTGCTTAGTACCCATGACACAAGCTTTGCTAAGCTTACTTTGGGACGAGGTCAATTGGTGTGCATTGTCCCGTGATATTTATTTATTACTTATTTATTTACTAGCTTTTGCCTGCGGCTCCGCCCGCGTAGTATTCGGTTATCGCGCGCTGTTCCCTCGGGAACAGCATTTTTCCGGGATAGAAAGTAGCCTGTCACCCTCGGGCCCATAAACTATCTCTATGCCAAAAAGTGAAAGACGGACAAACACACTTTCGCATTTATAATATTACTAGCTTATGCCCGCGACTTCGTCTGCGCGGACCTAAGTTATCGCGCGGTGGCGCCCTCTACCGGAATAAAAAGTATCCTATGTTCTCATCCTTGGGGCTTAAAGTATCTCTATACCAAATTTCATCAAAATCGGTTAAGCGGTTTCGACGTGAAAGCGTAACAGACAGACAGACAGAGTTACTTTCGCATTTATAATATTAGTATGAATAAGTATGGATGCACTCAAACGGGCAGGCGGCCTGATGGAACGCAATCACTGCCGCCGATGGAGATCCATAGCATAAGTTGTGTTACGGGTGTTGCCAGCCTTTCGAGAAATGAGTAGGCTAAAATAATAATAATTTCTATAAAAAAACTCGGTTTACATTATTCGGGCTTCTAATAGACTCTCGTTCGTAATTCCTTATTTACCGCCCTTAAGACACAATGTCAATGCCGTTTTTGTCAAACTTAAAACCTAAAATTGCTAAAAGTGGCTCCGAAGCGGTAACGTTTCGTGTGCTCTGTCTGTGTGTATGTTTGTTTTATGGCGTTAAATAAATGTATTTTCTTTCTTTCTTTCTTTCTTTCTTTACCCCATTATGGGAATACAGGCGTGATGTTTGTATGTATGTATGTGTTAAGACACAATGTACTATTTAGCGGTTAATGTTTTCTGTGTGCAGGCGCCGCGGACGGCGAGATCGCCCCGGAGCCGGAAGTGCAGAAGGCCGCTCTGAACGTGCTCGTAAACTGCGTCTGCGCGCCCGTGCACAGGGTGAGTTGCTGGCCGTGACTTTCTGTCCTGGAAAATCACTGTGCAGTCCTCCGCGACACGACCACAGTATATATACAGGTTGGCCCATTTTTATCGGTCAGTATGGGAAAGCCTGAAACTATACGACATACGAAAATTTCTTCTTAGGAACCATGACATCGATATTAATAACAAGAAAAACTGCATTCATGCATTTAAAAAAAACCTGTACTCAGCTCGGGAATCGTACCTGGTTGTTTTGAAAAAAAAAAACTTACACTATTTCTATTTAGATATCGATTGTGTACGTCTTAAGCAGTAAATTTCTCCAAGAAACATTATGTCTAAAATGAATAAAATGCATTGTTTTCACTACTTTAATTTATTTTATTAGGTGTTCGAAGTGTCCACCGTTACAATATTCAACAAATTCTGGCATGTAAAATTGTCTCTATGGTTGTTTGTACCTCTTTACTGGTAAAATCGATGTCATGGTTCCTAAGAAGAAATTTTCGTATGTCGTATAGTTTCAGACTTTCCCATACTGACCGATATAAATGGGCCACCCTGTATATATAAGCTAAAGCAGTACGGAAGCTACGAACAAATCGATCGAAACGAATACACTCACACAGACGCGCGCTCTACACGACCTCTAAGGGGGTCTCGCGGTACTGCAGTCGCTGCATTTGTTCGTAGCTTCCATACTGCTTTAGCTTATATATTTACTGTGACACGACGTCGCATTGTAAAATAATGCCGCGTATTAGCATGACGCGATATCATATCGAGCTTGTGTAAGAGCCCTTAAGCAGTCATGAAAATTCACACACATTTTAACAAAGTTGGAGATGCCTAGATAGAAATATTTTTTTAGTACTGTTACCGGCCACAGTCCTGCGAGCAATGTAACCCACCCACTGCCTCTTCAGTTTCGCAATTCTTCGGGCTATGTCAGTAACCTTAGTTCTACTGCGGATATCACCATTACCACAATTACATTAGCACAAGACCGGTCTGAGTATATAGCCTTGGGGGAGGCCTATATCCAGCAGTGGACGTCTTTCGGCTGACATGATGATGATGATGACTGTTACTTTAAGTGGTTATTATGACGCTGCACGTGCTTAGTTGTTGATATTTATGTTCACAGGCGGGCACTTCAACAACGCGGTTTTCAATTACCGGATCAAGTAAAAAGAAAACCGCACTCAAATCGTACGAGGACGTCATACAGAAGGTCTGGGAGAGCGTGCGGACCAATAACGGAATCATGGTGAGATGGGTTCTACCTTTTTGACATAATACAATACAATACAATACAAAGACTCTTTATTGTACACCAGAAATAGTAAGTGATACAGAAAACAAATACACAGAGAAAAAAAATCTCGTATCGCATAGTATCATTTGGCATAATTATTATATAGTCTAAGCTAATATTGCATAACCTTGTTTGTATGAGGAAAAAAAACTCCTATCCCTTACCTTGCTTTTTAATGTAACTTAAGATACTTTACTGGTACAGTCGCTGGACGATCAAAAGTATCGAAATATGAACTCTAATATCTTAATAATAGAATACATGTGCCGATATTTTTGACCACCTTGGCGTCTCCGAAATTTTTTTGTGACGTCACAGTTCTAAACTACTTTTCTGTTAGCAATTCATTTCTATAATAATTTTTAGTAACTAGGTTGACTCATAATACTATGTTAGTTAATCATAATCAAATATTACTTTTAAATTATAATTATTCATTTACAATAATCATTCATAAAATTTAATTCACAATATAATTACCATTACTGAATTAATACATATTTTCTCTATGTGGGTGGAGTTTTTCTTGGGTAAACAGTGTTTTGTTTATGTGTTGTAGTTTTGATATGCGAAATTATGCGAAATGACTCTTATGCCAATTACATTTTATGCGAAGTAATTATCCTGCTAAAATGTTATGCGACACGAGTTGTTAACCCTTTCGTTCCGGCAAAGCCATACACAAAATCTACCCAGTTTTCTATATTCATATATGTAATGTAATTTTTTTTAAGACGAGTTTACTCGTCTACCGGATCTGAGAGCACATCGCACAAAACGAGTTAACTCGTCATCCGGAACGAAAGGGTTAAGTGAGATCTTAAGCCCAATGATGAGGACTCATACCGGAGGGGGGCTGCCGCGCGGCCCCGGTCGACCAATCCCAGCGTCCCGCCGCTCGCGGCGCGTGGCCGGGGCGGACGAGCGGCAGAGGTGCCCTATGACCATAGATTATGAGAGCTGAGGGCTGGATTTACTGTTATTGAGTAGAAACCTGCTGCCACTGACTCCAAACGGTGTAAAGGAATTTAAAAAAAAATACTACCTGGCCTGCGATAACCAGGTTTCATCTTATATACCTATAGGTAGCTTAAGTTTCTTACGCGGATTGAAACGCGACGACTCGCCGCTATTACATAAACCCCTGAGGGGTTTTCAATAGTGGCTTGTAATTTTCCACTCACTTGTACCGCATGTTTATATATACTAAAATAATTTCTTTGCTCGCCCGCGACCTTATGATAGCTAAGGTGACAGCCGACAGTGCTAGGGGTTAGTTGATTCGTCTTGACGAGCACTTTGGTAACCCAGGGCAAAAAGTACAGTCACCAAAAAAGCTTGTATTACAATTTTTAACAAAAACTTACGGAGGTACGGAACCCTTCATTTACTATTGAACCTACTGAACCATGACCCACTGTGGAACCTTTTCGTAGAAAAGTCATAGTGGCATCGCAATGAAATGTATATTTTAGAATTAAATTTTTTTTTTTTTTTTAATTTTGACAGTTGAAGCCTTCTACAACTTCCACTGAACGAAGATTATCCTGGCTCATCAACCCCTGTATTATTATTATTATTTTTTGTATTTTTTCTTTAATTGTACTGTAGTTTTTAAGTATTTTATTTGTAATTATTTTATTTTGAAAAAAATACTTTCTGCCAAGTTTCTTGAGGCGCATTATTCTTGGCAATGATGTACTTTCCGAAAGCGATGTTAGTTTAAAAAATTACGTGTAAAAGTGCCCATTGCGGGCTATTTACTAAGTAAATGATTTTTGGTTTTTGTTCTTTTTGCAATGCCTGACAAGGGATTTTTTTATGACACTTACTGTGAGAGCGTTCTACGGTGGGTCAGGAACGGCAGTCTCTTTTCAATGCATACTGTTAAACAAAGACTACCGCTTGTAAAGGGCACAGCTCGCATTGACCGATTTGAATGAATGAATGAAGGAATGAATAAATGAATGAATGAATGAATGAATGAATGAAGAATGAATGAATGAATGAAGAATGAATGAATGAATGAATTAATTAATTAATGAACGAATGAATGAATGAATTAATTAATTAATGATTTATTTACTCTGAAAACCATCACAACAATCTTACAGTATCTACAAGGCCTAAGAAACAAAGTTATAGTGATTTTTTCGTTGTCAGGTGCTGTTGTCGCTGATGATGGTGAAGCTGCCGATCACGGACGCGGACCGGCTGCGCGGGCTGGCGTGCCGCGCGCTGGCCGGGCTCGCGCGCTGCCCCACCGTCCGCCAGATCATATCGAAACTGCCGCTGTTCACCACCTCGCAGATACAAGGTACTGGATCAAGATTACTATTTGGAGTCTTTTTGTATTTTTTATTTCAACTCCAAATTGTTGTTTCTTTTACGGTCATCCCGTGAAAGTTTATATATGTCACACGAAAACACAAGCCGAAACATGAATGCACAGAAAAACCAGAAAAATAGACCGGCGCTGGGAATCGAACCCAGGTCCTCAGCATTCCGTGCTGCGTGCTATTCCGTTACACCACCGCTGTACAGGAGACAAGACACGAATTTTTCCTATGCACCAATATATCAACTTAATTCTTTTCATAGTCACTTTAGCAGCGACACTAACGCCATCTATGATCTACGTTCTCAACGAGAAACATTTTTCACTCCATTCAGAACTATCCGCTCACCAGGGACAACAGATGTCACTATTAAGCAATCAAATCAAGATTACTATTTGGAGTCTTTTTGTTCTATTTTTTATTTCAACTCCAAACTTTTGTTTTTTTACGGTCATTCCGTGAAAGTTTATATATTTCACACGAAAACACAAGCCGAAACATGAGACATCCTCACGACACATCCCAGCACTGGTCTATTTTTCTGGTTTTTCTGTGCATTCATGTTTCGGCTTGTGTTTTCGTGTAAAATATACAAGGTACTGTTACTACGTTTTTTGGCGTCACGGACTCGCACTCCGAACTTTGATGCGCTTTTATTTTTTGTTTGCTTGCCATTAAGTTTTATTTTACTTCCATTATTTTGTAAATTTATTCCTGTTGTTTTATTTCCAGTGTTGATGCGAGACCCGATATTACAAGAGAAGCGGCAGGAGCATGTGATGTTCCAGAAATATGCGCTGGAGTTGCTCGAGCGGGTCTCCGGGAAGAGCAAACACATGGGCGCCGAGTTCGAGACGTCGCTCGCTAATATACACAGGGTGAGTGCGAGCTGTCGGTCCAACAAGATGGAGCGACGACATGGTTAAGAGCGCGGGATCGCGGTGGATGCGAAAAGCACAAGACCGGTCTGAGTGGAGAGCCTTGGGGGAGGCCTATGTACAGCAGTGGACGTCTTTCGGCTGACATGATGATGATGATGAGTGCCAAATTATTACAGATGTAGCGCGCAATCGTTTTCCATTGTATTTTATCGGAGGAGTTCGTATTTTTCGTGCTCTCTCAGTTAGTTTCAGTTCATATAAAATTCCATATTAATGGACGAAAATGTTACTCATGGATGGATGGATGCAAATCGAGTTTAGCTCGATATGTTTCGGGCTAATTCGTAGCCCATCCTCTAGGAGCAACGCGACACGGCGGTTACTGAGAAGTGACCTCGCTTCGCTCGTTTGCACTAAAAATAAATTCTAGTCACCTATAAACATATTTAATTTTTGTGTAAGGGTAAGGTGTCAATTACTGGTCACCCTTCAATAACTGGCCACCATACACTAAAATAGATTCTGCTTATCTATAAATAGAATTCATTTTTAGTATATGGTGGCCAGTTATCGAAAGGTGGCCGGTCAGTGATTGACGATTTACCCTAAATATTAATTTTAAGTGTCGGCCCTTGACTTCTCAACAAGGGTCGGAAAAACGCCCGTCATTTTGAAAACGTAACTCTGTCCCGTCGCTAAATTTATATTAATTTTGGTAAGTATAATAAATTTATAAAAATTAAATCATATCCAATCCCTGCCTATGTACGTCCCACTGCTGAGCACAGGCCTCTCAGAATGAGAGGGCTAAAATTAAATACCTAATAATATTTTTTATTAATATAAGGAAGATAAATAAAATGACGGGCGTTTTTCCGACCCTTGCTTACCCCGTGCTTGCTTGGTGAGGCGCGTACATTCATTAATCATCCACGTTTCTGTTCCCAGGCGAACGTGGTAGCCCAGACGCGGATCAACTACAACGAGCGCCAGCTGTTACAACTGGTAGCGGCGCATTTGGCGGCGCGCGGGCTCAGCGAGAGCGCGCTGACGCTGCAGAGAGAGGCGCAGCTGCCCGCGCCGCCGCCGCCGCACGCGCCGCCGCCGCCGCCGCCCGTGTACCCGCCCGCCACGCCGCCCGCCCCCAACATGCCCGCGCTCCGGGTACGTAACATGACGCTCAGCGAGAGCGCGCTGACGCTGCAGAGAGAGGCGCAGCTGCCCGCGCCGCCGCCGCCGCACGCGCCGCCGCCGCCGCCGCCCGTGTACCCGCCCGCCACGCCGCCCGCCCCCAACATGCCCGCGCTCCGGGTACGTAACATGACGCTCAGCGAGAGCGCGCTGACGCTGCAGAGAGAGGCGCAGCTGCCCGCGCCGCCGCCGCCGCACGCGCCGCCGCCGCCGCCGCCCGTGTACCCGCCCGCCACGCCGCCCGCCCCCAACATGCCCGCGCTCCGGGTACGTAACATGACGCTCAGCGAGAGCGCGCTGACGCTGCAGAGAGAGGCGCAGCTGCCCGCGCCGCCGCCGCCGCACGCGCCGCCGCCGCCGCCGCCCGTGTACCCGCCCGCCACGCCGCCCGCCCCCAACATGCCCGCGCTCCGGGTACGTAACATGACGCTCAGCGAGAGCGCGCTGACGCTGCAGAGAGAGGCGCAGCTGCCCGCGCCGCCGCCGCCGCACGCGCCGCCGCCGCCGCCGCCCGTGTACCCGCCCGCCACGCCGCCCGCCCCCAACATGCCCGCGCTCAGGGTACGTAACATGACGCTCAGCGAGAGCGCGCTGACGCTGCAGAGAGAGGCGCAGCTGCCCGCGCCGCCGCCGCCGCACGCGCCGCCGCCGCCGCCGCCCGTGTACCCGCCCGCCACGCCGCCCGCCCCCAACATGCCCGCGCTCCGGGTACGTAACATGACGCTCAGCGAGAGCGCGCTGACGCTGCAGAGAGAGGCGCAGCTGCCCGCGCCGCCGCCGCCGCACGCGCCGCCGCCGCCGCCGCCCGTGTACCCGCCCGCCACGCCGCCCGCCCCCAACATGCCCGCGCTCCGGGTACGTAACATGACGCTCAGCGAGAGCGCGCTGACGCTGCAGAGAGAGGCGCAGCTGCCCGCGCCGCCGCCGCCGCACGCGCCGCCGCCGCCGCCGCCCGTGTACCCGCCCGCCACGCCGCCCGCCCCCAACATGCCCGCGCTCAGGGTACGTAACATGACGCTCAGCGAGAGGCACAGCTGCCGCCGCCGCCCGCCCCCAACATGCCCGCGCTCAAAGTACGTACTGAGGGTGACACTCTTTCCCGGCCCGGATAATACCGAAATACCGACCCTGTTTTTCGTGTACACGCCCATAAAAGCTCCTGTCAGTTTCTACGGGCGTGTACACAAAAAACAGGGCCGATATTTCTATGTCGGTGTTATCCGGACCGGGAAAGAGTGTCACCCCGTACTGGGCCCTATTTCTACAACGTGACTATTGCCAGTGACAAGTACCGGACACGCCCAAGATTGAGTGCCGTAGCTGTGACAAAAAAATCAAGTAGTGTTTCTCCAAGGATTTTGTACGCAGTCTTCCGAGTTTTGGTATATTTTACATGGTTCTGTTTTTGCCATTTTGGTTAAGGAAGTCTAAAAAGCTCGTACCCAAAAATCGATGATTTTTTTTTGAGTGAACTTCAATTTTGACGTATTGATTTTAGATACGATGTTTTCTTAAGTAGTGATGATATGTCGTCCGTATACAATATTTATTAGTTTACACACCACAAATAATTTGTGAGAGAGCCATTTTGAAAATACGCGTATAAATGCTAAAAAATGGTCAAAATTGGTGTGACATACTTTATGGATGGCCTCTGAGCACATTAGTAGCATAATATAGCAATTTTTGAGTAACTCTGACACTGTTGTTACTTGGACAACGGGACAATAATAAAACAAGACAAAGACCCAATTGCTTCAAAATTTAGCCTTCAAAGTGAGAGTCAAAATATCTTTATTCAAGGCTACAAGCACTTGTGCATGTTAAAAAATATACGTATAAATAATTATCAACTTCTAATCAAAGATTCAAAATCATGTAATTTATCCACAGTTACTGATGTGCCAAAGGAAACTTTCCGAAATTGCGGAATTTTTCATATAAAAAAATTTTAAGAAGAAGAAGAAGAAAATACATTTATTCACAACACAAGACAACAATAGTATTAGGTAAAACAACAATAGTATTTTCGGAAGCTTCTCACAATTTTGTATGAGGTTTGAAACTTTCAAATTCAAATGTAAATTACTTTATTTCGTATAAAATGTGGTGTATACAATGGTCTTATAAATCCGTTTTTTAAATTTTTAATTCCCTACATTTCTCGTGAAAATTTCCCGAAATTTCCGAGAACTTTTCCAACTTTTCGGAAACTCTAAAACTTGCACATCTGTGTCCACAGTCACGCCTCTCCACGTCCCGGTCGAGCAGTAGCAGCTCGCTAATACGGGATCACCATGATCTGTTCAACAGTAGTGTGGGCGAGGACAGTCCCGCGCCCGCCGTCATTAAGCTAAGGTAAGCACAATTTGTCATTGAGGCGGTAAGTACAGTCAAGGGCAAAGATATTGACACGGGCAAAGTTGCAAAAATATGTATACACGGCCTTAATGTTAAGTGCATAAAGTCGTGTATACATATTTTTGCAAATTTGCCCGTGTCGATATGTTTGCCCTTGACTGTACCTATGTAATTACAGTCCAAGGAAGCGACAATTCCGGCCTTTTTATACAAAACTGACCCCTAACTGATCCCTGGTGAGATATCACCTGAAAAGTGCAAATGAGGCCGGGGGTGTATCTCACTGTTTCAGTAACGGTCTATGCACTGATGGTTAAATGCTCGTCAGTGACGTTATTCCATGCCTGTATGCTAAATGACAAAAGCCTCGATTGTTAATTGTTCCCGCGGGAATCCGGCGTCGGGCGTCTAATAGACCCTCGTTGGTAATCCTCTTCTTACGCCCCTTAATCGGTGTTAATATCTTTATTTCTCAAAAGAATAACAATAATTCACTTACTTGAGAAAGAAAAATTACATGCATAAACTATAAAAGCGTAAATATTAATACAATCGCAAAATCATAAAAGTTACGATTTGGCGGTAGTATTATAAAAAGCACACAAAACAAGTTCGACCGCTCAAGTTTGACATGATAACAACAGTTTTACAAAGATATAAAGAGTTCGGAAGTGTCTTAGCAAATGCGTACGTACATTGACTCTTGATTGAGTGTAATTTTTTTTTTTGTGAGTTGAAATGCTCTTTTATTTTACATGTATTTTGTTGAACTATGAATGTATGGTACATTATTTTTGTTTGAGTATGTGTTATTATATTTATTATTATAATTAATGCACAATGTACTATTGTTTCCCAGGAAAGTGCAGAACCAGTCGTTGAACGCGGGCACGCCGGTGGCGGAGCCGCGCCGCTCGCTCCAGAAGCAGCTGAGCGCGGCGGCCGGCGAGCCGGGGCTGCGCCAGCACCGCGTCACGCTACACTCCATTATCACCGAGTACCTGTACAATCAGCACGCGCTCTGCAAGAACCCTGTCGTGACATGTCCGCAGTTCAACCTGTTCGAGTGAGTAGTGTCTTATGATTGGTTTTTGGAATCTTTTTGTATTTTTTTATTTCAATTCCAAAAGTTTACTTTTACGGTCATCCCGTGAAACCTAAATTGAAAATACAAACCGAAACATAGATGCACAGAAAAACCAGAAAAATAAGACCAACACTGGGAATCGAACCCAGGTCCTCGGCATTCCGTGCCGCGTGCTATACCCCTACACCACCACCAGTGGGACCAGCAGTGGTGTAGGGGTATAGCACGCGGCACGAAATGCCGAGGACCTGGGTTCGATTCCCAGTGTTGGTCTTATTTTTCTGGTTTTTCTGTGCATCTATGTTTCGGTTTGTATTTTCAATTTGAGTAGTGTATGTTTGCGGTAGACGCAGCTCCGCAAGGGACGGTTTGGGGTGACACTCTTTCCCGGCCCGGATAATACAGACATGGAAATACCGGCCCTGTTTTTCGTGTACACGCCCATAGAAGCGCCTGTCAGAGTCTATGGGTGTGTACACAAAAAACAGGGCCGGTATTTACATGTCGATGTTATCCGGGCCGGGAATGAGTGTCACCCACGGTTTGCAACCCGTGGTTGTATATCTAATGTATATGTTTTTTTCTTTCTTTCTTTCTTTAATGTGTAAGGCAAATTGAAGTTCCAAATTAGGAATATGATAACCATGGAATAGAAAAAAATATACCTTGTGTAGAATATTACCGATATATGTATAGATTGTATAATAAGATTAATAAGTATTCAGAACGTGTTGACGTAGTTATACGAGCAAGTTATGTTACTTTTCAATTAAATTGCGAGGAAACCAGCGCTGACTCTACCCGGAGTCTGCATTTATACTGAAGCAGGAACATTTCGGCCAACACTTGTGAAGAAAAACACTGTATGTCGCACGGGCGGTACTAGAATTACGAACATCGACTCATTAAAGCTCTAATACTCTCGTGCGGAATCCCTTATTTGTCGCCCTTAAGACACATTGTACTATTACCTATTGTTTGTTAGTATCTCTAAAGTGTTTAATGTTTGTTGTGATGGTTCAGTTTGAAGTCTGCTTGGTGCTTGGTATTTAGTTATTTATCATGATTGTTTTTCTCCCTTGTCACTAACTCAATCTATCATTTGGTGCAACCTGCACAAATACTGTCTACACAATTAAATAAAAATTACATTCTTGTTCCCTCAATTGAAAATGCAACTAGTATTTTGCTTTTACACTGTTTGTTTTGTTTTGTTTATATTGTATAATTATTAGTGGAGCAGTAATAAACATTTGTTCCCGGTCCTCTGGGTTGTGGCGTAAAATCAGTGTTTTGCTCCCCCGAGCAATGTTGACCACTGAGCCATGGCCGTTTTGCACTGCAGCGCACACAAGCAATATGAAATGTTTACTTTTAAGTCTGGACTGATGTTTTGTATCCTTGTATCTAATCTTGATTGTGTGTGTTTGTAGTACCAAATAAACGTTTTTATCTATCTATCTATCTATTTATCTAATGTATAAGTGGTTGTTGGCAGGCCGCACAAGTGCCCGGACCCGCGCGGCGCGGCGTCCGTGTTCAGCGCGGGCGCGGCGCTGAACGTGTGCGCGCGCGCGGCGCGGCGCGAGCTCGGCGTGGGCGGCGGCGGCCGGCGCGCCGACGCGCGCCTCGCGCACTCGCACTTCGCGCCCGCGCGCACGCTGCGCCTGCAGGACGACGAGGCTTACTTCACGCACACGATATTCCACGTGAGTGACAGAGACAGACGGTGTCGCCCACTAGGGACACTAGGCGCGCGTCTGAGCCAGCGCGAGCGCGGCTCTAAACACCTTATTTCACGAACAGGCTTACTTCACGCACACGATATTCCATGTGAGTGAGAGAGACAGACGGCGTCGCCCACTAGGGCCACTAGGCGCCGGTCCGTGCCAGCGCGAGCGCGGCGCTGAACGTGTGCGCGCGTGCACGCTGAGGCTGTAGAACGATGAGGCTTACTTCACGCACACGATATTCCACGTGAGTGTCTACGCATACAGGGACGTGCACTCGTGCAGTGTCGGTAGCCCACCTAGTGTCTCGACCCGTGAGGCTCATCGCAGGCTGCGAGGTCGAGGCGTAGTTCACACATCATTTTCGACGTGAGTTATGAAGCCAGAAGGGCTACTCCGAAACACACACACAAAATTCGAAGTTCGTGTCGTGCGGTCCCTCTGACACTTATACTATTTAATACGAGAGCGAGAGGGATCGCACGATACGAACTTCGAATTTTGTGTTTCAGAGTAGCCCTTCAGAGCCCACATGAGCCCGACCATGACAATACCTCGTAATTTAATATAGTTCTGCCACGCGATGAATCACGTACCAGAGTGGAACCTTTGTGCTACCAACGTCATGTTGACATTTTCCAAAGAAATCATAGCGAAATAGATTATGAAAAGGGTATTATGTATGTGTGTAAACTCTTTATTGTACAAAATAATTAAAATGCAATTGACAAAAAACAAATATGTACAAAGGCGAACTTATCCCTTTAAGGGATCTCTTCCCGTCAACCTTTGACTGTACATTGATTTACGTACGTATTTTTATTTTATTTTCACGTTTGTTTCCAGCCGACGCAACAGCAGCTCCTAGCAGCGACGTCGTCGGGCGACATCCGGTTATTCAACTTGTTTAGCGGAGCCGAAGAAAACTCCTACCAAGTCCACGAATCCTACATATACCACATGCAGGTGAGCTATACACGGAAGAAAGAATAAATAAATTTATTTACCTAAATTCGGCACAACAGAAATATAAATAAAATTAGATCTAAAAAACAAACAATCTTATATATTAGGCACTGTAGGTGCACCTCCTGAGGCTTCGATGATGAAATAAAAAGGAATTTAGGGGCACACGAACGTATAATAAAGATTATCAAAAGGAAAGTATTTACAATGAAATATGAGATATTAAAAATGGAAGGTTCTGGGATTCACGTAATGGATAAAGATCTGCTCGGGACCGCGCCGCCGAAAGAAGTGAGGCTCCGCTTGTTGACTGGCCTTCTGGGCAATTCAAATTACTTTGAATACGCCGCGCAGTTCCACGCGCCGGTGTGCAGATGTTTGGTCAGTATTGCCAACGCATGGAACCAATTGCGGCTAAGGGGATAATGGTTTATCTGGACGCTACAGCACCAAGAAAGAAATAAAATGAACATTGTGCCGAAAGAAGTAAAAAGGGCCATACTCGGCGTATGCTACAGCAGCCGCAGCGCTGGTTTTCAGTATGACCCTTAAACTTAAAACTAAACTTAAAAAACTACTAGTTGTGCCACTACTAACACTAAACTAAAACTATTAGTAGTGCTACTAATAGTAGTGTGTAAGAGATTCCCAATCTTTTTTATCAAAACGAAATCTAAGATTTTAAATGGAAAAAGATTTCTAGTGAGAGAATTGGGTTCTAATACCGTTAGTAAATATTTATTTAATTGCATAGTCATGTTAAAGCAGCATTTCCACCAGAGATGTGCGAGGATTTGTTGCGAGGAATATGTTTATCATGAACCAATAGAAACGCTTCATTTACCTCGCCTCGCTCCGCTCAGCTGTTTCCATCAGAGATGTGCTGTGCGAGGATGTGTAGATTAACCGTTTCTATTATTTTTTTATTTTATTTTATTGATTAGGACCTTCAACAACAAGTACACTTTTTAGGGTTCCGTACCCAAAGGGTGCCAACGGGACCCTATTACTGAGACTCCGCTGTCTGTCTGTCTGTCTGTCTGTCTGTCTGTCTGTCTGTCTGTCTGTCTGTCTGTCTGTCTGTCTGTCTGTCTGTCTGTCTGTCTGTCTGTCTGTCTGTCTGTCTGTCTGTCTGTCCGTCTGTCACGGGGCTCTATCTCTTGAGCCGTAATAGCTAGGCACTTGTAATTTTTACAGATTATGTATTACAGTGGCCGCTACAACAACAAATACTAAAAAAAAAATAAAGTTAAAAATTAAGGGGGCCTTCATACAATAAACGTGTTTCATTCAGCGGTTTTTGGTTGCTAGGCTGCTAAGATTCGGCCGTCAGTTGCTAGGGGCAACGCGAGTGACCCTATGTTGTTTTTAATGTTTAACTACTTATTCATTTGTGATTTTATTAGCGCTATTTTATAAAACCTTCGATAGTATAATAATTATCTCTAAGGCCGTGGTTTATTTTTGTGTGCAGCATTAAGACTAAATAACAATTTATGATCCACAAACCTCCGACACACACTACACACACTTCACAAAATCCGACTTCAATAAAGCACTCACAGCCGCTATGTTTAATGTTTTTTACACTAAAAAATGTCCGTTGTAATTTATACTAAGTAACAATATTTATTTACAAGGTCAAAATTTATAATCAGGTTATGATTAATTCACTAATAATAATAAGTACGCGCCGTGCGTCGGCCGAAATTACCGCGCTAATATTTTTTTTTAAATTGTACATTTTTTTCTGGCGCGAGCATGGCATAAGTCTGAAGCGCTATTCAGCCTACTACAGGGCGACAGCCAAAGAGGATGAGAATTTAAAATTATTATTTATTCAAAATACTTGCACCTAGTCCTAGTGCTTACATTTTGGTGACATGTTTTTATTAACTAGTAATGTAACTAGTGGTTTGTTGGGGTGGAATTAATATTTCAACTTAAATTTGAAGTGGCTATCTTCAACCGATTTAGCTGAAATTTTTGCGTGCATGTTTTTTTTTATTCGACTGGAAGGCAAACGAGCAAGTGGGTCTCCTGGTGGTAAGAGATCACCACCGCCCATAAACATCTGCAACATCAGGGGTATTGCAGATGCGTTGCCAACTTAAGGCCTAAGTTGGAATACCTCAAGTTCCAGTAATTTCACCGGCTGTCTTACTCTGCCGAAACACAACAGTGCAAGCACTGCTGCTTCACGGCAGGATTAGCGAGCAAAATGGTGGTAGCAATCCGGGCGGACCTTGCACAAGGTCCTACCATCTGCAGGATGACATGTGTATAAATCCGATGGCAATGCAATATTATTATGACGTAGAGCTGATCTGATGATGAAATTAGACGTTGGCCATAGGAACTCTGTAATAAAACGACACGACCGCATCGTACGGAACCCTACATGCGCGAGTCGTTCGCACTCGCACTTGACCGATTTTTCATATGTTTACAAGATACACGTACAATCTAATACTAAGTGCCTCATCAGTTACAGAAGGACACCGCATGCACTATTTTAAAACATTTGATAACAACAAGTTTTTTGATAATAACAACAAATTAGAAAAAAAAGAAAACTTAATTCTCTCTAAAATAAGAACTTAATTTAAAAAAAAAATTATAGTGCTACCTACTAAACACTTTCTTTATAGATAAAAAGCTAGATGAGTAAAGGTCGATATATTGTTGGTGCTTCTAGTAAACTGCGAACATACGCGAAAGAGGACAATGCAGTTTTAAATTTATATGATTCTTACTTAAATTAAATAATTGAATACTGTTAATATTCCATGATCTTGGGGTTTTAGAACTTCTTCTATTGGTTAATGAAAAACACATCCTCGCACATTATTGGTAGAAACGCTGCTTAAATGTTTTATAGATGCTACAGCTGTATAGATTAGTCCATTTTGGTAACAACAATTTGTTTCTAAATAACTTGAGAATTTGTTGTGCTAACGTTCTGCTAATAAAAACAAATAATATTTGAAAAACATTCTTAAAAACAAAAGTAGATGTATATTGTATACTTATAGGTGACTTATGGTTGTTGTGATGTTTGGATGGCACGATTGGGGGCGAGGTGAATTTGGTAGCACACTCGCGTATAGCCAAGATATCATCACTACTTTGAAAGAAGCTGGTATCTCAAAATCGAAGATCTTTCCGAGTGACCTTTACGAACATTGTTTTAAGGGTCAAATTTCTTGTCGTATTGATTTGAGATACGAGATTTTTTTCAAAGTAGTGACGATATGCGGGTTCCAATCCCGTCCGGAACCTTTGTCGTCCTTAATTCAAATTCAAATTCAAAAAATCTTTATTGCCACCAAAAATTAAATAAAACATGGTAAAACAAAATAATAAAAATGATAAAAAATATTACTAAATTAAGAATAACATAAAAAAAATCTGTACTTAAATTATGGTGAATTTGTGTGTGTATGTGTCGAGGTCCAGCGCTGATTTTCAGACTGGGCCCTAGACCGACCGCGGTCGGACGCGAACAGCAAGGAATTCGCGGAGCGTATGTGTATGCGTGTGAGCGTGTGCATTATTTGTGAGTATGTGTGATGAGTCTATGTGTTTTGTCTGTTCCTGCATGTTTAATCGTTGTTCTTTTGTTCAGGCGAGTCGAGACGGCCTTTTACTGCTAGCATCAGCGACCACTACGTGGCGGCCGCTCTCCGCACTGTGGAATATGAAGGAGTTCGAGCAAATGTGAGTCGGCGTTGTATTTCTTATGGATGTTTTTAGTTACGTAACATTTTGAGATTCTACGCTAAATCTTTTTTTTTTTTCAAGTTGAAATTATTATGTTGAAAATAATTTTGGTAACGCAGGAGACGCCCAAAGTGTCAGTAAAATAGTTGATTCACCCACTTTCGAAATAATTTCAACTTGAAAAAAAAAAAGATTTAGCGTAGAATCTCAAAATGTTACGTAATTAAATACGTAATTAGACAATTATTGTCTCTGGCGTTACCAAAAAATCGTACTTCCAACCAGAGTTGCAAAAATCTTAATGTAAAAAATAATGCATTAACCATTATTTTTTTTAATGGTAATGTAATTTTTATCCATTACTCATTAAAAATAAAATTTTAATGTAAAATGTTTCCATTACTCATTAAAAAAAAAAAGAGTAATGAAGAATCTTACATTGCTCATTAAAAAAGTAATGAGCCATTATTGGATCTTCATTATCCATTAAATATAAAAAATGAATAATGTAAAATTTTTCAATAACGCATCGAAAAAGTGTAAAATAATGGAAAACATTACTCATTAAGTTAATAAAAAATAAAATAGGATGATAATTAATGATGTTAGTCGAATTTTTGATGCGTATACAAGCTATTAAAGAGTAGTGAGGTCGAAAACCTTTTTTAAATTTAAGTAATCTTAAATCAGTTTTCTTTCCATTTTTCGCAACTAATCAACAGTATAAAATTTTTTCAAGATTCATGAAATTTTATAAAATTTCATTAAAATTTGAAATTTGCCATGTAAGTATATAACGTTTATAACGTCTAAGTATATAACCTCTTTTTTCCCTGAATCATATCGTGTTTCGCAAAAAATTTCCTGAACGGGAAATATTTATTCCAAGATTTTTCCGACAGGACTACAAATTGAATTTCACTTTTTTTAATTTGAAAATTTCATTCAAAATATGTCGATAACATATTCACACTTCAGGATGAAAAATTATGAAGGTAGAAATGATGATTATCTGAAAAACATGGTTTTAAATTCAATTTCATTTTGTTTTCTACTGTACATAATCCTATTTTCCATTTATCAACATCTAAACAACAGCTATTGTCAGAAATAGTAATTGGATTCATATGTAATGAGTAATGGAATACTCATTACTCCTTCATTAAATATAAAAATAATGACTAATGAAAATTTAGTACATTACTCATTAAAATCAAAAATTATAATGTAGAATTTTGAAATACTCATTAAAATTAAAAATGAGTAATGGAAAATGATTCCATTAATCATTACCATAGTAATGAGTGATGAAACGACAATGCATTAACTAAAGTAATGCATTTTTTGCAACTCTGCTTCCAACAAGATATTTCACGGTTTAATAGGTTGAACTTAAGTAGGATGGCATGGATTCGTGTACACCATCTGTTAAATTACAGAAAAACATGTTTACTTGCAAAAATCTGCAATTGTTTGAAAAATGTCGCGGACAGATTAGTGTCGGTAACAAAGTTGATTGGCCCAAGTAAACGTTGATGTTCTATTCTATATACAGTATGGTCATGAAACTACCGTGACTCACTCATATTAAATGATATTGTAACGGGTAGTGCGCGTGTTGCGGCAGCCGCTGAGTCGCGTGCTCCCTTGAAGAAGGGCTACGAAATAGCCCGATACATGTTGAACTAAACTCGATTTAAGACGTGAGTTATCCGTTACAATATTATTTAATAGAAACTGGTCCTTAAATTTTGTTGAATCCCTGGGTGTAACCAATATATTTGAAATCGTTATTTTTATTTTTACTTTGTGACATTTTGTATTTATTTTCATTATTTGTTCTTTATTTTATACACTTAGTTAATTAATAAACTGATTTTCCGGGATAAAATAAAATGCTTTATATTGTGGTTGATCGCTCGGTTTTAGCGCGCCGTCCCTCTTCAAAGTATCGTTTGGGACAGAAATGGCGCTAAAACCGCGCGGTTAGCCGCACAGTGCGTACGTAGTCTAAAGGAGCGGCCACACCGCTGCTTAAAAATCGGCGACGGCACGGAATTGCAATGACGCATCGTATGTGCACCGTTTTTATCGCATGCTTTCCACACCGCTGCTTAAAATACGGAAACGGTGCAAAACCGCAGTGATGTACGTCACGACTTTTGTTCGGTAAAGACCTGCCGTTTACAAAACGTCACTGCTATTCCTTATTTTAAGCAGCGTTGTGGCACAGTATAAGCTAAAGCAGTATGGAAGCTACGAATAAATCGATCAGTGCTGCAGTACCGCGAGACCCCCTTTGAGGCCGTGTAGAGCGCGCGTCTGTGTGAGTGTGTTCGTTTCGATCGTAGCTTCGCAGCTTCCATACTGCTTTAGTTTATATATATACTATGGTTGTGGAGAGCATGCGATAAAAACGGTGCGCATACGATGCGTCACTGCGATTCTCGCGGGTCACGCGGTACTGCAGTATCGATTAGTTCGTAGCTTCCATACTGCTTTAGCTTATACTAGCTTTTGCCCGCGACTTCGTCCGCGTTACTTTAGTTATCAGGGCATATAACTTTACCCCCCCCCCCCCATTTTACCCCTTTAGGAGGGAATTTTATTAATTTCACCTACACAAATAATTTTTCTTTGTAATTGAGAACTTATATACCTATTTTCATACTTCTAAGTCCAGAAATGAGAAAATTTCCATACAGATTTTACCCCCGCCCCCATTTCACCCCTTTAGGGGAGAATTTTATCCATTTCACCTAGACAGATAATTTTTAATTATAATCGAGAACTTATACAGCAATTTTCATACATCTAAGTCCAGAAATGAGGAAATTCCATATAAGCTTGACTCCGCCATTTCACCCCCTTAGGAGATAAATTTCTAAAAACCAAATGTCAAAATCTCTTTATTCAATTTAGGCTATGACAAGCACTTATGAACGTCAAAAAATCTGCCACCGGTTCGGAAAAAACCTCTGTTGAGAAGAATCCGGCAAGAAACTCAACGAGGTATTTCCTTTCCTAGTGCTCACTTACATCATAAAAAGAACCTCTGTACCAAATTTCAAGTTTCTATGCCCAGCGGTTTGGGCTGTGCGTTGATATATAACCCAGTGAGTCAGGTTTGCTTTTTATATATATAAGATTATACGAGTATACTGTGATATCGGGCGGGGATAATTCAAGAAGGCTCTCCCCAGGTTCCAGCTAGACAACGAGGAATACGTGGAGTTCTCCAAAATGTCCGACGACCGCATCATCGGCACCAAAGGGGAGACGGCGACGATCTTCGACACGCGCACCGGCCGCGAGCTGCTGACCCTCAGCCCGTCCATCAGCAACCAGTACGCCAAGAACCGGGCCACGTTCAACCCTACCGATGAGCTGGTGTTGTCAGGTACGCGTGCCAAATTGGCTTAAATAAAATAAATAATAAATAAGTGTCACGAGACAAATCACGCCAATGAGGGCTATCGCGAATGAATTTTCCGCTAGAGGCGCTAGTGTAGCGTGAGGTCAACGAAATGTCAAATCTCATAGTTTTTGGGTGAGCTACGCCTACGCGGGTTTATTTATAATTAGAATAATTTTGTGAATATTTTGCATTACCTAAAATTAATTATGGCAATTATGCGATAAGGGGCAATGAACGTCTGTAATTTGAGACAGTTTTGTCTTTCGAAAACTTTTGCCCTCCCTTTTTTCCGAACAAAACGGGATTATGCAATACTGTGGTTGCTCAATATGTTTATCATACTGTTTTACGATGTCTTAAATATGATTTTAATATAAACTTTGTTTTCACGGCCGTTATAACAGACTTTTAAAAACCTCACGCAACAGTGGCGTCATCTAGTGAGAGAAAAAACGATAGCCCTCATTGACCTAGCCCCAAAATAAGATTAGCAAAGCTAGTGTTATGGGTGCTAAGCAACGGATAAACATAATTATATGGATAGATACATACTTAAATACATATTAAACACCCAAGACCCGAAGACAAATATATCCGTATTTTTCATACAAATATCTGCCCCGACACGGGAATCGAACCCGGGACCTCAAGCTTCGTAGTCAGGTTCTCTAACCACTAGGCCATCGTCGTCTGGTTTATTACAGCGTGTTATTGTGATTTCTGTTAATTTTAAGGGAAAATTCAACAGGTGAAATGAAGGAAAAAAAAAATACAGTGTACAGGATGTTCGAGAGAGATCCAAAAAAAATTCGCATGTTCCTGCCCATGTTTGGAAAATAAAATGTCGTATAAGCTGCATACGGCTTAGTTTTTGAGTAGTTAATAATCATTGTTTTGGGAATTCCCGTATTTGAGAGACCGACATAATATTACCATGACGCACACTACACTGAATAAATAAAGTTCGTTCCTGAGCATTGCTAGTGAGCATTGTTTATGTGGGAATTTTCCCCCCAATAAGTCAAAATAATGAATAAATAATAGATAATCGAAAAGTTCAATCGCAACATCCAGGTTATTGGTCAATTGTCTCTTTATATTCTTTATATCGGTGGTAGATTTTTTGACGTTAAATTAGAAATTTTGACTTTAACTTTTATTACTGTTTTGCGAGATGATGGATGACAGGAAAACTACCCTGTCTATTTAACAGAGTTAGCAAAGCGTTCTCTCTGTTGCACTTTTGTATGCAAATGAAAGGGACAAGAAACTGTCAGTGGGTGTTAACAATCGCACGTCGATGGCGGGCTCGGCTTACATGCCGTTTGTTGGAATATTCGTAATATTTCTCGTGATTTTTGTTTGTAGTTAGAGGCACCTAAAATACTTAACTTATTGATAACATGATATTGTCATTTCATGTTTATTCATCTATTAATCATAATTATGTAATTTACGAGCCAGGTAAAAATTAGTAACCAAAGATAAGCACTTGAAAGCGTCCGCACCGTACGAGAGACAGATGTTGACTAACTTTTGACAGGCATGTAAACCTATCTTGTGCTTGTGCATCGTACTTATCGCTGACCAATTTCGTGCCTTCTCTGTTTTCTAGTACTAACTCTGTTAAATAGACAGAGTATAGTGTTCCTATTTAGAGTTTCTCACTGTACCTTAGTTTAAGATGTGATTTGTGTAGTTTCATAGTGTATTGGTCAAGACTGTAATGCTGTGAAATATACTTTTTAATAAATAAATAAATAAATAACTTAATTACCATTATTAAGGATGTCTAACATTAGCATGTTGGTTGCAGACGGCGTGCTCTGGGACGTCAACTCCGGCAAAGAGATACACAAGTTCGACAAGCTCAACCAAACGCATAGCGGGGTGTTCCATCCCAACTCATTAGAAGTAAGTGACAAAGAGAATGTAACCGGTGAATATAACAGGTGGTAGGACCTCGTGCAAAGCCCGCCCGGATTGCTACCACCATCTTGCTCGCTAATCCTGCCGTGAAACAGCAGTGCTTGCACTGTTGTGTTTCGGCGTGGAGAGTAAGAGAGCCGGTGAAATTACTGGCACTACCCCATCTTAGGCCTTTAGGTTGGTAACGCATCTGCAATCCCCCTGGTATTGCAGGTGTCTATGGGCGGTGGTGATCTCTTACCATCAGGAAACCCACTTGCGCGTTTGCGATGCAATCGAATAAAAAAAAAAAAAACCCTACGTTTTAAGAGGCGGGACTCCCATACTAGCGAATGGAATCGAGTTTGTACTGAGTTTGCATATATACTGTGGCTCAGATACAATATCCCCCCAGCTACAATAGCCCCGGATTACTTATATAATTTGCACGATTTCAAAAGTGACGAATGATAAAGAATCTTATACAGTTTTTTTTTACAGGTCATATCAAATACAGAAGTGTGGGACCTAAGAACATTCCATCTACTAAGAACAGTGCCCACATTAGACAAATCAGAGGTAAGCACTAAGACAGCAATATCATCCCAAGACATAGTTGCAGAGACAAAAATCCGCCTATAGAATTACACAAAATGACCGCTCTCTTCCGGAACCGGAGGCAGAGGCAAATTACAGTTTTTGTATGCGAAATCTGTCATTTGATTGCGATCACGAGCGTCAGAAACGTTAGGCGATACGGCCTCAGAACGCGGACCGAGAAGAATGAGCGGGAAAGCGGAGTAGTTCAGCAACAAATAGAGAAACAGTCCACAATGTCGCTCCACATTATTTTCTCGCTCCGCTCCACTCATTAGAAGGCTTACGGCTGCCTGTACATTGGTACAGGCATCCTGAAGCCTTGATTATAAGCTATTCATAAGAAAACTAGCTTATGCCGGCGGCTTCGCCCGCGTGGTATTCGGTTATCGCGCGCTGTCCCTCGGGAACTGTGCATTTTTCCGGGATAAAAGGTAGCCTATGTCACCCTCGGGCCCATAAACTATCACTATGCCAAAAAGCACGTCGATCCGTCGCTCCGTTACAGCGTGAAAGACGGACAAACACACAAACACACTTTCGCATTTATAATATTATACTAAGTTTTTCCCGCGGCTCCGCCCGCGTGGTATTCGGTTATCGCGCGCTAATAAAAAGTAGCCTATGTCACTCTCGGGCCCATAAACTATCTCTATGCCAAAAATCACGTCGATCCGTCGCCCCGTTATGGCGTGAAAGACGGACAAACACAAACATACAAACACACTTTCGCATTTATAATATTAGTATGGATTATAAGCTACTAACTACGGTCAAATCGGGGACATTCTGAAGAAAGGTCGGGTCAGGAGTACTCTAAACCGACGTGCATGCATGAAAAGATTGATGAATGTAGAGGATGCGAGAGTTGCATGCCAGAATCGTAGCAAGTGGAAGGATGTAGTCTCTGCCTACCCCGTTGGGAAAGAGGCGTGATTTTATGTATGTAATGTATGTATGTATTACACTGTTATTATTACAGCGCTTTGGTTTTATACCGTTAAGCGTATAATTGTAATTTTGTGAATAAATAAATAAGCTATTTATATGAAAATGTTGAATGCCGTTATCGTACGTTTTAGGTGATCTTCAACCCGAACTGCTCTGCTATCTACGCGGTGTGTTCGGACCAGGACTCGGAGGAGCGGAGCCAGTTCGACACCAGTTTCAAAACGCTGGACCCGTTCGACTACTCCAGTATAGGTCAGTGACACACTTGTTCATAAACGGTTACTGGCTTTTAGTGATGTGCCGAGTACGGCTTGACTCGAGTCAGACTCGATTCCTGCTTAGGACTCGCCTACTTGAGTACCAAAATATTTTGATTCGAGTACGCCAGACTCGATTCGGTACTCGAGTCAAAGAGATTTCTTACTCGCTGACTCGGTTCTATTATGCGAGTACAACTGACTCGAGTCTAGTATTCGAATCAGATTGACTCGCTTGAATTCATTTTCACTATACTATAATATATGTTTTTTTAAGATACACCTTTTCGATTTTTCCTTTTTGTTATAATTTTGTTTTTTTTTTTTAATAATAATAATTATTTATTTATTTTCTCCACCACCAAGTTACAATGTATCATTTAGGCGGGTTTTAGTGTCACGCGTACCGTCAGCGTGTATAGCTCCGCACAGGCTGATCAGCCAATGGCTTATGAGCTTCCTATCCGCGCGGACGGGAAGCTCATTAGCCATTGGCTGTCAGCCCGCGCGGAGCGATCCGCACTGACGGTACGCGTGACACTAAAACCCGCCTTATATGTAATGAATTTAAGTGTGCAACTTACAGGTTGGTAACGGATTCATTCGCACGTTCAAGACTCGAATTTTTGACTGAATAGATAGACTAGAGTAGGTATTCACTAGACTCGCATTGCGGAATCGAGTCAGGCTTTGAATACCACATAGAATGACCCGAGTCGACTCGATCCACCAAAACAGCGACTCGGCACGTCACTGCTGGCTTTGTTGGTAAAACAAGAATGACACTTATTGTCAATGTCAAAGTGTCATATGTCAGACTGTGGGTCTAAACGGAATTCCGTAGTATAATACACGCTTAAATCAAGAATTCTAATCCTCATAAAATAAAATTTGGACCGTCTACGTCGTAGTTTTCAAAGTCAAATGAAGGTCACTGTTTATGTTTAATGTCATAAACAGGAAACAAATTAAAAAACATTAATCTCAATCTATTATTACGTTGTAAAAAAGCAGACAACCCCTATTAGGGCAACTTCAATAAAAAGTGTAACTTTTCTTTCAAAATGTGTTTAATTTTTGTTACACAAAATGTTATGAGTCAGTTTTGTGACGTCCAACACAAAAGTGCAATATTTTTTTGGTTATTTTTTTAAACCATCCCAATCGATTGTGCTCTTGATTCTGCGTAGAAAAAACTATATTTTTTCCAAAATAAAAAAAGAAAGGGCACCGGCACGTTTTGAAAATGCCCATTGACTATTAATATTTTTCTTTGCAATTGTATCACTGTGTCACTGTTGTTTATGCAAATAAAAATATTTGAATTTGAATTTGTCTCCTGAGTCACGGGACAGAATAACAGCACTTAATAGAAAATTGACCCAAAAATGTTTTTTTAATTATATTTTGTTTAACTCCTCGTTTGCAGCTACGATCGACGTGAAACGCAACATTTACGCGCTAAGCGTGAACCGGTACGGCACGCAGATCTCCGTCGTCGAGAACATGGGCGACTTCGACCAGATGCAGGAGTCCGCCGTCAAGATATACGACGTGGGGCGGAAGCGCGACCACGACGACGACGCCGTACGTACACCCATCATAACACAAACACACACAAACATCACGCCTGTATTCCCAAATGGGGTAGGCAGGGCACACGAATCGTTACCGCTTCGGAGCCACTTTTAGCAATTTTAGGTTTAAAGTTTGATAAAAACGGTACAATAGTGACAGGTTGCTAGCCTGTCGCCTACGGTGTACCTTAACCCATATCCTCAGTCGCCTCTTACGACATCCACTCATCATAATTATTTATTTATTTATTTAAAGGAGAACCAACAGCTTATAAAACAATATGATTATGAAAATAGTGACACATAGCTAATTATAGGATCTCACAGATAGTTTATTGAATCAGGCGTTACTTTGCGGAGGTCCATATCAATGAACTAATGAGCTCTGGTTGAGTTCGAAACGCGTCAGTGTGTTGTGGTGGTGGTGATAGATGGGTTTGTGTAGTTCTTACAGTGTGGAGGTGGAGGAACTGCATGAACACGCATAATTTGCATAGACTTAGTATATCTTAAGGTCGGGGGTGAGCAAAGAAATCCTTTTAGTTCACTCACAGATAGTCTCAAAATACAAGTTTAAGCTTAACTTAAACGAGTTGACGCGTGCTATATCACACCATACTCAAATTATGATAATAATACTAGCAAAAATCCTCTCTATTATTCATCATCATCATCATCATGTCAGCCGAACGACGTCCACTGCTGGACATAGGCCTCCCCCAAGGCTCTCCACTCAGACCGGTCTTGTGCTTTCCGCATCCACCGCGATCCCGCGATCTTAGCCAGGTCGTCGCTCCATCTTGTTGGAGGCCTACCGACAGCTCGTCTCCCGGTCCGCGGACGCCATTCGAGAACCTCTCTATTATTGTTTAGAATATTTTGTACAAATGTGGATACACCAACCCATTTTAATTTTATGTATTATCACAGAATATAAGTAATAGTACAAGTATTATCTAATGGTGGCATCTTTATTGGATAATATTAGTTAATTTATGGAATCAGGCGTTACTTTGCGGAGGTCCATATCAATGAACTAAAATAATTTCCTTGCTCACCCGCGACCTTACGATAGCTAAGTCTATGCAAAATATGCGTGTTCATGCAGTGCCTCCACCTCCACACTGTAAGAACACATAAATCACACAAACCCATCCATCACCACCCTCACACTACACTGACGCGTTTCGAACTAAACCAGAGCTCATCTTCAGGGTAACACAACCATACTTTTTTATTTTATTCGACGAAGGGTCTCCTGGTGGTAAGAGATCACCACCGCCCATAAACATCTGCAACACCAGGGGTATTGCAGATGCGTTCTCAACCTAGAGGCCTAAGTTGGAATACCTCAAGTGCCAGTAATTTCACCGGCTGTCTTACTCTCCGCGCCGAAACGCAACAGTGCAAGCACTGCTGCTTCACGGCAGGATTAGCGAGCAAGATGGTGGTAACAATCCGGGCGGACCTTGCACAAGGTCCTACCACCTGCATTTGATTATAATCATTGACTTTATAATACGCCTTAGATATTCTTCTTGACAATAGATCTGGTATTTGTAATAAGCATTAGTGATAATCGCGAAGGTTTTAAATAATATAGTTGTATTGGTTGTTTGTTGCAGGATGAAGAAGAGGAGGACGACATGGCGGGCGGCTCCGAGAACGACGACGGCTCCGACTCCGGCTCCGATAACGACGAAGAAGGTGAGCTCCACTTTAAAAAAAGAGCAGTGTCAAATTTTTGTACTGATTCGTGGTTTGCAATAATAGTTGTTGTCCAACGAGTGTGTAAAACGAGACATTTTACTGAGCCGTTCATACAGCCACACAGTTCAGTGGACAGACACGTCGAGGGGAAAATGGGTTTAATGCTCGAGTTTTACACTCTGCTTTTCACTTTGACTGCAGGGAAATGAAATAGCAACAGTGGAAACAATTGTTCACTTGTAAGGTACCTTTTATTTTTCATGCATTGCTTAATAATTATAAATATTTTAATTATATTGATTTATTTTGATTGATTTTTAGTTTTATCCCTACTATATATAATATTGTAAATGCGAAAGTAACTCTGTCTGTCTGTCTGTCTGTTACGCTTTTACGTCGAAACCACTGAACCGATTTTGATGAAATTTGCTACATAAGTAGTTTGAACACCAAGGATCAACATAGGATACCTTTTATTCCGGTAGAGGGCGCCACCGCGCGATAACCTAAATCCGCGCAGACTAGCCCCC
This sequence comes from Choristoneura rosaceana, assembly GCA_037349165.1. NCBI lineage: Eukaryota > Metazoa > Arthropoda > Insecta > Lepidoptera > Tortricidae > Choristoneura > Choristoneura rosaceana. The sequence goes on along the minus strand of JAZBNJ010000029.1, from coordinate 5,584,664 downwards.
TTATTCATAAAACTTAACAAGCCTATGTTAACTAACAAATGCTTTGTCCCTTTCTAACAAATACAAATGTCGAAGTGACAGATAAGGACAAACGAATTTTAGCGGCATTTTAACTAAAATAGGTTTGATTGTCGTTTATGAATAAGGGGGTAAGTCGCTGGCATAAGCTAGTATAAAATAAAAATTATTAAAAAAATATTGAAACTTTTTTGTTTATGGCTGTTGACACCTGTTTTTTTTTATGTAATAGCAGACAAACGAGCAGACGGTTCAACTGATATTAAGTGATTACCGTCGCTCATAGACATCCGCAGCACCATCAGATTCCCTTGGTCTTAGACGAAATGAAATGAAATTTGGAATGAAATGAAATTGAATTTATTTGCATTAAGCGAAGATTTTACAAAGATTGTACAACAAGAGCATAAAACGAGCCATTTTACCCGAGGCGTTCATATAGCCACCCGAGCTGGTACGGCGAGGGTGGATAGACACGTAGAGGGGAAAATGGGTTTTATGCTCGAGTTTCACACTCTGCTTTTCACTTCGATGGCGAGGAAATGATATAGCAACAGTGGAAACAACGATACACTTTCTATATAACTTTTATTTTTTTATGCATTATTATAATAATTCCATTATTTTAATTTTACTGGCTTATTATGATTGATTTGATTGATTTTTAGTTTTATATGAACTTTTTTTGTGGCTGTTTACACCTGATTACCTTGGTTTTTTGTTGGTATTAGACGAAGATTTTATTTTATGCACTAGAGCATAACAAGTCATTTTATGTCGCCTAGGTACAGCATAAACACGAACTTTACGAGTATGAGAAGTGAAAAAAATATTTGTATTGTATTGTATGTTGTGCAGCGTCGAACCTGCTGCGTAACGCGGTGATGGGGCTCCGCGGCGGCAGCTCGGGCGAGAGCTCGCAGGACGGCGACGAGCGCCCGCGCAACCGACGTCGCCTGCGCCGCCGGCAGGTAACGCCGCCCACTATATGGAATATTACTCTGTCATTTTCTGCCGTCAGATTGCAGCACTAGCACAAAACCGTAAACAGTTTTTTCTTCCAACTATGCTTTAATTTCATCATAACTGCACTAAATACCCAGCACACAGCGGGACTTTTCTGCTCTAGAGCAGAAAAAATGTATGAAAATCCTTTATTGCATTGTTTTCGATTTTTTTTAATTGCACCACCAAAGAGGTAACACGAGTATTTTTGTTATAAAATTAGATTGCATAGTGTAAAAAAATCTAGTGTTAGGTTGGTCAACCTGACGGTCATATGAAATTTGACAGATTGCGTACTTCAAAAATTTTTTGCTACCAATCCTATTATAAATAGTAAGTAGCCGTATTTAAAAAAAAAACTTCGAGTGTTTGGTTGGCCAACCTGGCGCCCGCGATCGCGGGTAAAAATATCTGCTACTAACTCTGCCTAAAAAGTAAGTAATAAAAAAAAAACAAATTGGCGGAAACCTTGCGAAGGGTTTTTTTCAAAAGCAGATTATGCACCTCGCATTAAGTAATTTTATTGCCCTCGTGCTTTTTAAAGCCCTCGCTCACGCTCGGGCTCCGAATCGGCATTGGTGCAATCCCTATTATATATAATATTATAAATGCGAAAGTAACTCTGTCTGTCTGTATGTTACGCTTTCACGTCGAAACCACTGAACCGATTTTGATGAAATTTGGTATATAGGTAGTTTGAACCCCAAGGATTGATAGGATACCGTTTATTCCAGTAGAGGGCGCCATCGTGCGATAACCGCAGACGAAGTTGCGGGCATAAGCTAGTAATAAATAACTTTCTGCTTGGTGCAACAATCCCGTACAATATCATTTGATATGAGTGAGTCTCACGGTAGTTTGTTAACCTCGGGTCGCGACCTGAGTTTGGGTCCAAAGTCTTATTTTTGTCCAACGCACTCAGAATCACTCACTATCTAATTCATCATTTTCTTTTTGTCACATTATATAGGATGGGGATAGAAGGGCATGGTAAATACGGCGCTGTGCCTAAAAAGCGAGGAACGGCCGTGGAGGTTTTAGGCCTAGGCTGATTTGTTCGAAATCAAATGCAAAATGTATTAATTTTGTTATATTTTTGCAGGCGACGGAAGGACAGAGCAGCGACAGCGACGGCGACATGGACCTCGGCGACATTATCGAGTTTGAGCTCGACTAGCGCACAATAAAAGAGTCCACCACTCAATGCCGCCTTATTACACCCAAACCCCATCCCCTTAGGGCCTACACTAGCAACGCCTATTGAAGAAACCGGCTAAGTGCGAGTCGGACCCTCGCACGAAGGGTTCCGTACTATAATCTATACAACAGATTCAGATTATTTATTTGCTTTCAACAGATACAAGTATCATGCAAAATTGTGGTCAATTAAAATAAGCTTAGCCTAAATCATGCATAGAATTCAAAATGAAATTCAGAATAACATTCTATGATAAATAAATATTCTATGAAGATGTCACATTTTAAGACAACATTAGACATTAGCAAATAAAGACAAAAAAAAAACATGTTTGTTGTATGGAAGCCCACTTAAATACTTATTTTATTATATTTTAATTATTATTTTTAAAGTGATTATACAACTAAATAATCTGTATATATTTCAAGCGTCTACCTTTTGCCGTTATTAACATCGAGCAAAAAAAATCACGTTTGATTTATGGGAGCCCCCCTTAAATACTTTTTTTATTATGTTTTTATATGTATTTGTTGTTATAGTGGCCACAGTAATGCATATCTGTGAAAATTTCAAGTGCCTAGCTATTACGGCTCAAGAGGTAGAGCTCTGTGACAGACAGACGGACAGACAGGCAGCGGAGTTTCAGTAATAGAGTTCTGTTGGCACCCTTTGTGTACGGAACCCTAAAAAAGTATGAGCAGCTTTAAACTGCGCGCGTCCCGGTAAGCGTCAGATCAGAACCCCTGGACCAATGGAGATATTTGATGTTTAGAAAATACTAAAATTTACTACCTATTTGCTACTATTTGGTAGCCAACTTAAAATAATTAGTACCTCGATAGACAATAAAAAAAAACGAGTATGAAAGTGCTCTAGACATTTTTTCGTATGTAACATTTGTCCGGTTCGGACTTGGTTACGAATTTACAGTACAATGACTTGCTGAAAACACAAAAACCTCGAGTTCATTAAGCTTCGTTTAGTAGTGTCAAAATGTATGGAACTGTCAAGCTTAAGCCAGGCTTAACAACTAAATCTAGATTTATTTTTACCTGCAAGTGGGTCTAAGTATTTAAGTTTCTAAAGAGCTATTTATTTTTCACACTTTTGCCATATTGAAGGTTTCTTGACAGGCGAAAACGTAAACGTTAGTATCACAGAGTACATTGAATAGAAGCACAAAGTACATGTTACGGCCTTGCTTGTACAAATTTCGCAGTCCCGAACGAAAAATTTTGGTAAGTATTTAAACTAAATCAGACTTCCCGACTAGTGAACAAAAGTTTATTTTATATTCTGTTCTAAAAAAAATCGTTAAAAAAAAGTATCTGATCTACGAGCAAAGCTACGAGCGTCATCCATTTGTGGCACAAAAAAGCAGTTTACGAGTTAAGTACTTTGGTACTAGTAAATGTGCATATGGACATGAACTAAAGTCAAAAATAATTCTAAAAGATTACGAGGGATTACAAATTAAAAAAAGTTAGGATGTTAGGACCATTATTTTGTTTGAATTGGCGATGTGAGCGCCATCTATCACATTTTTTGTAAACTACATAAGTCAATTAATATTTTTGATAAGAGTCATCTAGCGGATAAGATGTGAATTAAGACGAATGCTGCTTGTCATTGAAACCGCGCCATCTTCTAGATTACACATGAACAACAAGGGATGGTTCTACAGCAAGTTTAAGTTTTCTGTAGTACAGCTACTCGTCACTAGATGACTCTTAAATTAGTAATTTGATATGTTACGCCTAAATCTGGTAAGATGAAACTACGCCATCTTGTTGATTATGCATGAACTATTACAGATGATGGTTGTTTAACAAGTTTTATTTTTCTGTAGTACAGCTATTCATCATTAGATGGCTCTTATAATAAATATGCAATTTAACGTGTTACGCTTAGTTCCGCTTCTCATCAAGAGATGTCCTCGTAATAGTTAACCGAAATGCTACATAATACAAGTACAATACAGTTCGACAAAGATCTTGACAAACGTGGAAAAAAACAAAACTAACGTGTCTGCACTTCACTTTTTGCAATTCTGATTATAAATATCTTTTGTTCGTAGTTTTTAACCGACTTCAAAATAGGAGGAGGCTCTACGTTTCACTGCTTGTATTCTTTTAAATTTAGTTTGCATGTTAGATTAAAGCACTAATTATAAATAAGTAGTACCTACAAAAAATAAAAGACATTTTAATGTATTATGTTCATTTAATGCACTTTATTATTATTTCGTATCATAAATAATATGTTTGGTATATCACAATTTGTTTGTTCGTTACTTGCCGAATTACGTAAATACATTTTTAATTAGATCATATAAGTACCTAGTAGGAAAAATAAAGTAAAAAAATAAATTGCTACAATTACAAGAAGTCTATAAAAATCTTAACATCTACTTATACGTCGAAATAATTGTTTGAAATTATATTTTTTTACGTTAAATTCAAAATAAATAGTTGGTTAATGATATTTATTTATTACGAAGATGAACCCATCTTTACTGTTACAGACTAGGAGACTCCGTAACCATGGCACTTTATTCACAAAATCTTTTAAAATGAATTCATCTTCTTATCTTGAGAGTAACATTTATTTAACCTAAAATTTAATTTTTTCGTCATGAGAATCATTATGACCATAAAATACAATTCAGCTGCTAATTGCCATTGACATAATATTAAGCTTTATTTTGATGACAAAAAGTAATATTTTAGGTTAGAATATTGTTATATACTTAAGAAAATTTAAGGTTTATTCTTTTTGTATCACCAGTCACTGCAGTAAAAAAAAGTTCGAACCCGACCAGAAAATATAAAGACAAGTGATAGAATATATTGACAAAGTAAATAGGTAGTTGTAAACGTTGTAAATAATAAGGTAGGTATTTTTTATAAAACACATGAAACAAAATACAAGCAACTACTTAGGTAGGTATCTATACAATGACATATATTATTAAGTGTATAGGTAGAGTCATTCACGATGACGCATGCCGTGCTTGTTATTACAATGGCATTAACGGCTAATTTTGACAAAATCACGCGTCTGCATGGATGACACTAGGTATATTCCTTTACCTACTCATTTTCTCTCTGACACAGTTATGAGTACGACACGTCAAGTGCGTACCTATAGTGGCATTTGAAACTGCAATAAGACTAATAAGATATAAATATTTCTGGTTGAGTATAAAAATAAAAAAAAAAACAAATTGAACCTTCGAACTTAACTCCCACTTTCAAGAGATTCCACCTAAAATATCAATTTAAATACTACTATTTGTGACAATCGTAAATCCAATTCAGTAATTACTAAAAGACGAAGTAAGACGAAATAAAATGGCATAAATGCGACCATAGAAGTTTTATAAGTTTTAGAACTGTCTAAAACGTATTAAGACTATTATAAATACACTATTATTGTCTATAGTTTGATATTTGGCTTCGTATATTGAACTCAAATAAATGCCAAACGCAACGAAATAAGTACTCATTCCATTTATAACTCAATATGGCTCTACACTTCGCCGTGTTCGCCGAAATGTCTACACATTTGAGCGAAATTAACTAAAAAAACACATGTTTTCGTATTTAATGAACAAGTCCAGCGTATTACCACCGTATTACAATGTTATAGTTGGTATATAAACACATAAATTTATTTACAAAAGTCATAAATTTCGAGATAAAATAAAGCATGTTCATCTAATCTTAAGAAAAAACATAAGAAACATGTTACAAGTTCTTCATGAGCTATTTGCACTTAATTTGGAAATAAAACTTATTTGGAGCGGTTAGTATGAAATTCTAATTTCTGTTCTAATCGTAATTAATATATTTTGCTTTTTAGCCTGTTACGTCTATTTATTTACAAATTTATTTACAATCGCTTACAAAGTAACACTACAAAAATAGTAGGCAAGAATAGAGACATTTCAACTTAGTAGATACACTTCGTTCGTTTGCGTACATTTTATAAAATTAGAAATCATAATTCAATCCTGCTGGCACAGCATTACGTACTAAAATAGTACACGCCGATCTGGACCAATCAACTTTTTTACCGACACTAATCTGTCCGCGAATTTTTTCAAACAGTTGCAGATTTTTGTAAGTAAACATGTTTTTTCTGTAATTTAATAGATGGTGTACATGAATACATGCCATCCTACGTAAGTTCAACCTATTAAACCGTGAAATATCTTGTTGGAAGTACGATTTTTTGGTAACGCCAGAGACAATTTTGGTAACGCAGGAGGCGCCCAAAGTGACGGTAAAAAAGTTGATTGGCCCATCTACATAATTTTGATCGAAGTTTGTTTTGTTCATAAAACTCTCGTTATTTAATTAAAATAATAAAGATTCCCCTAAATACAATTTGGCAAAAACCTATCTTACAATCTGTACATATTGCCGGTATGTACCTGGCAATCTTAACCCTTCTCAATCATCTTAAATCCTTTAGTCTTCGAGAATAGAAGACTATGATCTAATCCTAAACTTCATCACCTTTACCGGTCAATGCACGAATTCATTGACCCCCCCTCCATGATGATGAAATTGTTGCGTGTTGTCCACGATGACACTGGTATACGCGCCTTCTTGCACGGCTGGACTCGGCGCCATTTTGCTAAAATTCGCGCCAAAATTGCTGTCAAGCGGTCGGCCATTTTGAGGCTGGCCGTTGGGCCCGTAAAAGGAGATTAGGTTGGTATAATTATATTGTTGATTCGCTATCTCTGTCGAGCTCTCCATGGAAGAGCAGGAGGATGAGCTCGCCGAGTAAGGTCTTTGGTTTTGTGGGTACACGTAGTTAGGTGTTATTTCAGGTTCTGTGTAGTTTTCACCGTAAAATAAATCGTGGTACGTTCCGTTTTGATGGTAGTCTTCTTGCGTTTCATAGGTTGGTATTACTGGGAGGTTATACTCTGTAAATTGGTAGCCGCCACTGGAGTCGCCATTAAATTCGTTTTCTAAATGGATGTGGTTGAGCTTGTCAGTCCGCAGCGGGACTTGTGGTGACGAAGTGGTGGTCGGGACGTGGGAGGGGGTCGCTACTTCTACGTGGCTTAGTTTAGGCGGACCCTGGTCTATGTTCAGTATCAGGTGTTTTTCTTCGATGTCACTGTAAAAATAATGGAATGTTAGATGATCGCCAATTAAGTATCTACAGCATGTTTTGTAGTTAAGGCTGCGCTAAGAATTCTATTTGATTTCATTTACTTCAGAAACTTAGGTTATGTGGGGAGTAAGCATAATAAATAGAATCCATCTTGGTAGCTCAGAGAAATAACTAACTTGGAACGCAACCTTAGAATATTTATCTTAATATTAAGTACGTAGATATTATAGGCACTAATCAATGCGCTACTGTGTGTTGTGTAAATTTTGCAGTGTTAGGTATAACGTAACTGCAAGGTAGCTCTTTAGTGTTGCAGCCTGACTGTCGCGTAGTTTTACGGCAGCTCAACAGTTACTAGCAGTTACCTGAGCACGTAGTTGACAGACACGATGCAATACGGTCGTGAGGAGCGACAGTTGTGGACTATGGTTGCGTAGCTCTACATTGTAGCTAGTAGCCTAGCTGTAGCGTAGTTACTTAGCAGTTACCTGAGCACGTAGATAACAGACACGATGCAGTGCGGTCATGAGGAGTGACAGTTGTAGACTATGGTTGTGTAGCTCTACATTGTAGCTAGTAGCCTAGCGGTAGCGTAGTTACTTAGCAGTTACCTGAGCACGTAGTTGACAGACACGATGCAGTGCGGTCGTGAGGAGCGACAGTTGTGGATTATGGTTGCGTAGCTCTACATTGTAGCTAGTACCCTAACTCTAGTGTAGCTCTACAGTTACTTAACAGTTACCTGAGCACGTAGTTGACAGACACGATGCAGTGCGGTCGTGAAGAGCGACCGTTGTGGACTATGGTTGCGTAGCTCTACATTGTAGCTAGTACCCTAACTGTAGTGTAGCTCTACAGTTACGTAGCAGTTACCTGAGCACGTAGCTGATAAACACGATGCAGTGCGATCACAAGGAGAGAAATAATGGACTATAGTCGCAGCTCTACAGTAGCCTAGCTGTTACACATAGCAGTTACCTGAGCACGTAGTTGACAGACACGATGCAGTGCGACCGCAAGGAGAGAAATAATGAACTATAGCCGCAGCTCTACAGTAGCCTAGCTGTTACACATAGCAGTTACCTGAGCACGTAGTTGACAGACACGATGCAGTGCGACCGCAAGGAGAGAAATAATGAAATATAGTCGCAGCTCTACAGTAGCCTAGCTGTTACATAGCAGTTACCTAAGCACGTAGTTGACAGACACGATGCAGTGCGGTCGTGAGGAGCGCGAGTTGTGGACTATGGTCGCGTAGCTCTGCATCCAGACCCAGCCGCCAGACTTGGTCAGGAAGCGGTAGTAGCGCGACGTTACTTGCCCCTTTGTTAATACTGTGGAGAAAAACTATATTTAAGATTTTTGCTTAAGATTCCGTAAATGTATTCGTGTAAACTGGATGATGAGATGACGCAATGAAGAGAGAAAAAAACTTCTTGCTTTTTAAATTGAACTTTGCCAACTTGGCGTATATACGTTCCACTGGCACAGGCCTCCTCTCAGAAGAAGAGGGTTTGGGCCACAGTTTCCGGACCATGTTCCTAATTCGCCACTGGGAACTACGGTCCAAGTCATTAGCCCTTCATCTCCCAACAGTATACGAGTACAAATCGGTCACTTACATAACCAGGTCTCGTCCTTAGGTCTTAAATAGCATATCAGTGTAACAAGACAGAGGCTACTGGGAGCTTTAAAAAAAAAAGAAAAGATAAATAGCCAGTTAAATAGCCAGTATTAGGGTGATACCATTTGCTTGTACTAGGTGGTGTCTCAGTTATATTATCTACTTTGTGCTACGACTAAAGATATAGATATAGGGACTAAGATTCAGGAGAAAAGGAATTATGGTCATCGTCATGAGGTATGAGCGTCAGCCTGCTGTGTATTTGTTGTGCGTGTGTTGTGTCTATATAATATATGATATGTGATCGTCTAAAATGATCAAATGGTCACCAGAGGAGTCCGCATTTTATGCTGAGGCGGGACCATTTCGGGCACAAACAAATATTTGTCATTTTCAGTATTTTTTATTCTCATTTTTTTTCCTGTTTTCTCTTTATTGATTTATCTGTTATTCATTTGTCTGTGTCCCGAATAAACTTTTTATTTTTCATTATTTGTACCCAGCAGTGGGACGTTTAGGCTGGGCATTGGGATGATCATAGTAACTTACGCGTGCAGTGCGAGTACCGCATGTGCAGTACATCTGTGCCGTGGATGTAGTGGTAGAGCGTCTTCTCGATCAGGTCTTGCGGCTCGTAGCCGGTCAGCGACGCCACCCTGCAACCAACGAAACAATTTAATTTTAAACTTGGACTAACCGTCTCGCATTTCTAGATTTGGACCGATAATTTTTCAATCACCGATTGGGTTCCATGCGACGGGCACCGGAGCAGAGGCAGACCTAGGAGGAGATGGCGGGACGACTTGGGCTGATTCCAGTCAGATTGGCAACAGCTGGCCAAGAGTAGAGACGAGTGGAATAAGAAAGGGGAGGCTTTTGCCCTGCAGTAACATTATAAGCTATTAAAAAAAATGTTCTTTAAATATTGATAACTAAACAAAGTTTAGTCGTTTTTGTAAATCAGCTGAAATATTGAAATTGAAATTTAAACTTCTTATTTTTTTTAAAGTTAATAAAAATGACAGCTCAAAAATGGTTCTCTTTTGCATAATGCCACTTGTTAAGACTTTAAATACATATGTTCAAAGGTAGAACAAAGATTCGCACTTTGCCATGCGGTATGGGTTTTTAGCGCACAGCGCACATCAAAGCGTTCTAAGTTCAAATATATTTTCAAAGTCTTCAAAGAAGTGTGCAAATCTTTGAAGCTATGTCTGGCGCAGGCATAATGCATATGGGGGTTAAAATTATCGCAAATAGTCACCCCTATCACCTCCTAACGGGAATACGTCAAATTACCAATAACCCTGTAGGTATACATATAATACAAACTACAAACACAAAGAGGAAACGCTGCCAGCATCTTCTTTTTCCTAAGGGGTAGGTACTCTTTAGATAATTAGTTTTAGGTTCTATTTTAATTTACTTAGGTAAGTTTAGTTAAGTTATTTTTAGGATATTTTTTTATTTCATTTGTACAGTCAGCTGCAGAGAAAAGGTACCCCCCTGTAACCCTGTAACCGCCATACAGGGGGGTACCCTTTCTCTGCAGCTTGCGTTAATAATTGCGTTTATTCTTATATTCATTTCGATATTTTGCGTTTATAACGAGGCCATTACATTTTTCCTTCCTAACAGTCAATAAAAATGTTTAATCCGTTCAACACAAAGATATTTCGTTGTTCTGTAAAATTTGCAGTATCGTCGATGAAAACTAAATGGGCAGAAATACGACGAAAAAACATTATCAATTAAAAACTTATCGCACAGAGTGTGATCGCAGCGTTCAAACCATAGCCCCTCAATTAAACCAGCGCTCCCCAAAACAATGGGTCACCCTCATGCCCTGTCATCTGAAAAAACTGTTGACAGAAAAAATCTCCATCGCTTCCGCCCATTACGAAAGCATATTGTTCCCGCGGACCACTTGAACCCTGGGGGTGGCTCATGAAAGGTTAATTGATTGCCAAGAGTGTGTGTTAGGTTTTTGAGACATGGTGATAACATATTTAACACTAATTAACCAAGAATGAAGCCGTGGTGGCCTAGTGGTTTGACCTAGCGCCTGTAGTGTGTAGCTGAGGGTCGTGGGTTCCTCGCCAATACATTGGAGTGCTATGTTGCATTTGTAATTTTTAGACAGGGCACGGTTTAAAATGGATTTAAAAAAAGAAACACAAGCTACCCTAAAATTAAGTGCAATCGATTCGACTCTCGATTCTGAACAAATTACTTTCTGGTTTTTAATTAATTAACACCTTGTATACTGTGCTTCTACTAACCAATTAGGAACTCCTTAATGTCTAAAGTAACGTGGAGAGGCATTAAAAACTAGAGTGACCTTTAATCCCACACCGACTCTATCTAAACCTCGCGCATATTATAAAACCTGCTTACTTTGGAATAATTCCGCAGAGCTACGTGAGAAAGTGTTTGCAAATGGCTTCCGTGCCGTCAGCAAAATGGCGGCCGTGGAATCAGCTGACGCGGCTTGACTGTCAGTCTGACACGCGATGTTTTAAATTAAAACTTATTTATTAAAGTAACTCATACTCCATTAAAACTTTTGAAAAGTATATCTTTATTCTTATGACAAATAAAAACAATTAGGTTTGTTTCCTTTTATTTAACTTTCCCTCGCAAAGTTAGTAATTAATATGTCTCATATTTTGAACCATTTTATAGTGGTCGGAATGACTTGAAATTTGGTATACCTACAAACGTAACTTGCACGACAATACAAGTAGTTAATAAAGAGTATAGTAGTCAAAAAAAGCTTGTATTAAAAATACATTTAGTAAACAAACATTATTTTAACAACTCTTCAAATAGACATCAGATAGTACCATAATATTAATTGCACCCATGTTTCGCCCTCACTGTGCAAAAAACCATCCCTGCACCACCATGGCCCAGAGCTCGACAAATTTGTACCCAGTATATTTTTTATCAATTAAGTACCGATATCCGACCCTCAAACAAGAAGCAATTATCCGGCGTAGTATGTGGACTGAGAAGGGAACGAATGGTGCTATAAAAAGTGCAATGCAAAGACTGTAGAAGTAATAATAAATCCAACTAAATATCCTTTCTATCCATCCATGCTAATATTATAAATGCGAAAGTGTGTGTCCGTCTTTCTTTCATATAGTTTATGGGTCAGAGAGTGAAATAGGCTATATCCCGGAAAAGTGCACAGTTCCTGAGGGAACAGCGCGCGATAACTGAATTCCACGCGGCCGAAGCCACGTGCAAAAGCTAGTAAATATTATAAATGCGAAAGTTTGCATGTATTTACAATCACCAGCATTAATATCTACTACAGTGGAGCGTGCAAAAATATCTGTCACGTCCTTTCGGCCCTAGAAATAGAGTCGTATTAGATATTTACCTCTATATACGCTTGTTGTCAGATATTGGTGCTAATGACTATACAGTCGATGCCCTAACATAAGTATCCATTTTTCTATACAGTAGTATGAAAAAGTGGATAAGTACATAAATTAGGGAACCGACAAATATATATTTGTGTTTATGTATTGTTGGTTAATTATGCACACCAAAAGGGGTGGACAGATTTGAATGAATTTTGGTATGTTAGATAGCTGGCCATCCAGAATAACATATACTTAGGCCACTTTTTATCTTGATATTTCCACGGGATCTCTTTCTATCCTTGTCTTATGCCGTGTGATAGAAAGAAATGAAAACGATTGAAATTTCAAGGAGTCAGACAATAAAGCCTCAGAGACCGTATTATCAAGCATTCGCACACAAAAACTGTCATTTGATTGTGATCGCGAGCGCCAGAAATGTTACACTATAGACCCTCTGGTCTCCTCTACAAAACAAAGCCAAATAAAAAAAAAGTAAAACCGACTTCAAAAAAAAAATGAAACCCACTTGAAACTATTTTTCTACCTACCTACTAGTTCGAAGTCGGTGCCAAAGCATGAGCCAGCAGGAGTGGAACATTGCAATATAGTCATCTATCTCACATACTATGGGTTTCAATCACTCCTGCTGGGATTGGTCATCTACGGTCTTCTTCATCAGGTCCAGGTTACCAAATGATACTTTCTGAATGTAAATGCTCATCTTAATGCTAAAGAAACCAAAATCACCATAGGTGTGCCTATAAAATTTGACGTTTGCCCTCGATTTCCCTAGGAGCCCATCATCAGATCATAACTTGGTGACAATGGGACTAACTCAGAAGAATACTCTTTCGAATAAAAAAAGAATTTTGAAAATTGGTCCACAATTGACGGAGTAATCGGTGAACATACATAAAAAAAAAATACAAACATTGGAGCATGGAACCTCCTCCTTTTTTGAAGACGGCTAAAAACCCGATCGCCGCCGCAAAGTCTTTCGTCACCAATTACACAGAATTGCGATGACACCGCTTTATCGGTATTGCTAGATTACAACAGCGCTGACGACGTCTCTTCGGCCATCTGGTGTCGCACGTGGTGACACAGTATCGCTGCCTTTTCTGGCTAGATAGGCCAGTTCTAGCTTAGTGTTTTGAAACTAGATCCCTGAGCCTACGGATAGGGTTTATAAAACAACGTAGAGTAAGTTGCATTAAGCTACTATAACGATAGGTGACTAAGCGATGCTAAATTTAGAATTGAAATAAAATGCAGGCTCGCTCAAGGAAGAATCCCAAAAGGCTGACCCAAGCACCTCGCAGCAGGGCTACTCCGAAACTCGAAGTTCGTGTCGTGCGGTCCCTTTCGCTCTCGTATCAAACAGTTTAGGTGTCAGAGGGACCGCACGACATGAACTTCAAGTTTCGAGTTTCGGAGTAGCCCTGCAGAGGCAAGGCCCCATTTAGACTATGCAAGAACTTGCATGCAAGTTTCACTGCATTGCGGTATTTGTTTGATCAACTGAATTCATTATCTCTCAATAATCTGCAATGTAATGCAACTTGCATTCAAGTTCTTGAATGCTCTAAATGGCACAATGCATTCTCTCCTGGTTTCTCAGCAAATGACTGAAGCAAGATTGTGGGTAGATAAGATTAAACCTCTCAATCCTCCTCTCTATAGTAAGCTCCAGGGACTTCGGGACGTGCGGCTGGGTCTTTTAGGCCTCAAAGAAGGTTGTGGTTACAGCCACCCGAAAATAGGTCAAGTGCGAGTCGGAGTGTGAACTCGCCCATGAACAATCATGACTCATGCATACCCGACTTATGAATTTGATTATTTCCGTTTTTCTGCGCATCAAGACATTGCATTTGCCATCCAACGTCTCGATAGACCGTGAAAGTGTGTCCTCACAAGTTTATTAGGGTTGTGGGCATGCCCATCGTGCCTATAAGGGAGGTTCCGCCCTTGTTTAGCCAGTGAGGAATGAGGGCTACCGTTTTAGCGCTCACCAGTTGATGTCACTATAAACAAAGGTCCTGCCCGAAGTATAGTGGTTAGTTTGTTATTAAGTACGGGCGTAAAAACAAAATTAGATACATTTCTTTATCTGTGGCATTGGAGCTCTCAAAGGGATGATCGATTTCAATGTGGTTTTTTACGAATTCCTTGCAGTGATTCTTAGCTATGTTTCATTAAAATTGGTTCAGCCGTTCGAGGTATTGAACAATGTGGGGAATTTTTCAACTTTTGTATGTTGTTTACGTTATGTTTCGTATTAAACTTTTAATACTATAACGCTGATGTCTAGACTTTGAAATAAACCGCTGAGCAGTATCGTTCCGGCGATAGACTTAAAAATGCATTCTTCTGAGGGCTAAACGCATTCCAGCAACTAGCGTGCGCTAAGCGACGTAAAGCGTCAAATAATAAATTTTACGCGCTCGTAAACGCAAGCGCGGCGAAGCGATTTCATGCGTCGATACCATCGATAACTCACAAGTGTACATCACTATTAAATTTGACGAACTGTCAATAGGGCAGTTGACATTGACAATCAATAAGGACGATGACGCCATTAAAAAATAATTCGAAGGCAGAACTCCAGTAAAAAAACGCTTTATTTTAGCCCTGAAAACCATATTAATTTTCGATTTACTGTAAAATTTGATTTTTTGTTGCTTTAAAACAAATAAATAGTTAGTTGATTGAGTTGCCGGATAATGACGTCATAATTCGCTATTGCCATTGAAACTATGGGAGAATTGTGTTTTGACAGCTCATAAAAAGTAGGTACGTCAGTTGATTGGTGGTGTCAACATCCCTATTGACGTACTTTTTATGAGAAGCCGTGGGGGCCTAGTGGTTAGCGTGATATTTTGATAAAACATGTGTAAGAACCATTCCTAGAAAACCTGCTTTTAAATAAAAACCGCATTCAAATCGGTCCACCCGTTAAAGGGCTACGGTGCCACAGAAAGACAGACACATAGACACACAAAGCGGTCAAACTTGTAATCTTCTTATAACACCCCTTTTTGCGTCAGGGGTTAATAAAATAGGTGCAATTACAACAATGTATGTTCAGTGAATCTGAGTTCGATGAATGTTCAGTTCACTGATTATTATTTTATGTAATATTTGTTTGATCAAATCTACGATTTTTTTATTGTTCAGTTAAATCCAGTATAATGTGAGCTAATAATAAATTAAAAATATCGCTAAGCCATCGCAGGCTGCGGGACGTTCTGAGAATTGCAAGGAACAATACTCAGCGGGAGGAGTGCTCTGCTTGGTGCCTCTATTGGACTTGGGTATATTATGTATTTAATTAATTTTATCCTCCATACTTAATATTATAAATGCGAAAGTGTGTTCGTGTGTTTGTCAGTTTTTCACGCCGGAACGGAGCGACGGATCGAAGTGATATTTAGCATAGAGATAGTTTATGGGCCCAAAATGGGTTCAAAAACGGCTGTCCAGATTTTAATGAAATATAGCTAAGAATCGCTCCAAGAATACTCGCTTTCACGTAAAAACTACACTGAACAGACGCACACAGAACATGTTCCTGACACAGACAGACATAATAGATTGGCGTCAATACACCCTTTTTTATGTCGGGGGTTAAAAAAGTGATATTTATAATTATTTTGTATCACCACAAGCATCATCTGATAGTTCTGACAGAGTACAATAATCATCCTGTAGAGATTCTGAACTCTCTCTCTCTCTCTCTCTCTCTCTCTCTCTCTCTCTCTCTCTCTCTCTCTCTCTCTGACTAACAATTTTATGAAATCAGGAGACATCAGTGATAATTGTTAGAAAAATGTTTGCAATGTATAAATACTTTAGCGTGGTGAGGAGATTAGCCGTGACATGAAGGAATTGCCTTAAAACCTTAGTTTTAAATAACAAAATCATACCTTTAACGGCTTTAACAGTAACTCCGGAGATGTTATCATGGCAACAAACTACACTAATAGAATAGAACAGAATAGAATAGAATAGGATAGGATAGGATAGAATCGGATAGAATAGAATAGAATAGAATAGAATAGAATAGAATAGAACAGAATATAAATATTTAAAATTATAAAGTTGATTGACCTAAAAATAGTGTCAAAAGTGTCTACGTTCGTCGTCCAGTGTGGAACCCAGTCAAGTTTACAGTTTATTAGTTCACGGCTATCAGACGCGCGTAAACTGCACCTCGCCGGGTTCGCGGAAACACACAAACACACACACACACACACACACACACACACACATACACGGGACTACGGGACTCTAGCA
This sequence comes from Choristoneura rosaceana, assembly GCA_037349165.1. NCBI lineage: Eukaryota > Metazoa > Arthropoda > Insecta > Lepidoptera > Tortricidae > Choristoneura > Choristoneura rosaceana. The sequence goes on along the minus strand of JAZBNJ010000029.1, from coordinate 5,568,010 downwards.
TTAAGGTGGTCCATTCCAATATTTCTGGTCGATTGGATTAGAAACAAATTGATACATGAAACTCGAAATTATTTTCTGAGTATATGTATATATTTAGCACGGTTTATTTGTATAGGCTTGCTAATGGCGTATTCTCTATCTATGTATATCTCGGCACGAAACTTGGTCTTAGTGTAGCGTTCGCTTGTATGAAGAGAAAAAAATTGAAATAAAGCACTGAAAGTTATTTGTTGCAAATCATTTAATTAGTTGCTCGCAGATTTTTTTTTATTACAATCAATGCAATTAAAAAAGTCAAATCAAATCAAAAAAGGTCATGGTGGTCTAGTGGTTTGACCTATGGGCTCTCAAGCAGAGGATCGTGGGTTTAAACCCCGAATCGCACCTCTGCGCTTTTCGAAATTCATGTGCGAAATTACATTTGAAATTTACCACGAGCTTTGCAAAACCTGCACAAACTTGCGAATTAATTCAATGGTGTGTGTGAAGTTCCCAATCCGCACTGAGCACGTGTGGGAACCACGGCCCAAGCCCCCTCATTCTGAGAGGAGGCCTGTGCCCAGTAGCGGGACGTAAATTATTATAGGCTGGGATACATCTCTTCAAATTTTGTGATATGATATACTTATGTATATCTTATGTCTACTCGTGACCACGGCAACTGCAATGTTGCCGAAACGTCGAGGTAAATATTATTGGTTTAAAAATAGCGTGATAAGTCCCGTTTGTGGTATTTTGACTATGAGTGAGCATCACGAAAGTTTAAAACGTTACTTATGTATATGTTTTAATAAGTCACTCACCTGGCGTCCAAGAATATCAGCCTCATGTCCAATGACGCTCTGAACATGAACATGTTGGAGTGCAGTTTTAGCTCGGTGACGGCTGAGGGCGGCAGGGAGTGCCCGACGGCGACCAGCCCGAGCGGCGCCGAGCCCTCGCCGAAGCGGCGCGCGCGCAAGTACCCCGAACAGTGGATCACCTGGGGGACACTGCTTCGTAAGTAAATCACGCAAATATAAATCACTACATAGTATAAAACAAAGTCGCTTTCTCTGTCCCTATATCCCTATGTATGCTTAAATCTTTAAAACTGCGCAACGGATTTTGATGCGGTTTTTTTCAATAGATAGAGTGATTGAAGAGGAAGGTTTATATGTATAATAACATCCATCATCATATTTAGTATCAGCATTGCACTCGTGCGAAGCCGGGGTGGGTCGCTAGTAAATAATAAATAAATATCACGGGACAATTCACACCAATTGACCTAGTACCAAAGTAAGCTTAGCAAAGCTTGTGTTATGGGTACTAAGCAACGGATAAACATAATTATATAGATAGATACATACTTAAATACATATTAAACACCCAAGACCCGAGAACAAACATTCGTATTTTTCATACAAATATCTGCCCCGACACGGGAATCGAACCCGGGACCTAAAGCTTTATAATAAATCCATACTATGGTTTGGAGGGCATGTTATGTCCCTCTTGGCACGAGTTGTTACTCATTTAAATCGTATGACTGTTGTGGTGTTTTTATAGTTAAGGCCTTTTGGAACTGACATGTTCATTATATTTTGATCAAAGTTCCATAGTAAATAAAGATTTAAAAAAATCCATACTAATATTATAAATGAGAAAGTATATAACTCTGTCTGTCTGTCTGTCCGTTACGCTTTCACGTCGAAACCTCTGGAACGATTTCGATGAAATTTGGTATAGAGATAGTTTAAGCCCTAAGGATCAACATAGAATACTTTTTATTCCGGTAGAGGGCATCACCGCGCGATAACCTAGGTCCGCGCAGACAAAGTCGCGGGCATAAGCTAGTCTACAGTCGAATTCACTAACTTGTGAGCAAAAATTTGATCAAAAATGTCTGAACACGCTTCTACGCCGTTAACAATAGAGTCGTTTTCAGATATTTTTGATAAATGTTTGCTCACAACTTTATGTGGACTGTACAGCAGCGTTCACAACCGTACGATAATTATCGTACTTTTACTGCAAGTAATGTATTATTGCTCCGTTTCATATGTTTTTTTAATGTATTATAGTCATTATCCTGATAGGTACGATATTTTTTTATAATTTTGACGAATATACGATAATTTTACGGCCCTAGTACGATAGCTGCCTAGCTTCAGGTTGTGAACACTGCTGTACAGGCATAATTAAAGTGTCTACAGACGCCTCGCCACTGCATCGCTGTTTTCAATATACAAGTGGCCTTGTGTGATGCTAATAAACACTCTCATTTGTTTGGTTAATCAGCCCTCCGTATAACTAGGGGCTCCGCCGAGCGGTGCGTATGCTAATCCTTTAGAAAAGGGCGCATGTGTTCTGCGAAATGTACAATTACTTTATTAGTTTACCGGTTCTTGAGGTATCTTGTATCTTCATTATTTTTAGTTTAACTGACAAAAAAAATGTGTTCATTGTCCATTTTTAGGGTTCCGTAGCCAAAATGGCAAAAACGGAACACTTATAATTTCGCCATGTGTGTTTATCTGTCGGTCTGTCCGTCCGCGGCTTTGCTCAGAGACTATCAATGCTAGAAAGCAGTAATTTTGCACGAATATACTTATATGTAAACTACGACAAAATGGTACAATAAAAAAATCTAAAAAAATTTTTTACAGCACCTCCCATATACGTAAAGTGGGGTGTTTTTATTTTTCTCATCCAATCTTATAGGGGTATCGTTGGATAGGTCTTTTAAAAACCATTAAGGGGAAGCAAAAACGATTTTTCGATTTAGTGATTTGTTTGCAAAATATTCGACTTTAAAGTGCAAATTTTCATTAAAATCGAGCACTCCCCCCTTCTCTAAAATTCGCCTCTAAATCGGTGGGTGGAAAAGTAAAGTAAGTATATCAAACTTAGAAGGAAAATTATTAGTACCTAGTCTAAGAGTAATTAGCAGGCTATGGTATAAAATATACCTGAACTTGTAATATTCCGTAAAAAATACGAAATCCTCAGAAAAATCATTAAATTAACAGATTTCTGTTATTTTCTTTATCTTAGTTCAAATAGCACGCACGTTTGAAACAATATTCTAATCCAAACACTTAATACATCAGAAACACTTATTCCGGATTGAAACCGGTTAATCCTATTTACTCAATGACCCTATTTTCCTATTTACAATAACGGTAATCGGCGTCCATTCGCGCGGATTACCGACACACGTCCGACCGACACGACCCGAACATACCCGAAAATACCCGAATAAGACCGATACAACTCGAAGCATGAGTACAGGGGGGCGATTATTCGAGCGTTTCAACCATCCATTTTTCTGGACACTTTTCAATTAAAATGGCGGAATATTCTGATAGGTACAGTTTTTTTGTTATCTAATAGAAACACAGGAACTCTAACAAATGACCGTAAAAACGACATCAAAATCTACAGCCAATTCCTAAAAAATGTATCCAGATAAATGAGGGGGTTGAAACGCTCGAATAAACACCAGGGGGGCTACTACGAAATTCCAAAATCGAAGTTCGTATCGTACCGTCCCTCTCACTCGTATTAAATAAGCGTAAGCGGGACGGCAAGATACAAAGTTCGAGTTTTGCACTTCGTAGGTAGTATAGCCCCAGATTCAATGCGTATTTTGTATCCGTCGGACCGCGATAAAGACTAAACGAATTTTCGCAAACGGAGCAGCCAAGATTTGAAGACTTTATCCCATTACCGTGGGATGCTCGTCCTGTCCTACGTAATGGGAAGAGTAATAAGCACACACATTCGCACAAACTTGCACATTACAACACAATATAGTAGGATTACTTTACAAGACACCTTGCACGCTGTGTGCAGCATATATGGTGTTACCTTGTATCCCGAGGTGGTGAGACCAGCGTTCCTCTTGGCTAGGACACACTTCATTCGGATAAAGAAGGCCCGTTCGCACTCGATATCCACTGCCGGGCTCCACGTGCCTCCCACGGGGTACCTGTGCATCAAAACCATAAGTATCATCATTATTAGTATCAGCTGTGTCATCAGCATTATTAGAATCATCTGTATCATTTTCAACATCAGAGTTATCAGCATCATGGTCATCACCAGAACCTTCAGATGCCATATTGTCTAGTGCACTTGCAACGACATTTACGATTAGAAATTCATTGATGGATAGATGGATCTCTATTGCCAAAAAATCGAACGTAGTAAGTAAGTTTTGTCTTGTTTTAATAAATTAGTCAGTTCTTAGAGCCAAATTAATGTTTTTGTGTCTATTTTCGATGTTGTTTTACTAATATTTTTTTAACCTTTTGAGGAGAACTGATGACCATATACTCAAACAGGTTTTGAAGTGGCGCCTGCCTGGAACAAAAGAACAAGGTCGCCCAAGTAACATGGCAGCGCTCTGTTGCAAGGGAAACCCAATCCTCGGGCAACGGGCAAGAGCTGGAAAGTTGCAGCACACGGTCGTCCCAGTTGGAAAAGATACTGAGAACCCTATTCCCTTGATTGAGGATAACATGATGAAATGATGATGATGTTGATAAAACATATGCATGACCATTTCAAAATCACTGTCTCTAATTTGTATTTGATACATGTAGTGTAATTTACCATGTAGTTAATATTGACTGAAGATTAAACTAAATTGCTGGCTGTAGTTCTTTAAGCTCGTATATATGGCCCTTCAGATTCACCGTACCCCTGGAAATACCACTGGCCATGCCCCTGGTGGTACCGACAGTCACTAGCGTGCATAGTATCTATATCTAGGGGCACGGCAGTGCCCCCGCCAAGTCGAGCAAAACAGAACAAAAGGCACGGCCGTACCATACTTTTCTCGAAGTCATTCAGGCTATTTTCAACATCCTGTAATTTTAAATACTTGATACGAAACTACTTTTAGGGCCGGATGTCAGATATTTTTGCCCGCTGCGCTTTGCCAGATATTAATGCAGGTGACCGTAGGCTGAGTTTTTAAAAAGTTAAACTATACCACTGACTGATAAACTTTTGTACAATTCGGAGCAAATGTGCTTTTGGCCAGCTGATCATTGGCCTCTCGGAAAGGTTCAGAGTCACGTCACGAGGGCGCTACTTTTGGAGTTTCATTGCGCAAAGAATGTGTAGCCGGCTGACTTACCCAAGCCCTGGAGGCTGGTGGCCAAGATAGGAGTGGGGATGTTGCAAACTCAGCACAGCACTCATCTCCTCGTGATCCGCCTGATGGATGTACTCGTATATCGAGTTGCCCGTCAGCTCCACCTGGTAGAAGGTCATATTATTTAGATTGCTCTTCTGTAGGGTATGGTGGATTATTCGACTCTGGTGGTCTCGTGAAACCAAGATGATAAAATATCGCAACGTGATCGAATATAATTATGAACATATATTACTGAAATCAATTAAATTTATTTCGTGGCTTCTCTTTTGTAAGAATGTAAAAAGGTGCTAGTTCTCTGTACCATGGAAACTTCAGAAAAAAATCATTTTTAAAAATCTTCTATGATAAATATTCAAAGCAAAATGTCTCTCAAATTTTAAGCGGTTTTAGTGAGACTGCACCTTGGATTTCAATTTGTTGCATTACTAATTTGATAACTAGTATTTTTTTGATGATGATTAATTATTTTTTATACCAACTTACCTGACTTAATCCAAGATGCACTGACGCCGTTTCACTAATATACATGATCTTGCCATCGGGTGCTACCACGAAGATGAAGCCGTCCAGAGTCTGGAGTAGATGCGAGCCCAGCTCCCTGATGGACAGCTCCCGAGGCTGTGGCGGCGGCGGCGCGGCGCCCCACGCGTCTCCTAACCCTGAGGATATAGTTTGTTCCCATCACACTGCCTTGGGGTACCCCAGCTCGTACTTTGTGAAAGCTTGTGATTTCTTCCTCAAGTTTGGCAATAAAACAATTGTCTATCATTTCAATATGATTTCATTAATAGGTAGTGGTAACTTGGAACTTTGGAAGTGCTTTTTTGATTTTAAAAAGGAGTCCAGTCTGCCAAACACAGTCAAAAGCTTGAGCTATTGTTGAGAAATGAAAGAAAATAAATCTGTTTCTCTTCAGTAGCGCACCGTATTCAGGGAGTAGGTATATAGATTACTTACCATCAGGGAATACCTGTCGCATCTTCAGGTAACTGGTGGTGAGTCTGATGACTGAAGCCTTGTCAAGCTGCGAGGTGATGGCGGCAGGCAGAGGCAGCATCTTGGCTAGCTCGAGGAATTCAGCGTTCTCTTTCTCTCTGCGGGATCGCGCCGCGTTCTTGCTCTTTTCTTTCATTATCGCTGCCGCGTCGAGCGGTTGCGGCCGCTGGTCTTTGCGGCAAGCTGAAGAAGAAGTGGATGTTATAAACTATGCATATTTTTAACTAGCGACTCCCGGTTCTTTTTCAGGTACAATTAAAAAAGACAAAAGGTCTAAATAGACAAAAGAGCGGCGTGATGGCTGAAATGATTTAATGAGCAATTACAAAAAGTGCAATATGCAAAAAATGCATAATGACTTTCCATCGCATTTTGTCAGAAAATTCGTATTTATCATGCTCAAATTGAGAAATTATTAGCTTCAGTACTCATCGCACAGCCGTTTTGACATTTGACACTAAATAAAGTTCCATTATATATGTGGGCGTCCGATCGTAAAATCCGCCAGATCACGAAATTCCTAGGCATATCATGAAATGGCGCCATTTGGCGGATTTCAAAATTAAATAAATTTGGGTATGACCTGAGTAAAGTTGAGTATCGCCCGAATCTATCAATACAAAGAGATTTTTGTAAAACAATAACTCATAATGTATAGGTAGTATCTACCTATGTTCGCACCCTGACCTACCCCTAGCGGAATTGCATAAAAATTAAATATGCACTAAATTAGCATAGCCCGCTAACGATACGGCGCATATTCATGGCGCGGGCGCACTCCGACCCGCGCTTTAAAAAATACAGCGGACGAGGGTTGCGTCTTGCAATTTATATTAAGGCTTTGTTTCACCACTCATTAATAAATTTTATTTGACGGATAAATGTGATGCCATCTCCGTCTATTCGAACAAAACAAAAAGAGACGGCATCACATTTATCCGTCAAATAAATTTTATCAATGGATGGTGAAACGGGGGGTAAGTTTTTATTTATTTGGGTCAATCAACTTTTTCTTGTCACTCGTTGCTATAGTTACGGTCTCCTGAGTCACTCTTTAAATCGTAAGTTTATAAGATTAAAATATGCCAAACATGCAGTGTTGTGGTAGCTTTAAGCGCTTTTTATGATTGGTCTTCTAATAAGTATGTTAGTATAATGTGACACAACATTTCTTCTAACAAACTGTACTACTTTTGTCCACTTGCTAACGGACCTGAATAAATCCGCGTTAATCGTATCGAATCGCGTGAATCGAATGGCGTCCGCGGACCGGGAGACGAGCTATCGGTAAGCCTCCAACAAGATGGAGCGACGACCTGGCTAAGATCGCGGGATCGCGATGGATGTGGAAAGCACAAGACCGGTCTGAGTGGAGAGCCTTGGGGGAGGCCTGTGTCCAGCAGTGGACGTCTTTCGGCTGACATGATGATGATGAACGTAGGTACCCGGCAGACGTCGTCCTGCCCGAAAAACAGCTCTACATTAATGATAACATACCGACGCCGGCGTGGAATTCCGCTATCGCGCGCAGTTTCCTCGGGATATGTTTCGGGATAAAAAGTAGCCTATGTCACTCTCCGGCCCATAAACTATCTCTATGCCAAAAGTCACGACGATCCGTCGCTCGGTTCCGACGTAAAAGACGGACAAATATAGAAAAACACTTCCGCATGTATAATATCAGTATGGACATATATATACAACCTCACCTATACCTCAAATCTATGCAGCAATAGGTATTTTGTATGTAGAGAGGGCCAAAGCCCTGAGTATATTAAGATTTACTCATAACTTGTAAAATTTAATTTATTAACCTACAATTGATAATCTTTGAAAGTTAAACAAAAATGTAAGTTTCAAAATTTAACAATTGTAGGTTTTGTTTCTTTCCTTTTGTACAATAAACAGTTTACATACATACAAAAAGTGCATAATGATTTTCCATAGCATTTTGTCGGAAAAGTTCGTATTTATCATGTTCAAATTGAGAAATTATTAGCTACTCATCGCACAGCCGTTTTGACGTTTGACACTAAATAAAGTTCCATTATACATGTGGGCGGCCGATCGTAAAATTCGCCAGATCACGAAATTCTAGGCATATCATGAAATGGCGCCATTTGGCGGATTTTACGATCGGCCACCGACATAGGTACCTACATAATATGAAAATGATCCCTAAGGTAGCCATCTTGCTACAATGCCTCGGCGGTTGGCAGCCCTGCGTCGAAAGCACTTCGCATTTGGCGGGAAAACAACAGCTCTGATGAATTATTCAATTGAATAGCAACCTTAATGCTTACAAATAACCTCACCGACTTACAACAACGCCGAACAAAAAAGGCGCATCTTACGAAGGAATTTCTACGCACATACGACCTTTTTTCCACAGAAAACTCCCCCTCGCTATGTGCGACAATAAACAACAACATATGGCATCCATTTATATCTGGCCACTAAGAAACGTTGGATACCGGCCAGTCTGAAATATATCGGTAAACCCACTCAGCCCAAAGAAATTGGAGTGCATTCGGTTTTTTAAAAAACTAAAAATAATTGTCATTATCAAATAACAGCCGAAGAAACAGATTGTTTCTCTGTGTCATTCATAAGTTAATTCATAAGGGTAGCATTATTATAAGTGGCATTATATGTTACAAGAACACTTAATAATCAATCAAAATAGTTTTTTTTTTTGACTTCTCCGTCGCATTAGGTAAACTTTGTAATGATTAGATTGTAATTATACTGGTGTTATGAAAAATATTTTTCATATAAGTTTTTTTTTCTCATTTTGAAAGTGTGTGTGTGTGTTATGATAAATAAACAAATGAAAATATTTTTTTTTAGCACCGGTTCTTAGAATATGTGAATTGTGCCAATAGCTATATGGCTTCGAAGTTTTCATAGGACTAGCACAATAAAAATGTGAAAATGTATGTAAGATATATAAGTATGTGTAAAACAGTAGGTCACATACTGACATTAAAAAGTCGATCAATTAAAATAGGCACACGCAAATCTAGGTTTAAAAAAGTATGGTCATACATTATGTAGAGGTACTTACCTAGTAATCAACAGCCTACTGTCGGGTCAGGTAGTTACCGACTTTCTTATGTTGAAAAGTATTGTATTATTGCACATTGTATATAAAACACATGAAATTAACAAGAAAAAGTGATGTATATAAACGTCAATTTATCCTTTAAAGGAATCTCTTCCAGTTAACCTTAGAAAGATGTATTATCCTTTACCCGTACTTTAACCTCAAGTCCGGAAAGAACCGGAGACTTGCTCACTCATAAAAGTTAAATTTGCGTCGGCAATACATTTTTGTTATTTCCGTTATTTTCGTTATAATCTTCCGTTTATTAATAATGTTTATGTTGCTCTAAGTGTGTTAATAAAGGCTTATTCTATTCTATTCTATTCTATTTCAGAAAGTCTCTTCATGTTTTTTCAAATATTGACTGAAATTTTTATTCGACCTAGCAAATTTCTAAAAGTTTTGCTCCAATTGGTATGTACAATACAATACAATACAAAGACTCTTTATTGTACACCAGAAATAGTAAGTGATACAGAAAACAAATACACAGAGAAAAAAAATTACACGCTAAGCAATAGGTGGCCTAGTATGTATGTATGTATGGTGTGTAGTTATTGAGTTACAGAAAAGTCCTTAAACTTATTCAAAATATTGAAAAAAAAAAACCTAAATAAAAACTTACGAAAATCCACGAAAATGTCACTTGTAAATCTCGTCAAACATTTTCTGCTCGGGTATTTCATTTTTTTTTATTTAAGAAAATATTCAATCCGAATTAAAACACGCAACTGTACTGTTTTATCACAAATTGCACCTTACTCGCACAGGTTCAAAAGCATACTGGCTGAACACCTCCTTCCTATGTCCGTTTCCGTAAAAAAAAAACAACAGGTACAATAATAGCGGCAACAATAAACTGTCACATAAAAGAACCCGTATATCACTTGACGTTTGACGCGGCGATTGATTTTTATTGTCGTTTGATAATATTGTGTAACGTGTGCTGCTCTGTGGTGACAGGCTGTTTACTGTATCTGTGGGTTGTTTGTTTACGATAAAGATGTTGCGATTATGGTGTGTGGAATTTAAGGACTATCTCCGTGAATGAAAAAGTGTCCGTCAATAGGTATTAAAGGAAGCTTTATAACTAAGTAGTATTTACTATAGAACCAAATGTTATCAGGTGTTACTTCGGGGATGTCTTTGTCAATGAACTACTATACCTAAACAGTTGAACCTTATGTTAACTACATCTAAGCAACAAACGTGTGTTAATGCATCTCTTCCACCTAACAGTACAGTTATAATGTGGAGGTGGAGGAGCTGCATGAACACACATTTGTTGCATTGACGTTACTCTCGTGTTTATTATCACTTTGTCTAAAAAGCAGCTAGTCGAAGTACCAACTAGTCTAAGAAGCAACTGGCCTGAGTAGCTAGTCGTTTAAGAAGTGACTGGTCTAAGAAGCAAGTGGTCCTAACCTGTTCGTGTCGGAAACTTGAAAAACCATAGGTTAGATTAAAGTTGCCTCACGCGGAATAGAATCACCGCAAGGCGCAGCTTCATGTTCCAGGTCACATTTGACCTTCTTTCAGTGCCCACATTCATAAGCACATGAAATATGGATGTAGAGTCTTTATTCCTCATAATAATTTAAAAATACAAGTATATAATAGAAAGAATAAAGGTGAAGTTTTTCCAATTGGGGACCGCTTTTAGAGCAGCTAACTTAATTAGATCAGGCAAACTTATGTCAAGTACAGTCAGCTGCATTAATATCTGCCACAGATGAGCGTGCGTATCTGACGCATCCTACCGGCCCTAGAAATAGAGTCTTCTCTTTTAAAATATGGCTTTTCTCTCCTAATTAATAGGACAATTTCGCCAGTGTCTAAGTATTTTCTTTGAGAGGCACGTTGTACGGTGATTGTAGTTTTTGTAACTTGATAGTAAAATTCCAGAAACCACGTGGAGACAACTTGCGCATTAAAAAATGACAGACACGAGAGCAATATAGAATTTTGTGATCACTATTCACTGTTAAAGTTAATCGCCGCATAAAACACTATCAAAATTATACTTCAACTAGTCAAAGAAACAGAAATAGCAAAATTAGATATTGTCTACATCCGCCATGTTCGAATGCCACAAATCGAATCCAGAAGTAGAGTCGTATCAAATATTTATGGACGCTTTGTTGTGTCAAATACTGGTGGCGGTGACTGTACATGAAGGCACTTTTGATAAGTGTATTTTCTAAACGTCATCAAATAAGTACCTACCAAAAGCCGAAAAAGTATCACAACGGCCAAAGCTGCGAGTCAAAGGTTGTTAATGACAATAAAAACAAATGAACGCGCTTTATGCGCAGGCACAGAGTGTATTTAATAACACCACACACAAAAGGGCAAATCGATAAAATGAGATGAATGCAGAAATTTGCATATCTCCCATCTTGCTGTGAGGGCAGCAACTTGAGATGTAAAAGGAGATTTTTGATGTCTGTGGCATTTTTTTGGAGATAGTGGATCTGTGGGTTCTTTGACATGTTGACAACTATGACCAACAGGGCTACTCCGAAACTCGAAACTCGAAGTTCGGGTCGTGTGATCCCTCTCGCTCTCGTATTAAATAGTATAAGTGTCAGAGGGACCGCACGACACGAACTTCGAGTTTCGAGTTTCGGAGTAGCCTTGCAGTAATAGTTTTTTTTGCATCTGGCGAGATAAGGAGTAAGCGTTAAGAGAATCTTTACGCAACAATCCCTCTGGACAAAGATGAAGCAAACGTGTTGATTGGGATATTTCTAACCTAGATGGATCAATATATATCCCGACGGAACAGCGCGCGATAACCGAATTCCACGCGGGCGGAGCCGCGGGAAAAAGCTAGTAAGTATAATACTTTAAAAAATTCAACATATATAGTTTAGTTTCCTGTTAACCTTAGCGGTCTCCCAACATCGACGACGTTTAGATAGAAAAAAAATATGGGAACTGTGCATTTTTCCGGGACAAAAAGTAGCCTATATCACTCTCGGGCCCATAAACTATCTCTATGCCAAAAATCACGTCGATCCGTTGCTCCGTTACGGCGTGAAAGACGGACATACATATAAACACACTTTCGCATTTATAATATTAGTATGGATTCCTGAGAAGAAACTCTAAAATAATTGAAAATGAGTAAAATGACTTCTCATCAGAAGCATTAAAATTTACTAGATTCCCTTTTCCTCTTGCTTTCCACATTAAATGTCTTCAAATGTCAGTCCCGAAAAAGATTGCTATACGAAACAGGATCATCGACATAGAAGGCATATTAAAAAAAAATAACAATTTTTTTAAGGACTACATATAACATTTTTGAAAAATCTGTAATCTGTGATCTGAACTCAGTAGGTATAATTCTAAAAAATGGCCATAGTCATCTTAGAATATTATCAATTCAACAGCTAAATCAAATGGAGTAGTAAAACGTTACAATCAAACCCTCAGAACCAGACCGCTTTAACTCAAAACCTCGCTAAAACTGCGTACACATCGCACACGTGCGTCTAATCTTCGGATCCGGGTCCTCCCGGTGGTCCCCCCCTCCATCTTCACCCCCCAATACAGGGGTAGTTCGTAAACTCAAACGAATAATGCCACAAGTGACACATGTGACTCTATTCGTTGCTAATAGGGCTGAGCGTGTAATGTTTGATAGGCGCATACGACTTTTTTACAGGTCGTATTGAGACTTCTTAAGTACAAAGATTGACGGTCGTATTGTTTTAAAGGGGACATAATTTAAGTTGAACAGTATTCGTAATATTTATGCCGCTTATGATTTATTTTAAAGCGCAGTTTAGTTAGGATGAAATGGATTATCGTGGAAGTGCTTCACGCTGGTAGGTTTAAAAAAAATTAGGGTTTGAATAGATTGTGTTTTTGTACGTGTTCGTACTAAAGTTTCCCATATTAACGAGGATTTTTAAGAGGCCAGTTATAGCATAATTACATACGTACACTGTGGATATTACGTTGATATCTTTATTTTTTAGTAAAAATAGCATTTAATTTAAGGGCACTGTCCCTCTTCAAAGTACCGCTTGAGAAAGAGACGACTTAATTGCAGTGCGTGCTCAGTTTTAGTCCCAGACACGCAAGTTTAAAGAAAAGCAAAAAAAAAAAACGGGGTGGTTATTGCAATTTATTAACATTTGAATCAACTAATTTATATGAAACTAGTAACAAAACAAAATGTCTGTGTTTCTTTCTTTAAAGTCTTTGATTGATATAAAGTTAATTTTACATTTATTCATACGAAAATATCAATAGGTAACTTATACAACAAAAAATCCGTCACATGTATCAATTTTCCCATCATAAAGATACCTTTATTAATTTGATTTCGGTACTTAATTTAACTTTTTTTTCAACAGTTAAGGTCCCATACTTAGTGTTAGTGAATGAACAAAAATGCATTGAAAAGTAAAAGTAAGGAAAAAGTTACTTATTCGTAATCGCGACACAATACAGATGTCGCTTATTGCTTGCGCGATCACCTGAAAAGGATTAAAACGGATTATAGAGCTTTAAGCTAAACCCAAAATCCTGACAAGAAATTAAAATATATCTGCTTTCGACAAAGAAGAGCGCAACTGACTACACCAAAGACGACAAATTATACTCAGTCACTATTTGCATAAGGAAATAAATTCTGCGGCCGTATTAAGACTTTAAACACTTTTACCTATTTACATCTCCAACGTGGGAAAAGTATAGTCAATAAAACGCGCCAAAAGTCATCTATGGTATTGTTTTTTTTTGACGAAGGCGAGGTGCTATAATGCCATTGTCTCTAGCCGCAACGCACGTGTCTATGACACGGTTGTTTTTTCTGTTTACGCTTGTAAAATTTAGACACCTGCAGTGTCATTCATAAGTTTGTAATCATTCAATAATTTGCATTGTGGGGCATGGGAACGGAGATGGAGTCGGGTGTCTTTTGTTTCACGTTACGTCAATACGAGTGGTAGTATTGGATGACATAAAGCGAATTTTGCTGTTAGTTACGAGTAGCTGTAATAACTCTATTGTCGTTTATTTTTTTAATGGGCAAAAATATAATAATACGGCAGTAAAGTTTTGATATTAGCGCATTTTATTAACGTCCCGCTAATGCACATAAGCCCTATCTCAACATGAGAGAGCTTGTGCATTTATATTGTCTGGGAATTTCACACATCCCAGTTTATTGATTCCTTATTAATGATTATAGCATTCGATGCATTTCCTTCACCGAAAAAGTCCTTTAAAAAATCATAGAAACCAACAAAAAGTATCTACTAGTCAATTAAGAGAGGTCCTGTTATATTTTTTATAATAGATAAATTGAATTACTTCAATCCCTCGTGTATGGTAAGTGTACTATTTAGTTAACAATTTATAAAATCGAAAAATGTTTTCATCCATTTTTTTATAGTACAGAATTCTCGAAAAATCTTATCACAATAGGCACCTAAATAAACATGAGCCGTACTTTCCCTGGTCCAAATAGGTAATTTCTTATAAAAACTGCAATGTACTTATTACTTATACATACACTAATTTCTTCTTATTGTAAGAACATGCGTCATTCGGAAGTGACCATACAAAGTGACTCATGCTCCAACATTGCAATGCACAAAAGCTGATTCGATTCAAAAACTTACGTTTCCCACACGAACAAGTGCAATGAAACAAAACCGAAAAAAAACCTTTCGCACCTCCACGCGACAATTGTCGACAATTTGCAAGAATCACAAAAAGTTAAGGTTTAAAGTCGTCCGATTTTAGTCTATGCATATTCTCCTCATTTCTGAACGGGTGACGCTTTTGGCGGGAACGTATTGTTTCGCGCGGGAACAAGCACAATGACGCCTCCGCTTTTTTATAATCACTTTGGTTCTCACGAGTTGTACAATAAAAAAAAGTCGTATCGATCGTTACGTCAATTCACTAGCCTTGACCTGGTTAAAACTGGAGTAAATAGAAGACAAAACTGCAAATATAAGTTTTTAATTAGCATAACTACCAAGAATTTGCACTTTAAGCATGTATGCGTAAGTAAATGACAGTTTTCAGTCCATCCTACCATTGTACTTTGAGATTATAAACAAAAATGTGGACTGTCTAGTCTAAGTAGTAGGTACAGTCGGACAAACTGAGCGTAAGTTAAACTTCAATACTTAATTTAGGATTCAGTTTTTAAGGACGTAGCTATTTCGTTTACAGTTTAGTTTTATTTACGATTGCGATTTCATATACAATTTTAATTTAGTTTGTTTAACAACTGTACATAAAATAACATAAAACACATGATATTATTTATTTATTTATTGTCAAGTCATGTTCATTACAATAAGATGTCACATTGGTAATTTGTATAAGTCGGTCCATGACGCCCTGTAAGGGCACACAACAGCAGTTTATAAGTACTTATTTAAATCTAAGATTATATAATTTCAAATACTATATTATATTAATTACTTACACAAAATTATAAATTACACTCATACATTATAAAATTATTTAATTGATTTATATATTAACAGTTAAAAAGAAGACAAAAAATTTACCTAAAGATACATTAGCTAAATATAGGTATTTAATTAATTAATTTTTATTTTCTTAGTAACACTTGTTTAATTTAATTCAACTTAATTTGTAATTCAATTCATTTTGTTTATTTCAATTTCATTTAAACCATGATTATTTAAATTGTTACATTAATTTATTATTTAATTTAACTATGCACTGGACTTGTCTGAAATAAATTCAATTCAATTTATTTTTATATATTTGTTCAATACACTAAAAAAAGATAGGTACTGCATTAACGATATCGTCATCAACGAGTGCTTTTACCGTTTAATCTCATTAATTAAATAACTGACGTCTCTGCGTGTAGCAGTTAACGCTCAAAACCAATGCATAATGGATGCCCCGACCGTAGTGCAAAGGTGTGAAAACACGCCATAACTTCAGGATACGGCCATTAATAACGCCCGGATTATGGGATTATGGCGTTTAGTGCAATGCGCCATCTGGCAGCTTCGTAAGTGGTTTTTGGAAGTGTTGGCGCTTCCGCTTTTTTGATATGTTGTGTTGGAGAAGTCATGACGATAAATACAACAAAATTTCGAAGACTAACAAAAAGAATAATAACTATTACTAGAAATAATTTATTGTTCCTATTTTTATGCAGTCATTATTTCGTTAGTAATATTAAATAATATGTATAGGTACGTAGTATGGCTTTGATATCTATTTATGAGTGGGTTTTTTAAAATCTATTAGAATTAATTCTGACACGTAACAACCTAAATTTCCTGTAAAATTAAAAGCTTATATTATGGCAAATAAAAATTATGACAAATGATACATTCGGATTGGAACTATAATTTTCACGTTAGTAAGGTTTAGTAAGGTTTGCTATAAGGTATAAACCTTGGTATAAACGTTAAAAAAAAATTTTTTTACGGTGTCTGCTAGAATAACCCTTCGTGGCATGTGAAGTTTGTGAGGCGGAAATCTGTCATAATTATGATAAGCAACAATAAGTATAGCTTCGCTTCATGTCTGTAGCGTGCGTGTGTGTGTGTAAGACAGTTTTAAATTAAAAAAATATAAATACGAACTACATACGTAGTCTTAAGTCCTAAAACCACTATTACAAAAAAAAACAGAAAATATTATTGTAGCTTACTTAAGTATAGTCGACCAAGAAAGTGCTTTACCAATTTTAATGGCAGTTCCTACTTAAGAAATAAAACAGTAAGGCTGATTGCCATACTGACTCGCGAGTCAAAATAGGCTTTGACGTTTTAAGCGCTACCAATGGCAATACTAACTTAACAATTTCTTGGTTGACTATACATAAATTCTAATTCATATTTTCTCTAAACAAAAATTAGTACCAAAGTCTAAGGTTAGCCCTCCGTTAATCGCAGCAAATATTTTACATCTGTTACGAAAAAAAAACAAGAATAAATACACACATGAGTACCCTACTGGCTCAGTAATAAAGCGTGTAGTTGTGTAATTCCTCCTCGTTTATCATGGTTCTCCTTAACTGCTAATCGTCTACAAGCCCTTTATGCAGTCACGTTCGCTTTCCACTCTCTTTTAACATCTAAAATGTCTAAAAAGTATGAAGCTGTATGAGCACTTACGCCTTTCTTCCTTTGAGTAGGAACTAATGTTTCCATATTAGCGGTTCCGCGCTAGTTTAAAAACAACAAGCATGTATTCAGCAGCAAAGGCGCTTAGGCTCTTTTGCAGAAAGTACTTGTGGCAATATTTACAATGTAACATCGACTTGCCATTTACAATACTTGCACAGTTAACCAGCAAATGCGCTTTTACCGCCTTAGCTTTTTTCATTTACCTTTAACAAGATTTTATTTATTTTACTTTGGTAAAAAACTTTCAAGCACGCTATATATTTTAGCAATAATACGCGAGGTAAATGTACTTATATCATAACATAAAGAATATGTAAATACCTAAATTATTGCGATCGAAAATAACCAACCAGTACCCAATCTATCGATTAATGACCACTTGCAGGAAACACATAAATCTCGAGTTAGCGTTAAGCTTTGTTTAGTAGTGTCAAAATGTATGGAACTGTCAAGCTTAAGCCAGGCTTAATAACTAAATCTAGATTTATTTTTACCTGCAAGTGGGTCTTACTCTTGGAAAATTTTCCTAATTTTTTTTCCTCAACGTCTAGATCACAACATTTAAAAATCCATTTTAAAAGAATCATCTATCACTTAATTTCAAGAATTTGCTAGCATAAGTAGTCATTAATGATCTCAAAAAGCTTTTCCTAACCATAGTTTTATACTCAACTTGGAATACGATAGGTATTTGACTATTTTTTATATTATAATTTAGAGCAGCGCGCGATAACCGAATTCCAAGCGGGCGAAGCCACGGGCAAATGCTAGTATTTTTATAAACAGCAGCACTAACTGCATGTTTTTTGGCCAATTGATATAATTAAGCCTACAAAAAGGTTTCATTATCAAAGTTATTTTTATCTTATCTACTAGATATAGTGAAGCTGCAACTTACTTATTAGGTTAAGTGACGATATAGTTCTTTTAGCCGTATATTTTTAACCGACTTCAAAAGAAGGAGAAGGTTCTATGTTCCAATGTTTGTATTTTATGATCTCTTTTACTTTATCACAAATAGTTCCCATATAAAAAATGGACTGAAGATTATTTAAAATTAATCTAATTTTAAGTTTTGCAGTGCATTCTTATTAGTTTTTCTATTTCCAAAGCGAAATGTAAACCTCAAATCTACATGTAACAATGTAAGTTATACAAACTATCGCTAACAGCTGGTAATATATCACACAGTGTACGAACAGTAATCTAACTAATGACCCCAAAACTAACTACGAAAATGACAATGTTATTATTTGGTTTAAAACACATATCCTACGTTGCAACTTAACGAGAACAATGCTGCAGTCCTGCTATTTTTAGGTACTACGAGTAGCAATGCATAAAGTAGCAGAGCATTCTCAAAAGTGCAGGAAGTAATTTATTTATTTATTAAGAAGACAGGAAGAAGAAGGGCTTAAGAAGTTTCCTGTGGGATTTTTTTACATTTATGCAGATTTTAGCCGCGGCTTTGCACTCTTAAACTATTAGATCCAGCAGTTGATTGTCTGAATTGAAAAATGGGAATTCCCAAAAAATACATCCCATATTTTACTACCGCTTGCATATATCTAATACTCGTCAAAGTTCATGTACCTTATACTAGCGGTTTTTATATTTATGAAAGTTACCGGAAGGTCTTAAGTCTCCTTTCTGTCGCACGATATAAGATGAAGGAAGACAGAGATAATGAATACGAGCGCCCGCGCGTAATAAGCACCATTCACTTATTTATCTGTCGTGTGGTGTCGTGACGCATCTGAATGGTATCAATGTCATACATTTTATATGGTTGCGTTCAAATTTATCCGATACAGTGTGTTGTGACGGCTTGTGTTTTGTCACACCACAAGCTATAGAGAGAGACAGAGAGCACCACAACACAACACGACAAATAAATGTGAATACGTCTTTAGACTTTAGACAACAGCCTCCCAATTCACATTTCTCAATTACGTGCCACGGCACCCGCTGCGCTTTTACGATCATTTCAACCTGTTTCAGTTTTGTTAAGTTAAGATTTGAATGGTCATTGATTTACCTTTAAAATATCTTTCCCACGATTCGGCGTCGCGCTGTCTGGAAACGGTCTTTAGAAATGTGGAAATAGTTAAAATAGTTTGTTACGGAATGCGAAAGTTTGTGAGTAAGTGTGTGTATGTTTGTGACTCATTCATGCTAAAACGGCAAGACGGATTTGGATGAAATTTGGTGTGAAGTTAGCTGGAACACAATGGCACAAGGCTACATTTTACTCCCATAATCTCAAAGAATCGAAATCACTGGGTATTTTAAAGCTCATTTTGTAAAAGATAGCTAAATCGTAATTCTTGTACGGATGGACCGATTTCGATTACATTTTTCTTACTTGAAAGTAGTTTGCGGTAGTTTTTACCTATGTTTCATTGGAATCAATTTAGCCCGTATAAAAATATAAAACTTTTAAATGACAATGCCGGGGTTTTCCTAATTGGTTAGGTTAGCTTATTGCCAACTGAGGTACTGACCGTTTCCAAATCGGTCCCAGGCCCCTTTTCCCCGCTGGATACACTGGGCACGTGCCCAAGCCCCCGCAATGGATTGGGGTCCCCTAGTCCCTACTCCATTACCAAACGGTAACCGATAGTTACTCTACTCTCGCCTGAAAATCAGGCTTACCGAATGCAGCATGTTGTGCCCAGTAATCTAAGTGTCCAGTGCCTCTAATAGGTGAAAGATGGTCCTGATCGGTTCATCAAGCGTCCATCGGTTTCAGAGCTACGATGCTGCATTGGCATCAAATTTATAATCCCAGTTCCTCACAGACAACTTCGCTCGTGCCGTCGTCCCCTGTTTGGTGTCCCGGCCGCTAGGACGCTGTCCCACTCCCCCCTATACCGAGTATTGACTCTCTTGAACAATATCCTGGACAGTGACACCAGTCTGGATTTTTATACCTCCGAGTCGAGATTTCTTGTATCGGCTAACCGGTATTTGGAGTCAATAGTAACACCGACCTCAATAAATGTTTAACGTAAATATTTGGTTTGTATATTCTACTATTCACTTCTCTTATTATATAATTAGCATGTGTGGCTTGACTATAAGTGTTAATTATGAGATTAAATAAATAAATAACCTCTTTTTGTGCTGCGGGAAAAGGCAATACAAAACAATGGTTTCCCTACTGTTCCGAACGCGAGTGCCGCGGGTACGTGCCAAACGGGCGAATTGCAAGTATTTACGCGCTTATCACGTATGCTTGTGTTGCTTGTTATTGTTACATTTGCTGGTTACATAGTTGCGCGATGACGGCCACCGTAGGTATTTACATGGGGTAGCTGCAATAGTTACTTGAGCAGTAAAATTATGACAAATCTATGCCGTGTCTGCAGAATTAACATGGAAAAATCACATCAGGCAGGCAAGCGAGATTCCTTGAATATGAAAATGAGAGCAATGAGTTGGTTGCTTGCGAGGAAATCGAGATTGTCTCTGGAAAACAAGATTATTATTTATAATACTGCTAGCTTTTGCCCACGGCTCCGCCCGCGTGGTATTCGGTTATCGCGCGCTGTTCCCTCGGGAACTGTGCATTTTTCCGGGAAAAAAAGTAGCCTATGTCATTTTCGAGACCATAAACTATCTCTATGCCAAAAATCACGTCGATCCGTCGCTCCATTACGGCGTGAAAGACGGACAAACATACAAACACACTTTCGCATTTATAATATTAGTATGGATTAGTATGGATCCTAAAACCCATCTGGACATATGCGCTGGAACTATGGGGAACAGCTAGCAAATCTAATGTCGAGATTTTACAACGGTTTCAAAATAATGCCCTCAAAACTATACACTGTGCACCTTGGTTCACCAAAAACGAGGATGTGCACAAAATGTGCACAAATATCTCAAAATGTCAAAAATAAGTGAAGAATTATCTTCTCGTAGCAAATCATATAAAACACAACATAGACACAGCATAGACAAATCTCCAAGTCCGGTTTTAGAATAGGACAGACCATCTCTTCCCGTCGGTGTCGTAAAAAGCGTATAGATCTCCCCAAGGGTGTCGACGCAGAATTGGCTTTAGCTGATCAAGAAACTCTTTCTTTATGTTCACGCAGTAAGAGCGAAAAAGACGTCGTTCGGCTTGCCCGACGAGAAACAACGTTTACCGACGGGAAGACGTCTTCGTTCGTCGCCGATATGGGATGAGAGTAGGTAGAAAGATTCGGTAAATGCGTCCACGCATTAATAGACGATATGACCTCTGACGTGAGAGTGGAGCGCTCTCTATTGCCGACTACGAACTCGGGACTCCAGCCATTGTGTTGCTTGTTATTGTTAACGATTTTTTTTGGCACAACAAACTTTGTAACTGCACTGCTCAAAGTCTGCCAGAATTATTAAGCACTATACATTCCCTTTTATTCGAATTCCGTTCATCAATTAAGCTTGACTTACAATATAAACCCAAATAAATACCTCTAATAGCCATCTATTCAACAATTAAACAAATCCCCTACGTGCTCCGTCCCACATCCAACCCCACTTTAAAACACCCCCACAAATAGATCATTGATCATAATTTGTACCAAAAAAAGATCGAAAAAATCTATGTAACGTCACGCACGAAAGCGATCTATAAAGATTTGGGATCGGTACGTGCGCGTGCGCCGCTGTCCAAAATGGCGGTGCTTTTTGTTTTTTTTTTTATTTGTTGTGTTTGAGTCTATATTTGTTTTTATTGCACTGGAATGCATTCTGGCAGGCACGGTTTTGCCATTAGACCGGCTTTAGCGGAGCTGTGAAATGTGAATTTTAGTGCATTCCCTGCTTTACGTGTTGAATCGGAAGTAAATCGATGACGCTGCTTTATTTTCTGTAGGTGAGAATTGTTAGAATTGTTGGGCCATTTATAGTACTGTGGGCTGCGAGAAGGAGCCATATTCTAAGCTAATGCCCTTAAGTAGGTAATTTTCACGTTCTTATTATGGAGTAGCACTGCACCTAGTATGTCAAACTCTTTTGTTCGATCAGTTAGAATGGCAATCCAGTTCTACTGGGTGATTCCGGGGTCATGAGCAGGAGTGAAAGGGGTGATTAGGACATTCACACTGAGCAGCTTCTACTATGGGACCAGCCCCGAAATCGCGAAAAAAAACTATCTAATCAAGAGACAATCGATCGCTAACTATCCTAAATGTATGGAATAGCAGATTTTTTTCTGCCATTTCGTGGCTGGTCCCAAAGTAAAAGTTGCTCAGTGGGAATGTCCCCACCTCATCAGTCATGCCCCTAAATCACCCAGTAGGTACATTTTAAAATAGTTAAATTATTATCGAACACAAAAGTCTACAAGTTGATTTGAACCTATCTCATTAACAAGTCGAATAAAAAAACTACGTCTCAATAAAATATTTCATTTTAAAAACTCCAAGCAATATTATACAATAAATGTGGTAAGTAGCGTCGTTGCTACGGATTTTTAGGAAGGAAAATGGAGTAAGTTAACGTCATTCTTAAAATCTGGGGCATGTGCTACGCCATGACAGATACCAGCTGCTGCAGCTAATACTGATGGGACAAATACAGGAAAAACGGCACCCTGGAAGGCGGAGGAAATCATGGCTTCGGAATACAAGGGAGTGGTCCGGGATTAGCAGTGTAGAGCCACTGTTCCGGGTGGCTCAAGGGAGGGAAAAGCCACCTCCAGTAGGTAATGGAGTGGCACTTTAAAAAGAAGAGAAGGTTCATTCTGTGATAGTTTATAGGTATATATAAAAGGCAAACCTGACTCACTGGGTTATATATCAACGCACAGCCCAAACCGCTGGGCCTAGAAACTTGAAATTTGGTACAGAGGTTCTTTTTATGATGTAAGTGAGCACTAAGAAAGGATTTTTAGAAATTTTTCCCCCAAAGGGGGTGAAATGGGGGCGTGAAGCTTATATGGAATTGCTCTATAAGTTTTCGATTATAATTTAAAAAATTATCTGTCTAAGTGAAATGGATAAAATTCCCCCCTAAAAGGGTAAAATGGGGGCGTAAATTTTATATGAAAATTTTCTCATTTCTGAACTTAGAAGTATGAAAATAGGTATATACTTATATAAGTTCTCGACTACAATGAAAAATTCTTTGTGTAGGTGAAATGGATTAAATTCCCCCCTAAAGGAGTAAAATGGTTGGGTAAAGTAAGCAATTATAACGGGGGTTAATTAAAACATATGCACTTATAACTTAAGTATACGCGGACGAAGTCGCGGGCAAAAGCTAGTACTTTATATAATACGTCCAATCTGCTCTCTGGCATATATCATTGTTAGCTTTTGTCCGTACCTTGTCTGTGGAAAATTGTTTATCAATCATCCAATTTTCTGGAATAAAACTGTCCTATATCCCGCCGAGGGTCTCAATTTTCATCTAAATTGGTTTAGTTTTTTAAGGTTGAAGAGGCAATACACAAACAAAGAGACAGGCTGACAGAGTTACTTTCGCAGCACATATTATGAGTAAAGATGACATAATATGAGAATGTAGAGTCACACGGTACTCTCATATTTAAAAAGTTACGTACATACCTAGATGTTGTATATATATTTATGTACGGTTTTGCTTTTTATATAATTATCAAATGCCACAAAATAAGGCAGAAGACCATAAATTCCTAGAAAAGAGGTCAAAACGCGGCCATCTTGGATGTTTGCCGGCTACCGGGCGTGTGTTGACTCGCCTTCGGGGTTTATTTTTAAACTGGTTTCATGGTTAGTGGACAACCTCCTTTGTTTTTTTTTTGTGGGTTCGGTAGCTTTAAATTAGTAAATTAATAACCCCGGATGCTTAAAGGGATGTTATAAGTTTGACGCCAATGTCTATCTGTCTGTCTCTGGCACGTGCTCTAAAATGGATAGATCGTTTTCGATGCGGTTGTTTTACGCGAAAGCGAGTTTCCTTGTGAGTGGTTATTTGGGTCATTTTTTGAGATAGGTGTTGTTGTTTTTTAAGATACATTTTTATTTATAAACAAACAAACAATACAATACGATTAACAGAAATAAATAAAAAAAGAACTAAAACTAACTTACTCTAAACCTAAAAATCTATATTTACAAATATCTATATTTTTTAAGATTAATATCAGTAAATATTTTCCAATTTGGGACATAAATTACTCATTTATCATTTGTTCCTTCCTTTCCATTAGATGAACTTACTGATCGTTTGTCCCCTATCATAAAAAATACAGAGCTCTGAGGCAACAAATATTAAAAAAAAAAACAGCAATCAAATGTTTGTTTACGTACACGTTCTTCTTTGGGTCACCGAATTTTATGTGCACCAAATTACAACTCGATCAGTCACGAGTGAACCTATAAGGGCTCCGTTTTCCTTTTAACTTACGGAACCCCAAAAATAACCGAATCGAGAACCTTCTATTTTTAAGTCTGATAAAAATGGTTTTTCTGTTAACCAAACATCTACTGAACCTAATCCGGTAATTAAACTACAATATACCGCTCCCTTATTTGCCCACGGATCCCTAAAACAGCTTTATTGTTATTATTCTGATCACAGTGCTAATGGAAAGAAATGGTTTGTAAACCCTGGTCACCGTAAGTAACGACAAAGAGCAGCCAAATGAAAATCAGCTTTATAACTGGATCATAAAACTCTAAATCGCGTAGCCAATATACTTAATATATATGCTTACTCGAGCAAATGAAAATAAACTTTATTGGCCGTCGTTATGTCTTAAAGTCGTGTAAATTAATAGGTTTGTATGTTTTTAGAGTGCAGAGGTAAAGCACAGATTTGTGTAATACATAATTATACATTTTGTATGAGGACTTAACTATTAATAAAACAGTTGTTACTAAGAGTGTCTTAAGAGGTCTGGGAATAGGATAATGTCCTAAAACCAGTTGTGCCCAAAAAGCCAATAAGCAACTTAATAAGAATAAGAACGTGAGAAAGATATTTGCCGGCCCGGTCTCCAGTTGTACCGAACATTGTTTTGTTTGTTTGTTTATACTCTTTATTGTACAAAAGGAAATACAAAAATATCACACAATAAAAAGTTGTAAGTACAAAGGCGGACTTATCCCTGAAGGGATCTCTGCCAGTCAACCTTGTTTTATTTGTTACTAGCTTTTACCCGCGGCTTCGCACGCGTAAACTAATCGGTCTGGCAGTGGCAATTGAAATATCCCGTGGGAGTATAGGGATAAAAAATAGCGTATGTGTTACTCCAGACGTGCAGCTACCTACATACCAAATTTCATGACTTTTAGCCCAGCGGTTATTATTTCAAAATTTTATTCCTATCCCGTGGGAATATCGGGGTAAAAAATAGCCTATGTGTTATTCCAGAGGTTCAGCTACCTACACACCAAATTTCATGGCTCTAAGCCCAGTGGTTGTTACTTCGAGATTTTATCCTTTGATATCCCGTGGGAATTTCGGGTCAAAAAGTTGCTTATGTATTATTTCAGACGTGCAGCTCCCTACATATCAAATTTCATGACTCTAATCCCAGCGGTTATTATTTCGAAATTTTATCCCTATCCCGTGGGAATATCAGGATAAAAAGTAGCCTTCGTGTTATTCCAGAGGTCCAGCTACCTATATACTAAATTTTATGGCTCTAAGCCCAGCGGTTGTTATTTCGAGATCTTATCCCTAGTTATCCCGTGGGAATATCGGGTCAAAAAGTCACCTATGTGTTATTCCATATGTCCAACTACCTACATACCAAATTTCATGACTCTAAGCCCAGAGGTTCTTATTTCGAAATTTTATCCCTATCCCGTGGGAATATCAGGATAAAAAGTAGCCTTCGTGTTATTCCAGAGGTCCAGCTACCTACATACTAAATTTTATGGCTCTAAGCCCAGCGGTTGTTATTTCGAGATCTTATCCCTAGTTATCCCGTGGGAATATCGGGTCAAAAAGTCACCTATGTGTTATTCCATACGTCCAACTACCTACATACCAAATTTCATGACTCTAAGCCCAGAGGTTCTTATTTCAAAATTTTATCCCTATCCCGTGGGAATATCGGGATAAAAAGTATCCTATGTCCGTCTCCTGGCTCTAAGCTACCTCCCTACCAATTTTCAGCCAAATCTGTTCTGCCGTTCTTGAGTTATAAGTGGTGTAACTAACACGACTTTCTTTTATATATATAGGTTATTACCATGATTTTTGGCATAGAGATTAGAGATAGTTTATGAGCCCGAGAGTGATATAGGCTACTTTTTATCCGCGCGCGATAACCGAATACCACGTGAGCGGAGCCGCGGGCAAAAGCTAGGCAAAGTCAAAGTCAAATTTCTCTTTATTCAATTTAGGCTATGACATGCACTTATGAACGTCAAAAAATCTACCACCGGTTCGGAAAAAACTTCTGTTGAGAAGAATCCGGCAAGAAACTCAACGAGATATTTTTTTTTTAAAACAGATTCACAATATTTATAAGTGATATCTATATACTATTAATCATTACGACTAAGTCTACCAAAAACAAATGAATGCATCTAAATGTACTTCGAACTTAATGACTCACTGAATAAACTTGAAAATTTGTTATTACTACAACTAACCTACTCCAGATCGGAACTGGGTTATGTGTTTCGTCGCCTCAGCAGAACGGCAGACAGGCATGGTGGTGACTCACGAGAACACATGATCTAAAGTCCATAATAATACGTAATAATGCAATTGGGATTGCCTTAAAAAATACCAATGAAATTTCAATATTTTTTATATATAGAAAAGTCAATTATTAGACAGGAACCAATTCCGATATTTTTTCACATAAACCATTACTTTTTTAAAAGCAAACTATCTAAACTATTTTGGTCGAAGATGTCAAAGTTTAATCTAGTTCTGCCGCACTAATGTTATTTCGTGAATTTGATCTGCATGCGTGTGTTGAGCACCGGCATTATTTAAATTTTTATCTGTGGTGAAGTGGTAAACTGTCACTTTCAAGGATGACACTTACTGCCGCTGTCACAATGTCATATGTCAGATTGCGGGTCCAAATCGAACTTCATAATAATTCTTATCTTCATAGAAAGTACATCTTGGACCGTCTTCGTTATAGATTACAAAGTCAAATGAAAGTCACTGGTTATTTTCATGTAGTTAATTTAAAAATCATTTATCTCGAAATCACGCAACGAGCTTTGGAGAGAACTATGCTAGTCTATAAACAAGTTCAAGTGGCAATGAGCAGGCCATATCGCTCGAAAAATAGGAGACCGTCGGGAAAGGAAGATTCTCTAGCAAATTTATAATTAAATTTCCTATGAATTAATAAACTGTAAAATAATAAAATAATATTGACGAAAATTACAACCTAGATTTTTAGTGACCTAGAACTAAATATTTGTACTTACGCTTGCTTGCATGCTGAATACATGTGCTAAACCTATTTTAAGATCATTTTACTGTATTCTTACAAATAAATGTTTTTGAATTTGAATTTGAATTTGATGACCACAGAATGGAAGACGCAACGTTGGCAGCTCTTCCATTCGATGGACCGATGTCGCGATAGAATTATTAAGAAAAAAAATCACTCGTAGCACTGGCCGTAGCACTAGACCATTGTCCAATGTGTCAATGTCAATGAGTGAGATTATCTGCACCGCTTCCGCACCACTCAAAAGGTGCTATCAATTTTTTTTTAACTGGAAACTGGAAAATGGCGTCTCTTACTATCTGTGGGGCTGCTACGAAATTGGAAAATCGAAGTTGGTGTCGTTCGGTCCCTCTGATACTTATACTATTTAATACAAGAGTCAAAGGGACGGTACGATACGAACTTCGGTTTTCGAATTTCGGAGTACGCCCTCTGATCCCTAGAGCGACGAGCGACTGGTCCTCTTGGTCTACCCCAAGGGAAAAACGCTCTTCATTTTGAAAACATAACCCTGTTCCGTCACTAAATTTATATAAGTTTTGGTAAGTCGTGTATAATAAATTTATAAAAATTTAATACCTAATAATATTTTTTATTAATATAAGGAAGTCTCTACTGTATAGAACAGGGTTATGTTTTCAAAATGACGGGCGCCCTTGGCTACCCCAAGGCCGGCGCTGGTCACACGAGCTACAAGCGATATAGGAGCATAGTCTCATATCGAACTAAAAAGCGATGTATGTACGATATAATGTGGGTACCATTTATTCCACGTTTATATAAAGAAAAACTACGCTTTAATGATTACACTCACAAGTAGATACCGTATGTTATAAAAAACCGGCCAAGTGCAAGTCGGACTCGCGCACCAAGGGTTCCGTAGAAATCATTAAAAAATATATTAAAAATATTTTTATTTATGATGTAACTAAAAATTTATGCTTTTCGCAATTTTCCCTTTATCTGTGCTATAAAGCTATATGCCTGCGAGTGTCGAAAATTTTCAGCATAAACGGCTGTATTTTTTGATTGCGTTGGCTTAGAAGTTTGATTTTTTTCACAGTTCCAAGGTACTGTAGGGATTAGGCTGTATACCGCTGGCAGGTGGTAAAAATGACCGCCTGGCAGGCTAGACTGAATGTGTTTTGTATAATTATAGTATTTTTGTATTTTATAATTCTGGAATTCGATTTAAACAGATTGACAGCGGTATACATGCCGGAGCACAGATCGCTCCCGACAGCCTGAGAGGCTTGACCTAATGTCTGTAAAAGTATTTCTAAGTATCTTTCAATATATGAAGCGAGTACAGCAAGAAACGTCCTTTCATTTGAACTGAGTTTAGCATCACGCGCGTAGATCCCCTATACCTAAGCTCTACCAGCTACACAGTTCCCCACAAGTGGTGGAGTAGGCGCGGTCGATGTACTTTTATGTTTTAGCTATCGCTTCGGAGAACGACGGAGTGCCGCAGCGATAATAGCGATCTAGCAAGAATTTTCGCTGTAAGACGAGCTTTGAGATGAACAAAGCGCATTGAAATACAAAATAATCTGGTAAAAGAGTAATCTGGTAAACTGTGAGTGAATTTTTGTCTTTATATAAGTGTTTATTTAGAGGGCCGATAAAGTTTATTCCAGTGAAATATAAAGAAGATGGCGGAAAAATTCGCAGGATATTCGGATGTGGATGATTTTATCCACCAATTCGAAACGATTGCTATTATTAAGAATTGGACCGCAGATCAGAAGCGTGTAGCAATCGCGCTATACTTAGAGGGACCTGCGTTGTCCTGGTACAAGGCCAATTTTACGACATTGGAGTCGTATGATGTAGTAAAACAAAAGTTGGCAGAAGAATTCCCATCGCAAGAAGACTACGCTCAGTCTTTTTACTATAGAAAGCAAGATTCAAAAGAACCGCTTCTATCATTCTATTATGATCTGGAAAAATTGGCGTTAAAAGCGGGAATCACAGAAGACGGCAGATTTATCAAGCATTTTATTAAATCAGTTAATTCGCAATGGCAATTCCATTTTGCATCAAGATTGTTTGCATCAAAAGATGAATTAAGAAAAACAATTCTACAATTGTGTGATGTATTTAATCAGGAATTGAACATGAAAAATCAAAAGATAGAACTGCCAATTAATATTGCAAATGATTATGAACATTCGTGGGAGCAAGGAGATGCTCCACCTCTTCGATTCACGCCGCGTTCGGAGTACAACACGCCCCAAACGCCGCCAACAGCGGTAATTCCGCAACAAGCACAGCAGAGAATGCCAATCGGAAGATATAATTTGAGGCCGCGACAGCTACAGCCGGTGCCGCAGCAGCGTCAAGGTCATCAGGGCAATTCTGATGGTCCACAAATCAATACGATTTTTTCAAGTGATCTTCCCGATGTTTGCACTGTTGAGAAAAGCAGTCTGAACACGTTTGTGCCTGTAGAGCTCAATGGCAGCATTTGCAAGGCTCTCGTGGATAGTGGAGCCAATGTTTCACTGATGTCGGTTTCCCTTGCAGAGGAAATTAATTTAAATTACGAGCGCAAGCTGAGTAATCCTTTGCGTGTAGCAGGAGGTTCCATGATTCAGCCTATAGGAATGGCGAATACATACATTTTGATTGATAATTATTATTGTAGAATTAGATTGTATATCATTAATGATGGCACCAATTATTGCATTCTAGGACAAGATTTTTTGACTGCAAATAATGCAATGATTGACTTTAGTAGTCAGACTTTGACTTTGAATAAAAAATTCCGTGTCAATTTTATTCGAAAATTGACTGACACATTGTTGACTGAAAAGGTTTGTGCAAATGAAGTTGCCATGAAAGAGGTTGAGTGTGGGCAAGTAAACTCCTTGACCACAGAACGCAAAGTGCGATCGAAGGAAAAATTGTTAGGGTTCCGTGCTCATAATTTTTTTGATTCAGGTTCGAGCGAAGGAATGTTGGAGAAGTTTGAGTCTGTTGGAGAAGCACCGATTGTCGATGGAAAATTGGAGCAGAAGGATGGCGAGAAAGGCGGTTTGAGCTCGAAGCCTGAAAGGGTGCGAAAGTCAGAAAATTTGCAGACTGGTTCGGCAGATCTGATGAAGGAGCGACAGGCACCTTCTGGTTGTTATGGACGAGTGGAAATGCGACGGCGTGAGAACGTGAATGGACCTTATAGATTCCATAGAAAAGGTAATAAAAAGTCACGCCATTATTTAATACAAGTTAATAAAAGGTTTTTCCCACAGCAAGGAACCCTAAACGAACGAAATATACAATTTAAAAACGTTCATTTAAGAGAGAGGGGGATGGAAAGTGATGGCTGTCTCAAGCCGATTGAACTCTGTGGTTTGAATGAAAACTTTTTAAAAATTCTACCGAGGAGTTCGGTGTCAACTGTTAGAAAAAAATTGACACGATCTATGACTGACAGTTGTCATTCAAATGTAAACATTGTAAATTAATATTTTTCGATTGAATTTATAAATATTTAATAGGTAGGATGATTTAATTTAATAATCTTTAATTGAATTTGCAAATATGAAATTAATGATATACCTAATGAAATTATATGACTAATGTGCATTATAATATTATTATGTGACTAATATATGTTTTTTTTTGTGTGTTTTCATACTGGGAGATAAAACGCAGATGCAGAAGGCAATCAACAGCAGCTATGCAGTTGCTGATGAAAACTGATGGCAGCTCCTAGCTGTCCACATCAAAACTGATCTCTGATGACATCGTTGGAAAACCAAATAACTATAACATTTGCTTTCATTTTTAGATTAATTTAATTGCTTACATATTCAACTTCACGAATATGAGATTGCCTGTTCATACATCTCCCAGTGTGAACTGTAATCAGATATGATGTGAATTTCGATATATAAAGAATGAGTAGTTATAGTTTGTCTCAGCATGTGAGGAGTACTTCATACCTTCATGTGTTTATTATGCCCGGAAATAAATGGTGGTTATTAATGGTGTATATAATGATTGATTTTCTGTGCCCTTCAATAGTTTTCAAGCAACAGAAGTTCACAGTCAACTGGGATCGCCGATGAAGCTTGCCCAGGGGTCCACATTTGGATCTATGACTGTGAAATAAGAAAAAGATGGAAAACTTGAGGCTATGGCTGTGAAATGAGAAAAAGATGGAAAACTGGAGCCATGGCTGTGAAATAAGAATAAGATGGAAACCCAGCAGCCTCTCCAGCTGATGTTGAACAGCAACTCCATGCCGGGGTGCTGAGCACCACCTGATGAAGACTGATGGGCAGTCCATGAAGTATGAAGACTTCCACAGTTGATGAACATGTTGTCTTGTTGTCTTGTAGTTAGTAATAAAGTGTAGTTAGTCCCGGTAAAGGCATTCGGTAAATCAATGTGTTCAGCTTGGTACTTTAGGTGAACACATTGGTCGTGGTAAAAACCGTTTACCATGAGCTGGATGAAAGCTCGGGTGCACCTTTTGAAGGGACCTGGGTTTGCATGCATCTCATCTATTCCGGTAATAGATGGAATATTATGGCAGTTACCGCTGGCATAATGTTTTGTCTAGGAATAGAGAAAAACGGGTCTTGTTATGCTAGCAACATGTGCTACTAAAGCAGATGTTGGCAGCATAGACAAGTTATGCTAGCAACATATGCTAGTAGAGCAGATGTTAGTTGGCAGCATAGTATTCTTGCCAAGAAGCACAGTGGTCTGGTGGCAATATGGCCAAAGATTAAATATGACACTGATGTTTCTGAAGCAAGGATGACGTGTCGCGTTGCGCAGGCAACGTCATGCGTCTATTAGCTAGGTTTTTACCAGAAAAGGTGCCGTGCCTTTTTTGTGACGGGGTTTTTGGCCGGTAAAGCTCCATCCTTATTTTAAAAAGTTTAAAATCAATGATTATTAAATATACACCGTGTTTTTGTTAATTTCTGTTAAAGTCGACACGAACATTTTAATGAAAAGGATGTAGCTAGTCTTTAGAAAAGGCTCTTTTCAAACTGTATTGTCCCCGTTAGGTAGGCCCCTTAGATTAGGTCCCCACCTCTGAGAGGAACGAGGGATATGTAGGGATTAGGCTGTATACCGCTGGCAGGTGGTAAAAATGACCGCCTGGCAGGCTAGACTGAATGTGTTTTGTATAATTATAGTATTTTTGTATTTTATAATTCTGGAATTCGATTTAAACAGATTGACAGCGGTATACATGCCGGAGCACAGATCGCTCCCGACAGCCTGAGAGGCTTGACCTAATGTCTGTAAAAGTATTTCTAAGTATCTTTCAATATATGAAGCGAGTACAGCAAGAAACGTCCTTTCATTTGAACTGAGTTTAGCATCACGCGCGTAGATCCCCTATACCTAAGCTCTACCAGCTACACAGTTCCCCACAGTACAGTAGACCTGAGTATTTGATATAAATAACAGCTTGATACCTCCACACGTGCCTGAGAAAAAGGCTCTTGACAAATAGACAGACGGACGACAACGTGATCCTATAAGGGTTCCGTTTTTTCCTTTCGATATACGAACCCTAAAAATACGAAAAAAAGGTTTTGGAATTAATTTTGTTCCAATAAAGACTCATTATTAACAATGGTTTCAATTATACGTTCAGTTATTAATAATTATAATTAATAATTATAATGAGCCAAACTAAGTAGTTACTAATAACAATAAGCTTCCCTAAGTGAAGTTAGTTCGATCCTGCTGTCGCCTACCTACTAGGTAACGTACCTACATTTTACACGTAGAATAGAGAAGAACGTCGACTTATTCATTCACTATCGACAAAAGCTATGTACAGAGAAAATAACCAACTTACCAGACATTTTCATTTTCATTTGATAAACACAAAAAGAACACAACACAAAACGAAACACTCAAATAACGGTCAAAAAACCAAAAACAGAACACTTCACAATTTTCAAAATAATAACGTCCGATTTGTAATTCGAATCATTGTCTACGCGCGGCGAGATGTTCGAGCCAATTGAAAAAACGATGTCACCGAGTGGCCAGCTTGCAATTTCTTCCGCATTGAATCCAATGTCAGAGTTGGACGGTCAGCAGTTCTGTTTCACAATGAGGCGGCGCTGCAACTGCCCTCATTAAGTGATAGCGTGGAAATATGTTAAAAATACTTTATTAATCAGTTTTGTAATAGTATGCGGAAATAAGTTGCGTTTGCACTAGCCTTTGTTTAATTTTATGTTAACACTAGCTTTTGCCCGCGGCTCCGCCCGCGTGGTATTCGATATCGCGCGCTGTTCCCTCGAGAACTGTGCATTTTCCGGGATAAAAAGTAGCCTATGTCATTCTCGGGCCCATAAACTATCTCTAAGTATGCAAAAAATCACGTCGATCCGTCGCTCCGTTACGGCGTGAAAGACGGACTAACATACAAACAAACTTTCGCATTTATAATAGTAGTATATGGATGGATTCAGTTACAGAAGGTGCCACAAAATGAGTCAAGATTCAAGAGTGTATATCCGGAGGCTTTTCGTTCGACTGAGTAGTAAAAAAAATCGTTTATTGACCAAAATAATTCTTTTACGTCTATCTATACTATCTAAGCTTTTGCATAAATATACATATTTTTTTCTTTTATTTTAGTCTTGTGAAAGTTTTTCAACATTTTTCGGATACGGTATCCGCAAAGCGGAACCCTTATAGGATCACTTCATTGTCTGTCTTTTTGTGTGTCAAGACCCTTTTTCTCAAGAACG
Source organism: Choristoneura rosaceana (assembly GCA_037349165.1). Lineage (NCBI taxonomy): Eukaryota > Metazoa > Arthropoda > Insecta > Lepidoptera > Tortricidae > Choristoneura > Choristoneura rosaceana. The sequence goes on along the minus strand of JAZBNJ010000029.1, from coordinate 5,533,443 downwards.
CAGGAAGGTTTCAAGCTGAAATTCGTCTGCTACATACAGGTATGCACATTGGAGGAAATGTCCTCAAATGGTGATTACGATCTGAAAGACCTACCACAGGTGGACATATCGCCTGACTGACTTAGCACTTCAATGGTGTGTGAAGTTCCCAATCCGCGCTTGACCCGCGTGGGAACTCCGACCAGCTGAAGCACTCATTTTGAGAGGTCTGTATCCAGTAAGAGGTCAATAAGCCGGGGATCATTATAATTTTCCTGTCCCGACTGAAGGTTTTGAATTTGAATTATTTAATACTAGTACACGAGTGAGACGGACATGTACCACTACCATGAGTTTACTGTGACCATACTCGATAGCGACGGCGTAAATTATTTGTATGGACAATTGTACAGCGCCTCTACAAATAATTTACGCCGTCGCTATCGAGTACGGTCACTGTTGTAAACTCATGGTAGTGGTGTACGATACGAATTTCGATTTCCGAATTTCATAGTAAGTTGGCCCCCTGGAGTAAGGCATCGTCAGGGTCACTGACCAATAGGCTACCCGGTTGTCAATATAATAAAAACAATCGTGTCGTTACTGTCCTGGCGTTTATTCGCGACGCTCGAACAATACGGGGCGACCCTTCGGCCGTGCGGCTGAATAACTAACGCCTTCGCCTGCGGTGACGTATGTGTCAAATAAAAAACCTTTGACCCTTTTTGTGACAGTTGGCTGCGTGGCTGGATGCCTTTGTCTTAAGACCATGTTGTTAAGACACTCGGTGACTCTGTAAAGTGAACCATGAGCGCGTTTTACTTTGTCCAGCAGTAAAACTACTGTTGTTGATCATCCGTTCACAAAGGTACCTCTCATACTTCCATTTCCCATTATTAATCCATACTAAATCCATATTATAAATGATAATAATAATAATTCATACTTATACTTCATCATCATCATCATCATCAGCCGGAAGACGTCCACTGCTGGACAAAGGCCTCCCCCTTAGAACGCCATAATGAACGACAACTCGCCACTTGCATCCACCGGTTTCCCGCAACTCTCGCGATATCGTCAGTCCACCTGGTGGGAGGTCTGCCAACGCTTCGTCTTCTGGTTCGTGGTCGCCACTCGAGAACTTTTCTCCCCCAACGGTTATCTGTTCTTCGAGCGATGTGGCCCGCCCATTGCCACTTCAATCTACATATTTTTCCAGCTATGTCAGTGACTTTAGTTCTTCGACGAATTTCCGTATTCCGGATTCTATCGCGCAAAGAAACTCCAAGCATAGCTCTCTCCATAGCTCGTTGCGTGACTCTGAGCTTCTCTAAGAGGCCAACAGTCAAGGACCACGTCTCAGCGCCATAAGTCATCACTGGCAACACACACTGGTCGAAGGCTCTAGTCTTCAGGCATTGCGGAATATTGGACGAGAAGACATCACGAAGCTTCCCGAACGCCGCCCATCCGAGTTGGATTCTTCGGGCGACCTCTTTTTCGAAGTTGGACCTACCCAATTGGACAACTTGTCCAAGGTAAACATAGTGGTCAACAACTTCGAGTGCATCGTTCCCAACGATAACCGGCACGGGTGTGACATGGACATTTGACATGATTTTAGTCTTGTCCATGTTCATCTTAAGACCCACCATACTTATACTTATTACTTATAAACCATACTTAATATATAAACGCGAAAGCGTATGTGTTTGTCCGTCTTTCACGCGGTAACGGAGCGACGGATCGACGTGATTTTTGGCATAGAGATTTTTGGCGTGGTATTCGGTTATCGCGCGCTGTTCCCTCGGAAACTGTGCATTTTTCCGGGATAAAAAATAGCCTATGTCACTCTTGGCCTCATAAACTATCCCTATGCCAAAAATCATGTCGATCCGTCGCTCCGTTACGGCGTGAAAGAGGGACAAACATACAAACACACAAACACACTTTCGCATTTATAATATTAGTATGGATAGTGGGATAAACTCTATTCAATAAACTTAAGTCTAGTTAAACTATAATTATCTCGGAACCTACCATCAACCCCCCACAGCCACGGCACCGCGTCAGCGCTACGTGACGGCATAATGGGCCCGCCCGTTTCCACGAGTGGGCAGAGGGTTGTTTTGCATATTTTTGTTTTGTTAATTGTTAGTGGATTGACTTTTTGGGTTTTACCTGCCTTTGAAGCTTACTTTTTGGGTTGCTTTAACTTAAAAATATCAGAGTAGACATTAATTACACTAAACTAGGTGTACCTACACTAAATTAGGTTTTACTAGGGAAGGACGAGTATAACCTACTTGACTAGGTAACTATACTGAGCGGTAAAAAATTTGGCCCTCAAATGAATGAATATGAATGAATGAATTAATGAATGACTGATTTATTTTGAAAAACATCACAACAATATTACAGTATTCACAACAATATGTGTTATTATACACAACAATATTACAATAGTTCCCCGACGACATCGGTTCATTTGACGCAGCCATTAAGTCAGCGGTCGAGTCGATAACCAACGTCTCCCTGAGCGATGACCAATGGGCGCAGGCTGCTCTGCCGATTCGGCATGGTGGCATTGGGGTGCGGCGTTTGCGGGATGTGAGCTTGCCGGCCTTCTTGGCGTCGGCACATGGGGTGGCAGGCTTGGTCGCTAATATTCTATCTTTGAATGGCGACAGAGCAAGCATACCGTATGTGGCCGACGCCGTGGTGGCGTGGTCGGCTCTCAATCCGGGGGCGACCGTGCCTGAGAACCCTGCAGTCCAGCGTGGGTGGGATGATGTGGGGTGTAGAGCGACTCTCGATCGTCTCATTGGGGGCGCCACGGGTGCGGATCTCGCGAGACTCTTGGCGGTATCGCGGTCAGAATCAGGGGCATGGCTGCACGCGCTACCTTCGCCTCAATTAGGCACTTTGCTGGATAGTGACTCGTTGCGTGTGTCAGTGGCTCTCCGCCTGGGTTGCGATGTATGTCAACCTCATGTATGCATCTGCGGTACCTTGGTGGAGGCTAACGGTCATCACGCGTTGAGTTGCCGTCGATGTGCTGGCAGGCACCCGCGTCACCATGCTCTCAACGATATTGTCCAAAGAGCCCTCAGGTCGGCTGGCGTTCCATCCGTGCTTGAGCCACCGGGCCTTAGCCGTACGGACGGCAAGCGGCCCGATGGCCTGACGTTGGTGCCGTGGGAGAGGGGGCGGTGTTTGGTGTGGGACGCTACGTGTGTCAGCACCTTCGCCGCCTCCCATCTCGGTCGCACTACACGCGCGGCGGGAGCGGCGGCCGAATCTCAGGCGGCAGTGAAGCGGGAGAAGTATGCCCCGTTGGGTTCGGGGTATATATTCATTCCCTTGGCGGTGGAAACGACGGGATGCTGGGGAGCGGATGCAAAGCGTTTTGTGTGTGATTTGGGCCGTCGACTCAGGCAAAAAGGGGAGGACCCTCGCTCCGAGTCATTTCTGATGCAAAGGCTGTCCATAGCTATCCAACGTGGTAATGCCGCGAGCGTTATGGGCACCTTTGCGCCGGGAATGGCAAGGGGCGAATTATTTGACTAGGTTAGTGTTTATTGTGTTAGGTTAGTATTTAATATTGTATTGTGTTTTTTCCATAGTTAAGTTAAGTTGTTATTGTAAATATTGTTGTGTACCTGTTTTTTATTTTGTAAATTGTGAATATTTCACTTATTTAGAATTGACTACCAGAGCGTAATTAATTTTGAAATATTTTTGAGCAGCAATGTAATACGTACAATAATTTGATACGAGAGAGAAAAAAGCGTTCTGTGACAGTTGTCACCTCAACAAGTGCGATGTTTTGAATAAAATACGTGCTTATTAACTTACAGTATTTACATAGGTATTTACAAAGGTATAGTGAATTTATTGTTGAGGTGATTCCAAAAAAGGATTTCACTCAGCATTTGTCGATACATGAAATGCAAAGACGCTGATTTTCAGTGAATCCGTTTTAGACAATCACAAGACATAAAAGTATCGTAACGTAATGCATCACAAAGCAAAACAACAGAAGCGCAGTGTGCAGCTTTACCCAAATATAATACATGATATTTTAATAAATAAAAACAAATAAATAAATAGATAAATAGATCTACGGCATAAAATCCACAGATCGGCTAGGCAGAAGACACTTGTTCCCGGAAAAGATGAAGTTTTAATTTGTTTTAAAATGTATGCAGTTATAGGAAATAGTCTACGGAGAGTGGGCCAAATTTTTATATAAGTACCTAATTAGATTTAAATAAGAAACTAGAAAGAGTGAGTAAGTTAGAAAATACTTACCCAATTTTAAATACTTACCGTTGTCAAAATGTGACAAAATGTAACCAACAAAAGAAAAGCCACATGTGGATAGCTACTTGCTACTCTAGCGTCAATCTGAATTTGGAACTATTATTTACCGCTTAAAGCACTTGCAACTTTCCCTCATTATGAAATTGTTGTTGTTTAAAACTCTACATTAAAACTTAATACTGTTTTGTCTATCATAACCACAAGGTAAGACACCAAACTTTTTATTAAGGATATATCTACTCGTCTGGTTTTGGCCTCAGGCGACCCCAGGGCTGGCACTTACCTCTCGCAAAGATTAGCAATAACAGTTCAGAGAGGTAATGCTGCCAGTGTCTTGGGGTCAATGCCTGAGGCAGAAAATTTAGATGATATTTTTATTTTGTAATATTAGTTTAGTTTATATATAGTTTTAGTTAGTAGATTAGATGTTATTTTTATTCTTTCCATTTAATGTATTTTAAGTGTTTTTAACTGAATAAAAAATCAAGGTAGGTTAAAAATTCTGATTCTATAAAATTATAACTACCTAATGTAAACGTCTCATACACCAAACAACCAAGAAATTGTTGCCAAAAAAAAACCTAATCCCCATACGTCACAATCGATACCATTTTCTCGCCAACCAAATGGGTCATAGACAAGCGACGCGTAATTCGGCCCGCGCTTTCAGCGGCACGTACCACAGACAAGTAATCCATAGACATTGAAACCTTTTTGTTCATTGATTTATTGCGTTTTGTTCAATTTAATGCGACATGAATGGGCGCCGGATGTAGGTTGGGTGATGACTTTTGGCGTTGTGTATGGGTAATCTGATTAGTTTTATGTTTAGGCTTTATTTGGAGGCGTGAAGCTGTAGGTATATATACAGATTCTCTGTCGCCAACTAAGAAAAAACATTTACTCGTTATAAAAGTAAATACGTATCTGCACATCAATTAAACAGGTAAAGCAAGGCAGAAAGGAAAATTAGATGATACCATACAAATATTTTACCGTCATAGAGTTTTTATTTCATTTATGTAAAGCCTGGTTTACACTAACACCTAATCCTCAAAATAACGACAAAGACGCAAAATTTATACCAAGTTTACTTGGCAACAGCTGCATTTTGCGTGGTTTACGTTTACGGCATCAGTATGCAAACAAGATTATTTTTATAAACGTAGCGATTTTCTTTACACTGGATGCGGTTATGAAAACAGATTTCATACAAACATCACGAGAGCGCCAAAGTTCGCATACTCTTCGCTAGTCATACCGTAATTTTTGTCCGAATCATCGTTTGTCCGAATTTTTTTCGCACTGAAACCTTATATTTTTCTAAAAAAATTAAATGGTCATCCTATAGAAATATATAGGTTAGGTTAGGTTTATTTTATAAGAATTCTAAACAATTATTGGATTCAGAGAAAAAAAGTGTTATGACAAACGATCATTCTGACAAAAATTACATTCGGACTTCTAATAAGTATGCGAGCCGATATGGACCCAAACATCACTTATTGAACCAACTTGTATTTGATTTGCTCGTTTTATGATGCACACATTATCCTTCACTCATTCGATTTATTCATTCCAACTCTTGTGAATCGACGTAGGTAGGTAATGTAGAGTACGTAATGGACGTACATAATGTAGAGTGGATGATAAAATAGTTTAGACGTAACTTTTTCCAAAAAGTCGTTTTGTATCAGTGAGCTTCTACATACGTTACGATAGTAACATATAATATCATTGTTTTGTATGGTTGACTTTCAATTCAAGTGGTTCAACTTTTGACTTCCATTCGACTAGGTAGATAGGTAGGTTAAAAAACACAATTTTAATATATAGATATGTTATTTATGATTCCTCTTGGGAATGTCAACAAGCATCCAGTAGATAAGCTGTACTTACTTTTAAAAATAAACTAATATTTAAGCCTACTTACGTGTAAAGAATTCGTAGTTATCAGCTGATTAAAAAAAAATCGGTTTCGCTCCTTTAATAGGTGGGTAAAAGTATGTCTAAAATCTCATTTTTCATCTCGATCTTTCCTACTGCATAAAGTAAGTAACATAACATGCCTACCTAATAAGTACCTATAAGGCTAGTTAGGTTGTTCTTTTTTACGAAACCTGCTATTTTCATAAAAAAATCTCATACAATCCAACAACATTCCGTTAAGGTGCATCCACACAGCGTAAGCCGGTAGACCACAGACAACGTCTCGTTTTTTACGCGCGCAAGGCGGGGCCGCCCCGCCCACCGCCCCACCTGTATCGATTCAGTGTAATCGCAACATTATTGTTACTTATTCGCTGCTAGAGGGGGTAGTTGTTTGATGGGAGGAGTAAGTGGATAATTATACTGTATTATATTTAATATATTCTGAGAGGAGGCCTGTGCCCAGCAGTGGGACGTATACAGGCTGGGATGATGATTAATCTAAATATGCTAAAGTTTGAGTATGTGCGAGTGCGTGTTTATTAGGAACTCTTTCATGCTAAAGTGACAGACGGATTCAGAGGGAGGGAGTGAGAGGGACGATACGATACGAAATTCGAAAATTGAAGTTCGTATGGTATCGTCCCTCTCACTCTCGTATAGTATAAGCGTCAGAGGGACAGAACGACATGAACTTCGAATTTCGTAGTAGAACTGCTGGTTAGTCTCACGTTATTTTTACACGTAGGCTTTTTATCCCAATGTTTACGACTGCTATCCTCCTGAAGATGATAGCTGTAAGAGATGAGTGCTCTATAATGCGAAATTTAATTAATAGCACACTATCACTTGTCCAATATGTATACTAACATAGTTATAAGTAGGTATATTACTAATAATGTATGGATCTTTGTTGTCTGAATAAATAAATGAATTACATATTATTTATTATGACAGACCATTAATATTTTTTTTTTATAAATTATTCAGAAACAATTCATAAATTGTTTGAAATACAATAAATTAAATTTATACCAATCAGATACGTGGTGGTGGGCCTTGCAACAGAAGTAAAAAATTCAACCACAGCTTCCACTCTTCATCTTGAGCTAATTTGGTTCTACAATTTTTGAAAATAACTTGTAGGTATTAGGTGGGCCAATCAACTATTTTACCGACACTTTGGGCGTCTCCTGCGTTACCAAAATTGTCTCTGGCGTTACCAAAAAATCGTTCTTTCAACAAGGTATTTAATAGATTGAACTTACGTAGAATGGCATTTATTCATATACACCATCTATTAAATGACAGAAAAAACATGTTTAGTTACAAAAAAATCTGCAATTGTTTGAAAAATGTCGCAGACAGAATAGTGTCGGTAAAAAAGTTGATTGGCCCAGGTATGATTTTATTATAGTTTAAAGTTGAATTAGACAAGCAATGTATTGCGAAATCGGTCATTTTATTACGTGGCATGATGTCATTTAGGCTATTGGATGCCGTACATTGAAAATACCATTTAATTTGTTTGGAATAAACAATTAAACGTAATGACAAAATGAGCTACTTAATTTTTGATAGTTGCAGAACTAAAGTAGTTCCATTTGAGTAGCAGAACCTGTTTTTTTTTGGTCCTGTTACAGGGTCCACCCGCTATATTTAAGTTGCATATGTATACCTACTATAAAAAGGTTACAAAATAAATACCTACTTTTTTATGTAGCCCGTATGTCTCAGTGGAGGGCAATAGGCCTCCCCTTTCTCCCGCCAATATTATTAGATAGAATAAAAAAATAAAATAAAAATAATTAATTAGCTATAAATATTATTTATAGACAAACTTAGGTATGCTATCGCCATTTTTCGCTCTACCTCTACCTATCTAACTTATTGAATCAGGCGTTACTTTGCGGAGCTTTAGCTAAGGTGGCGGGTGAGCAAGGAAATTCTTTTAGTTCTCTACCTATGTCACACCATCAGCCAATGTTTTATTTATTGGACGTCTAACTAGGTAGTTATCTACATACCTACCTACCAAATTTTATCCAAATCCGTCCAACCGTTTCAGCGTGAAGGAGTAGGTACCAAATAATATACCAAACGCATACACACACACACGTAATCACAAACTTTTCCTTTTCCTTCATTTTAGTTATACTTATTCATTGTCAGCTACGTCATTCCGAATTCAGGTCATATGTACGTATGTGTCAGATGACCTGAATGGCGACAAAATTGCCAGCCGACGAAATGTGACCCAAATGTCAATGTCAAGCTGTAGACTGTCCGGAGGTCCGAAAGCTGCAGTTCCTTCCTTTGTCTTTGGGAAGAATGGTGCTCGAGCCAGTCCTGTAGGCAGTCCCTATGGAATACTAGCCCTTAATAAAACTATTTTTTACTGAGTCGAACAAGATTTCTGGACCATAGACTCTAGCAATGAGTGATAAAGCGACCAACATTTTTTTTAATGATTTTTGGCCAGTGTGAAACCACCTTAAAGTTATTTCTTAAGGACTCGTCAAACCTTCCAACCTAGTTTGTGGAGTTGGTAATAGGTACAACATTACATTATAACGGTTTATTTCTTCAGAATTGAATAATATATTGAATGGATGCCATGCCAAATGGATTGCTATTATTGATACTTTCTGGGACCCTAGTGAAGAAAAAGGGGTTAAGTCTGCAGAAATTACACAGCTATTTTCTGTTTTATGTGTAAAGGGGTTTAATTCGAAATCAGCTGTTCAACTTCTGCAGAATTAACCCCTTTTTCACTAAGACCCCAGCTTTGTACCATATAATATGTCGACTCTGTATCTACACTCCTCACAGTTCAAGCAATAAATATTTCTTTTTCTACTTACGTCATCTCACTTGCTCGTAAGCAGTGTCGTAACATTCAGGCTAACTTGGTTACTATTGTAATTAAACCCGAGGGCCTTTAATCATTAATCGTTCACGAAGTTAAATCTTTTTTTGAATATTTTTGCACAGTTGTCATTTTGAGGTTACATATACAATCAATGAAAATGGCAATAATCCTCCATTCAGTTTAGGAGTTCCCAGAGTCAATTAAAAAAATACTTTAATCCCTAGAGATTAATAGCTTTAGTCCCGATATGCAAAGACTAAAATAACATTTTAAGAGCATAAGAAGTGGAAAGATTTTAATTTAACTACAATTTACTTAATATTTAGTTAATAATTATTAGTCTTTAATATTTTTAAATCATTTTTTCTACATATTTGGCTTTAAGCGCTGGCTGTATGGCCTTTGTGTTTGTTGTACATTTTTAAACGAAACATTTTACAAAACAGAAACACACACACATATACGTTTTGTAATAATATGCTCTTCATTCATAATTTTTTATTTACCTATCGCCCCTAGGACACAAATTAGTATTATTTTACATACCTACATACATAATACCTACCTATAGGTACTTACTATTATTTTTCTGTAACAATGTTTATGAAATGACGTAAAATGTCAGTTCTGTGGTGATCTACGAATCAATTTGGCTGCATTGCTTCTTCGGTAGGTGCAAGGTTCAAGTTTATAGATGAAAGTGCTAACTGGCGAAATATGAGCCAAGTGTCAATGTCAGACGTCGAACTTTGCAGTCCGTTTTAGTGTTATCTAATCAGTGCTGTAATAAAGATACTTCCCGTTGCTGGGTACAGGCCTCCTCTCAGAATGAGAGGGCGTGGGCTGTCCCATGTAGACCTAGAGCAAAATTTGCAGGGCTGTTCAGGTTTCCTCGCGATATTTCTCTCTACCTTAACTGCAAATCTAGTGAAAAATGTTTTTTCATCGTATTTTGTCGGATTTAAGTTGGTAGGTATAATTTAATTATCTACTCTCGTAATCTTATTTTGTCATCTTTATTTATATTCGGTAATTAAATTATTAGCTACCTACAAAAAGGAATTACCTACCTACACACGACTCTACCTACTGCCAATGAGGGCTATCGTTTTTTCTCTCACTAGATGGCGCCACTGTTGCGTGAGGTTTTTAAAAGTCTGTTATAACGGCCGTGAAAACAAAGTTTAGACTAAAATCATATTTAATACATTGTAAAACAGTGCCATAAACATATCGAGCAACCACAGTATTGCATAATCCCGTTTTGTTCGGAAAAAAGGGAGGACAAAAGTTTTCGAAAGACAAAATGTCTCAAATTACAGACGTTCATTGCCCCTTATCGCATAATTGCCATAATTAATTTCAGATAATGCAAAATATTCACAAAATTATTCTAATTATAAATAAACCCGCGTAGCTCACCCAAAAACTATGAGATTTGACATTTCGTTGACCTCACGCTACACTAGCGCCTCTAGCGGAAAATTCATTCGCGATAGCCCCCATTAAATTACCTAAAAAGAAGGTGCGCATATCATTTAGAGCTTCTCGACCGCACATTCAATATCGCTGCTGATTGTACATACGTAAAACAGCACTTTGAAATTATATACCTCACTCACGCATTATGGTGAAATTCCATAAATATACTTTATTAAAAAACTTTTACGGTACCGGTTGAGCATCCCATAAAACCGGTCAATAAGACATCACTAAACGAAACTTATGAAATTTCCAACATCAGCCAGTCATAAAAAGAGCACCTTTAAAAATTAAAACGACAAACATTTTCAAAATCCGAACACCCCAGGGTGCTCGCACCTGATTGGTTGCCGGTGGGGTGGGTGCCGCTGTCACCGACCAATGACATCGCTTCCCGGTACGTGCTCTATCTACGCCAGCTCCCTCGGATTTGAGGGCTCTAGGGTTGTGTTTACGCTGCATTTTCGTTGTTTGTCGATTTAATTGATGTTCGTTTTTTAAAAGGTATTTCAAGGGGGCCTGAAGTGTGACAGCGTCGGGTTGCTCCGTGAAGCGCCCACTTTGGCTGACGGGTCATTTGGATTAGGCTGCTTTTAAATTGCCTTGCTTTTTTTGTCTTCGATTTTCGCTTGCTTACCTAATAGGTTCCTAGGTTTGAAGGTTATTTTAAGTATCGGGTTGTCTATGCGCTTCTTCTTCTCTTTTATTTAAAATATGGCTTCTGTCCTAATTAATAGGACAATTTCGCTAGTGTCTAAGTATTCTCTTTCGAGAGGCAACGTTGTACGGTGATTGTAGTTTTTGCAACTTGATAGTAAAATTCCAGAAACCACGTGGAGACAACTTGCGCATTGAAAAATGTCAGACACGAGAGCAATATAGAATTTTGTGATCACTGTTCACTGTTAAGGTTAATTGAAGCATAAAACACTATCAAAATTATACTTCAACTAGCCAAAGAAACAGAAATAGCAAAATTAGATATTGTCTACATCCGCCATGTTCGAATGCTACAAATCGAATCCAAGTATCGGGTTGTCTATACGCTTTCAATGAGGGTGTCTTGACAGGTGGAATGTCGCTAGATGGCGAGTTAGTGTCATGAGGTCTGTTTGACGGAGGTGGACGTTATTTCACGTCACCATATACAGTAACTGGGGACGTGCTGAATAACCAAATCACTGTTTCACGTCAAGCGACAAGTGGTCGAGCAATTTTTGTGGTGATGCGATTTTCGCCTCAACGTTACACATGTCACGAGTAGCACAGAGTAAAAATTATAACCTTAACTTTATACAACGTTAAAGAAACGATTCTTAAATTATGAAATTATTGACATTGCATTGCACCGAAAAACGATGCTTGTGGTAAATAACGTCATAGCTCAATAGCTTGTAACAAATTACGTTAAATACTAGTTTCATTTCTAATTCAGTTACAGTCACTGCCACAGAATGCGTCACTTCAGGTAGTGAAAGAAACTGGTTACTAAAATCCTTGGTTTACTAAAGTTAAAGTGGTTTAGTAACTACTAGGGTTACTAAAATCATGGTGTACGAAGCTGCTATGAAGATGAGCTCTGGTTGAGCATGAAACGCGTCAGTTCTTACAGTGTTGAGGTTGCGGACCTGCATAAACACACATATATTGCATAAACTTAGCTATCACAAGGTCGCGGGTGAGCAAAAAAATTTTCTTAGTTCATTGATGTGGACCTCCGCAAAGTAAAGCATGATAAAATAAATTTGATTTGAAAAAAAAAAGCCTTATTAAGTTTTCCCAATTTCTGAAAAGAAAAGCTTTTTCCCAGGCCGTGGTGAAATTTCCGTCGCTCATGAATATTAAGTAGCATCTTATCACTGCAGATACTCTTTTAGTTAGAATTTGAACTACCTACATAATCTGCAAGGGTCTGAAAAACGCCCGTCATTTTGAAAACCACTGTTTCGTACAGTAGAGACTTCCTTATATTAATAAAAATATTATTAGGTACTTAATTTTTATAAATTTATTATACATACTGTACTGACCCCACACTTCGTGTATCAAACTTTGTGAATTTATTTTAATCATGAGTAACCTCTTTGGGAAAAATTTTTGTTTGAAAGTGGATAGCAAGAATGTCAAAAGAAAAAAAGGAAGAAGGGATTGGGTTGTCAAGTGTCATGGAAAGAAAGATGTGCTAACCAAAATTAAATAAAATAAAATGTGAATTCTTTGATAACGCAATGAAAAGGCCTAGAAATCCATATATTAACTTAAAACCAATAATTAAAAATGGAGTACGGAGGTTACAAACGGTTTTAGTGAAAATTAAATAAAATCTAGTTTGACAGTCGTTGTATATTCGCATAGCAAGGTCGCTACGTATAGGATTTCAAACTCCGAACAAAACATAACACCCGGAGTTATAAGGAATGGATTACTAGGTCTTATCGTCGTGATAGAAGTGTAAATAGGTGTCCAATAGTGCAAGGCTGTGTGTGCTGGTGACGTGAGTTATTTACAATTGCTTTTGCCCTTTAATATTATGAGTTTCAGCGGACTGAGTGGCTACGGGGAGGATAGTGACAGTTGCTGTCATCATGACGAGAGGAGGAGGAACTGGTTGAAGACTATGAAGATACGCAAGTCTGGATTGATGGCGTGTAAGTTGAATTTGAATTGAATTAAATAAATGTGATTTTATTGAAATATAAAAATTATGAAAACGAAAGACAAATTACTCGGGATTTGATGGAATAGTAAACATTGCTTATAATTAATTGCTCGAGCTTGCCCCGCGGTTAATACGCCCCAAAATACATAAAGCTTTGAATTGTGCGGTTCCTACAATAATATTTAATTTCATGCTGGTGTCGACGTCCAACGTGATGGAGATATCCTGGCTGGCTGTGTGGTGTGATGTGCAACGGGACGTGATTGGAGTATTGGCGTGCGGTCCGAGTGCTGATGGCGGTTCCTGGATGTCCCTAGCTAAGTCCTTCCCTTATCCCAGTAGTTAATGATGTTACGACATAACAGCGTCGGAACAGTGAGGAGTATGTCGGGATCCTACCACTGTTATTGTATTCTGATTTGAGCTAATTATACAATTTGTAGATAGAAGTAAAGTACAGTTGGTCATAATTATATTATGATTTCCACGTAATCTGACATTTGTTGTCACAATGTTATAAATTTGAAAGACCAGCATTTAGACATAATGTCTATGACATTTTGATAGAATGTCTAATAAATTCAAACCGAGATGGAACCGCGACACTCCTGAGATCTCATTTCAAATCGGTCTTTGGTTCTATACGAACGTATACAATAATTTTATAAATAATTTATCCGTGTTCTAAATTTTAAACTTTCAAAATATAAAGAATAAATAACACCAGTCTAAATTCAAAAGACCTAAATTTAAATATTTGAAATTTAGAAGTCAAATTCAAATGATCGAATTGATTCAAATACGGGTCATTACTGTTCTGTTCTGCTGACGTTACGGAGTGTTACGAAGACATTGAATTGTTGAATATTTTTAACGAACATTATCTTCAATTGATTTAAACTATATTACTATTGACGGTACTGAAGTTACCATCGGTGTGTGGATACTATAGCGAAGAACTAATATATTTGTGGCACAAATATAAGACAGTGAGTAATACATTAGTAAAATTAAAATTGAATATCAAAACTGCTTATATATTATAACATGCTAGAAACTCCAAAGTTAATGGAAACGAGATATTAATAATTGACTTCAGCTTATTGTGTAATTGTTTATATTTCCTCAATGTTTCTTCCAAATTGCCCTGCGTATTTGGCCTAACTTTACAAATAAGCTATTTGGACCTAGAACCGGGGTGTATCACGGTCTCTACAATTATCTATACTAAACCTGATTACTTAATTTTGTCACCATTCTAATGATTTTAATAGAAACCCAGATAGCTCGGGAAGGATAGCTATACAATTCTATACTTACTATTGTATCCAGCTGGTGGAGCGAATGGAACTAGTGTGCCACAGATACGAGTACTAATCTAGCTGGCTGGGTATTAATGGTCGGTATTGCGCGCATGGATACTGTACAAAGTACCCTTACAGACTCCACAAACCATTATGATCGATGTTTCACAATGGAGTCTGTAGATTATTCAAAATTGTGTTTGGGGACCGAGGGTCTTCAGATACATGTGGTCACCAGGGGTCAATTCCACCTCTGGCCGCTGAACGTTGCATCCTCTTTGTCGGACTAACCACCCGGCAATACGGACTCTGTCCGATGGGGTTGTTTACTACTCACTTGGCAATAGGGCTAAAGTGGGGTTGCGGTTAAACAAGGTCTAACGACTAATAGTGGCGTTGGGAGTCCTTGTGGGGCATGTGGGGGGAAGGAGACTTTCTCTCTTGGTTGTGGACGCAAATTGTGGAACGCGTCGTAATAACACAAACATGACCCCGAGTTGTTCTTCCTGACGCTAGCCTGTTAGAGGATGGGGGGGGGGGAAGAGGAGACCGTAGGTGTATAGGATAGTCACTCAGGAAAAGGTTAGGGATTAACAAAGCCTGCCTCGGGAGTGACTATGATTTTGTTCTCCACTCATTCATTTGAAGACGAGGTACGCACGTGATTGACATACGACATTAATTCAATCCCCTCATGAGGTGCCGAGGCAGCCCGTGGGGGAGTGACCAGTACGGTGACGAGCTCCACAGGCCCGGGCGGGGAGGGGCCCGGCCTATACGGCATAAATCACCTCTTTTTATATTAATTAAGTGGAAATATAATCAAAAATAGATAGTAGCAATAATAATTTCTTATACTAAACGAAATAACTTTTGAGTTTCCTGTATGTATAACCAACGCTTTCCCAAAGAGGTAGTTACTCTACTAAATAGCCCTCTCACTCGGTTCGATCCTAGGTCTACTATAAATTATTATACAACTAAGGGTTCCTACAAACAGACGATGGCCGTAATTATACTTAGATAAAAGTATATAAATAAAAATATAGTGTCTACCCCTATTGGGAACAGTACAAATTGGTGCCGTGACCAGGATCCTGAGTCTCAAGTAGCGGGCTGTTGAGAAAAAAAAAGAGAAAAAAATTTTTTTTTCGAAAAAAAAAAAAAAAAAATTTTTTTTTTTGTATTCATAGCTTTGAAATTTCAGGTTTGACATGGCCAATACGCTAAGAAAAGGAAAGGGAACGTTTACCGTTGTGTTAGAGGGTAATATTGGTTGTGGGAAGTCGACCCTATTAGAGTCTCTGCATACCAATAAGATGGTGACCGTTTTACCAGAACCTGTCCAAAAATGGCAAAATGTAAAGGGCGTCAACCTCTTCAAATTAATGGTAGAAGACCCCAAGCGGTGGGCTTATGTATTCCAAAATTATGTGGTGTCGACTCTGCTAGAACATCACACCTTGCGAGTAGAAACGCCAATTAAGATAATAGAAAGGTCAATATTTAGTGCGAGGCATTGTTTTATGAAAATACTACGTGAAAACGAGTTGATACACCCTGTAGAGGCGGAGATATTCGAGAATTGGATCTCGTTTGTCAAGGAAAAGGCTTTAGCTAATGTAGATTTGGGAATTTACGTACGAAGTTCCCCGGAGGTGGTTTTACAAAGAATAAAAACTAGAGGTAGAATAGAGGAAAGTGCTATTACACTTGATTATATAAACCGATTGCACGAAAAACATGAGCATTGGCTAACGGGGAATGCTTGGAAGGACTCTTTCCAAGAGTTACGTATTATAGATGGTGATAGAGGAATAGCGGATGTTGTAAAACAATATATGTCGATAGAAGAAGAAATCAAACAACAATGGTGAATTAAGATCAATCGGGGCTATTAGTAAAGAAAATTTTAATGTATTACAGAAACACAACTATGAGCAAAATGATCCAAGCTGGCAAGGAAATGCGTGCTAAGGCGAAGGCTGCTGGAGCGACACCTGGAATAGTGAAGAAAACAACACCTGCTACTGGGGGTTCGTCTGCGATGGCACTCATGATGCGGAACATGCGTAGGACAATTGGGCAACTGCATTTAAAGGTATCGGAGCTGCAGGGAAAAATGCAGGAAGAACCAGTACGGGATAAGGTTAGAGAAACAATGCCTCAACTCGCAATGTATCCAGTGATAGATGGAAGGTTGGATAAACCCAAATACCCCGGAAGGTACGACGTACATCCAGTTACCTTCATAGAGGACCTATTTTCGTACCTAAGAAGGTTGCCGACTAAAGAACATGTAATCGACAATATTATCGGGTGCTTAGAAGGAGATGTCAGGCGGTGGGCGAGAATTTATAAGGATCGTTGGGACAACGAGGAAGATTTTAAAGCTGATTTTATGGATACTTATTGGGGAGAGTCTGAACAAAATCAATTAAGACGGAATATAGTGTGTGGAGTGTGGGAGAAGAATACTCATAAATCCATGATGGGTTACTTTATTTCACTAGCAGGACAAGCAAAAATGTTGAGTACGCCTCTAATGGAAAATCAATTAGTTAATGATTTAATGCACCATTTCCCTAGAGAAGTACAGTATGCCTGGAGGATGAGGAAAGGGGAATCGATAATAGAAGCCACTGAATTCTTAAGAGATTTGGATGACGTGGATAAACAGGACCGTTATGTGGAAGGTGGAAGCTCTAATCAAACCCTACCAGGAATGAAGCGAGGGATGCCTGCGACTGGGAAATCAAATTTTGGAAATAAGAAGCCGAAAATAATCGCTAATTTGGAGATAAACGAAGAAGAAGAGCAGGAGAGGTGTAAAGATAGTGGTAAGAATTTAAACTAATGTTAGCTAGTCCAGATGCTCCGGGATTAGCTTATAAACATAGGGGCAACTATTTTAGGTTTGCGCTACGGCATATGTTGTCATCGGGATGGGTGCCAGGAGTAGGGTTAGGAAAAAGGGAAAATGGGAAATTATACCCTGTAGTAGCAACAGGCGTGAGGACGAAATTGGATAAATCAGGATTTGGCTTTATCCCCACGGACGTGGAGGATCAGATACCAACCAATTTTGAGGGACTGTCGAGCTTGTCTCTTAACTTAGCAGGTAGGTCGGTAGTAGTAGAACCATGCAGAATTTTGTCACAGCGTCGTTATTTGATGAAGAGGTTTCTTTTGAGGAAATAGGGCATAAAATCAAAGCTGAAATTTGGTTAGAGATTTTAGGGAATAAAATACGTTGTCTAATAGATACGGGGAGTGAAGTTAGTTGTATTTCTGAGGAATTATTTGAATGGTTACAGTCGAGAGGAGATGTACAACTACCCTCATTGCCGGTAAAGCCTATACAAATAAGAGGGGCGGTAGGGCAGAAGAGTTTAAAAATACAACAATTATGTTCCATAGAAATAAAAATTCAAGAGGTAATTTTCGATACGGGACTGTTAGTTGTTCCTAGGTTGACTGTACCGGTAATTTTAGGGTTCGACTGGCTGTTGTCATACAAAGCTATTATTACATTACAAGATCCTAGATCACTAATGTTGGAAATGAAGGGGGGAAGAATTATCGTGCCTTTCATTGAGGAAGACCAAAGAATTGCAGCCATTAGGTCATTACAGTTGGAAAACGATGGTGAGGCTAACCACGAAGTATGCGAGGTAGATTTTTTAGACAGAATTAAAGCGGGTATAGAATTGACCGTTGACATGAGGAAATCATTGAAGCAGATTTTAGAGGCCATAGGATAGTGTTCACCAAGCGAATTGGTAGGGCAAATTGTTATACTCATCACATTAGTATGCATGAGCATGTCCCGAGAATTAATCGGTCTTATCCCATCCCTTATGCATACCGATCCAAGGTAGAAGATAAATTACAGGAAATGGTAGATATGGGTATTATTTCGAGAGGTTCAACACCGTATAGTAGTCCACTCACATTTACTTCCAAAACTGATGGGACTATTCGAATATTATTAGATGCCAGGGAAATTAACAAATATATGGTAGCGGAATCAGAGGCTCCTCCAATGCAGATAGATATTCTAAATGCATTTCACGGGGTTAAGTACATAACTATTATAGATTTGAATAATGCTTATTTTCAAATCCCGATTTCAGAAACAAGTAGACAGTATACAGGTTTCACTGTTAATGGGAAGTCTTATATGTATAATGTATTGCCACAGGGATTGAAAACGTCAGTTGGAAGTTTTAGCCGGGCTATGGATGTAATATTAGGTCCGAGTGTTAGAAGTTTCTGTGTAAATTATTTAGATGATCTAGCTATACTAACCGGCGGTCAGTGGGAGGATCATTTGGAACAAATAGATCTGGTATTAGAACGGTTGGAAAGAGCGGGATTAACATGTAATTTAGAAAAGTGTAAATTTGCATGTCAGGAAGTTAAGATGTTAGGTCACATTGTATCTACCGAGGGAATTCGAGCGGACCCAGCTAAGGTCGAGTCAATTCAAAAGTTCCCTACCCCGAAAAAGGTGAAACATGTTAGGGCATTCTTAGGTTTATGTAATTATTATCGGAGGTTTATTCCAAATTATAGTAGTCTAATAGTTCCCCTGACGAAATTATTGAAGAAAGGGCAAAGTTGGTATTGGGATGAGGAGTTAGATAAGGCGTTTTGGAATTTGAAACAAGAATTTTCGACTACCATCCTTTTGTCTCATCCAGACGTGAGTAAACCTTATTATTTGCAAACTGATAGTTCAGGAGTAGATATTGCGGGGGTATTGTATCAGTACGATGAAAAAGGAGAAATACGAATTTTAAGCTTTTGTAGTAGATCATTAAGGGGTTCGGAATTAAGATGGACTGTTACTGAGCAAGAGTTTTGGGCCATAATTTATGGAATAAAGAAATTTGAGACATACTTGCGGGGAGCCGAGTTAATTATTAGGACAGATCACAAGGCGTTAGTGTTTGTTAAGAACATTAGGTTATACAACAGTCGGATCACTAGGTGGATATTATATTTAGAACAATTTAACTATACTGTAGAACATGTCAAGGGGACGGAGAACATAGGGGTAGACATTTTATCTAGATTTCCGAATGATGGGGAGATACAGGAGGGGAAATTGTGGTATCCGAGTATAATGTACATGGGAGTGCAAGAAAATAAAGAATTACAGGATAAATTAGGGGAAATGGCCCAACTACAAGATAGGGATAATGTGATAAGGGGCATAAAAAATAGGCTGTCGAATCCAGGACTAGAGGGAGTAAATGATCGGTTAGCGCGGATAGCAAGCCGTTGTATCACAGAGAATGGAATTCTTTATTTCAATAGGCTGGATAGTCCAAACAGAGTATTGTATTTACCAGAAATTTTACAGGCGGAGGTATGTAGGCAGGTTCACTTAGAATTGGGGCACTTAGGAGTTTATAAAATGATAAAATATTTACAGGACAGATTCTACTGGCTAAAGATGAGGGAAACAATCAGAGATTTTGTTAGGAGTTGTCATCTTTGTCAATTGTCAAAGGTAGACAATATTAAGTATGTAGGTACTTGTAAGTCAATTATATCCGAGAATCCAGGTGACTTAGTGATGGCGGACCTCTATGGGCCGTTGCCGATATCGAGAGGAGGAATTTCGCATATATTTGTCATACAAGATTCTTTCACTAAATATATAAAACTATATGGGTTGAAGGCGGCAACAGCAAGGGCAGTGGTGTCTAGGATGCGAGATTTTGCATTAACAATAAAACCAAAGAAGGTTATGACAGATCGAGGGAGGCAATTTATAGGGGATGTATGGAGATTAGGATTGCGCGGTATTGGTGTTAAGACAATCTATACTTCTATTAGAAACCCGAGACCTAATACTGCAGAAGTGGTGAATAAACAGTTAGGAAAGTTTTTCAGAATTTATTGTCATGAACAACATAGGAGCTGGGGATGTTGGTTGAAAAAGATTGAGGAGTTGTACAATAATACTCTCCACTTGAGTACGGGTTTCACCCCTAATGAGGTCCTTAGCGGGAATTCGACGCAACTTTCAATAGACCGATCTTTAATAAATTTTACGAAAAATAAGAGCGTTAATGAAATACGTGAACAAGTTAGGGTAAATTTACGTAGTGCTAGTAAGAAACGTCAGGATAGATTCAACAAGAATCACAACTTGATTCAATACCAAATAGGGGACTTGGTTAAGGTCCGTAGACTAAATAAATCTGACTCGTTGAGTGGAAGGATTAAGAAATTTGAATTGATATACGATGGACCCTATATAGTTGCAGATAGGTACTATGAGAATGTATATGTACTCGTGCACCCAGAAACACTAGTAGAAAAGGGGTTGTTTAATGCTGTACACTTGGCACGATATTATGTCTAGTGGGAAGTCTTACATTAGAGGGTTATAGTGACTTGTTGTCAGTTTTGTGTTGACATGTGAATAGGGAACTTGCTTATAGTTGTGAAAGGGATAAATAATTTCAAGAACAATATTGAGTTGTAAAATATTGTAATAATTTTAGATTAATATTAAGGTGGTTTAGAATGCGGATAAAATTGGATGTATTGATTTGTAGAATTATTAAACGTTACTGAAAATATTTTGGTGTTTGATTGTAATTAGAAGTTAGTTATAGGGAAGTATAGTTTGGGGGGGGGAGGTAGATGGGGGGTGAGGTAATTGAATAGCTACTGACAGTTGAATGAATGATCATTAGGGACAGGGAAATTAACGTGTTATGAGTTGGGACAGAATAGATGATGAGCTAAGTATACAGGGTGTGTGTAACTGAGGTATGGACGAAATATACAGGGTGTGGAAATGTGATTGCGCTTAAAATAAATTAACTTTATGAATATTATATGATAAGTATAGAATTAAATCTCGATTTAAAAGAATGAAATAGAGATTTAAGGGGGGGGATTGTACTGACCCCACACTTCGTGTATCAAACTTTGTGAATTTATTTTAATCATGAGTAACCTCTTTGGGAAAAATTTTTGTTTGAAAGTGGATAGCAAGAATGTCAAAAGAAAAAAAGGAAGAAGGGATTGGGTTGTCAAGTGTCATGGAAAGAAAGATGTGCTAACCAAAATTAAATAAAATAAAATGTGAATTCTTTGATAACGCAATGAAAAGGCCTAGAAATCCATATATTAACTTAAAACCAATAATTAAAAATGGAGTACGGAGGTTACAAACGGTTTTAGTGAAAATTAAATAAAATCTAGTTTGACAGTCGTTGTATATTCGCATAGCAAGGTCGCTACGTATAGGATTTCAAACTCCGAACAAAACATAACACCCGGAGTTATAAGGAATGGATTACTAGGTCTTATCGTCGTGATAGAAGTGTAAATAGGTGTCCAATAGTGCAAGGCTGTGTGTGCTGGTGACGTGAGTTATTTACAATTGCTTTTGCCCTTTAATATTATGAGTTTCAGCGGACTGAGTGGCTACGGGGAGGATAGTGACAGTTGCTGTCATCATGACGAGAGGAGGAGGAACTGGTTGAAGACTATGAAGATACGCAAGTCTGGATTGATGGCGTGTAAGTTGAATTTGAATTGAATTAAATAAATGTGATTTTATTGAAATATAAAAATTATGAAAACGAAAGACAAATTACTCGGGATTTGATGGAATAGTAAACATTGCTTATAATTAATTGCTCGAGCTTGCCCCGCGGTTAATACGCCCCAAAATACATAAAGCTTTGAATTGTGCGGTTCCTACAATAATATTTAATTTCATGCTGGTGTCGACGTCCAACGTGATGGAGATATCCTGGCTGGCTGTGTGGTGTGATGTGCAACGGGACGTGATTGGAGTATTGGCGTGCGGTCCGAGTGCTGATGGCGGTTCCTGGATGTCCCTAGCTAAGTCCTTCCCTTATCCCAGTAGTTAATGATGTTACGACATAACAGCGTCGGAACAGTGAGGAGTATGTCGGGATCCTACCACTGTTATTGTATTCTGATTTGAGCTAATTATACAATTTGTAGATAGAAGTAAAGTACAGTTGGTCATAATTATATTATGATTTCCACGTAATCTGACATTTGTTGTCACAATGTTATAAATTTGAAAGACCAGCATTTAGACATAATGTCTATGACATTTTGATAGAATGTCTAATAAATTCAAACCGAGATGGAACCGCGACACTCCTGAGATCTCATTTCAAATCGGTCTTTGGTTCTATACGAACGTATACAATAATTTTATAAATAATTTATCCGTGTTCTAAATTTTAAACTTTCAAAATATAAAGAATAAATAACACCAGTCTAAATTCAAAAGACCTAAATTTAAATATTTGAAATTTAGAAGTCAAATTCAAATGATCGAATTGATTCAAATACGGGTCATTACTGTTCTGTTCTGCTGACGTTACGGAGTGTTACGAAGACATTGAATTGTTGAATATTTTTAACGAACATTATCTTCAATTGATTTAAACTATATTACTATTGACGGTACTGAAGTTACCATCGGTGTGTGGATACTATAGCGAAGAACTAATATATTTGTGGCACAAATATAAGACAGTGAGTAATACATTAGTAAAATTAAAATTGAATATCAAAACTGCTTATATATTATAACATGCTAGAAACTCCAAAGTTAATGGAAACGAGATATTAATAATTGACTTCAGCTTATTGTGTAATTGTTTATATTTCCTCAATGTTTCTTCCAAATTGCCCTGCGTATTTGGCCTAACTTTACAAATAAGCTATTTGGACCTAGAACCGGGGTGTATCACGGTCTCTACAATTATCTATACTAAACCTGATTACTTAATTTTGTCACCATTCTAATGATTTTAATAGAAACCCAGATAGCTCGGGAAGGATAGCTATACAATTCTATACTTACTATTGTATCCAGCTGGTGGAGCGAATGGAACTAGTGTGCCACAGATACGAGTACTAATCTAGCTGGCTGGGTATTAATGGTCGGTATTGCGCGCATGGATACTGTACAAAGTACCCTTACAGACTCCACAAACCATTATGATCGATGTTTCACAATGGAGTCTGTAGATTATTCAAAATTGTGTTTGGGGACCGAGGGTCTTCAGATACATGTGGTCACCAGGGGTCAATTCCACCTCTGGCCGCTGAACGTTGCATCCTCTTTGTCGGACTAACCACCCGGCAATACGGACTCTGTCCGATGGGGTTGTTTACTACTCACTTGGCAATAGGGCTAAAGTGGGGTTGCGGTTAAACAAGGTCTAACGACTAATAGTGGCGTTGGGAGTCCTTGTGGGGCATGTGGGGGGAAGGAGACTTTCTCTCTTGGTTGTGGACGCAAATTGTGGAACGCGTCGTAATAACACAAACATGACCCCGAGTTGTTCTTCCTGACGCTAGCCTGTTAGAGGATGGGGGGGGGGGAAGAGGAGACCGTAGGTGTATAGGATAGTCACTCAGGAAAAGGTTAGGGATTAACAAAGCCTGCCTCGGGAGTGACTATGATTTTGTTCTCCACTCATTCATTTGAAGACGAGGTACGCACGTGATTGACATACGACATTAATTCAATCCCCTCATGAGGTGCCGAGGCAGCCCGTGGGGGAGTGACCAGTACGGTGACGAGCTCCACAGGCCCGGGCGGGGAGGGGCCCGGCCTATACGGCATAAATCACCTCTTTTTATATTAATTAAGTGGAAATATAATCAAAAATAGATAGTAGCAATAATAATTTCTTATACTAAACGAAATAACTTTTGAGTTTC